>OZ012740.1:448470096-449670096 GCA_963859935.3 Lathyrus sativus | reverse complement strand
TGTCTAATTATTCCCAAAAATAAAACGTGCAGAACACCTCCATTACCCACAAAATCTCGTGATCCTTCGGTTCCATCTACTAGTGGTTCATTTGTCTTCCAAGCCGAAGAAGAGAATGATGAAGATTCAGAAGTCCCAAAAGAATTGAAAAGAATGACTGAGTATGAAGATGCCTACCTCCCGCCATACAAAGAGCAGATTGAGGTCATCAACTTGGGATCTGAAGAAGAAAAAAGAGAAGTCAAGATCGGGGCGTCGTTGGGGCCAGAGGTCAAAAGCAGGCTGATAGCACTCCTCAGAGATTATGTCGACATATTCGCTTGGTCTTATCAAGACATGCCAGGGTTGGACACCGACATTGTTATGCACAAGCTCCCCTTGAAGCCAGAGTGTCCTCCGGTCAAGCAAAAACTTCGCAGTTCAAGACCAGACATGGCTCTTAAGATCCTAGATGAAGTCAAGAAGCAGATTGATGCGGGCTTTTTAGCAGTATCCGAATACCCGGAATGGGTGGCAAACATCGTGCCAGTCCCAAAAAAGGATGGCAAAGTCAGAATGTGCGTCGACTATAGGGATCTAAACAAAGCAAGTATGAAGGATGATTTCCCTCTACCACATATCGAAACTTTAGTGGATAATACAACTAGTTTCGCAATATTCTCGTTCATGGACGGATTTTCCCGTTATAATCAGATAAAGATGGACCCTGCCGACATGGAGAAGACGACTTTCATCACGCCTTGGGGCACCTATTGTTATAAGGTCATGCCTTTCGGTTTGAAGAATGCAGGGGCAACATATCAGAGGGCCATGGTCACACTTTTCCATGATATAATGCACAAAGAGATCGAAGTATATGTTGATGACATGATTGCAAATTCTCGAAGAAAAGAAGACTTTGGATCATCTGTTGAAGCTATTTGAGAGACTCCGAAAGTATCAACTAAGGTTAAACCCAGCTGAATGCACCTTTGGGGTTCGCTCAGGCAAATTACTCGGCTTCATCGTTAGTCAACACGGAATTGAAGTAGATCCTGACAAGGTTAGAGCAATACAAGATATGCCTGCTCCTAAAACAGAGAAACAAGTCAGAGGTTTCCTCAGACGTTTGAATTACATCTCCAGGTTCATCTCCAATCTAACTCCTACTTGCACACCGATCTTCAAGTTGTTACGAAAAGATCAGACGGTGGTGTGGAATGAAAATTGCCAGTCATCATTCGAGAAAATCAAGCAGTATTTATAAGAATCTCCGGTGTTGATTCCTCTTGTGCCTGGAAGACCATTGTTCATGTACATGACAATACTAGATGATTCGATGGGTTGTGTCTTGGGCCAGACTGATGAGTCAGGCAAGAAAGAGCATGCAATTTACTACCTAAGCAAGAAGTTCACCGATTGCGAGATTCGTTACTCTCCCCTAGAGAAATCTTGTTGTGCTTTAGCATGGGCCACCAAGCGCCTAAGACAGTACATGATCTGCCACACCATGATGCTGATTTCTAAAATGGACCCCATCAAGTACATCTTTGAAAAACCAGCTCAAACGGGAAGATTGGCCAGATGGCATATGCTCTTATCAGAGTATGATATTCAATATGTTGCTCAAAAGTCTATCAAAGGAAGTGTCTTGTCAAAACACCTTGCAGAGCATCCCATGGAAGATTATTAACCGCTCAAGTTTGAGTTCCCTGATGAAGATGTGATGTACATTCAACGTATGAAACCAGAACCTGGTCCTAAAGAAGGTCATAAGCCTGGATCCCGATGGGAAATGATGTTCGATGGAGCGTCAAACAAAAATGGACATGGCGTTGGAGCTGTTTTGAAAAATCCAACCGGAGGGTATACTGCTGCCACAGCCCGACTTTGTTTCTCGTGTACGAATAACATAGCCGAGTATGAAGCCTGCATCTTAGGATTGGAAGCTGCTATTGATCTTCGCATCAAAATCTTGGAAGTAATCGGTGATTCTGCTTTGGTGATCTATCAGCTCAAAGAAGAATGGGAAACCAGAGATGAAAAGTTGATCCCTTACAAAACTCATATCCTAGAGATGGCCGAATATTTTGACGAGATTACCTTCAAGCATGTACCAAGAGCGGAAAATCACATCGCTGATGCATTAGCCATGATGGCATCAATGTGGAAGGTCCAGTTTGTTAACGAGGCGCCTCTGATTCGCATTGAGAGAAGGACAGTGCCCGCATATGTCATGACAATAGATGAGGAATCTGATGAGAAACCGTGGTTCCACGACATCAAGAACTTTCTTCAAAATCAAGAATATCCAGCTGACGCATCCAGAATCGACAAAAGAGCCATACGAAGATTGTCGGCTAAGTTCTTCATCAGCAATGGCACCCTCTACAAGAGAAACCACGACATGGTTTTACTTCCATGTGTCGATGGAAAAGAAGCAAGTCTCATAATGACTGAAGCGCACGAAGGAACATTCGGTACCCATGCCAATGGCAACGCCATGGCCAAGAAGATTTTAAGGGCTGGTTACTTTTGGTTAACTCTAGAGACGGATTGCATCCTCTTCGCTCGGAAATGCCATAAATGCCAAGTCTATGCTGACAAAGTGCATGTTCCTCCACATCCTCTCAATGTGATGACGTCGCCATGGCCCTTCACAATGTGAGGCATAGACATGATTGAGGCAATAGAGCCAAAAGCTTCCAACGACCATCGCTTCATCCTTGTTGCAATTGATTACTTCACCAAATGGGTAGAAGCAGCGTCGTATACGAACGTGACGAAACAAGTGGTTGCCCGCTTCATCAAAAAGGAAATCATTTGTCGATACGGTATTCCTAACCAAATCATCACTGACAATGGGTCAAATCTGAACATCAAAACAATGAAGGAACTCTGTGATGACTTCAAGATCAAGCATCACAATTCGTCTCCTTACAGACCCAAGATGAATGGCGTAGTCGAATCTGCAAACAAAAATATCAAGAAAATAGTACAGAAGATGGTCATAACCTACAAGGATTGGCACGAGATGTTACCATTTGCTCTACATGGATACCGAACATCAGTGCGAACTTCAACAGGGGTAACTCCTTTTTCCTTAGTGTATGGGATGGACACCGTGCTACCCATCGAGGTCAAAATACCCTCTCTAAAGATCTTGATGGAAGCCAAGCTTGAGGAAGACGAATGGATAAAGGAAAGGTTCGACTCATTTAACCTTATTGATGAGAAAAGAATGATGGCCATGTGTCATAGCCAGATCTCAACAAAGGATGATAAGAGCATTCGACAAGAAGGTTCGTCCCAAAGAGTATAGGGAAGGAGAGCTTGTGCTTAGAAAAATCCTACCAACACAAAAGGACATGCGCGGCAAGTGGATGCCCAATTACGATGGCCCTTTCGTTGTAAAAATCGTCTTCTCCGGAGGATCTCTAATTCTTGAGACCATGGATGGTGAACAACTCAAGTACCCTATTAACTCAAATGCAGTGAGAAAGTACTATGCCTAAACCTAGAAAGGTGATTCAAATGCTTCAGCAAGACGAAAGTCCAAAGATTAAAAGCTGACAAACGCCAGGGTAAGGTCTTGTGCAAGGTGTTAAAAGAAAGATCAACGTCTATCATTCTCGTCAGAAGCAGCGGACCAAATGAATGGATAGTTAGGAGGAATGGATTATTATGGGGTTCTGTAACCCTTTCTGTTTGTTGTTTTTCCAAATGTATAAAATTCCCAAGGCTTTGCCCTTTGTAAAGTTCTTGTCTATCAATGAAATCAGATTTTGGCCAATCATTGTTATGATCTCCTGTTTTTGTTATGCAATTTCACTTATCTGTTAATAAATTTTTTTCGAAAAGCAAAGTATTTTGAAAAACTTAAATTTTTGTTTTAAAAGAAAAAATAATTTGACAAAATGATTGAAGAACTCTAGAGGTAATCTGACAATATTACACAATTCTCAAGCCATGAAAGCTTGTTGTCGCCTCCGACCAAACTAGATGCATCCAACAGCAATTCCCGCTCTTAAGCCAGAACTTCTCCTCTGCAGGTTTACGAGGATATTGTCTATCTTGGAAGATTGTTATCTATGCCAAAAGAAAGTGTCGCCTAACTTGAAGCAATTGAGACTCAGCGTGATGGGCTCCCTCTTTGTTTTCCTTGTTTTTCCTTTTCCCTTGTGGGTCGGTCTGCATTTTACATACAGCATCATATCAGCATACACATTTGTTGGCATGTGGTTTTGGCTTCTTTTTGTTTGGCTGTCGCCTTTGAGATCCTTTGGTCGTTACCTCTATCTTTTATCTATTACCGCAGATTTCGCTTTGAGGTTGATACCCCAATGTTACCAGTAATCCTGGGATTGCTATTTCTTCTCTGGGAAGCTAATTGTGATAAACGGTTGTTACTAATGTTTATCTCTGAATTGGTTTTCACCAATAATCTTTGAAAGTCTAGTAGTCACTAGCATTGTTTAAAACCAATTGTTATTTGGTGCCTCAATTTGGTCGTCACCAGCAATCGTTCAAACTTAGTAGTCACTGACTCTGTTATAAAAATCCAACCAATCGTCATTGGAGTCTTTTCGATTCGGTTATTACCGATCTTTGTTAAATCTAGTGGTTACTAGTATTTCCTTTTAAAACCGATGGTCATTGGTATTTAAGATGGTTGTTACCAAATTTCCTAAAAGTCCAATAATTATTGGCATCGCCTAGAACCAGTCGTTATTGGAACCTCCTTGATTCGGTTATTACCAATCCTTATGAATCTAGTAGTTACTAGTAGTACCTTTAAATCCAATTGTTATTGGTACCTTTTGATTCGGTTATTACCAATTTTCCTAAGTCTAATAGTCACTAGCATCATTTGAAAAAAAAGAGATCTAGTGGTTACTAGCATTGTCAGAACCAATTGTTATTAGTATACCTATGATTTGATCGTCACCAGTCTGTCTAAGTCCAATAGTTATTGGCATCACTTAAATCCGATTGTTATCATCACTTTGATCTAGTTGTTACCAAACCCTTTGAAAATCCAGTATTTATTGGTATTACCCAAATCCAATGGTTATTGGTCTCCTTTGACTCGGTTGTTACCAATCTTCCCAGTTAAGTCTAGTAATTGCTAGCATTATCTTGACCCAATTGTTATTGGTATACCCTGATTTGATCATCACCAGTCCCTTCTAAGTGCAGTGGTTACTGGCATTGCTCGAAAGCTAATTGTTATCAATACTGTGGAAAGGTTGTTACCAACTTCCCCGACCGAAGTCTTGTATTTTATCAATGCTATTCGGAATTCCCAATTGTTTGTAACTTTGGTTTGGTCGTCACCATCATCCCCAGTGAGTCTAGTGGAAACTAGGACCATTTGAAACCGATTGTTGTTCTGGTCGTCACCAATGTTCCCAGTAAAGTCGTTGCTTTCCCATTCAAGTCTCAGAGATCTAGTGGATACTAGCATCCCCAGTGCATCTAGTCTCGTTTCTGTTCTTTTCCTGAAGATCCCATTCGAACTCTTCGTTATAGGAAACTCCTCATTTGGTTATCACCAATGAGGTTTGCATCTCTGATTTCTTTCGTTTCCCCGGTGGAGAATTGCCTTCTTCCCCAGCGGAGTGTGTGTTTCCTTTCCCCAGTGAAGATTTTGTCTTCCCTGGTGGAATTTGCGTCCCCTGTGTGAAAGATTCCCTTGAACAAAATCTTTAGTCATGTTTGAAGTGTTCTGCTTGTTTTGCCTTAGATCTTTCCCCAGTGTGTTGGGTCCCCCGTGAGTGGTTACTCATCGTATTGCCGTTCTTTTATTTTTGCTCGTGTGTCTGCATCTGTCTTGCATTCAAGCATCATCTAGATTCATGGCATTCACATTTTTCCTTTTGCATATCATCGGATCTAAGGGACAAAATTTATGGTTTGCTATATTTAAATACCTTTCACTACGATTCTATGAGGATTTTCATCTCTCATTGCCATCTAGTGAAAATATTTAAATAGGGGCAACTGTTGCACCCCAAATTTTGACCCCTTAGATCTTCATCATCATTTTAGGATCATATTCATTTGATTATCTAACCTTAACATGTTTCAAGTTGGTCTTTGTTAAGATATAGGTGAATTAGGGTTCCGTACGACCGAGATTTGAGATTTCGTGAGTTTAATCAGTCAATGTATTGGATTGATTGCCCATGAAATAAGTCTCCACATCATAAAATATACTTCATTGGATCAAGTATGAATCCAATTTGAGGTTGTCACCCAAGGATCAAGAACAGTGCAGTTCAGGATACCCGATTAGGGTTTTCGATCAGGAAAACTGAACCGTAGTTTGAATTTTTATTTAAATGGTGTTCCAATGGTGGGATCATGTTCCATGAAGTTCATATGGCTTAGTGAAGTCTACTCAAGAAGTTTCAAGGCCTCAAAAGACCCAGAACATCGACAGTCGACCCGGTAGTCATCGATCGATCGTTCGGTTGACCGAAAAGTCAACTCTTCACTCATAAGGAATTTGACCTCAAAGTATAAAGAAAAAATGTTCCTAGTAGCATATTACACCTGTCCATGAAGTTTCATGACCATTGGATCAAAGATTGAGGAGTAATCGAAAAATCGAGAAATTAGGGTTTGAAAGGGGCAAGACCATAACTCCCTAACCACACACCCAATTGAGTTGGTTCAAAACTCATTGGAAAGCTCTTAACAAGTCCTACAAAAGTCACACATTGGTCCATGAGCAGAAAATGCATAGATTTTGAGTTATGACCAAATTCATTACAAAAGGGAGTCCTTGGAAGCCGTTCAAGCCATTATTGGTTTTCCCCAGGAGAGTGTTGAATAGTTGTTGCTATACTTCCCCATTGGAGTCCGTTTCTCCATGAAGATTCTAGATGTGAAGGCCGTGCAGTCTATTTTGTAGAAGCACCTTGAAATTCAATGTTTTGATGATGTCAACAACAAGACTCAAGCTCAGTTCATATGTGCAAAAAGTCAAAGCTTTTAAACGATCAAGATCAAAGGCTATGCAAAGCAATGAACATCAAGCTTCATATGCAATTGATCATTCATCTTTCAAGACTTGGACGCAAGCTTAGGTATATTGAAATTCACTAAGTTAATTGATATACAAGTGTTCAATACTATCAATTATTTTTGCATACTGCATTGACATGTTTTTAAACTATGTGGAATTGGTATAACACTTTTAACTTAATTATTTTTCAAAGTTTTTACAGTGTTAACCGATTAACCATATGGGTTAATCGGTTAACGCCCTCAAATTTTAAATTTTTTGGGCCAACGTTACAGTGTTAACCGATTAACCTATATGGTTAACCAATTAACACTGAACGTTTTCTGAAAAATTATTTCCTTTCATATTCAAAATTTGTTCAAATGTTATACCTTTCCATCCCTTGATTTATACTTTAATATACCCTTTTGAAATGGTGTTTTGGCTCATATAAATTTTGATTATTTCAAAATTGAAAAACACCTCCTACAATTTTCAAAAACCATCATTGAATCAAATTCACTCTATTCAAATATTTTTAAATATTTTTCAAAAAGTGTTCATCTTGTTCATACTATTTCATATCCAGAAATTTGAAAACTTGTATTGACATTAAAGAAGTGAATTCTAATTAAAGGAGAAGATCAATCTGTGTATTGATATTATTACTCATTTCTCTCAAAACAAAAATTATAGTATTATCTGTGTTGTGACTTGTGATCCAGGATTGTTGGACACAAGGGTAAGTGTCTGCAGGAGGATTGTTCTTGCACACTTGTGATTGTATAGTTGGTAGAAAGTAGGTCTCACCGGTTGATGGTGTGATAGGTTGTACAATTCTAAAACTATAGTAAATTCTCTTTCATGTTGAAAGGGGAGTGGAGTACTCTCGGATTGTGAGGGGAACCACTATAATTCTCTGTGTCCTTTTACTTTCTGCATTTACCGCTTTCATCACCAACCATCATAACCAAGCAAAATTCAAGAATACCGAAAAACCGGAAAAAGTCCCTAAAGCCTAATTCACCCCCTCTTAAGCATACTCTGTACTTACAATTGGCATCAGAGCAGGTTAAGGTAACCTGTTTCTAAAGATTCAGTATGGCTTCCGCTAGCACCAACCTGGTTTTCAAAGACGGTGGAAGTAGTAACAAACCACCATTGTTCTCTGGAGGAATATTTCGATTTCTGGAAAATCAGAATGAAGGCACATCTTGAAGCCCAAGGAGAAGGTATATGGGAAGCAATCGAAGAAGGACCACACAATCCAGTAAATGTGGTCAATGGCGTTGGAACCGCAAAGTTGAAAAGCACGTATGATGAAAATGATAAGAAAAAGACTCTTAATGAGAAGAAAGAAATCAACATACTCCAAAGTGCTCTCAGTATGGACGAATTCTTTCGTGTATCACAGTGTAGATCAGCAAAAGAGATTTGGGACACCTTGGTAGAAACGCATGAAGGAACCGCTGAAGTAAAAAGATCAAGACTCAACACTTTAAGTCAAGAATATGAGATGTTCCATATGCAGCCCGGTGAATCTATTGTTGCCTTACAAAAGAGATTCATCCATCTAACAAATCATTTGATTGCTCTCAGAAAGACCTTCACCAATGATGATCTCAACCTGAAAGTCCTAAGATCCTTGACAAGAGAATGGCAAACAAAGGTGACCGCTATTTCGGAAAAGAAAAGTCTCTCAACGATGACATCTGCATCTTTATTTGGCAAACTTCAAGAGCATGAATTGGAACTTGGAAGGCTCGAGAAGCACGAAAGTCAAGATAAAAAGTCCAAAGGAATTGCCTTGAAGATTGACACAAAGGATGACAAAGACGAAGAATCTTCCGAAGATGAGAATTTCATGCTTCTAGTAAAGAAGCTTGGTAAGTTTTTTAATAATAATAAAAATTCCTCTTTTCCTAAAAAGAATAGACATTTCAGGAAAAAGGATGCATCCACATCAAATCAAGAAGTCACATGTTACGAATGTGGGAAGCAAGGTCATATAAAGCCGGATTGCCTGAAACTCGCTAATAAAGGAAAATTCAAAGGCAAAAAGGATTTCAAGAACAAAAAGGCTTATGTTGCTTGGGACGATAACGAGATAAGTTAATCATCGGAGTCAGAAAGCGATGAATGTGCTAATATGGCTCTTATGGCATCATATCATTCCGATGAAGAAATTGATGAGGTTAGTAACAATTTTTCTATTTATGAAAATGATGCACAAGAAGTCATAGATGAACTTCTAAAAGAATGCAAGACTTTGTATAAAAGCATCTCATCCCAAAAGAAAAGAATTTCATTTTTAGAAGAACAAAATACTGTTTTTATAAAAAATATTGAAAATGAAAAACAAAAATTGATGGATGAAAAACAAAATCTTGTATTCAAAAATTGTGAATCTTTATCTTTTCAAATTGTTCAACTTAAAAGAGTTTTAGAAAGATAAGAGAAAGGCCAAATTGGCTTGGAGGAAATACTTAGGCACCAAAGATATCCTAATGATAAAAGTGGACTAGGATATTCTAAGTTTTCCAAACCAAGCACAACTGAAACCATTTTTGTAAAAGCAAGTGAACAAAGTGTTAAAGAAAAGGTAAACAATTCTAAAGTTGTGCATCAAAGTCATAAAAAGAAAAGAATTGTGAAGAAAAAGAATTATGTTCCTAGATATAGAAGTCATTTTCAACCTACTTGTTTTTATTGTGGAATCAAAGGCCATACACCTAATGCTTGCTATGTGCGCAACTTTGGTGTTGCTAAAGGGCATTATGTGTGGGTTGAAAAGGGTACTAACTATCAAGGACCCAAAGCAATTTGGGTACCTAACACTACTTGATTTTGTGTTGTAGGTATGCTTGAAGACAACTTCTAATCAATGGTATCTTGATAGCGGTTGTTCGAAGCATATGACGGGAGATATAAACAAATTTTCAAGTCTATCATTAAAGGCCAAAGGATACGTTACTTATGGTGATGATAATAAAGGAAAAATTCTTGGAGTTGGAACCGTTGGTGCACCTCCATGTACAATCATCGAAGACGTTCTTTATATGGAAGGCCTTAAACACAACCTTCTTAGCATAAGTCAATTTTGTGACAAAGGGTTCCGAATCAACTTCACAAAGGATGAATGTTTGATAGAACATGAAGTCACCCATGACATCTTGCTAAAAGGTAAAAGATATAATAATATTTTTATGATCTCTTTTGATGATTCTTCCTTGAAGTTAAAATGTCTTATGGCAAACAACAACGAGGCGTGGCTTTGGCATAAAAGATTTGCTCACATTCACATGGAGCATTTAAACAAGTTGATAAAACATGATCTAGTTGTTGGACTTCCAAAGATAAAATTCATCAAGGATAAATTATGCGATGCATGTCAAAAGGGAAAACAGACCAAGACAACTTTCAAATCCAAGCAAGTGGTTTCTACATAAAGACCACTTCAATTGTTGCATATGGATCTTTTTGGTCCATCAAGAACGAAGAGTTTCAGAGGTAGTATTTATGCTTTAGTTATTGTTGATGATTTCTCTCGATACACATGGACAATGTTTTTAGTGCAGAAAAATGATGCTTTCAAAGCATTCAAAAAATATGCGAAGCAAATTCAAAACAAGAAGTCACTCACTATAGCCTCCATAAGAAGCGACCATGGTGGAGAATTCCAAAATTCAAATTTTGAAGTTTTCTGCGAAGAGCATGGAATTTCTCATAATTTTTCCGCACCAAGGACTCCTCAACAGAACAGTGTTGTAGAACGGAAGAATAGGTTACTGGTGGAGCTTGCAAGAACAATGCTCAGCGACTCAAATCTTCCTAAATATTTATGGGCAGAGGCAGTAAGCATGGCATGTTTCGTAAGCAACCGTGTGAATATTCGACCAATTCTCAAGAAGACTCCGTATGAGTTGTTCAAGGGTAGGAAACCAAACATAACATTTTTCCACATATTTGGTTGCAAATGTTTTGTTCTCAACAACAATAAGGACAATCTCGGTAAGTTTGATGAGAAGTCCGACGAAGGTATATTTCTTGGTTACTCTCTTTCTAGTAGAGCTTTTAGAATTTTTAATAAAAGAACTCTTACTATTGAAGAATCCATTCATGTTTCGTTTGATGAGACTAACCCCTCGAAAGAGGATAATATTATTTTGGATGATGATGATGATATAGTAGGTCCTTCACAACAACAAGAAGAGACTTCAAAGAATCGAGGAATACCTCAAGAATATGTCACTCAAATCATTGAAGAACATCAAGATCTTATGAAGGAATAGAGAACGCATAGAGATCACCCGATAGATAAAGTTATTGGTGATATTAGCCAAGGAGTTGCAACTCGACTAAATCTTAAGGATGCTTGTCTCAACATGGCTTTTGTGTCTCAAATTGAACCAAACAAGATTGATGAAGCCTTAGGCGATGACCAATGGATTGTAGCGATGCAAGAAGAACTCAACCAATTCGAAAGGAATCAAGTTTGGAATCTCGTACCAAGACCGGACAACAAGCACATTATAGGAACGAGATGGGTGTTCAAAACCAAACTTGACGAGAATGGGATCATAGTTCGTAACAAAGCAAGATTGGTCGCACAAGGCTACAACCAGGAGGAAGGAATTGATTTTGATGAAACGTTCGCTCTGGTAGCAAGGTTAGAAGCAATTAGATTATTACTTGCTTACGCTTGTTCTATGAATTTTCATTTGTTCCAGATGGATGTCAAAAGCGCTTTCCTGAATGGCTACATCAATGAAGAAGTCTACGTCAAACAACCTCCGGGTTTCGAAGACTTCAAGAATCCCTCGCATGTTTACAAACTGAAAAAGGCACTCTACGGGTTAAAACAAGCATCAAGAGCATGGTATGACCGCCTTAGCAATTTCTTATGTGAAAAGGGATTTACAAAAGGAAAGGTTGACAAGACATTGTTCTTAAAGAAGATCAAAGGAAACACTTTATTGGTTCAAGTCTATGTCGACGACATCATCTTCGGATCAACAAACAAATAGCTTTGCGAAGAATTTTCACTTATGATGCAAGGAGAATTCGAGATGTCCATGATGGGAAAATTGAATTATTTTCTTGGACTACAAATCAAGCAAACAAAGGATGGCATCTTCCTCAACCAATCCAAGTATTGCAAGGAATTGTTGAAGAAATTCGATATGGATAGTTGCAAGGTGATGTCCACTCCTATGGGATCCGGAACGTACGTTGATCAAGATGAATCCGGTACTCCAATTAATATAACAAAATATCGAGGTATGATCGATTCATTACTATATTTGACGGCAAGCCGTCCTGACATTATGTTTAGCGTTTGTTTGTGTGCATGCTTTCAAGCAAGTCCGAAGGAATCGCATCTCACCACCGTAAAGAGAATCATAAAGTATCTCAAAGGAACAACGAACGTCAGATTATGGTATCCTAAAGGTAGTACTTATTCTTTAGTTGGTTATTCTGACACTGACTATGCAGGATGTAAGACCGATAGAAAAAGCAAAAGTGGTACGTGTCACATTCTTGGGAATGCATTAGTGTCATGGGCCTGCAAGAAGCAAGCGTGTGTGGCACTCAGTACAGCCGAAGCGGAATATATTGCAGCAGGAAGTTGTTGTGCACAAATTCTGTGGCTCAAGCAACAACTCCTTGATTACAGTGTAGACCTCGGTTGCATTCCTCTTCGATGTGATAATACAAGTGCCATCAACATTACAAAGAACCCGGTCATGCATTCAAGAACAAAACATATAGATATCCGACATCACTTCCTTCGAGATCACGTATTGAATGGAGATGTAGATGTTACTTTTGTAACACCCCACTTCCCAAATTAAATAAAATATAAACATTATAAATAAATATCAGAGTTTTCACAAAAACAGTGGGATATCACATCACCAATAGTTATCAAAAATACTTTATTCATTATTTTCAAAATAATACAGCGGAAATTATTATTCCAACATTCTCGGCCATCCTCCAGATTTACATAAAATCTTTATTATTATAATTCACCAAAATGTGATACGTCACAGGATTTTCAACAAGTTTAACATAAACAAATAAAACACCCATATCCCGTGTTACGTATCAGAGCATCCTAAGACTCGACTTTCACACCGCTATCCAAGCTATCTATGTACCTGGATTATCTGTACTTCCGAGGAAGCACAGACCACAACAACAACAAACGGGTGAGAAAACATGATCAAAATATATCGGTAATTTAATACATGCAATAAAGGTAGTAAAACACACCAATATTCACCCCATCAACACCAATCACGAACCTACTGTTCAAACATCCATATAACATATAATAATGCAATATGCCACACAACACCATGCATGCGGTACCGACTCATTGGTTCATTCAATCGAACCCTGGACAGATCACTTACGCTCCTACTGAGATATGATATATCCCCCGACAGACCACTTACGCTCCTACTGAGATATGATCTATCCCCGACAGATCACTTACGCTCCTACTGAGATATGATCTATCCCCACCTTTCTCCACAAAGGAGTACGGATGAATCACATATACTCCTCCTGAGCAATGATTCATCCCACCAAACACCATGATATGTACGACACCAATGCACGACAACAATGCATGACAAACAAACTCAAGCACACTAAGTGCACACGATCCTCCTGATCACATCACCACACATTATATTTTTACACCACCAATAAACACAAGCACACTAAGTGCACAACAATTAAACTCAAGTAAATAATCAATAAATCATTTCAATCGATCCATGGTTTAGTTACTATTTAATTAAACAATGACTCCCCAAAAATATTGGATATAAAAATATTTGGCAAATAACTATATTATTTATACCATGTTATAGATCTATTCAAGAGCTTTCCAACGCTTCGAACGGGGACTAAATCCGACTTACGGATCAAAAGTTATGGCCAGAATCGTCAAAACAGAAAATTAACCAATATACAGCTTTGAGTCGACGCAAACATCGCAGAATGTAGAAAATTCTGTGTTTTCCACCATTGGAGGCCTTCCGGACCTCCGATTTCAATTTCGTAAAAAGCTCCGGTTTCAGAATTCGAAATCCTACCATAATATGACAATTGTAATAGCCAACAACATGTTTTTAAAGATCATATCATCATATATCATATAACCATACTTTTCAATACCATGGAATTTAGGGGTTTCTATCATAAATGTGATCCTACCCATCATACACTATCACACAATCCCCATGATCATACGAAAACCCACCCTTACTGCACGAAACTATTATCTTGCTCAAATTCAAGCCTATTTCTCCACTTCTATCTCTTGTCCTCTCGGAACATATTTCATACTCATCGCTATTACTACGGAAATTATACCGAATTTCATTAATCTCATAACAGCAAATACACCACTCTATCAGTATCAGCAACAATCATCACACTCTACTCTAATCAATTGTTTCTTAAACTATATCTCAGAACCTATATCATGGTCATTACCCAAGCCACAGAGGTTACACAAAATCTCACCAATACTCATGGTCATTATCCAAACCACAAAGGTTATACAGGAACTCACCAACATCATAACAATGTACGAATTTCATCACCATCAACAACAACAACAACAGGCATAATGTCATAAATTCGTGTTCATCACTAATATTACAGGAATTACACATAATCCCACAATCATCATAAAATGTATGCACAAAACTCTTCAATCACAACAACATTCATAAACACAGACATAATATCATATATCAATCATAATCATCAAATTCCTACAGGGTTAAGGAATCCCCTCTACCCAATTTCATGCATTATACCAATCCCAATTAGTTTCTCCCCCCTTACCTGGATAATTGTTCTGATCGGTGACAAATTCCTCCAAGATTGGCCAATTCTGACATTTCCTCTTCTTCTCCGTTCTTCGCTCCTTTCTTCGCTCTTCTCTTAATTTCCTCTTCTCACGTTCTATCTATCGTGACTTCTCAACTTACTTCCTTCCTATCCCTAATAACCCCTTCCACTTCTATTTTCTTTTAATTCTAATCTCAATAATAATAATAAAAAGAATATTACTAATAATAATAATTATAATAATCATTATAATAATAATAATACACATAGAAATATTAATAATATTATTTCACCCATAATAATAATATTAATAATAATAGTAATAATACTCCACCAATAATATTATTTTAATAATAATAATAATAATAATAATAATAATAATAATAATAATAATAATAATAATATTCCACTAATAGTTATAATAATAATAATAATATTAATAATAATAATATTCTCCAATATTAATAATATTACTACAATTAATAATAATAATAATAATAATAATAATAATAATAATAATAATAATAATAATAATAATAATAATAATAATAATAATAATAATAATAATACCATATTACTACTATTTATTTTATTATTATATTCAAACCAATTCACCACCAATAATCCTCCCATATCAGGGACACCCACCAATCATCATCAAACACACCCCTACCAAAGGGCACACCAACATATAATAATTAAAATAGTAATAAAATGACTAAATAATTAAAATGGGTGTTACAACTCTCCCCCACTTTAATTATTTTCGTCTTCGAAAATTACCTGATGGAAATAGTTCCGGATACGCTTCCCGCATCCTTCATTCCAATTCTCAGGTCACACTGCCTTCTGCAGCACCCCCCTCAAGCCACTTTCACCAAAGCTATCTCCTCCCCTCGGAGTTGTTTCTCGATCGTCAAACGAACTAGCAATGCCTCCACAATCAAATTATTTTTCACTGGTACATCTTCCACCCGATTCAATGTAATTCCTCAACGAAGACACATGAAACACGTCATGCCAATTCACAGCGACAACGGCAAAACGATCTAACATATTACTCCTCCCATGCCTCCGCTGCGCTACTCTGATACAACCACAACCCAGTGCAAACTTCCGAGATTTTGAAGCCCGACCAGCACCAGTCACCGACGTGACTCTCAAAACACATATTTCCTTATATCCTCTTGATCTTCTCAGCCATCTCAAGCATAATTCTCGGTCTGAGCATAACACTCCCACTCGACTTATTCCAACACAGAAGAGTCCTACACTCCCTATCTCACCAAGCCATATATAGTGCCATTCTGACACTAGGATGATAATCGTTATTATAGGTAACTCAATAAACGGTAATTACTCATCCCACGATCCACCTTGATCCAACACCCAAGCTCTCACCAATTCTCTAAAGACTCAATAGTCCTCTCTGACTGACCATCAGTTTGCGGATGGTAAGCCAAACTCAACTTCAACTTAGTACCTGAAGCTTCCTGTAAGCCCCTCCAACATCTCAATATAAACCTCAAATTTCAATCTAACACAACATTCGATAGTATCTCATCCAACTTCACTACTTCCTCAATATGTATCTCATATATCCTTAACACGGAATAGTTCATCCACTCGCAACAACCCAATTAAAATTATGTCTTTCCAATTCTTTGGAAATCTCAACACCAAGTCCGTGAAAATACTACCTGATTTCCACTCTGGAATATTCAACGGCTGCATCAGACTCAATAGTCTCTGATGTTCACTCTTCAAATTCCAACAATTCTAACCAGTATATTCAACCTCAACCACTCCTCTCCTCATCTATGGTCACCAAAACAATCTACTCAAATTCGGTTACTTCTTCATAGCACCGGGATGGACACTCCATCTACCTCAATGTATTTCTTCACGAGTACTCCTGCTCCCCTCAACAACATCCGGTCCACATACCCCATCACAACATATCATGGTACTATTTCCACAAACCCGACAATCCACTCTTCGACTCTGATTTATCAATTTCAACTAATTCACCAACTCAACCCAAATTTCTGACCTCCTCAAATCTCCTCAAGAATACTACTAGTACGGTCTAACATACAAGGGTTAACTCCATAAGAAGTCTCTTCACAGACCAGACTCGCATCACAAAATTTCCCAACCGGTTCCAACTCTTTTCGCCATTTTCCTCGGTACAAGCAAGGTTTCCAAATCGAAGCATCAGCTACCATGGTATATACCGAAAACATACAGTAAGATAACACATCAAACGCACCCGATCACGACGGTAAAAGTTGACCAAATTACACGTTTCGAATATTCTGCTATAATTAGATCATCCACTAACATAAAATCCATTTTTCCCGGAAAGAGCATCTCGTTAGCTCTCCAACGCTTCAAACGGGGGTCAAAATGGACATACGGTTCAAGAGTTATGAATTTTCGAAGTTTTCCAAAAAACCAGAATTTTGTCGAAAAACTGCTACGGGATTTTGCATTCTTGTCCGAAAATTCGACCGATTCAATTCCTTTCTTCGAAACAAACACATACTCATACTCACCTAACATATAGCCTTGAATTAGAACCATTAAACATGATTTCTACGACGTCCGATTTCGATTCCGTAAAAAGCTGCGATCTCGGAATTCAGCGTACAACAACAATTTCATACCTTGGAGACCATCCAACACACTTTCAATCTTTAAATATTTTAAAACCCAATTACTCCCAATCTCAACAGCAGATCTTGGAGCCTCCCATTGTGATACAACTTCGACCTTTGATACCACAACCACAATAGCTCTACCCGAGCTCACATGACCAAGGAAAACTCACATCCTTCAGCCCGTTGATCCATCAACTTATCAACTCTTGCAAGCGAATGCTTATCCTTGATAGTCACCTTGTTCACTTATCCATAGTTCACCCAAAGCTTCAAAAAACCTTCCGTCTGTCTAACCAACAAAATTGGTGCACCTTGTGGTAACACACTCAAACAAAAGAACCTCTCTTCCAGCAGGTCTTCAAGTTGACTCTTTAACTTTCTCAATCCCAATGCAAACACACAATATGGAGTCACTCATATCGGACTAGTTCGAAGAACGAAGTCAATGTGTAAGCTTTACTTCACATTTCGATAGTAAACCATTTACCTCCTCAGGAAAACTTTCGGACAATCACAATTAAGTGATAAACCCCAATTTCTCATTTTCCTTAACATTCAAAGTTTCCGTCAAAATACACACCTCAACACCGTCTTACGCCAACTCCTCAAAATAATCCCTTAAGCACTTAGCTTAATTCAAGATAATTCATTGCTCACACCACCTAAGCTTACAATACACGTCTATCCCATCCAACACAATCCCGTCTACTATTAACAAGAGATTAAGGGTGATCAGTTCCTCAATTTGTCAATAGACAGCGGAAAATCATGATGGGGTATAAACCATCTTTACCAAACTATAAGAGCGTAACACATTAAGCCACAACACTCAGCATTCCGGAGAAATACCAACTTCTCCCCCACTGGAATCATTTCACTTCTACCGACAAAGTTTAAACAACAACATGTACCGACAGTGTTTTTACACACATGTCGCATACCAGGGAACAACAACACTAGACAACATTGGCCGGACGGACCGACCTGCTCTGATACCAATTGTAACACCCCACTTCCCAAATTAAATAAAATATAAACATTATAAATAAACATCAGAGTTTTCACAAAAACAGTGGGATATCACATCACCAATAGTTATCAAAAATACTTTATTCATTATTTTCAAAATAATACAGCGGAAATTATTATTCTAACATTCTCGACCATCCTCCAGATTTACATAAAATCTTTATTATTATAATTCACCAAAATGTGATACGTCACAGGATTTTCAACAAGTTTAACATAAACAAATAAAACACTCATATCCCGTGTTACGTATCAGAGCATCCTAAGACTCGACTTGCACACCGCTATCCAAGCTATCTATGTACCTGGATTATCTGTACTTCCGAGGAAGCACAGACCACAACAACAATAAACGGGTGAGAAAACATGATCAAAATATATCGGTAATTTAATACATGCAATAAAGGTAGTAAAACACACCAATATTCACCCCATCAACACCAATCACTAACCTACTGTTCAAACATCCATATAACATATAATAATGCAATATGCCACACAACACCATGCATGCGGTACCGACTCATTGGTTCATTCAATCGAACCCTGGACAGATCACTTACGCTCCTACTGAGATATGATCTATCCCCCGACAGATCACTTACGCTCCTACTGAGATATGATCTATCCCCGACAGATCACTTACGCTCCTACTGAGATATGATCTATCCCCACCATTCTCCACAAAGGAGTACGAATGAATCACATACACTCCTCCTGAGCAATGATTCATCCCACCAAACACCATGATATGTACGACACCAATGCACGACAACAATGCACGACAAACAAACTCAAGCACACTAAGTGCACACGATCCTCCTGATCATATCACCACACATTATATATATTACACCACCAATAAACACAAGCACACTAAGTGCACAACAATTAAACTCAAGTAAATAATCAATAAATCATTTCAATCGATCCATGGTTTAGTTACTATTTAATTAAACAATGACTCCCCAAAAATATTGGATATAAAAATATTTGGCAAATAACTATATTATTTATACCATGTTATAGATCTATTCAAGAGCTTTCCAACGCTTCGAACGGGGACTAAATTCGACTTACGGATCAAAAGTTATGGCCAGAATCGTCAAAATAGAAAATTCACCAATATACAGCTTTGAGTCGACGCAAACAGCGCAGAATGCAAAAAATTCTGTGTTTTCCACCGTTGGAAGCCTTCCGGACCTCCGATTTCAATTCCGTAAAAAGCTCCGGTTTCAGAATTCGAAATCCTACCATAATATGACAATTATAACAGCCAACAACATATTTTTAAAGATCATATCATCATATATCATATAACCATACTTTTCAATACCATGGAATTTAGGGGTTTCTAACCTAAATGTGATCCTACCCATCATACACTATCACACAATCCCCATGATCATACGAAAACCCACCCTTACTGCACGGAACTATTATCTTGCTCAAATTCAAGCCTATTTCTCCACTTCTATCTCTTGTCCTCTCGGAACCTATTTCATACTCATCGCTATTACAACGGAAATTATACCGGATTTTACCAATCTCATAACAGCAAATACACCACTCTATCAGTATCAACAACAATCATCACACTCTACTCTAATCAATTGTTCCTTAAACTATATCTCAGAACCTATATCATGGTCATTACCCAAGCCACAGAGGTTACACAAAATCTCACCAATACTCATGGTCATTATCCAAACCATAGAGGTTATACAGGAACTCACCAACATCATAACAATGTACGAATTTCATCACCATCAACAACAACAGCAACATGCATAATGTCATAAATTCGTGTTCATCACTAATATTACAGGAATTACACAGAATCCCACAATCATCATAAAATGTATGCACAAAACTCTTCAATCACAACAACATTCATAAACACAGACATAATATCATATATCAATCATAATCATCAAATTCCTACGGGGTTAAGGAATCCCCTCTATCCAATTTCATGCATTATACCAATCCCAATCAGTTTCTCCCCCCTTACCTGGATAATTGTTCTGATCGGTGACAAATTCCTCCAAGATTGGCCAATTCTGCCCTTTCCTCTTCTTCTCCGTTCTTCGCTCTTCTCTCAATTTCCTCTTCTCACGTTCTATCTATCGTGACTTCTCAACTTACTTCCTTCTTATCCCTAATAACCCCTTCCACTTCTATTTTCTTTTAATTCTAATTCCAATAATAATAATAATAAAAATAATATTACTAATAATTATTATTATAATAATCATTATAATAATAATAATACACATAGCAATATTAATAATATTATTTCACCCATAATAATAATATTAATAATAATAGTAATAATACTCCACCAATAATATTAATAATAATAATAATAATAATAATAATAATACTAATATTCTCCCACTAATAGTTATAATAATAGTAATAATATTAATAATAATAATATTCTCCAATATTAATAATATTACTACAATTAATAATAATAATAATAATAATAATAATAATAATAATAATAATAATAATAATAATACCACCATATTACTACTATTTATTTTATTATTATATTCACACCAATTCACCACCAATAATCCTCCCATATCAGGGACACCCACCAATCATCATCAAACACACCCCCACCAAAGGGCGCTGTCGCTACTGCGAAAATCGGCGCCGGCTGAACAGAAGAGTCGCCACCGCACGTTATTTATCCCACGGGAGGGAAAGGAAACGCTCAGAGTAAACCTCGCACAACACGGGAAAGGTATGGTCGTCGCAACCAAAACCTGGATTCGGGAGTCGGTTACGCAAGGGGAAAGTATTAGCACCCCTCACGTTCGTCGTACTCGACGGGATCCACGCTTGTTTTCGGGTATGGATTGTTATTCTATCTATTCTATAGGTCAGGGGTTAAAAGGAAAAGAGAATGAAGATAAAATGACTCGGCAAAGTATCGCACTTTATGCCTACGTATTCCCGTCTGGAACGAGAAATCAGAGTCAACGTAGTTTGCCTACCTACGGGAAAGGAGGGGAAGGTTGCTCGCTAGGATATCGCATCCTATGCCTACATACTTTCATACAGCATGAAAGATCAGAGTAAACGTAGTTCGGCCACGTACGACACAAGTCTGTCTTGGTTGATTTTATTCCTTCCGAAAAAGGTTTTTCTGATTAGCAGTCCAAGCGGACAAAAATTACGTCTTGATGAGTTCACATACTTTTACGAAAGAAGTGTCTTTTAGTGAGTTTGAAATTTTTATTGTGTTTTTCTGTTTGTTTTGAGGAAGAAGAGACAGAACTCTAACCTACGGTTGCGAAGGGAAACAAACTATCCTAATGTTATCATGCATGGGTTAAGACCTAGTGTCTATCATGCTCCTCTCTTGCACAGAGAGAAACAGAGATCCTAAGGGAATAGACGGAAACAGAAACAACATCAGATATATACATTAAAACAATAAAATGCATGAATGCAGCAATACAAGCGAGGCAAGGGAGTCCCACTCAACCTCGAACCTGGAAAACAATAGGCAAAAGTGAACAGGCTTCACTTTCAACCCAGCAGGGTAAACAGCAAACAATACAGTCAGGAAAACCAATCAATACATCAGGAATGAAATACAGCAATAAAATAAACAGCCACAGCAGCTCTGCATCAACATCTGACTTCAAGTAATCTCCAAACAGCTACAAGCTTCAGCAAGCATCAATCTCCATCTCCACAGTCTTCAGCAAGGTCTTGATCATCAGCCTTCCATCTGCAATGGCTTTTCTTCAAGTCTCAATCTTTAGGAGAATCAGCAGTCAACAAGATGAAGTGAATGAATGTTAGACAGTTAATTACCTACCAAGGGTGGTTCATCAACTTTTAACATTAAACAGAAAGTTTCCTCTCAAAAGTTCTATCTTCCAAATACATTCACTTATCCTTCCAAAGGAAGGAGGTGGATATTTGGAAGAGACTTTGAATCAAAGAGAAGGGATGGATGCAGACAAGGCATTCCATGTTTGAGAAACAAGCTTTCTAATCTAGAGCTCTGCCTAGCTCCTAAACCCTAATCTCCTCAACAGCTGCTAGCAAGAATCTCCTCTCCAACTCTGGAAGTTGGTCTTCAGTCTCCGGATCTCCAATGGCTTCAACATCACAAGTCTTCAGCTCTCCCAATCCCCAAGCAATCCCAATACCCATACAGACAAATCAATAATCCCCAGAGGGCACCCCACATCAATCAATCACATATAGCAGTATATGCTAATAGCAGTAGGGGAATCCTGATTTTTCTAAGGGGATCTAATAACTACCCATAGCCCCTATAGTCCCATAGCTAAACTATTTAATCCCTAAGTCCTAAGGGAAATGAACTAATTCACCTAAGTTACCACCTAAAACCCTAATTTGTTCATGTTGTTCACACCTAAATTAAACACCTAAAATTAAGTCCTAAAAATGGGAACTAAATTGTATCTACAAGTTGTATATCTAAACTAAACAACCTAAAAAGAATGGACAAAAAATATTAAAGCAACTATGAGAACAAAAAATATCAAATTCATGTATGAAATGAAACACCTAAAATATGCATTTATTTGGAAAATATGGGAAAAATATCAAATAAAAAATAAAATGCAATTTTTATTTTTTATAATTTTCTAGACTCTTTAAAGAAAATTATGCAAAAAGAATTATTGAAAAATAATGTTTTTATGATTTATTATGATTTTTAGAAAATGCATGAAAAATGAAAAAGAAATTAAAATGAAAATATAAAGAAATAAAAGGAGGGGGTATGAAGAGCAAACGCGCTCAGTTATTTTTCCAGGTGGGCCACAGGATAGGGGGTGCGAATAGAATAAAGAGATAGGCCCAGCGCGCTTCAGAATATCACCAAAAACCAAAAACTTCAGAACGGTGCAAATAGCATTAATTCCAGTTCATTTACGTTGGGCTTGATTATTGGGGGTGTCATTAGTAATGAAATTCAAGGCCCACTCAGAACACTTAAATGAAACGGGGCGTTTTGATGCCCAGAGTTTCCCTCCGTTTCTCACTTTAAATCGCGTCCGTTGGATCAGATTCCCAGTCAAGGTCAACAACCCCATCGTGTGGCTTAGACATCATCTTCAACCTTGAGCTGCCCTAGGGTTTCAGAAAACCCTAACCATGCACGATCTTGCACACCTCTGTTCTCCCTCATACCTCCATGGATTCACACGATTCCTAGAGCAAACTTGGTCCATTTTCTTCCCTCTACACAACCATGATATTAACTCTTTCTAAAATCCCCTCAAAATACAAACCCGATAGAGGTAACAGGTAGGATCCACCATGAACACCTGTGATCAAATGCTCCAATTCTCTTCAATCTTTATCCTAGCTTAATCTACATTCCATGCTGATCTTAACATGCTAATCCAACAAGATTTTCGTGCCTTATCCTAATAGTTACAAGCTCTAACAGATTTGGTGCACTGTACTCAACCTTCATGAAACCTCCCCAAATTCATCAAAATCAATCATCTGCTTATGCTTAACCATTCTAACCTAATGACTAACCATAATTCTAGCTAATTCAGCCAATTCGAAGGAAACTAACCTGGTGCAAAAATGGTGGAAACAGCTATGGAGACCTTTGAATCTGATGCTTGCAGTGATTGGAACTTGTTTAGTAACCTTGATGATGGATTCTGTATGCAATATCTTTTGTGCAAACTCCTTGAATTTTGTTCTTAAAACCTTCTTGCAAATTGGATGATGGAGATGAATGGTACAATTCTTGATCAATTCAGCCAATTCTTGATGTGAATTATGATGCTTGGATGATGATGATGAAAATTCAATCAGAAAATGTGAAGATTGATGGAGATTTGGGAGAGTTTGTGATGCTTTTGCAAATTGGAGAAAGTGTGTATAACTTGGGGTTTTGAGAAAATGCAATCACCAACCATGGCATGAACCATCTCTTATCAATATATAGGTGAGGTTAGAACCTCCTAGAAACTTGGAGAAGTTTCCCTTGCATTCTTTCCCTTGAATTTGGTTTATGTACCTTCCATTACAAGCAACCATGAATAACCCATAAAATATGGACTAAGCTCAAAATTATACTTTATCCAATGTCTTTAAAATGATCTTTCCATTCAAAATGACCTATAATTTTGCTTCATTTGGCCAAAATATGAAAAATCTCATTTTTAAGTCCATTTTTATTCATTAAATTCAACAATTTTGAAACCTTGTGCTATGAATCTTTCCAATCTCTCATGGTCACTTTTATAGACTCAAAATGTCATTTGGAACAAGTTTTATGTTGTAAAGTTTTCCATTTGAAGCTTCCTTGTATGAGTTTTGGGCATAGGTTAAAATGACCTGTAATTCTCAGATGACCAAAATACCCTTTGCTTGCCAAGACCATAAGTAGAGTTCCACAAATCATATGAAGGCATAATATACCATTATAGAAATCTAAGACAATGAGGAACAACTCTTATGTTGACCAGAAATTCATTTGAAATCTCCTTGAGGGGTAAAAATTGCTTGGAAGTCAAGTCACTTTTACAGACAAAATTTCAGATACCTCAGATGACCTGTAACTTGCAAGGACCACAACTTGAGTTCTATAAATCTCCTTGATGTCTTCCACCACTCAAATTAAAGGTCTTGAGATCCTATACAAGTTTCATGTGGGCCAAGGATCCATTTGAAGCTTGCATTTTGACTTATCTTGCTTGGAAATTTGACCTAAACTAGGGGATTTTACATAGAAACCCTAATTTAGAACCTCCTCTTCTCCTTGATTTCTCTTGATTTATTCTTAGCATAACAACATATCCTTATTCTTCATGTCAAATGATAAACCCCACATCTCTTCAATAGCCCTTAATGTCTTTCAATCAGTCAATTGACCTAGAGTTGACCCAGGGTTGACCCAGATGAAACCCTAGTTGACTGTCTTCAACTGCAATTCTTGTGACTACATCAACAACTTGTCTCCTTCTCCCAATGACTTTCTAAGTCCTCCAAGATGTCTAGATACTCCTCATGCTCAGCCCACAGCTCACCATTTCTTTGTTGATCCTCAGACACCCTCAGTTAGGAGATAGATGAACTGCTTGATCCATTGACTTGATAGCTTCCAAATTCTTTTCTGATGACTTGAATGAGGTTGAATCAGGATAATAACCTCTTGATAGGCCTCTAGAGATGAGAATAATGATTGGTCCCCTGTTAGCTGATTTGCTATGCTATGATATGCAGATGATTAGACTATGTACATGACTCTATATGCAAATGCTAATGATATTGAAACATAAACCAAGTGAATAAGGTTGAGCAAATTTTAGGGTGCAACAGCTGCCCCTATTAAAGCGACTTGGACCCGATTGGGTGAAGAGCCCGGAGCCTTCAGACATTCGTGGTACGAGACGGTTGAATACAAGTGAAACCAGAAATTTGCCAACTGCAGAAATGCACTGCTCCACTGCTTGGGGAACGACATTCATCGACTGAGTCTGACTGTTACGACAACCCACTGATCTCGTAGCGACCGTGCTGGGGATTACTCGTCTTTCCACGTAAGGAATAACCGTTCCACGTTAGGAATAACACTGTCCACGTCAGGATTCACCTTTCCACGTAAGGAATGAACTTCTACTTCTTCAAACTCTTCCACGTAAGGAGTACGTCTTCTTTTGAACCTGTCCACGTCAGTACTAAACCTCTTCTACGTCAGGAACACACTCTTTCTTTCCACGTCAGGAATACAAGCCTCCTTCCACGCAAGGAATACTATCTTTCCACGTAAGGAATCATATTTCGATTTGAATCTGTCCACGTCAGGACCACAATCTTTCCACGTAAGGAATATAATCTCAATCTGTCCACGTTAGGACTTCCAACTTGATATGTCCATGTAAGGACTCCATCTTTCCACGTAAGGAATCACACCTTTCCACGTAAGGAAACCACAATCTTTTCACGTAAGGAAACCACTCTTTCTGATTCTGTCCGCGTCAGGACCACACTTTCCACGTAAGGAATAACTTTGTCCACGTTAGGACTACATCGTCCACGTTAGGACCCACTTTTCCACGTTAGGAATAATAATCTTCTTGATTCGTCCACGTAAGGACTCTAAGCTTTCCATGTAAGGAATACTTCTTCATCTGTCCACGTTAGGAAACCAACTTGATCTGAATCTGTCCACGTTAGGACTAAACTTTCCACGTAAGGAATCTATCTTCTCTTTCCACGTAAGGAATGACCTTGTCCACGTCAGGACTCACATTTCGTCTTGATTTGTCCACGTAAGGACTCACCTCTTGACTCGCTGAGGAAATAAAAATTTGTCCACGTTAGGACCCATATCTCAACCCGCGGAAGAAATAAACTTGTCCACGTCAGGACTTGCGCGTCTTCGACTTGCTGGGGGAATAAGACTTGTCCACGTCAGGACTCATACTTTGCCATCACCCCGAAGAAGGATAAAATTGTCCACGTCAGGACTCTTATCAATGTCCACGTTAGGACTAACATTAGGACTAACACATATCGTCAAACGGGAAGAAATGTCCACGTTAGGACTCCACATTCCAACAATTCTGAGAAATCGAACCTGTCCCCGTTAGGACTAGCACATATCGTCAACTGAGGAAATCAATCCGTCCACGTTAGGACCCCCACTTTTCTAGCACAAAGAAAACCTGTCAAGAATTTTGTCCACGTTAGGATTCAGCCTTCCATTGGTCCAAACCACAAAACTTCTTAGTACTGACGTGACAACGATTTTGAAGCGGACTTTACTGGGGATATTTGGAAACCACACCACCGGGGGCCTGTTCTGATAGCTGGCGGTAGTCTCTGCAATTCTGGTTCGTGAAACCTTTTAATGCTGACGTAACAACAACTTTGAAGGAAACAATTCGCTGATCGGACTAGGGAAACTTCAACAAGAACCCTGGCGGGAAAATAGGTAACTCTGCTTGGTGACAAAGAGAGACTTATCCTGATAACTCTGTGGGGAATAGTGCCACAGCTGACACTTCGTCGAATGTCTCACGTCGATATCCTGAATGTTTATTGATTCACCTGAGCAAGGGCTCTTTCTTCCTGCAAGAGAAACAATACTTGGAACAAACGGTTAGCCAACCTAGTTTATGTTTCAAAATGCAGGCGTTCTACAATGATGCAATGCTCCATTCGACATGGAAATGCTACGCTTTTATTTGGTGGATGCAAGTATGACATTATATGCCAATGCACTATATGCCGATGCAAATGCAGACTCGAACTGCTGGGTATAGAAACTGCTTCAGCAAAATAAATGCTGAAGATAATGCCAACTCCGCTGGGGATAGCCAGATGCTGCAGAATTATTCCAGCAAAATGCTGGAAGAGTGAAGTCGCCTTAGCTGGGAAATTGGGAACTCGAGCCAAACACCTCGTTGAAGTAACACCCTGCTGGGGAATACAACTCTACTGGAGAATAACGGATGCACCTGGTATGATCGAACTTCTGCGGGAAAGTGAACGGGTATCACACGGTATTCCGGCAAAATAAATGCCAGGACCCGCACCAACTCTGTCGGGGATAGTCTTAATCTTCGAATTCCACTGGGAGGAATGAAAATACCTGCGGAGAAGAGAATCCTGCTGGGGATGAGATGATTCTCTTGGGGAAAATCCGCTGGCTCCGCTGGGGGAGAGTAAATGACCCTGCGGGGAAAGGTAGACTGCCTGAATACAGCTTACAAACATTAACCTTCTGCGGCTAAACCACTCTGCTTGCGATACATTGTCTGAATACAGCCTTTGATCTAGGAGTCGCCAAACTCTGCTGAGGATAAATGGCTTTGCTGGAGAATGCCTTTCGACTAAGCTGCGACTAGCTGGGGAATTCGATCCTTCTTCAGTGGGAACATGCACGACCTGCGTGGGGAACGCGTCTTTCGTTACTGCAACCTTTTGGTCATCTTCCTCATACGGCTATGAAACCTGCAACAACACAAACGAGACAAGACAAGCCTATACAACCAAATCGATTCAGGTTAGTGACGTTATTTTCAGTTAATTCAAAGCTTTAGCAATTGTTGGCAAGGGCCAGTGATGTTATACCCATGCTAGTTTCAATAAACTTTTAGGCGTTTTATCATGCACAAAACAGTAAAGAACCAGCATCAAGTACTGAATAACATATTTTATTGATTGGGCCCCTGAATGGGCGGAGTTCTGTACACGGGATGTAACTCCTGAAATGAGGAAGCTACGCAAAGCAAATATACACGTATGCACAAGAAGCATAAATATTTTGACAAATTAAATTTTGTACACATGTCGGCAACGGGATGCAGACGAACACCACGAATTGATCCTCCTATGACTCATCCGACTCTAATGCTTTCCCGGTATCCATACCTCCGAAGCGGTTGTATCTGATAATCGACCCCTCAGGTATTCTCCCGCATTGATGCTCAGTGCAGTATCAAATTCGGACCGCAGCCATTTGCTTTTCAAATCCCTAACTTTTGCGTGAACCGCCCTTTACGGGTTTTCAATTCACCGGGATACCCTTTTTTGCCGAAGCCGCCCAGTGTAGGTTTTCAACTTCGCGGGTATACATTTTTCATTTTATCCCTAACTTTTGCCCGAACCTTTCATTCTGTTTTTGGTTCGCCAGGATGCCCCATTTTTGCCTGGACTCTCTTTTTTCTGTCCAGCGGGTCTATTTTAAGCAAAGTATTTTTTAACTGCGTCCGAATTTACAGGTGACATGAAGTCTTCACCGTCCATAGTGGACAACAACAACGCTCCTCCTGAAAAGACTTTCCTGACAACGTATGGCCCTTCGTAGTTGGGGGTCCACTTGCCCCTGTGATCTGCTTGCGGCGGGAGAATCCTTTTTAGCACAAGGTCGCCCGTCTGAAAGCTTCGCGGATGTATCTTCTTGTCATACGCTTTCTTCATTCGGCTCTGGTACAAACGACCATATGCTAGAGAAGCTAGCCTTTTTTCATCCATCAAACTCAGCTGATTCAACCTGTCTTTTACCCATTCTGCCTCGTCCAGCTGAACGTCTCGCAATACCCTCAGAGAAGGGATCTCAACTTCCAATGGTAATACCGCTTCCATTCTGTATACTAACGAGAACGGGGTTGCCCCGGTTGATGTGCGTACCGTCGTACGATAACCGTGCAATGCGAAGGGTAGCATCTCATGCCAATCCTTATAGGTCACCACCATTTTCTGAACGATCTTCTTGATATTCTTATTGGCCGCTTCGACAGCGCCATTCATCTTGGGTCGGTACGGGGAGGAGTTGTGATGTTCGATCTTGAAATTCTGACAGAGCTCCTTCATCATTTTGTTGTTCAGGTTTGAACCATTATCCGTGATTATCCTCTCGGGGATCCCATATCGGCAAATGATATCTCTTTTGATGAATCTGGCCACCACTTGCTTAGTTACGTTTGCATATGACGCCGCTTCCACCCACTGGGTCAAGTAATCGATTGCTACTAGAATGAACCGATGCCCGTTAGAAGCTGTCGGCTCGATCTTCCCAATCATATCGATTCCCCACATCGAGAATGACCATGGCGATGACATCACATTTAGAGGACTCGGAGGCACATGGATCTTATCAGCATAGATTTGGCACTTGTGGCACTTCCTTGCGAACTTGAAACAGTCAGTTTCCATAGTCAGCCAAAAATAACCTGCCCGCAGCAGCTTTCTCGTCATAGCATGCCCACCAGCATGCGTACCAAAGGTACCTTCGTGTATTTCCTCCATGAGCAGCTTTGCCTCTTTCTCGTCTACACAACGCAACAGCACCAAATCGTGATTTCTTCTGTATAAGACGCCATCCGGATTCAAATAGAAATTACCCGCTAATCTCCTGAGAGTCTTCTGATCTTGACTGGATGCCCCAGCCGGATACTCTTTATTCTTCAGGAAATTAAGGATGTCAAAATACCACGGTTTGTCGTCGGATGCTTCATCAATGGCAAATACGTAAGCCGGTCTGTCCAACCGAGAGATAACGATTCGGGGAGCCTCGTTCCAGAAGTTGACTTTGTACATGGAAGACAAAGTGGCGAGAGCGTCAGCCATTTGATTCTCGGCCCGCGGTACGTGGTGCAATTCAACTTTGTCAAAGAAAGGCAACAATCTCCTTGCATAATTCATGTAATGTATCAAATTGGGCTGCCGTGTCTCCCATTCCCCTTTGATTTGATTCACCACCAGAGCTGAGTCTCCGTATACGTCTAAATTCTTGATTCGCAAATCAATGGCTTCTTCAAGCCCCATTATACAAGCTTCGTATTCGGCCTCATTATTGGTAACGGCAAAGGTCAATCGGGCAGTAAACGGGATGTGCGACCCGTGTGGCGTAGTGATGATTGCCCCTATTCCGCTACCGTAAGCATTCACAGCTCCGTCAAATATCATCTTCCATTTGGAACCCAACTCTGGTCCTTCGTCTGGCAACGGCTCTTCACAATCCTTCATCTTTAGGTACATGATATCCTCGTCAGGAAAATCAAACCTCATCGATTGGTAATCTTCAATAGGCTGCTCCGCCAGATACTCAGACAGCACACTACCCTTTATAGCCTTTTGCGAGACGTATTGGATGTCATATTCAGTCAAGACCATCTGCCAACGGGCAATTCTCCCTGACAACGCCTGCTTTTCGAATACATATTTGATAGGATCCATCTTCGAGATGAGCATGGTTGTATGATTCAGCATGTATTGCCTCAAACGCTTGGCGGCCCAGGCTAGCGCGCAACAAGTTTTCTCAAGCATCGAGTATCGAGATTCACAATCTGTAAATTTCTTACTCAAGTAGTAGATCGCATGCTCTTTTCTTCCTGTCTCGTCGTGCTGACCGAGAACACAACCCATGCTTCCCTCAAGAACCGTCAAATACATTATCAAGGGTCTCCCCGCCACTGGGGGTATCAAAATAGGAGGCTCCTGCAAATACTGCTTTATTTTATCGAACGCCTTTTGACAATTTTCGTTCCACGTTACAGCTTGATCTTTCTTCAACAGCTTGAATAATGGTTCACACGTGGCCGTTAGGTGAGATATGAACCGAGCGATGTAGTTCAACCTCCCTAAAAACCCGCGCACCTCTTTCTCTGTTTTAGGCGTCGGCATTTCTTGGATCGCTTTTATTTTGGCAGGATCGACCTCTATTCCTCTTTCGCTTACAATAAACCCCAACAGTTTACCCGATCTCACCCCGAAGGTGCATTTATTAGGGTTCAGTCTCAGCCTGAACTTCCTAAGCCTCTTAAATAACTTCAACAGATTCACCAGATGCTCTTCCTCCGTCTGGGATTTGGCAATCATATCGTCAACATAAACTTCGATCTCTTTATGCATCATATCATGGAAAAGAGTCGTCATCGCACGCTGATATGTTGCCCCAACATTTTTCAAGCCAAAGGGCATCACTTTGTAGCAAAATGTTCCCCAAGGCGTTATGAAAGTGGTCTTCTCCATATCCTCTGGCGCCATTTTAATTTGATTATAGCCTGAAAAGCCATCCATGAAGGAGAATACGGAGTATTGAGCAGTATTATCAACTAGCACGTCAATATGAGGAAGCGGAAAATCGTCTTTTGGGCTTGCTTTATTCAAATCTCTATAATCCACGCACATTCGAACCTTGCCATCTTTCTTTGGCACTGGTACGATGTTAGCAACCCATGAGGGGTATTTTGTCACAGCCAGGAAACCAGCGTCCCACTGTTTTTGAACTTCCTCTTTGATTTTCACTGCCATATCTGGTCGAGTTCTGCGAAGCTTTTGTTTGACTGGCAGGCAATCTTCTTTCAGTGGCAGGCGGTGCACAACCATGTCTGTATCGAGCCCTGGCATATCTTCGTACGACCAAGCGAATACATCGCTATACTCTCGGAGCATTTCAACCAGCCTTCGCTTGATATCACTCTGCAGTGCGGTTCCGATACGAACATTCTTCTCAACCCCTTCCGACCCCAAATTGATAATTTCGATGACCTCGTCGTGAGGCAGAATGGCTCTTTCCTCTTGCTTCACCAACCAAGACAGTTCTTCAGGAACGTCACTATCTTCGACAACCTCTTCTTCGGCCTGAAATACCGGGTGCTCGAAGTCGGGACGAGTCATAGGTGGTTCAAGGATGTCATCTGAAAATGTTATCCTGCAAAAGGAATGGTTAAGTGCTTCAAAATGCGTATAAAGCGAATAACCACGTGGCCATTTTATTGAAAAAACAAGAAAGACAGGGATTACAGTATTTGCACATGAAAAAACGCCATTTATTTAATGATTAACACGCAATGTTCATAACAACACAACCCTAAGCAAATCCTGATGCCCCGGGCAAGACATCAGATTATTCAACAATTAATAAAGCAAAGCATTACTGTTTAAGAGTCACAGGAACAAGCTCCTGAATATACCAGTTGCACAGTCCTTGTCCTGGCGTGCTTGGCTGAATCCAGGCATCCATATCACAGTCGCTATCTCCTTCGTCAGACTCCGAAGCAGCATTGACGGTTTCATGACATACTCCACTGGCAGAGATGGTAATTGGCCCTCTGAAACGGGGTGCCCCCACGGAAGGAGTTGATGACGACGGTTGGTATCCCAGCCTGAACCGGTCCATCTTCACAGGAATGTCCAGCACTTTGCCCCAGCCCTTTGCTTCTCCTGCTTCCACTAGAGCTTGAGCTTCTTTATACGATGAGACGGCTATCTCCGACGCTTTGCTCGGCCCGGGACCTTTGTCCTTGATACGCAACCCTTCAAATGCCTGGCAGGGTGTTTCGTGGATCTCTCCGTCGACCTCCACATATTTAAATGACGACAGATGGCTGACCAGGATGTCTTCTTCTCCGCATACGGTGACTACACTGTCTCCGACCATATATTTTAACTTCTGATGCAGGGTAGACGTGACGGCCCCAGCTCCATGGATCCAAGGTCTTCCAAGTAAGCAACTGTACGCAGGCTGTATATCCATGATATAAAATTGAGTGGCAAACACCTCCGGCCCCACCTGTAGAGGCAATGTTATCGATCCGAAGACTGTTCTTCGCGTGCCGTCAAAGGCTCTAACTACCAAGTCACTGGGCGTGCACAGGATTCCTCTGACATCCAGCTTCATCATCGCTTTCTTGGGCATCACATTCAAAGACGATCCGGTGTCGACCAATACATGCGACATTACTGATCCTCTGCACTCGACGGATATGTGCAGCGCCATATTATGATCTCTCCCTTTCGGGGTCAAATCGAAGTCGGTAAAGCCCAAGTTGTGGCCTGCATTCACATGTGCCAACACTCCTTCCAGCTGATTCACAGAGACGTCTTGGGATACAAAGGAAGTATCCAGGACTTTCAGCAAAGCATTTCTGTGAGCTTCCGAACACAAGAGCAATGACAGGATAGATATTTTGGATGGCGTCTGCTGCAGATGCTCCACAATCTTATAATCACTTTTTCGTATTGTTGCACCCTAAAATTTGACCAACTGGTTTTCCTATCTGACTCATGGTTTAAATTCATATTCGCAGCTCAGATGTATGATTTTTGTGCACAAGCAGGGGATATCAGAGTTCACAGCTTGATTTTTGTCTATCAGATATGGCAGACCCAGTCCAGATTATCGGGGTTTTATTTTCGGGAAATTGTGCGCTCCTCGGTGATTTTTCAGTGATTTTGGGATATTCTGATGCCCGGGGATCTCCGTTCGATTCAATCTGGTCTCGTGCGCTTTTATGGGAGTCATTTGCATTCATCTGCATTTTTAGGATTTTTATAGGCTTTTGTGAATTTTTAACAGGCTTTATAGATTTTTCTGGAATTTAAATAGGGCTTTTGAATATTTTAATAGCTTAATTTTCTTTTTAGAATTTTATAGGATATTTTAAATAGATTTTAATCATTTGTAGAATTTTAATAGAATTTAAATAGCTTTTATCATTTTTAGGATATTAGTGAATTTTCTCTTAGCATATTAAATAGAGTGACAAATTAGGATAAATAGGTTTAATTGTTTTTAAATCATTTTTAGGAATTTTGTATAGATTTTTAAATGGGTTTAATTGTTTTTTAGAGAATATAGAAAATAATATAGTTTCTTTTATTAATATTAGGATTTTAATAGATATTAAATGATAATAGGAGTTTAATTAGGATTAGTGAATTTTAGAGTTTAATTAGATCTTAATTGTGTTTTAGATTTGATTAGATTAATATAGAATTAATTAGGATTAATTGATTTTCAGAATTAATTAGGCTTTTAATCTTTTTTAGAGTTTAATTAGGTTAATTGTCTTTTTTAGATTTTATTAGGATTAATCATTAGATTAATTAGGAAATTAGATATAATTAGGTTTTATTGTTTTTTATTCAGTTTTTACAGATTTTGTTTGGTCAATTTCGTGGGCCAGAGTCCAATGTTTGAGGCCCATGCATTTGTTTGTCCAAAGAATTCAGCCAAAGTCCAAAAAAAAGGGGTCCAGATGCAGCCAATTCGTTCAGCAAGTTTCTGGAAGATTCCAGCACTTTCAGTGCCTTAAATAGGGGGAGCCACGTGTTGAAGCGAGGGAGGTCCCACACGTCTTCTCAGAATCCACGCCACGCCACACTCAGAACTTCACAGATTCCACCACGCGTCCCCACCTGTCCCCCACTATCTCTCCCTCTCTCTCCACGCCACCACACGTGGCACCCATGCAAACCCTTCCCTGAGCCACCTGGCCTCCTCTCGTCCTCGCCGGAGCCCCCTTACCGCCGGGCATGCAAACGCCCTAGCAACGCCGCCGGCCACCGTCAACCAACTCCGGCCACCACCTAAATCTCCAGAATCCCCAGATCTTCATCCTCTTCCTCCGATCCCCTCCATTGAACCTTCATACCTTCATCCAAATTTTCCAGAATCATCATCGTCTCCATCAACTTTCCAGAACAACAACAGATCTTCATCCCAATTTTTCCAGACATTCATCATCTTCATCATTAATTTCCAGAAATCAACTAAAACCTTCATCGGCTTCATCCCAATTTTTCCAGAAACATCTTCGTCCTCCATCAAACTTCCCAGAACAACTTCAATTTCCAGAATCCATTAACATCCTCCAGCAAGATCCCCAGAAATCGTCAACAATTCATACAACATCTTTCCAGAAGCTCCAAGTGACGTTCAATCTTCAAGGAAGTCCTCCAGAAATCTCCAGTAATATCTCAACGCGAGAGCTTCAACGTAACGCCTCCAAGATCTTCAACAAGTTTCGAGTATCATTCGCCTTCCCAGGTTCCTAACTTCTTCCCTTGCATGTGTATGTTGTGAAGGCAGTTTCTGAGATGTGTAGGTTAGGGTTTCTGGTTCTGTTGCGTTCTGTTAATTGCGTGATAGCGATTAGGGGTTACTTTTAGAGACTTGTTGGATTGTTTGAGGATTCTGGGGGGGGAAAGTTGCAGAGAGCGTGAGAGATAGAGGACGAAAGGGTGAAGCGGCGCTTGGTGAACAGTACCCTGAGAGGTTAGGAGGAAGTTAGTTTTTGATCAGGGTTTCGTTTGGATTAGGGTTTGGCAAATTGGGCTTAGGCCCAAGCGTACTACTGAACGCACCCCAAATTGCTAATTTCCTCCCCCTAGCGTATGGAGTCTGGGTATAGAACTTGGGCCTTAGGCCCCATTTTGCTATCTGCACCCCTGGGCGTAAGCCCAGTATTAGAAATAAACTGAATAAATTACTAACGCTGCCCCCCCCCAGGTTTTTTTCAGTTTCAATGTTTGTTAGTTGTTTTTGGCAGCTTGGGCCCTGCGCCCTTTGCTTCTGGCACCCCCCATCAGGGCCCAATTGTGAATAATAATTAGGATATCTTGCTGTTTACACCCTCCATTGCATGTTCTTTTATTTGGATTTTCCTTTTATATTTTCATGTTAAATAATTCCTAATAAATTGTAAATAAATGATTTTTAATAATTCTTCTGTTTCATGAAAATTAAATGAAAAATAAAAAGGGCACTTTATTTTTTGTTTGTTATATTTTGCATATTTTCCATTAATTGATTTCTTTTTTTATATATTTTTAATGCATGCATATCATTAGAAAATTCATAAAAAATGGTAGAATTAGTCAAATAATTCCGTTCTTTTTTCTGTAGACTCGTAATTCAGTGTAGAATTTTATAGTACAAAAATATTAGCTCAATCATGCATTTTCATTTTAATTGCATTTTTTCACTGTTATTGATGTTGAATAAATTGGTCTGTTGGTATGTCTGTGTTGCTGATTTTGATTCTTTCATCTGGTATTGAATTTTGTTCTGATTTTTTCAGTATGCTATCCTAGAGCCATGTAGGTCTCCCATTAGATTTTTGATAGATTTTTATAGGATGTTCTGCTGTGATTTGTCTGAGCCTGAAGATAGGAGAAGTCTGAGTAACTTCTTACTTTGAAGTTCAACTGTGGTTGAACTTCAGAGATAGTCTCCTGTGGTTTGTTGGCCTGTGGGTTCTTCTTGAAGGTGGGAGCTGATGGAAGTCCTGTTGGAGCTTGCAAGGTTGCATTGGATTGAGGCTTAGTCTAGGATCTTGTTGTCTGTTTGTGAGGTTCGAGATCCTGAAGTTTGAAGGGAGTTTATGGTACTTTCCTGAGGAAGGCACTGTGAATGACTTTCATCCTTCCTTCTCACCTCTTTCGTAAGTATCCAATGATGTCGGAGCTGACTTGTGAGTTTAATCTCTCCTGAGGAGGGATGTAAACTGATCACATGTTGTTGAGCCACATGGGATACGATTCCTAAGTGGAAGCCCCCTTAGTACTTTCCTGAGGAAGGTCCTATGGGTCTATTCACTTAGTTCCAGTAGTTTGTCTAGGACTTCTTAAGTATCCAGTGATGTCGGAGCCGACTTGTGAGTTTAATCTCTCCTGAGGAGGGATGTAAACTGATCACATGTTGTTGAGCCACATGGGATACGATTCCTAAGTGGAAGCCCCCTTAGTACTTTCCTGAGGAAGGTCCTATGGGTCTATTCACTTAGTTCCAGTAGTTTGTCTAGGACTTCTTAAGTATCCAGTGATGTCGGAGCCGACTTGTGAGTTTAATCTCTCCTGAGGAGGGATGTAAACTGATCACATGTTGTTGAGCCACATGGGATACGATTCCTAAGTGGAAGCCCCCTTAGTACTTTCCTGAGGAAGGTCCTATGGGTCTATTCACTTAGTTCCAGTAGTTTGTCTAGGACTTCTTAAGTATCCAGTGATGTCGGAGCCGACTTGTGAGTTTAATCTCTCCTGAGGAGGGATGTAAACTGATCACATGTTGTTGAGCCACATGGGATACGATTCCTAAGTGGAAGCCCCCTTAGTACTTTCCTGAGGAAGGTCCTATGGGTCTATTCACTTAGTTCCAGTAGTTTGTCTAGGACTTCTTAAGTATCCAGTGATGTCGGAGCCGACTTGTGAGTTTAATCTCTCCTGAGGAGGGATGTAAACTGATCACAGTTGTTGAGCCACGTAGGATACGATTCCTAAGTGTCAGCCTCCTAGTACTTTCCTGAGGAAAGTCCTATGAGTCTGTTCACTTAGTTCCCTTAGTGCATATAGGTTCTTTCCCAAATATCCAGTGATGCCGGAGCCTTCATGTGAGTTTAATCTCTCCTGAGGAGGGATGTAAACTGATCACAGTTGTCGAGCCGCATAGGATATGACTCCTGAGTAGTAACCTCCTGGTACTTTCCTGAGGAAGATACTATGAGCTTGTCTGCTTAGCTTCCTTTCTCTGGTAAGCTTGTTCTGAAGCTTGGAGACTGGGATTGATTCCTCCTGCCTAGGGTTTTGATTAGAGTGTTGCTTAGATCTTTGCTTAAGGTGTTGTATAGAGTTTTGTTTAGAGAGCTAGATTAGGAGCTTGTTTCAGGTTTGTTAGAGGCCCTGCTCAGGGTTAGTCTCTTTGTGTTGTTTGACTTGTGTGATGTTACGTAGCATTAGACTTAGGTTCATCTAGATAGTTCCGAATAGGTGCATCCTAGAAGTAGACTTTGTGTGCATGAGAAGTTGAGGTGGTCCTCCTTCTGCTTGTTTGTTATTGCGTGGCTTTGCTTGTTGGTATTTGGTAGAGCTGAGCTCCCTTGCCTCTGTGCCTTGTTTGTTTAGCTGTTGCATTCATGCATATTTTCAGTATTCCTTTACGTTGCAGTTTCTTGTTTGTAGTTTAATCCTGTTGCCATGATCCCTTAGGAGCTCTGACTTCTCCGCTGCGGAGTTGTTATGATAGACATTAGGATGGTCAACCAGGTGTGATAGCAGTAGGTAGATTCCCCTGTTTCTCAGCTATAGTTCTAGGGTTTCCCTTTCCTTTCTGTAGGAGCTTTTGAGTAGCTTGATCCGTAGTTAGCTGAACTACAGCTGCTCTGATTCTTCGTTCCAGACGAAGATATGTAGGCATAGGATGCGATGTCCTAGCGAGCACACTAACGACTAACCTTTAGTTCTCTCGCGGCTGTGCGATCGAGACTTTCCCGCTAACGACTAATTGCTATCCCTTTCTCTTGCCCGAGCGCATTTGAGACCAGATCATAGTTGTAGGTTCCCGAGCCTTAGAGACCAGTTTGTTTTCTCACTGCTGTGTGAGAGCCCCTGTTTACCCGTAGTTAGCCGAACTACGTTTGCTCTGATCTTTCATTTCAGATGAAGGTACGTAGGCACAGGACGCGATGTCCTGGCGAGCAACCTTTCCCCCGTTTAGTCGTAGGAAGTCGAACTACGTTGACTCTGACTTTCCCATTGCACGAGGGAATACGTAGGCCCAGAACACCGTATGTTCTGTCGAGTCCTGTCCGTTTATTTTCTTTTCAGACCAGCCATTAGCGTAGATAGATAACACACCCTTTTACCTATAAACACCAAGCGTGGATCCCATCGAGTACGATGGACGTGAGGGGTGCTAATACCTTCCCCTTGCGTAACCGACTCCCGAATCCAGGTTTTGGTTGCGATGACCATACCTCTTCCCGTCTTTGCGAGGTTTACTTCGAGCGTTTCCTTTCCCGCTCTGAGGGATAAATAACGCACGGTGGCGACTCTCCTGTCAAGCCGGCGCCGATTTTCGCAGTAGCGACAGCTGGCGACTCTGCTGGGGACATTATAGCATCTAGGGACTTTCCCATCCCTTATGCTGGGACCGTTTCCCATCCCCTACGCGAGTCAATCCTAGCGCTTGGATGTTTATTCGTTGGGTGTTGTGTATATTGTATTCTACTTTTCTGCACTTTACTTTTCTGTGCCTTTACCTTTCCGCATTTATTTTCCAGCATTATATTATCATGATTATTGCTGTGGGCAAGGGAGGTTACTGTGAGTGAAAAGCCGGACCTGGGCTTGAGTACACACCTAGATATAGTTGTGGAGAAGTAGTAGACGAACCTGTCTGCTGAGCAGGCACAGTTCCCTACGAAAATCTACGCTCAGACGAGATTCTTGCAGAGGTGCTCCTTTCCGATCCTGAGGATCTGAGGGGAGTCCAGACGTGAGGATTGTCGACTCTGGGGACCGATCAATTGGAAGTCAGCTAAGTGAGGCCTCTTCATGACTTGATGATGCCACTCCTTCTGGGAATCGTATCGTCACTCATGAAAGTCTGTGACGCTGACAACCGCATAGGATGCCGTACCTTTGTCCGTGGATTAGGTTTATCCTACCTGTGAGAGGGACTGGGTTATTGCAGGGAAACTGGCCTTCAGAAACCATGATTCAGTATCTTTATCAGATGGTGTTCTTGATTCATCTCCAGGTGTGTTGTCTGGGTCAGATGGGTTTCTTATCTGAGGTTGAGGCTATTATCAGATGGTATTCTCGTCAGATACAGAGGTTCAGATGGTTTTCTTACCAGGGGATTGATATTTTGAGTATTAGATGGTAGTTAGTGGCATGAGATTCTGATGACCGTGATGGTTTTCTGTTCTTGATCACAGAGATATTCCTCTTCAGGCTACAGCATAGCCCCTGTGTTCGCAGATTGCATTATTTATCATATTGCATCATTGCATTACCATCTGCATTCAACTAACGTGTGTGTATTGCAGGTATATATTTTCCCTTCCAGTTCTGGTGGTTGTTCCTAGCAAGACATGGAAAACCTGAAGAGAGTATTGCCCTATAAGTTTCCGTCGCCGAATATCAGTCTATTGTTAGAATTGATGGCTATTGCTAAGAAGAGAGGAATGGGTGACTTCAGAAAGAGATATGGGAGGATTCTGACCTACGTTTATCAGCCATCTGTTTACGAGACCAGCGGCATCTATACTTTGTTACAGTTTTACGACGCGGAGCTCAGGTGTTTTGCATTTCCCGACTTCGTTTTGGCTCCTACACTGGAGGAGTACTCTGCACTTCTGGATATACCGATCCGGGATCAGATGCCTTTTTATCGTCCGGACGCTGAGCCTAAGCTGGCTGAGCTTTCTGCCATCCTGTGTTTGAAAGAGTCTGAGTTGTCTGGGAAGATGATCAGAAGAGGAGACGTATGGGGATTTCCGTTGGATGTCTTAGTGGATAAGGCTCGAGAATATGCCCAGAAGGGTAAATGGGATGTTTTTGACGTTATCCTTGCTGTATGTGTGTATGGCATCGTGTTGTTCCCGAATATTCCTGATTTCGTTGATTTAGATGCCTTCTATATTTTGGCTGCGGGAAACCCAGTTCCTACTTTGTTGGGAGATATCCACCATTCAACTCATTACCAGAATGAAAAGCGACGAGGAAGGAATGTGTCTTGCTGTGTCCCTCTCCTATGCAGGTGGTTCACCAGTCATTTGCCTAAGTCAGGTCCTTTTGTCACGTCTATCAATTCTCTAGGATGGCCCGAGCGCTTAATGGGATTAACTGCTGAGAACGTGGTATGGACCAATAAAGAGGTATTTGGAGCTGAAGTCATACTCAAAGGCGAAGGATTCCCGAATGTTCCGTTAATCGGAAGGAAAGGTTGTGTCAACTATAACCCTTCCTTATTGATCAAGCAATTTGGGTACATACCTCAAGGAGCGCCAAAGCCCGAGGAGATACAGGAATCTCTGTATCTCACCGGGGCAATAGGGAAAGAGATGCTGACCAAACTTGAGAAAGCCTGGAAAAACTTGCACAAGAGAGGGAAGCTTTCAGGTAACAGAGGGGATACTCGAGGTCCTAGCCCATATGTAGAATGGATTCGTGAGCGAGCTGTGAAATTCCTTATGCCGTATCCAGCAGTTCAGCCATTGCATCCTCCTCCGGTAGAGGAGCCTACCACTGTGGACATTCAGGTCTACAAGCAGCTGATGGCGGAGAAAGAAGAGCTGGCAAAGGCTAAAGAGGCTTTAGAGCAGGAGAATGCCAAGCTTCGGCATGAAAATATTGAAACAGGATATATCTCTAAGCAGCAGGATGAAACTCTGAAACATCTGAAGGCTACGCTATTGGAATTGACTGAAACCAAGAAGCGTCTAGAGTTAGATGTCGACTCAGTTAGTAGTGTGTTGACCACTAAGAAGCAAGAGCTAGAAAGGGCCTACACAAAACTAGCCAAGTTCAGAGAACACTGGGATCTCACTATGACCAAGCGCAAGGAGCGAGAAGAAGGGCTGAAGACACAGATTGCTCAGTTAGAAGAACAGGTCAAAGTGAAGAACGAAGAGCTTGAAGAAGAAGCCTGTCGCCGATACGAGGCCGAGCGCAAGTTGACAGATGCCATGAAGAATTTGGAAGATTTCCAGCATAGGGCAGATGCCAAGAGACCCAAACCTGGGGGCGGTGCCAATGATAAGGCTTGGGAAGACTTTGTCAGAGACATCCAGGGGACGGTCAGGAAGAGGGATCGACTGATAGAAGGTTTGATTTATCAACCAGATCATGCAGAGACAAAGAAGATGGTCGAAGACTTCCGCAACCGTACCCATATTTGATTTCTCTTGTATTCTGTATGTTGAGATCACCACCAGGCATGTTGGCTGGGATCCTCTTTGTCATATCAGCTGTATGGAGCATAGTTATGTAACTTCTTGACAAGACTGTTATTCTAATCAATATATGAGGGTTTTTCCAAATATTGTCTCTATGGTTTATCTCGTCTTGCTACCACTGACACCGGAATTGGAGGGAAAATATCTCCAATGCACACATGCACGTTAGCATTTTTGTATTTCTGTTTGCATAAATCATATTGCATAGCATTTCTCTAGCAGGTCAGAGCACTTATCCAACCTTTGTTTTCACCAGAAGGTGATTCTCGGGGAATTGTTTGAGACAAGAGTAGAGTGTTGAAGACAACCAAGGGGCTGAAGCAGATTTGAGCAGAATCAAGCAGCATAGTCGGTTACAGGTAATTGGTAGCTATGGCTGAAGGCAATTTCCAGGCTCCTAACACCCAAGCAGGGTTTACTATGGCGTCCAACCATCAGTATGATTTTATGGAAGACTTCCCGCAAGCAAACAATCTTACTGCAGACCAAGTTGTGCAGCCAACTGTTGAGAACAGAGATCGGCATGAGCAGTTTCTTGCCCGAAATGAATATTATCCTCCTGTTAACAATCAATGTGTTGCTTTCCCTGCGATGAATTACCGGAGGGATATTCCAGTGACCGAGTTAGTAGATCCAAGAGCTCTTGACGATGGTAGAAGACTCCGAGTGTTGGAAGAGCAAATGAAAGCCTTGGAAGCGAAAGATGTTGTTAACCTGGATGCTGTAGCCATGTGTTTGGTTCCTGACCTGGTGTTGCCGTACAAGTTCAAAGTGCCGGAATTTGAAAAATACACAGGAGATAGCTGTCCAAAGCTGCATTTGATGATGTTCTGTCGAAGGATGACTTCGTTTGTGCGAAATGACAAATTGATGATCCATTGCTTCCAGTATAGCCTGACTGGGGCATCCCTGAGATGGTATGTGCAATTAGAGAGTAATCAGATTCGATCATGGGTGGATTTAGCCAGAGCTTTCATAAAGCAATATGATTACAACTTGGATTTGACTCCTAGTCTCGTAGATCTGCAAGAATTGTCTCAAGCGGAGAATGAATCATTCAGAGCGTATTTGCGAAGGTGGAAAGAATTGTCTGCTAGTGTTCAGCCACCGCTTCCGGAAAGGGAACTAGTTGACATCTTCTTGGGTACTCTGAAAGGCCATTATTTTGACAAATTGTTCAGTTGCACAAGCTTTGTGGGCCTAATGAGGCTGGGAGAGATTGTTGAGAGAGGACTCAGGAGTGGAAAGTTTCGAGGTGTTCCTTACGTCCCAGTTGATAAGATTGAGTCAGTTGTCAGTTCTCAAGAAAAGTGGGAAGGAGATGACGCCATCTCAGAATCTCTAGCATCTCAGGATCAGTTTTCAGACACTTCAAGTCAACGATCATCCTATCGCCGATCGCGTCAGCATGCTCCACGAAGACCAAGGAAGCCTGAAAGGCAGTTTACTCAGCTACCGGTATCATACAGTCAGTTGTTGCCAGATCTGGTCAGAAGTGGGTTGATAGTGCCGAAAGAGACTAAGCCGGTAATTCCACCTTATCCTCCAGGTTTTGACACCAGCGCCCGCTGTGAGTACCATGTTGGGGCACAGGGGCATTCAACCAATGATTGTAAAGTGCTTAGAAGTCAGATTCAAGATCTGTTAGACTCTAGCCGTATTTGCATCACGCCTCAGGGTTGTGTTCAGATTAATGATTTTCCATCTTCCAGTTGTGGGGGTTCGTCAGTTAATATCATGGAAGACTCCGCAGGAAGTGTGTGCTCCGAGGATTGTCAATCAGAGAGTTCAGTTGAATATGGGGAAAGTTTCTAGAAGTTTCTATGCCGGGTGTCGCATCTGTTTCTCTGCCTAACCCGTTTAGCTTTTGTGCATCAGTATTTGTCGACCACCACCAGGATTGTTGGCTGGGGTCGTTATATTCAGACTCAGTTGTGCTTACTTGCTGATTTTGTTGGTTGTACATGTGTGGGAGATATTCGTCTGTGTGTTTATAGTTTGAGTTTCTCTTTGTCGCGTTATGAATGTGTGTTTGTTTGCTACGCATTGCATTATTTTTTAACAGGTATATCAGAACCGTGGGTCTTATTTCTTCAGCATCCAGTTTGTTGCAGGAATTCCTTCAGAGATATGGAACAGAATCAGGTTGAATTGATCGAAGTCCGAAGCCAGCTGGGGCAGATGATGAGAGACATGCAAGAGATGCGTCTAGAGCAGAAGATTCTCAAGGAGGAGAACAGCCAGCTGAAGACCCAAGTGAGCTTGATCATGGAGGTAGTCAAGAATGTGCTTAGGAAAGAAGACGATCAGCTATTCGAAGCCGCAATGAAGAAGCTCGTGCCACCTGTGCATGTGGAACCTGAGCAGCAGCAACAGAAGATGCAGCCGGTTCAGCGGAGGATCCAGGAAGGAAAGCCAAGGAGAATATTTGAAGCACCACCTATGACATATGCTGAGCTCTTGCAGATATTACTGAGGTTTAATCTAGTGGAGAAAAGAGCGTTGACACAACCAACGAAAGCGTTTCCTCAAGGATACGATGCCAGTAAACAATGTGAATTTCATTCCGGGGCATTCGGACATGACATCGAGGATTGTCATGCTTTTAAGCACAATGTTCAAGACCTGATTGACTCGCACGATATTGAATTCACGCCGGGCGGCGTAGCTGTGCATATTGCTCCTGTCTCAGTCGATGCTAAGATGACAGATGTTTCCAAAGCTGCAGTGGGTCAGAAGCGTATCCTGGATTCCATAGTGTCAGAATCTCCAGGCCCACAACTGTTGCCTATTCCTGGGGCAGATCTGAGAAAGAAAATGGTTAAGCATAAGGAGAGTGTTCAGTACATTGAAGGTCAAGAAACCAATGTTGCATTTGATACAAAGGGTGTTCAAGGGTCAACCCGATACCAGCAGCAGCAGCCTCAGCAGGGGGCACAACAAACTCAACGAAGATTCCAGGGTGGCAAGCAAAAAAGAGTGTTTGAGAAGCCTCCCTCAACATATGCCGATTTGTTGCAAACATTGTTGAGATTGAATCTGGTAGAGACAAGAACTCTGGCACCAATAACGGGAACTCCCCCGTTTGGTTATGACGCAAGCAAGCACTGTGAGTTTCATTCTGGAGCCCCGGGTCACGATATAGAAGGTTGCCATGCTTTTAAGCACAAAGTGCAGGATTTGCTTGACAGTGCAGCAATCAGCTTCGGGCAGAGAGGTCCCCAAATCATCTGAATGAAGGAGAAAGGGCTCTATAATTTGTTTGAGTCATCGAAAGCAGATCAGGACAGCGTCGAATTACCTCTAATAAAGATGGCTGGTTCAGCAGCAGGGCAGACGCAAAAGCCCGATTCTCAGAAGCTAGCATATTTTCTTTGTTTTAGCTTGTCATTTCTTTGCATTTGTAGTTGCTTTCCTGTTTGAATTTGTAAACTTGCTTGTAAAACTTGTTGTTTTCAGTCAAATTGATGATAATGAAATAAATATGCATGTTTTGGTTAAATCCATTCGTGTTCACTAACTGTTTTTGCAAAATGTCCAACGTTTGGTTAAGAAGGAATTTGGGGAGGATGACGAAAATGACCGACATGCAAATTCCGATTGTATGCTTTTGAAATAAAACCTGCTGATGATGTACAGGCATTGTTTCGAATCCCTAAACACCGGAGATATAAGGAAGATAATCCCTTGTCAACCCCTTTGAGCCTTGTAGTAGGAGTTTCTTTCTGTGAACGAAAAAACCCTCAATCTTAACCTGGGGCAGGGTAGGTGTTAGCTAATTTGACCGAGCGTCCAAATTGCAAAAGGAGTGTCCGTTCGAGGATCAATCACACCCCTAGAGGTCGTGCCTAAAAGACCACAATGGTTCAATCAGGAGTGGGACAGCCACATCATTTCCCAAAGAGTCAGACAACCAGTGTCACACGACTTGTTCAAGAGCAAAGAAGAATGAAAAAAAATCAAAAGCCCGCTAAGTCAAGAAAATTTCAAAACAAATGACTTAGGCAAAAATGAGGGCATCCCGCTGGACTTAAAAAAATCAAAAGAAACTCAAAAGGAGTCAGTCCAGGCAAAAGTTAGGGAGATGAAAAGAAAAGATAAAAAGGATCAAAAGAAAAATCCTCGATGGAAATACGAGTCGTGTGACCTCAAGTGTCAAAGATGAAAAGCGAGCGGCTGTCATTCCAAAATCCAAAAGTTTCTCGAACTATCATTCCTATCTTTCAGCCTCTGAGAGGTGAGCGCTAAGGTCCAATTAGCTGAACGTAGGACGAGAGAACATCAAGGAGAAGGGGTGGGTTAAAGTAAACTTTGAGCCTTTATCCTTTCTTTCGAAACCATGAACCCGACCACGCTACAACCTTCAAAAGTCCTAATTGAAGCAGGTTGTTTCGAAAGCATACTCCGGTAAAGGTCGCGTCGATTCTGACTCTTAAAAGGGTTCCTCTTACCATGTTGATACTAATGTTGATAAATGTTTGGTGCATTTTATGCCATAAACTGTTTTTTCCTTTTCCCAGTGAACAGATTGGATGTCAAAGCTGTCATATGTGTTGCATTAATACATCTTTTATGCAGAACAACTTGTTTTACTTGCGAGTGAGCGTTTGACAGCAGAAAAGCTTCCTACAATGGAAAGTATGGTCAAGATAGAATGCAGAACGCCCAAATATTCCGAGAGCAGGGGCAAGCTTTTATTGTGATCCCCAGTCAGGTCAGCTTTTCGAAGTCAGTTATTCTGGGACAATCAGGTTGAGATTCGGTGAATGCGCCGTAGTCAGGAGGTGCTACTCTGAATCAGATAATCAAGGAGTTGCAGTCAGGGGCAGACCACCTTAAGCGCGCAAAGGTTTGTGCGAGGAGCATTCAAGGTGAAGTATCTCAGAAGATCAGAACGCTGAGGCACGTTATATCAGACCATCGGGGCAACAGATTTGCAGATTTTCTTTCAGGGACTATCCCCACAGATCCCGTAGGCTGGGGCATATCAGAAGCAAGAGGATTGTTGTTCTCCGTACCCACAGGGCCATTCAGGGTTATTCGAGCAGATGCAGTCGATTTTCGAGAGCGAGATGAATGCGGGAAGTCGTGTCACTATCCCTTGACTCTTCACTAAAAGGCTGTGTATTCAGGAAGAATATTTTCCAGCGTCAGTTGTATCTGACCCAGTAAGATAGCTTAAGAGCTCAAATCCATGTTTGCGATTACTGTGAAACCCATCCGTGTTGGCGCATCAATTTCCGAATCCGAGCTTCGTCAGTACGCGGGAAGACTCCCTCCATTTTCTACAGCAAAGTCAAATTTGCCGTTGGTATGGGTAAGCTATTCCCAGAAGAGTCTAATCATATTCAGCACATCTGCTATTTAGCAGCGGAGTTATGTTCCCCAGCAGGGTATTACTTCGTCGAGGTGTTCGGTTAAGTCCTCAATATCCCCAGCATGGTTGATTTCACTCTCCCAGCATTTATTTTGCTAGGACGATTCAGTGATATCCAGTTTATCCCCAGCGAAGTGGCCTCGCCTTCAGCATTTATTTTGCTGAAGTGGTTTTCTGTACCCGGCCCTCTCCGGCAGCTCGAGCCTGCACTAGCATATTGCATGCATCATCATATTTGCATCATACTTGCATTTCATTGTCAAAATGCGTAGCATTTCTATCCAGAATGGAGCATTACGCTGTAGAAAGATTAAAGCATATGCATATGCATACAAAGCATAAGTCAGGTTTTCCACCAGCCTCATATGGCGCGTGAATTACTCTGTGATCAGTTCAGGGGCATTTATCCAGCAACAGTATTCAGACAGTTCAGCAGATTATTTGTATCTCAGATCATACAACGATTATGCTTTGATCAAGCAGTCATCTAATATCGACGAACTTTTCTTCCCGTCAATTCATATTGACGATGTGTTCCTCCAATAAGTGGATTTCTCTGTCTATCATTAGACGTCTTGAGTATGAGTGTGGTTTTCTTTCCGTCTATCCATAGACGATGTGAAGTTGCGGGTGGCAGCAGTAAGGCTTCAAGAAGGGGTTTCCCCTAGGATATGCTTTTCTTCCCGTCTATCAGTAGACGATGTGAAGTTTTGATGGATTTTCAACAAGGTTCAAAATAGAGTTTCTATAGCAAGTGGTTTTTCTTTCCGTCTATCAGTAGACGATGTGAAGTTTTGGTTACTGTCCAGCGGGTTTCTTATTGCCAGATCATACATATGATGAGGTGTTTCCCCAGCGAGCCTTCTCCGGCTATCTTTGGTTGTCGAGGGGTTTCAAAACAATATTTCGGATAGTGGTTTTCTTTCTGGTTATTGGATATGATGACGTTTAAGAGGGACTTTTCTGACCATCAATCCTTATTGATGTCGAGGCTCTTCGAAGAATGTTCAGTTTTCGTGATTGTCGATTCTTATTGGCGACATGATTCCTTAAAAGGTGGTTTTTCTTACCGTCAGTCCATACTGACGATGTGGCCCCTTCAAGGATATTGATCTTTCCATCAATTTCCGTAGACAGAAGAATTCTGAAATTCAAAGGATGGTGTTGAATTGCGTTATGGTGTCTTCCCGTCTATCTTTAGACGATGTGTGTATGGAGATTAAGAATTTGATCCCGTCTACCCTTAGACGATGTGAATACGAAGATTATGTCTTCCCGTCTATCCTTAGACGATGTGAGTACGGAGATTACTTCATCCCGTCTACCCTTAGACGATGTGAATATGGAGATAATGGTGTCTTCCCGTCTATTCTTAGACGATGTGAGTACAAAGAATTTCTTTCCGTCTATCCTTAGACGATGTGAATATGGAGATTAAGAATTTGATCCCGTCTACTCTTAGACGATGAGAATATTGATTTGTTTCATCAATCAGGATGATCCCGTCTACCCTTAGACGATGAGAATATTGATTTGTTCATCGATCAGGATGATTCCGTCTACCCTTAGACGATGTGAATATCGATCTGTTCATCAATCAGGGTGTCTTCCCGTCTATCATTAGACGAGGTGAGTATTCAATAATGGTGTCTTCCCGTCCATCTTTGGGCGATGTGAGTATATTTCTCTTCCTGCCTATCAGTAGGCAATGTGAAAGAATCAGGTATGTTGTTGCAACCATCAGGGTTTGTTATATGGGGTATCACAAGCAACGGGTATTCAAATCAGGAGTTCTTTATCAGATAATTAATCAGTTTGGTGCCGTAATGACTGGACTCGGTTTTCTGGACTCTATTCTCCAAGCAGTTAACAGTATATGCTCGCGGTTGGCAAATTTTCGGGTTTTATTTGTATTCAACCGTCTCGTACCTCTGAATGTTTGAAGGCTGAGTGCTCTTCAAACCCTTCAGGTCCAAGTCGCTTGAATAGGGGCAGCTGTTGCACCCTAAAATTTGACCAACTGGTTTTCCTATCTGACTCATGGTTTAAATTCATATTCGCAGCTCAGATGTATGATTTTTGTGCACAAGCAGGGGATATCAGAGTTCACAGCTTGATTTTTGTCTATCAGATATGGCAGACCCAGTCCAGATTATCGGGGTTTTATTTTCGGGAAATTGTGCGCTCCTCGGTGATTTTTCAGTGATTTTGGGATATTCTGATGCCCGGGGATCTCCGTTCGATTCAATCTGGTCTCGTGCGCTTTTATGGGAGTCATTTGCATTCATCTGCATTTTTAGGATTTTTATAGGCTTTTGTGAATTTTTAACAGGCTTTATAGATTTTTCTGGAATTTAAATAGGGCTTTTGAATATTTTAATAGCTTAATTTTCTTTTTAGAATTTTATAGGATATTTTAAATAGATTTTAATCATTTGTAGAATTTTAATAGAATTTAAATAGCTTTTATCATTTTTAGGATATTAGTGAATTTTCTCTTAGCATATTAAATAGAGTGACAAATTAGGATAAATAGGTTTAATTGTTTTTAAATCATTTTTAGGAATTTTGTATAGATTTTTAAATGGGTTTAATTGTTTTTTAGAGAATATAGAAAATAATATAGTTTCTTTTATTAATATTAGGATTTTAATAGATATTAAATGATAATAGGAGTTTAATTAGGATTAGTGAATTTTAGAGTTTAATTAGATCTTAATTGTGTTTTAGATTTGATTAGATTAATATAGAATTAATTAGGATTAATTGATTTTCAGAATTAATTAGGCTTTTAATCTTTTTTAGAGTTTAATTAGGTTAATTGTCTTTTTTAGATTTTATTAGGATTAATCATTAGATTAATTAGGAAATTAGATATAATTAGGTTTTATTGTTTTTTATTCAGTTTTTACAGATTTTGTTTGGTCAATTTCGTGGGCCAGAGTCCAATGTTTGAGGCCCATGCATTTGTTTGTCCAAAGAATTCAGCCAAAGTCCAAAAAAAAGGGGTCCAGATGCAGCCAATTCGTTCAGCAAGTTTCTGGAAGATTCCAGCACTTTCAGTGCCTTAAATAGGGGGAGCCACGTGTTGAAGCGAGGGAGGTCCCACACGTCTTCTCAGAATCCACGCCACGCCACACTCAGAACTTCACAGATTCCACCACGCGTCCCCACCTGTCCCCCACTATCTCTCCCTCTCTCTCCACGCCACCACACGTGGCACCCATGCAAACCCTTCCCTGAGCCACCTGGCCTCCTCTCGTCCTCGCCGGAGCCCCCTTACCGCCGGGCATGCAAACGCCCTAGCAACGCCGCCGGCCACCGTCAACCAACTCCGGCCACCACCTAAATCTCCAGAATCCCCAGATCTTCATCCTCTTCCTCCGATCCCCTCCATTGAACCTTCATACCTTCATCCAAATTTTCCAGAATCATCATCGTCTCCATCAACTTTCCAGAACAACAACAGATCTTCATCCCAATTTTTCCAGACATTCATCATCTTCATCATTAATTTCCAGAAATCAACTAAAACCTTCATCGGCTTCATCCCAATTTTTCCAGAAACATCTTCGTCCTCCATCAAACTTCCCAGAACAACTTCAATTTCCAGAATCCATTAACATCCTCCAGCAAGATCCCCAGAAATCGTCAACAATTCATACAACATCTTTCCAGAAGCTCCAAGTGACGTTCAATCTTCAAGGAAGTCCTCCAGAAATCTCCAGTAATATCTCAACGCGAGAGCTTCAACGTAACGCCTCCAAGATCTTCAACAAGTTTCGAGTATCATTCGCCTTCCCAGGTTCCTAACTTCTTCCCTTGCATGTGTATGTTGTGAAGGCAGTTTCTGAGATGTGTAGGTTAGGGTTTCTGGTTCTGTTGCGTTCTGTTAATTGCGTGATAGCGATTAGGGGTTACTTTTAGAGACTTGTTGGATTGTTTGAGGATTCTGGGGGGGGAAAGTTGCAGAGAGCGTGAGAGATAGAGGACGAAAGGGTGAAGCGGCGCTTGGTGAACAGTACCCTGAGAGGTTAGGAGGAAGTTAGTTTTTGATCAGGGTTTCGTTTGGATTAGGGTTTGGCAAATTGGGCTTAGGCCCAAGCGTACTACTGAACGCACCCCAAATTGCTAATTTCCTCCCCCTAGCGTATGGAGTCTGGGTATAGAACTTGGGCCTTAGGCCCCATTTTGCTATCTGCACCCCTGGGCGTAAGCCCAGTATTAGAAATAAACTGAATAAATTACTAACGCTGCCCCCCCCCAGGTTTTTTTCAGTTTCAATGTTTGTTAGTTGTTTTTGGCAGCTTGGGCCCTGCGCCCTTTGCTTCTGGCACCCCCCATCAGGGCCCAATTGTGAATAATAATTAGGATATCTTGCTGTTTACACCCTCCATTGCATGTTCTTTTATTTGGATTTTCCTTTTATATTTTCATGTTAAATAATTCCTAATAAATTGTAAATAAATGATTTTTAATAATTCTTCTGTTTCATGAAAATTAAATGAAAAATAAAAAGGGCACTTTATTTTTTGTTTGTTATATTTTGCATATTTTCCATTAATTGATTTCTTTTTTTATATATTTTTAATGCATGCATATCATTAGAAAATTCATAAAAAATGGTAGAATTAGTCAAATAATTCCGTTCTTTTTTCTGTAGACTCGTAATTCAGTGTAGAATTTTATAGTACAAAAATATTAGCTCAATCATGCATTTTCATTTTAATTGCATTTTTTCACTGTTATTGATGTTGAATAAATTGGTCTGTTGGTATGTCTGTGTTGCTGATTTTGATTCTTTCATCTGGTATTGAATTTTGTTCTGATTTTTTCAGTATGCTATCCTAGAGCCATGTAGGTCTCCCATTAGATTTTTGATAGATTTTTATAGGATGTTCTGCTGTGATTTGTCTGAGCCTGAAGATAGGAGAAGTCTGAGTAACTTCTTACTTTGAAGTTCAACTGTGGTTGAACTTCAGAGATAGTCTCCTGTGGTTTGTTGGCCTGTGGGTTCTTCTTGAAGGTGGGAGCTGATGGAAGTCCTGTTGGAGCTTGCAAGGTTGCATTGGATTGAGGCTTAGTCTAGGATCTTGTTGTCTGTTTGTGAGGTTCGAGATCCTGAAGTTTGAAGGGAGTTTATGGTACTTTCCTGAGGAAGGCACTGTGAATGACTTTCATCCTTCCTTCTCACCTCTTTCGTAAGTATCCAATGATGTCGGAGCTGACTTGTGAGTTTAATCTCTCCTGAGGAGGGATGTAAACTGATCACATGTTGTTGAGCCACATGGGATACGATTCCTAAGTGGAAGCCCCCTTAGTACTTTCCTGAGGAAGGTCCTATGGGTCTATTCACTTAGTTCCAGTAGTTTGTCTAGGACTTCTTAAGTATCCAGTGATGTCGGAGCCGACTTGTGAGTTTAATCTCTCCTGAGGAGGGATGTAAACTGATCACATGTTGTTGAGCCACATGGGATACGATTCCTAAGTGGAAGCCCCCTTAGTACTTTCCTGAGGAAGGTCCTATGGGTCTATTCACTTAGTTCCAGTAGTTTGTCTAGGACTTCTTAAGTATCCAGTGATGTCGGAGCCGACTTGTGAGTTTAATCTCTCCTGAGGAGGGATGTAAACTGATCACATGTTGTTGAGCCACATGGGATACGATTCCTAAGTGGAAGCCCCCTTAGTACTTTCCTGAGGAAGGTCCTATGGGTCTATTCACTTAGTTCCAGTAGTTTGTCTAGGACTTCTTAAGTATCCAGTGATGTCGGAGCCGACTTGTGAGTTTAATCTCTCCTGAGGAGGGATGTAAACTGATCACATGTTGTTGAGCCACATGGGATACGATTCCTAAGTGGAAGCCCCCTTAGTACTTTCCTGAGGAAGGTCCTATGGGTCTATTCACTTAGTTCCAGTAGTTTGTCTAGGACTTCTTAAGTATCCAGTGATGTCGGAGCCGACTTGTGAGTTTAATCTCTCCTGAGGAGGGATGTAAACTGATCACAGTTGTTGAGCCACGTAGGATACGATTCCTAAGTGTCAGCCTCCTAGTACTTTCCTGAGGAAAGTCCTATGAGTCTGTTCACTTAGTTCCCTTAGTGCATATAGGTTCTTTCCCAAATATCCAGTGATGCCGGAGCCTTCATGTGAGTTTAATCTCTCCTGAGGAGGGATGTAAACTGATCACAGTTGTCGAGCCGCATAGGATATGACTCCTGAGTAGTAACCTCCTGGTACTTTCCTGAGGAAGATACTATGAGCTTGTCTGCTTAGCTTCCTTTCTCTGGTAAGCTTGTTCTGAAGCTTGGAGACTGGGATTGATTCCTCCTGCCTAGGGTTTTGATTAGAGTGTTGCTTAGATCTTTGCTTAAGGTGTTGTATAGAGTTTTGTTTAGAGAGCTAGATTAGGAGCTTGTTTCAGGTTTGTTAGAGGCCCTGCTCAGGGTTAGTCTCTTTGTGTTGTTTGACTTGTGTGATGTTACGTAGCATTAGACTTAGGTTCATCTAGATAGTTCCGAATAGGTGCATCCTAGAAGTAGACTTTGTGTGCATGAGAAGTTGAGGTGGTCCTCCTTCTGCTTGTTTGTTATTGCGTGGCTTTGCTTGTTGGTATTTGGTAGAGCTGAGCTCCCTTGCCTCTGTGCCTTGTTTGTTTAGCTGTTGCATTCATGCATATTTTCAGTATTCCTTTACGTTGCAGTTTCTTGTTTGTAGTTTAATCCTGTTGCCATGATCCCTTAGGAGCTCTGACTTCTCCGCTGCGGAGTTGTTATGATAGACATTAGGATGGTCAACCAGGTGTGATAGCAGTAGGTAGATTCCCCTGTTTCTCAGCTATAGTTCTAGGGTTTCCCTTTCCTTTCTGTAGGAGCTTTTGAGTAGCTTGATCCGTAGTTAGCTGAACTACAGCTGCTCTGATTCTTCGTTCCAGACGAAGATATGTAGGCATAGGATGCGATGTCCTAGCGAGCACACTAACGACTAACCTTTAGTTCTCTCGCGGCTGTGCGATCGAGACTTTCCCGCTAACGACTAATTGCTATCCCTTTCTCTTGCCCGAGCGCATTTGAGACCAGATCATAGTTGTAGGTTCCCGAGCCTTAGAGACCAGTTTGTTTTCTCACTGCTGTGTGAGAGCCCCTGTTTACCCGTAGTTAGCCGAACTACGTTTGCTCTGATCTTTCATTTCAGATGAAGGTACGTAGGCACAGGACGCGATGTCCTGGCGAGCAACCTTTCCCCCGTTTAGTCGTAGGAAGTCGAACTACGTTGACTCTGACTTTCCCATTGCACGAGGGAATACGTAGGCCCAGAACACCGTATGTTCTGTCGAGTCCTGTCCGTTTATTTTCTTTTCAGACCAGCCATTAGCGTAGATAGATAACACACCCTTTTACCTATAAACACCAAGCGTGGATCCCATCGAGTACGATGGACGTGAGGGGTGCTAATACCTTCCCCTTGCGTAACCGACTCCCGAATCCAGGTTTTGGTTGCGATGACCATACCTCTTCCCGTCTTTGCGAGGTTTACTTCGAGCGTTTCCTTTCCCGCTCTGAGGGATAAATAACGCACGGTGGCGACTCTCCTGTCAAGCCGGCGCCGATTTTCGCAGTAGCGACACGTATCAAGCGCATGAACTCTTCTACGTCTTTCGATGCCGCTTCTTTTTCGCTTGCTTGCACTGGGACATTCTCAACCACTTTCCCTTTTCCTTTCGCTAGTCTTTCGGCCTCCACCTCAGGCGATATAAAGATCCTACCGCTCCTTGTCATACCTCCTGAACCAACAACATTATCGACAGTCTCAGCTGACTGCTTGTTAACATCAATCTTTATTCCGTCACAATACACCTCCAACCCATATGATCATGGGACTGCCTTCGTGTTCTCGTACGGGATCGGCCCGGCCTTAGTTATGGTGATCGGTGGTCGCTGGACCGGTGCTGCAATAGTGATTGTCTTTCGAGGAATCGTTACGGTGGCCACATCACTCTGATCATCTGCTACTGCCCCTGCCGGCTCTTCAGTTGCTGCTCGGTCAAACTGCAATGTGCCCCCATCAATTAAAGCCTGTATGCCTTTCTTCAAATCATCACACCCCCCAGCTAGGGTCCAGCATTCTAAGCAATACTCGTCGCATCCTGGGAAAACACCCTCTTGCAACAGTCTGCTTTTGATCTCGCTCAACGGCGTCTTTAAATCGTCGACATTCATAATCAGATTCAACCCTTCCTCAGTCAGAATGGCGTTTGCCCCATGATTAGGCATGGGTTTCTACACTATATTCGGACCCGCCGTTCCGAAATTGATAGTCTTATTGTCCAAAAGATCCTGCACAACGTGCTTAAAAGCATGGCAACCCTCTATATCGTGGCCCGGAGCCCCAGAATGAAACTCACAGTGCCTGCTTGCATCATAACCATACGGAGGCGTTCCCGTTATCGGTGCCAGAGTTCTCTTCTCTACCAGGTTCAAACCCAACAATGTCTGCAACAAATCTGCATAGGTTGAGGGAGGCTTCTCAAACACTCTTCTTGGTTTACCACCCTGGAATCTTCGCTGAGCCTGTTGTGCCCCCTGCTGAGGCTGCGGCTGCTGTTGCTGCATTGGCTGCTGCTGAAACGGTTGTTGTTGTTGAGGTGGTTGTTGCTGATACGGGATAGTAACACTCGCCACCTGCTGCGGCTGATTATATTGGTTTCGTCCCCTGCCTCGGCCTCGACCTCGGCCTCCAAACACTGCGCTTGCCTCGCCCTGACGGCGTCCACCAAAAGCCTTCTTATTACTGCCAGATGCAGTTGATTCCTCGACCTGGAATTTTCCTTGCTTGATGTTACGCTCAATCTTTTCTCCCATCAGAATTAGGTCTGAAAAACTGGCCAGAGAGGTATGAAACAACATGTCATGAAACAAGCCTGTGAATGTGCTGACGAACATGTCATTCATTTCCTTATCTTCTACAGGAGGACGGACCCTGGCAGCCATATCGCGCCACCTTTGCGCGTACTCTTTAAAGCTCTCCCCCTTCTTCTGCGACAGTCCTGCCAATTGGACCCGATTGGGCGCCAAGTCGCTGTTATACTTGTAGTGGGCTACAAATGCCTCTGCTAACTGCTTCCATGTCTTGATATTGGTTGGCTCCAACCCCATATACCACTCTAGGGAAGGGCCTGACAAACTATCTTGAAAGAAATGCATTAGCATTCTTTCATCAGTTGAGTATGCAGACATCTTTCTGTAATAAGCCCGTACGTGCACTTTCGGACACGTGTCCCCTTTATACTTATCAAACGCAGGAGCTTTGAATTTGATTGGCACCCTCAAGCCAGGTACCAGACCCATTGTTGCCATGTCCAAACCCACAGCACTTTGGTTCAGGACCCCCTTCATCTGCTCTTCCAGCATTCTGATCTTCTGGGAGTCATCCATCGGCCCTTCGAAGCCTCCGCCGGAGAAAGCGTCCTCCTGCTGATCTTCTTGCCACATACCATTCCCAGCTCCATACCCGTCATATCCATTATTACGTCCAGCCCTGATCTGATTCATCATTGGACCTTGGTCTCTGTTGCCGTACCCTTGAACACCTCCAGCAGGCCCAAAAGCCATAAACCCAGCGCCGTTTCCATTTCCGAAACCTCCGTGACCCTGATTGGTCACACCATAACCATCTTGCCCAAAGCCTTGAGCATTGAAACCATATTTCCCAGTGTTATCGAATCCCTGATCGTTGAATCCGAATCCAGCATTGACAAAGCCGTTGCCTCCCATATTATCACCCAAGTTGACGTCCCCAAGCCCAACGTTATGGACAGCAGTCTCGTTTCCAACTCCGACGTTACCATTCACAGCAGCGGTAACGTTGTTGACATTGGCAGCGGGTATATTGACTACAGGTGGAGCCACTGGCGTGGGAGTGCCATCTCCATGAGCAGTATCGACTCGCGCAGACTGATGATCCTCGTTACCGTGACCAGCATTTCGGGCCAACAGAGGTTGGACCATGGCTTGCAAATTCTCCTGACCTTTTGCAATAGCTTCCATGGTCTGCATAAAGAGAGCTAACTTCTCGCGCACATCTTGCATCTCGTTCTGCATTTGATCCATGATTCTTCGACAGTTGGTGCGGGTAGAATAGCGGTGCGGGTGCTGATCTGCAATCCTGGAAAATACCTGGTACAGAGCAGGAAATAAGACACCATCCAAAGATTACCTGTAATGCAATATGAATATGAATGCAATGCAACGTGTGTGTCTGTGCATTAGGGAAATTCCTTCCCCGATTCTAGTGTGAAGGTGCCGGTGCAGTGACAGTGCTATCAATATAAAGATCGGAGCTGAATCACAGAAAGCCTCATATATTGCAGAGAAATTACCAAGCCCGGAATACAATGTTACTGAGGGTACAAAGAGAAGGCATGACCTCAACCAACAATCCTGGTGATGGTCAGCACTATGCAGATAAAGCATACAAGTTACTACATGAAATGATCAAATCCTCCCATAAGTCTGGTACTCTTCTAGCAACTTCTTGGTCTCCGGATGACTTGGTCGAGCAAGCAGCCCTTCAACAAGTTGGTTTCTTTTCTTGAGAACACGTCGCACGTCTTCAGTAGTTTCTTCCCATGCCCCGTCTCCGAAGCGATCTTCCAGTTTACGCTTCTGGGACACAGCTTCGTCTCTGCCTTTGATGGCCTTGTTTAGTGCGTTCTGGAGACTATACCGGGTCATCACTTCTTCTTCACACTTCTTGATGCTGGACTTCAACTGCTCTTCGAGGTCGGAAATTTGCTGCTTCAACTTATCCTCCCTCTTCTTATTGTTGGTGAGCGTGGCATTCTAGGTCTTATTGCAAGAAGAGATCTCTCGGTGAGCGATGTCAAGCGCTTTCTTCTTGGATTCAAGCATGTCATGGGAGCTTTTGAACTCTTGCCCCAGACGTTCGCGCTTCTTCCTCTCCTCAGTTAGCTCAGCCCCTAACCTGTTCATTAGCTCAATCTGCTGTTGGAAAGCATGGACGGCCTTGTTTTTCTCACTGCGTACCTGGGCTAGCTCTTGCTCTAACCCTTCGTTGATCTTCATCAAGGCTTCTTTTTCTTTCACAACTTGCTCGTAGGCCTCCCTAGAAACAGTAGTTGGCTCTGCTACCGGAATAGGAACAAGAACTGGTGCATCTGGAAATGGCATCCTCAACTGACTGGCTCTCTCCTGAATCCACTCTTTGTAAGGTGCATAGGCCTGACAGTCATTTTTCCCTAACAACGGCTTCCCTCTTCGGTTAATACGTGTCCAGGCATGTTGCAGCTTGGCCAATAACTCCCCCTTCAAGTCTCCGGTGAAGTACAGAGATTCCTGTACTTCCTCCTCCTTTGGTGGGTTCTTCAACGCATATCCGAACTGACGGACGAACAGAGAAGGGTTGTAGTTGATACACCCTTTCCTCCCTATCAACGGAACATTAGGGTACCCAGAACAACTGAAGATAAGCTCAAATCCCAGCAGATCTCTATCAAACCATTCAACGTCTTCGGAAGATAGCCTCATCAGGCGCTCTGACCAGCTAGCGGTGGTTGCGCTCTCCATAAAAGACCCCTTCATGGGAAGATGACTTTTGAACCACATGTTCAACAAAGGAGCACAGCAGTAAACAACTTTTCCCCTTCGGTTTTCGTTCTTGTAGTGCAAGGAGTGGTAGAAGTCTCCGATCAATGTTGGCACTGGATTGCCGGCAACAAATAGATGGAAAGCGTCCAAGTCTACGAAGTTGGGCAAGTTAGGAAACAGCACAATCCCATAAATGCATAGAGCCAAAATAGCATTGAAAACCACCCAACATCCGTTCTTGGCATACTCCTGAGCTTTGCCAACCAGAAAGTCAAGAGAGAAACCTGAAACCCCAAGCCAAGAAGTCAATAACAGTTCTGCAGCGTCCATATGCAAAGCTTTGGCTAAGTCCTCCAGCTTGGGCTCAGCAGCAGAGTAAATAAATGGAACCTTGTTCTGCACGGGTAACTCAGTAAACTCCACATACTCCTCAATGGTAGGCCCTAGAATGAAGTCAGCAAACGTAAGACATCTCAATGCGGGGTCGTAGAACTGCATCAAGGTGTACAGCCCGTTCATCTTATCAGCAGTGGGCTTGCAGACTAATCTCAGTAACCTCCCATGGTTCATTCTGAAGCTTCTCCTAACCTCCTCATCAGCAAGAGATATCAGACCAAGCAAAGAAGCAATATCAGATGAAGGCAGCTTATACGCAACTGTTTTCCTCAAACCAGCCATAATCAATACTCAGAAGTCTGGGCACTAGAATCGGAGGATATGCAAATGCCCCTGCAGCACAAACACCCGTTAATGGGATGCAATGATAATGAGTATGCAAACAATGCAATGCAAGTAACATGCAACAGGGACCAACTGCGGTAGCTGAATAGCCTGGACCATATCGAGAGGTCTCAACAGACTCTTCAGAAGTCCTCAAACCCTGGCCTCAGATAGACCTAAAACAAAGCTCCAATACTGGTCTCTGACAGACCTCAAACCATAACTCCAACTGGTCTCTGGCAGACCTCGAGACTCTCAACTGGTCTCTGACAGACCTCAGAACACATCTCCAAATGGTCTCTGACAGACCTCATAACTCTCCATAAATACCCAGGATCTCTGATCAAGAAATAACCGGTAGTCTGAAGGTCTAGTTACCTGCATAACCCCAAACCCTCTCACAGGTGGATGCCCTAGTAACTGACAAGGTATGACATCCTATGCGGTCGTCGGCGTCACAGACTTTCAGGGTTGATGATACGATTCCCAGAAGGAGTGGCATCATCAAATCCTGAAGAGGCCTCACTTAGCCAACTTCCAAATGATCGGTTCCCGGAGTCGACAATTCAGCTGACCAACAACCCCTTTGACCCAAAGGGTAGAAAAAGAAGCCAACCAGAAGAACCTCGTCCGAGTGTAGATTTCATGAGACACTAATGCAAGCAAAGCCGGCACGCGCCCACTACTTTCTACTCTAATTCTAGGTGCACTCAAGCCCAGGTCCGGCTTATCTCTCAATCATAGAACCACCCATCACAACCCAATACAGCAATAATAATCAATATATACAATGCTGAAAATAAAGGTCAGAAATATAAATCCATACAAAATCCTCGACGGGAAAACAAGCGTTAGGATTGACTCTCTTAAGGGACTTTGGATCCCAAATGCACAAGAACTATCGCAGTCCTTGGCAGCCAGGGGACGTTGGATCCCCAGCAGAGTCGCCAGCTGTCGCTACTGCGAAAATCGGCACCGGCTGAACAGAAGAGTCGCCACCGCGCGTTATTTATCCCACCGGAGGGAAAGGAAACGCTCAGAGTAAACCTCGCATAACACGGGAAAGGTATGGTCGTCGCAACCAAAACCTGGATTCGGGAGTCGGTTACGCAAGGGGAAGGTATTAGCACCCCTCACGTCCGTCGTACTCGACGGGATCCACGCTTGTTTTCGGGTATGGATTGTTATTCTATCTATTCTATAGGTCAGGGGTTAAAAGGAAAAGAGAATGAAGATAAAATGACTCGGCAAAGTATCGCACTTTATGCCTACGTATTCCCGTCTGGAACGAGAAATCAGAGTCAACGTAGTTCGCCTACCTACGGGAAAGGAGGGGAAGGTTGCTCGCTAGGATATCACATCCTATGCCTACGTACTTTCATACAGCATGAAAGATCAGAGCAAACGTAGTTCGGCCACGTACGACACAAGTCTGTCTTGGTTGATTTTATTCCTTCTGAAAAAGGTTTTTCTGATTAGCAGTCCAAGCGGACAAAAATGACGTCTTGATGAGTTCACATACTTTTACGAAAGAAGTGTCTTTTAGTGAGTTTGAAATTTTTATTGTGTTTTTCTGTTTGTTTTGAGGAAGAAGAGACAGAACTCTAACCTACGGTTGCGAAGGGAAACAAACTATCCTAATGTTATCATGCATGGGTTAAGACCTAGTGTCTATCATGCTCCTCTCTTGCACAGAGAGAAACAGAGATCCTAAGGGAATAGACGGAAACAGAAACAACATCAGATATATACATTAAAACAATAAAATGCATGAATGCAGCAATACAAGCGAGGCAAGGGAGTCCCACTCAACCTCGAACCTGGAAAACAATAGGCAAAAGTGAACAGGCTTCACTTTCAACCCAGCAGGGTAAACAGCAAACAATACAGTCAGGAAAACCAATCAATACATCAGGAATGAAATACAGCAATAAAATAAACAGCCACAGCAGCTCTGCATCAACATCTGACTTCAAGTAATCTCCAAACAGCTACAAGCTTCAGCAAGCATCAATCTCCATCTCCACAGTCTTCAGCAAGGTCTTGATCATCAGCCTTCCATCTGCAATGGCTTTTCTTCAAGTCTCAATCTTCAGGAGAATCAGCAGTCAACAAGATGAAGTGAATGAATGTTAGACAGTTAATTACCTACCAAGGGTGGTTCATCAACTGTTAACATTAAACAGAAAGTTTCCTCTCAAAAGTTCTATCTTCCAAATACATTCACTGATCCTTCCAAAGGAAGGAGGTGGATATTTGGAAGAGACTTTGAATCACAGAGAAGGGATGGATGCAGACAAGGCATTCCATGTTTGAGAAACAAGCTTTCTAATCTAGAGCTCTGCCTAGCTCCTAAACCCTAATCTCCTCAACAGCTGCTAGCAAGAATCTCCTCTCCAACTCTGGAAGTTGGTCTTCAGTCTCCGGATCTCCAATGGCTTCAACATCACAAGTCTTCAGCTCTCCCAATCCCCAAGCAATCCCAATACCCATACAGACAAATCAATAATCCCCAGAGGGCACCCCACATCAATCAATCACATATAGCAGTATATGCTAATAGCAGTAGGGGAATCCTGATTTTTCTAAGGGGATCTAATAACTACCCATAGCCCCTATAGTCCCATAGCTAAACTATTTAATCCCTAAGTCCTAAGGGAAATGAACTAATTCACCTAAGTTACCACCTAAAACCCTAATTTGTTCATGTTGTTCACACCTAAACTAAACACCTAAAATTAAGTCCTAAAAATGGGAACTAAATTGTATCTACAAGTTGTATATCTAAACTAAACAACCTAAAAAGAATGGACAAAAAATATTAAAGCAACTATGAGAACAAAAAATATCAAATTCATGTATGAAATGAAACACCTAAAATATGCATTTATTTGGAAAATATGGGAAAAATATCAAATAAAAAATAAAATGCAATTTTTATTTTTTATAATTTTCTAGACTCTTTAAAGAAAATTATGCAAAAAGAATTATTGAAAAATAATGTTTTTATGATTTATTATGATTTTTAGAAAATGCATGAAAAATGAAAAAGAAATTAAAATGAAAATATAAAGAAATAAAAGGAGGGGGTATGAAGAGCAAACGCGCTCAGTTATTTTTCCAGGTGGGCCACAGGATAGGGGGTGCGAATAGAATAAAGAGATAGGCCCAGCGCGCTTCAGAATATCACCAAAAACCAAAAACTTCAGAACGGTGCAAATAGCATTAATTCCAGTTCATTTACGTTGGGCTTGATTATTGGGGGTGTCATTAGTAATGAAATTCAAGGCCCACTCAGAACACTTAAATGAAACGGGGCGTTTTGATGCCCAGAGTTTCCCTCCGTTTCTCACTTTAAATCGCGTCCGTTGGATCAGATTCCCAGTCAAGGTCAACAACCCCATCGTGTGGCTTAGACATCATCTTCAACCTTGAGCAGCCCTAGGGTTTCAGAAAACCCTAACCATGCACGATCTTGCACACCTCTGTTCTCCCTCATACCTCCATGGATTCACACGATTCCAAGAGCAAACTTGGTCCATTTTCTTCCCTCTACACAACCATGATAATAACTCTTTCTAAAATCCCCTCAAAATACAAACCCGATAGAGGTAACAGGTAGGATCCACCATGAACACCTGTGATCAAATGCTCCAATTCTCTCCAATCTTTATCCTAGCTTAATCTACATTCCATGCTGATCTTAACATGCTAATCCAACAAGATTTTTGTGCCTTATCCTAATAGTTACAAGCTCTAACAGATTTGGTGCACTGTACTCAACCTTCATGAAACCTCCCCAAATTCATCAAAATCAATCATCTGCTTATGCTTAACCATTCTAACCTAATGACTAACCATAATTCTAGCTAATTCAGCCAATTCGAAGGAAACTAACCTGGTGCAAAAATGGTGGAAACAGCTATGGAGACCTTTGAATCTGATGCTTGCAGTGATTGGAACTTGTTTAGTAACCTTGATGATGGATTCTGTATGCAATATCTTTTGTGCAAACTCCTTGAATTTTGTTCTTAAAACCTTCTTGCAAATTGGATGATGGAGATGAATGGTACAATTCTTGATCAATTCATCCAATTCTTGATGTGAATTATGATGCTTGGATGATGATGATGAAAATTCAATCAGAAAATGTGAAGATTGATGGAGATTTGGGAGAGTTTGTGATGCTTTTGCAAATTGGAGAAAGTGTGTATAACTTGGGGTTTTGAGAAAATGCAATCACCAACCATGGCATGAACCATCTCTTATCAATATATAGGTGAGGTTAGAACCTCCTAGAAACTTGGAGAAGTTTCCCTTGCATTCTTTCCCTTGAATTTGGTTTATGTACCTTCCATTACAAGCAACCATGAATAACCCATAAAATATGGACTAAGCTCAAAATTCTACTTTATCCAATGTCTTTAAAATGATCTTTCCATTCAAAATGACCTATAATTTTGCTTCATTTGGCCAAAATATGAAAAATCTCATTTTTAAGTCCATTTTTATTCATTAAATTCAACAATTTTGAAACCTTGTGCTATGAATCTTTCCAATCACTCATGGTCACTTTTATAGACTCAAAATGTCATTTGGAACAAGTTTTATGTTATAAAGTTTTCCATTTGAAGCTTCCTTGTATGAGTTTTGGGCATAGGTTAAAATGACCTGTAATTCTCAGATGACCAAAATACCCTTTGCTTGCCAAGACCATAAGTAGAGTTCCACAAATCATATGAAGGCATAATATACCATTATAGAAAGCTAAGACAATGAGGAACAACTCTTATGTTGACCAGAAATTCATTTGAAATCTCCTTGAGGGGTAAAAATTGCTTGGAAGTCAAGTCACTTTTACAGACAAAATTTCAGATACCTCAGATGACCTGTAACTTGCAAGGACCACAACTTGAGTTCTATAAATCTCCTTGATGTCTTCCACCACTCAAATTAAAGGTCTTGAGATCCTATACAAGTTTCATGTGGGCCAAGGATCCATTTGAAGCTTGCATTTTGACTTATCTTGCTTGGAAATTTGACCTAAACTAGGGGATTTTACATAGAAACCCTAATTTAGAACCTCCTCTTCTCCTTGATTTCTCTTGATTTATTCTTAGCATAACAACATATCCTTATTCTTCATGTCAAATGATAAACCCCACATCTCTTCAATAGCCCTTAATGTCTTTCAATCAGTCAATTGACCTAGAGTTGACCCAGGGTTGACCCAGATGAAACCCTAGTTGACTGTCTTCAACTGCAATTCTTGTGACTACATCAACAACTTGTCTCCTTCTCCCAATGACTTTCTAAGTCCTCCAAGATGTCTAGATACTCCTCATGCTCAGCCCACAGCTCACCATTTCTTTGTTGATCCTCAGACACCCTCAGTTAGGAGATAGATGAACTGCTTGATCCATTGACTTGATAGCTTCCAAATTCTTTTCTGATGACTTGAATGAGGTTGAATCAGGATAATAACCTCCTGATAGGCCTCTAGAGATGAGAATAATGATTGGTCCCCTGTTAGCTGATTTGCTATGCTATGATATGCAGATGATTAGACTATGTACATGACTCTATATGCAAATGCTAATGATATTGAAACATAAACCAAGTGAATAAGGTTGAGCAAATTTTAGGGTGCAACAGCTGCCCCTATTAAAGCGACTTGGACCCGATTGGGTGAAGAGCCCGGAGCCTTCAGACATTCGTGGTACGAGACGGTTGAATACAAGTGAAACCAGAAATTTGCCAACTGCAGAAATGCACTGCTCCACTGCTTGGGGAACGACATTCATCGACTGAGTCTGACTGTTACGACAACCCACTGATCTCGTAGCGACCGTGCTGGGGATTACTCGTCTTTCCACGTAAGGAATAACCGTTCCACGTTAGGAATAACACTGTCCACGTCAGGATTCACCTTTCCACGTAAGGAATGAACTTCTACTTCTTCAAACTCTTCCACGTAAGGAGTACGTCTTCTTTTGAACCTGTCCACGTCAGTACTAAACCTCTTCTACGTCAGGAACACACTCTTTCTTTCCACGTCAGGAATACAAGCCTCCTTCCACGCAAGGAATACTATCTTTCCACGTAAGGAATCATATTTCGATTTGAATCTGTCCACGTCAGGACCACAATCTTTCCACGTAAGGAATATAATCTCAATCTGTCCACGTTAGGACTTCCAACTTGATATGTCCACGTAAGGACTCCATCTTTCCACGTAAGGAATCACACCTTTCCACGTAAGGAAACCACAATCTTTTCACGTAAGGAAACCACTCTTTCTGATTCTGTCCGCGTCAGGACCACACTTTCCACGTAAGGAATAACTTTGTCCACGTTAGGACTACATCGTCCACGTTAGGACCCACTTTTCCACGTTAGGAATAATAATCTTCTTGATTCGTCCACGTAAGGACTCTAAGCTTTCCATGTAAGGAATACTTCTTCATCTGTCCACGTTAGGAAACCAACTTGATCTGAATCTGTCCACGTTAGGACTAAACTTTCCACGTAAGGAATCTATCTTCTCTTTCCACGTAAGGAATGACCTTGTCCACGTCAGGACTCACATTTCGTCTTGATTTGTCCACGTAAGGACTCACCTCTTGACTCGCTGAGGAAATAAAAATTTGTCCACGTTAGGACCCATATCTCAACCCGCGGAAGAAATAAACTTGTCCACGTCAGGACTTGCGCGTCTTCGACTTGCTGGGGGAATAAGACTTGTCCACGTCAGGACTCATACTTTGCCATCACCCCGAAGAAGGATAAAATTGTCCACGTCAGGACTCTTACATCTTGTCATCACGAAAAACTATAACTTCGCCCACGTCAGGACACACAGTTCACCATTAAGAAGGAAAACACTTGCTGGAAATAAATTGTCCGCGTCAGGACACCAACACGAAGAGTAACCCACTTTTATCCACGTCAGGACTCTTCACTCAATCAATACCGAGAACTCGAATCGGTCCACATTAGGACTAACACATATCGTCAAACGGGAAGAAATGTCCACGTTAGGACTCCACATTCCAACAATTCTGAGAAATCGAACCTGTCCCCGTTAGGACTAGCACATATCGTCAACTGAGGAAATCAATCCGTCCACGTTAGGACCCCCACTTTTCTAGCACAAAGAAAACCTGTCAAGAATTTTGTCCACGTTAGGATTCAGCCTTCCATTGGTCCAAACCACAAAACTTCTTAGTACTGACGTGACAACGATTTTGAAGCGGACTTTACTGGGGATATTTGGAAACCACACCACCGGGGGCCTGTTCTGATAGCTGGCGGTAGTCTCTGCAATTCTGGTTCGTGAAACCTTTTAATGCTGACGTAACAACAACTTTGAAGGAAACAATCCGCTGATCGGACTAGGGAAACTTCAACAAGAACCCTGGCGGGAAAATAGGTAACTCTGCTTGGTGACAAAGAGAGACTTATCCTGATAACTCTGTGGGGAATAATGCCACAGCTGACACTTCGTCGAATGTCTCACGTCGATATCCTGAATGTTTATTGATTCACCTGAGCAAGGGCTCTTTCTTCCTGCAAGAGAAACAATACTTGGAACAAACGGTTAGCCAACCTAGTTTATGTTTTAAAATGCAGGCGTTCTACAATGATGCAATGCTCCATTCGACATGGAAATGCTACGCTTTTATTTGGTGGATGCAAGTATGACATTATATGCCAATGCACTATATGCCGATGCAAATGCAGACTCGAACTGCTGGGTATAGAAACTGCTTCAGCAAAATAAATGCTGAAGATAATGCCAACTCCGCTGGGGATAGCCAGATGCTGCAGAATTATTCCAGCAAAATGCTGGAAGAGTGAAGTCGCCTTAGCTGGGAAATTGGGAACTCGAGCCAAACACCTCGTTGAAGTAACACCCTGCTGGGGAATACAACTCTACTGGAGAATAACGGATGCACCTGGTATGATCGAACTTCTGCGGGAAAGTGAACGGGTATCACACGGTATTCCGGCAAAATAAATGCCAGGACCCGCACCAACTCTGTCGGGGATAGTCTTAATCTTCGAATTCCACTGGGAGGAATGAAAATACCTGCGGAGAAGAGAATCCTGCTGGGGATGAGATGATTCTCTTGGGGAAAATCCGCTGGCTCCGCTGGGGGAGAGTAAATGACCCTGCGGGGAAAGGTAGACTGCCTGAATACAGCTTACAAACATTAACCTTCTGCGGCTAAACCACTCTGCTTGCGATACATTGTCTGAATACAGCCTTTGATCTAGGAATCGCCAAACTCTGCTGAGGATAAATGGCTTCGCTGGAGAATGCCTTTCGACTAAGCTGCGACTAGCTGGGGAATTCGATCCTTCTTCAGTGGGAACATGCACGACCTGCGTGGGGAACGCGTCTTTCGTTACTGCAACCTTTTGGTCATCTTCCTCATACGGCTATGAAACCTGCAACAACACAAACGAGACAAGACAAGCCTATACAACCAAATCGATTCAGGTTAGTGACGTTATTTTCAGTTAATTCAAAGCTTTAGCAATTGTTGGCAAGGGCCAGTGATGTTATACCCATGCTAGTTTCAATAAACTTTTAGGCGTTTTATCATGCACAAAACAGTAAAGAACCAGCATCAAGTACTGAATAACATATTTTATTGATTGGGCCCCTGAATGGGCGGAGTTCTGTACACGGGATGTAACTCCTGAAATGAGGAAGCTACGCAAAGCAAATATACACGTATGCACAAGAAGCATAAATATTTTGACAAATTAAATTTTGTACACATGTCGGCAACGGGATGCAGACGAACACCACGAATTGATCCTCCTATGACTCATCCGACTCTAATGCTTTCCCGGTATCCATACCTCCGAAGCGGTTGTATCTGATAATCGACCCCTCAGGTATTCTCCCGCATTGATGCTCAGTGCAGTATCAAATTCGGACCGCAGCCATTTGCTTTTCAAATCCCTAACTTTTGCGTGAACCACCCTTTACGGGTTTTCAATTCACCAGGATACCCTTTTTTGCCGAAGCCGCCCAGTGTAGGTTTTCAACTTCGCGGGTATACATTTTTCATTTTATCCCTAACTTTTGCCCGAACCTTTCATTCTGTTTTTGGTTCGCCAGGATGCCCCATTTTTGCCTGGACTCTCTTTTTTCTGTCCAGCGGGTCTATTTTAAGCAAAGTATTTTTTAACTGCGTCCGAATTTACAGGTGACATGAAGTCTTCACCGTCCATAGTGGACAACAACAACGCTCCTCCTGAAAAGACTTTCCTGACAACGTATGGCCCTTCGTAGTTGGGGGTCCACTTGCCCCTGTGATCTGCTTGCGGCGGGAGAATCCTTTTTAGCACAAGGTCGCCCGTCTGAAAGCTTCGCGGATGTATCTTCTTGTCATACGCTTTCTTCATTCGGCTCTGGTACAAACGACCATATGCTAGAGAAGCTAGCCTTTTTTCATCCGTCAAACTCAGCTGATTCAACCTGTCTTTTACCCATTCTGCCTCGTCCAGCTGAACGTCTCGCAATACCCTCAGAGAAGGGATCTCAACTTCCAATGGTAATACCGCTTCCATTCTGTATACTAACGAGAACGGGGTTGCCCCGGTTGATGTGCGTACCGTCGTACGATAACCGTGCAATGCGAAGGGTAGCATCTCATGCCAATCCTTATAGGTCACCACCATTTTCTGAACGATCTTCTTGATATTCTTATTGGCCGCTTCGACAGCGCCATTCATCTTGGGTCGGTACGGGGAGGAGTTGTGATGTTCGATCTTGAAATTCTAACAGAGCTCCTTCATCATTTTGTTGTTCAGGTTTGAACCATTATCCGTGATTATCCTCTCGGGGATCCCATATCGGCAAATGATATCTCTTTTGATGAATCTGGCCACCACTTGCTTAGTTACGTTTGCATATGACGCCGCTTCCACCCACTGGGTCAAGTAATCGATTGCTACTAGAATGAACCGATGCCCGTTAGAAGCTGTCGGCTCGATCTTCCCAATCATATCGATTCCCCACATCGAGAATGACCATGGCGATGACATCACATTTAGAGGACTCGGAGGCACATGGATCTTATCAGCATAGATTTGGCACTTGTGGCACTTCCTTGCGAACTTGAAACAGTCAGTTTCCATAGTCAGCCAAAAATAACCTGCCCGCAGCAGCTTTCTCGTCATAGCATGCCCACCAGCATGCGTACCAAAGGTACCTTCGTGTATTTCCTCCATGAGCAGCTTTGCCTCTTTCTCGTCTACACAACGCAACAGCACCAAATCGTGATTTCTTCTGTATAAGACGCCATCCGGATTCAAATAGAAATTACCCGCTAATCTCCTGAGAGTCTTCTGATCTTGACTGGATGCCCCAGCCGGATACTCTTTATTCTTCAGGAAATTAAGGATGTCAAAATACCACGGTTTGTCGTCGGATGCTTCATCAATGGCAAATACGTAAGCCGGTCTGTCCAACCGAGAGATAACGATTCGGGGAGCCTCGTTCCAGAAGTTGACTTTGTACATGGAAGACAAAGTGGCGAGAGCGTCAGCCATTTGATTCTCGGCCCGCGGTACGTGGTGCAATTCAACTTTGTCAAAGAAAGGCAACAATCTCCTTGCATAATTCATGTAATGTATCAAATTGGGCTGCCGTGTCTCCCATTCCCCTTTGATTTGATTCACCACCAGAGCTGAGTCTCCGTATACGTCTAAATTCTTGATTCGCAAATCAATGGCTTCTTCAAGCCCCATTATACAAGCTTCGTATTCGGCCTCATTATTGGTAACGGCAAAGGTCAATCGGGCAGTAAACGGGATGTGCGACCCGTGTGGCGTAGTGATGATTGCCCCTATTCCGCTATCGTAAGCATTCACAGCTCCGTCAAATATCATCTTCCATTTGGAACCCAACTCTGGTCCTTCGTCTGGCAACGGCTCTTCACAATCCTTCATCTTTAGGTACATGATATCCTCGTCAGGAAAATCAAACCTCATCGATTGGTAATCTTCAATAGGCTGCTCCGCCAGATACTCAGACAGCACACTACCCTTTATAGCCTTTTGCGAGACGTATTGGATGTCATATTCAGTCAAGACCATCTGCCAACGGGCAATTCTCCCTGACAACGCCTGCTTTTCGAATACATATTTGATAGGATCCATCTTCGAGATGAGCATGGTTGTATGATTCAGCATGTATTGCCTCAAACGCTTGGCGGCCCAGGCTAGCGCGCAACAAGTTTTCTCAAGCATCGAGTATCGAGATTCACAATCTGTAAATTTCTTACTCAAGTAGTAGATCGCATGCTCTTTTCTTCCTGTCTCGTCGTGCTGACCGAGAACACAACCCATGCTTCCCTCAAGAACCGTCAAATACATTATCAAGGGTCTCCCCGCCACTGGGGGTATCAAAATAGGAGGCTCCTGCAAATACTGCTTTATTTTATCGAACGCCTTTTGACAATTTTCGTTCCACGTTACAGCTTGATCTTTCTTCAACAGCTTGAATAATGGTTCACACGTGGCCGTTAGGTGAGATATGAACCGAGCGATGTAGTTCAACCTCCCTAAAAACCCGCGCACCTCTTTCTCTGTTTTAGGCGTCGGCATTTCTTGGATCGCTTTTATTTTGGCAGGATCGACCTCTATTCCTCTTTCGCTTACAATAAACCCCAACAGTTTACCCGATCTCACCCCGAAGGTGCATTTATTAGGGTTCAGTCTCAGCCTGAACTTCCTAAGCCTCTTAAATAACTTCAACAGATTCACCAGATGCTCTTCCTCCGTCTGGGATTTGGCAATTATATCGTCAACATAAACTTCGATCTCTTTATGCATCATATCATGGAAAAGAGTCGTCATCGCACGCTGATATGTTGCCCCAGCATTTTTCAAGCCAAAGGGCATCACTTTGTAGCAAAATGTTCCCCAAGGCGTTATGAAAGTGGTCTTCTCCATATCCTCTGGCGCCATTTTAATTTGATTATAGCCTGAAAAGCCATCCATGAAGGAGAATACGGAGTATTGAGCAGTATTATCAACTAGCACGTCAATATGAGGAAGCGGAAAATCGTCTTTTGGGCTTGCTTTATTCAAATCTCTATAATCCACGCACATTCGAACCTTGCCATCTTTCTTTGGCACTGGTACGATGTTAGCAACCCATGAGGGGTATTTTGTCACAGCCAGGAAACCAGCGTCCCACTGTTTTTGAACTTCCTCTTTGATTTTCACTGCCATATCTGGTCGAGTTCTGCGAAGCTTTTGTTTGACTGGCAGGCAATCTTCTTTCAGTGGCAGGCGGTGCACAACCATGTCTGTATCGAGCCCTGGCATATCTTCGTACGACCAAGCAAATACATCGCTATACTCTCGGAGCATTTCAACCAGCCTTCGCTTGATATCACTCTGCAGTGCGGTTCCGATACGAACATTCTTCTCAACCCCTTCCGACCCCAAATTGATAATTTCGATGACCTCGTCGTGAGGCAGAATGGCTCTTTCCTCTTGCTTCACCAACCAAGACAGTTCTTCAGGAACGTCACTATCTTCGACAACCTCTTCTTCGGCCTGAAATACCGGGTGCTCGAAGTCGGGACGAGTCATAGGTGGTTCAAGGATGTCATCTGAAAATGTTATCCTGCAAAAGGAATGGTTAAGTGCTTCAAAATGCGTATAAAGCGAATAACCACGTGGCCATTTTATTGAAAAAACAAGAAAGACAGGGATTACAGTATTTGCACATGAAAAAACGCCATTTATTTAATGATTAACACGCAATGTTCATAACAACACAACCCTAAGCAAATCCTGATGCCCCGGGCAAGACATCAGATTATTCAACAATTAATAAAGCAAAGCATTACTGTTTAAGAGTCACAGGAACAAGCTCCTGAATATACCAGTTGCACAGTCCTTGTCCTGGCGTGCTTGGCTGAATCCAGGCATCCATATCACAGTCGCTATCTCCTTCGTCAGACTCTGAAGCAGCATTGACGGTTTCATGACATACTCCACTGGCAGAGATGGTAATTGGCCCTCTGAAACGGGGTGCCCCCACGGAAGGAGTTGATGACGACGGTTGGTATCCCAGCCTGAACCGGTCCATCTTCACAGGAATGTCCAGCACTTTGCCCCAGCCCTTTGCTTCTCCTGCTTCCACTAGAGCTTGAGCTTCTTTATACGATGAGACGGCTATCTCCGACGCTTTGCTCGGCCCGGGACCTTTGTCCTTGATACGCAACCCTTCAAATGCCTGGCAGGGTGTTTCGTGGATCTCTCCGTCGACCTCCACATATTTAAATGACGACAGATGGCTGACCAGGATGTCTTCTTCTCCGCATACGGTGACTACACTGTCTCCGACCATATATTTTAACTTCTGATGCAGGGTAGACGTGACGGCCCCAGCTCCATGGATCCAAGGTCTTCCAAGTAAGCAACTGTACGCAGGCTGTATATCCATGATATAAAATTGAGTGGCAAACACCTCCGGCCCCACCTGTAGAGGCAATGTTATCGATCCGAAGACTGTTCTTCGCGTGCCGTCAAAGGCTCTAACTACCAAGTCACTGGGCGTGCACAGGATTCCTCTGACATCCAGCTTCATCATCGCTTTCTTGGGCATCACATTCAAAGACGATCCGGTGTCGACCAATACATGCGACATTACTGATCCTCTGCACTCGACGGATATGTGCAGCGCCATATTATGATCTCTCCCTTTCGGGGTCAAATCGAAGTCGGTAAAGCCCAAGTTGTGGCCTGCATTCACATGTGTCAACACTCCTTCCAGCTGATTCACAGAGACGTCTTGGGATACAAAGGAAGTATCCAGGACTTTCAGCAAAGCATTTCTGTGAGCTTCCGAACACAAGAGCAATGACAGGATAGATATTTTGGATGGCGTCTGCTGCAGATGCTCCACAATCTTATAATCACTTTTTCGTATCAAGCGCATGAACTCTTCTACGTCTTTCGATGCCGCTTCTTTTTCGCTTGCTTGCACTGGGACATTCTCAACCACTTTCCCTTTTCCTTTCGCTAGTCTTTCGGCCTCCACCTCAGGCGATATAAAGATCCTACCGCTCCTTGTCATACCTCCTGAACCAACAACATTATCGACAGTCTCAGCTGACTGCTTGTTAACATCAATCTTTATTCCGTCACAATACACCTCCAACCCATATGACCATGGGACTGCCTTCTTGTTCTCGTACGGGATCGGCCCGGCCTTAGTTATGGTGATCGGTGGTCGCTGGACCGGTGCTGCAATAGTGATTGTCTTTCGAGGAATCGTTACGGTGTCCACATCACTCTGATCATCTGCTACTGCCCCTGCCGGCTCTTCAGTTGCTGCTCGGTCAAACTGCAATGTGCCCCCATCAATTAAAGCCTGTATGCCTTTCTTCAAATCATCACACCCCCCAGCTAGGGTCCAGCATTCTAAGCAATACTCGTCGCATCCTGGGAAAACACCCTCTTGCAACAGTCTGCTTTTGATCTCGCTCAACGGCGTCTTTAAATCGTCGACATTCATAATCAGATTCAACCCTTCCTCAGTCAGAATGGCGTTTGCCCCATGATTAGGCATGGGTTTCTACACTATATTCGGACCCGCCGTTCCGAAATTGATAGTCTTATTGTCCAAAAGATCCTGCACAACGTGCTTAAAAGCATGGCAACCCTCTATATCGTGGCCCGGAGCCCCAGAATGAAACTCACAGTGCCTGCTTGCATCATAACCATACGGAGGCGTTCCCGTTATCGGTGCCAGAGTTCTCTTCTCTACCAGGTTCAAACCCAACAATGTCTGCAACAAATCTGCATAGGTTGAGGGAGGCTTCTCAAACACTCTTCTTGGTTTACCACCCTGGAATCTTCGCTGAGCCTGTTGTGCCCCCTGCTGAGGCTGCGGCTGCTGTTGCTGCATTGGCTGCTGCTGAAACGGTTGTTGTTGTTGAGGTGGTTGTTGCTGATACGGGATAGTAACACTCGCCACCTGCTGCGGCTGATTATATTGGTTTCGTCCCCTGCCTCGGCCTCCAAACACTGCGCTTGCCTCGCCCTGACGGCGCCCACCAAAAGCCTTCTTATTACTGCCAGATGCAGTTGATTCCTCGACCTGGAATTTTCCTTGCTTGATGTTACGCTCAATCTTTTCTCCCATCAGAATTAGGTCTGAAAAACTGGCCAGAGAGGTATGAAACAACATGTCATGAAACAAGCCTGTGAATGTGCTGACGAACATGTCATTCATTTCCTTATCTTCTACAGGAGGACGGACCCTGGCAGCCATATCGCGCCACCTTTGCGCGTACTCTTTAAAGCTCTCCCCCTTCTTCTGCGACAGTCCTGCCAATTGGACCCGATTGGGCGCCAAGTCGCTGTTATACTTGTAGTGGGCTACAAATGCCTCTGCTAACTGCTTCCATGTCTTGATATTGGTTGGCTCCAACCCCATATACCACTCTAGGGAAGGGCTTGACAAACTATCTTGAAAGAAATGCATTAGCATTCTTTCATCAGTTGAGTATGCAGACATCTTTCTGTAATAAGCCCGTACGTGCACTTTCGGACACGTGTCCCCTTTATACTTATCAAACGCAGGAGCTTTGAATTTGATTGGCACCCTCAAGCCAGGTACCAGATTGTTGCCATGTCCAAACCCACAACACTTTGGTTCAGGACCCCCTTCATCTGCTCTTCCAGCATTCTGATCTTCTGGGAGTCATCCATCGGCCCTTCGAAGCCTCCGCCGGAGAAAGCGTCCTCCTGCTGATCTTCTTGCCACATACCATTCCCAGCTCCATACCCGTCATATCCATTATTACGTCCAGCCCTGATCTGATTCATCATTGGACCTTGGTCTCTGTTGCCGTACCCTTGAACACCTCCAGCAGGCCCAAAAGCCATAAACCCAACGCCGTTTCCATTTCCGAAACCTCCGTGACCCTGATTGGTCACACCATAACCATCTTGCCCAAAGCCTTGAGCATTGAAACCATATTTCCCAGTGTTATCGAATCCCTGATCGTTGAATCCGAATCCAGCATTGACAAAGCCATTGCCTCCCATATTATCACCCAAGTTGACGTCCCCAAGCCCAACGTTATGGACAGCAGTCTCATTTCCAACTCCGACGTTACCATTCACAGCAGCGGTAGCGTTGTTGACATTGGCAGCGGGTATATTGACTACAGGTGGAGCCACTGGCGTGGGAGTGCCATCTCCATGAGCAGTATCGACTCGCGCAGACTGATGATCCTCGTTACCGTGACCAGCATTTCGGGCCAACAGAGGTTGGACCATGGCTTGCAAATTCTCCTGACCTTTTGCAATAGCTTCCATGGTCTGCATAAAGAGAGCTAACTTCTCGCGCATATCTTGCATCTCGTTCTGCATTTGATCCATGATTCTTCGACAGTTGGTGCGGGTAGAATAGCGGTGCGGGTGCTGATCTGCAATCCTGGAAAATACCTGGTACAGAGCAGGAAATAAGACACCATCCAAAGATTACCTGTAATGCAATATGAATATGAATGCAATGCAACGTGTGTGTCTGTGCATTAGGGAAATTCCTTCCCCGATTCTAGTGTGAAGGTGCCGGTGCAGTGACAGTGCTATCAATATAAAGATCAGAGCTGAATCACAGAAAGCCTCATATATTGCAGAGAAATTACCAAGCCCGGAATACAATGTTACTGAGGGTACAAAGAGAAGGCATGACCTCAACCAACAATCCTGGTGATGGTCAGCACTATGCAGATAAAGCATACAAGTTACTACATGAAATGATCAAATCCTCCCATAAGTCTGGTACTCTTCTAGCAACTTCTTGGTCTCCGGATGACTTGGTCGAGCAAGCAGCCCTTCAACAAGTTGGTTTCTTTTCTTGAGAACACGTCGCACGTCTTCAGTAGTTTCTTCCCATGCCCCGTCTCCGAAGCGATCTTCCAGTTTACGCTTCTGGGACACAGCTTCGTCTCTGTCTTTGATGGCCTTGTTTAGTGCGTTCTAGAGACTATATCGGGTCATCACTTCTTCTTCACACTTCTTGATGCTGGACTTCAACTGCTCTTCGAGGTCGGAAATTTGCTGCTTCAACTTATCCTCCCTCTTCTTATTGTTGGTGAGCGTGGCATTCTAGGTCTTATTGCAAGAAGAGATCTCTCGGTGAGTGATGTCAAGCGCTTTCTTCTTGGATTCAAGCATGTCATGGGAGCTTTTGAACTCTTGCCCCAGACGTTCGCGCTTCTTCCTCTCCTCAGTTAGCTCAGCCCCTAACCTGTTCATTAGCTCAATCTGCCGTTGGAAAGCATGGACGGCCTTGTTTTTCTCACTGCGTACCTGGGCTAGCTCTTGCTCTAACCCTTCGTTGATCTTCATCAAGGCTTCTTTTTCTTTCACAACTTGCTCGTAGGCCTCCCTAGAAACAGTAGTTGGCTCTGCTACCGGAATAGGAACAAGAACTGCTGCATCTAGAAATGGCATCCTCAACTGACTGGCTCTCTCCTGAATCCACTCTTTGTAAGGTGCATAGGCCTGACAGTCATTTTTCCCTAACAACGGCTTCCCTCTTCGGTTAATACGTGTCCAGGCATGCTGCAGCTTGGCCAATAACTCCCCCTTCAAGTCTCCGGTGAAGTACAGAGATTCCTGTACTTCCTCCTCCTTTGGTGGGTTCTTCAACGCATATCCGAACTGACGGACGAACAGAGAAGGGTTGTAGTTGATACACCCTTTCCTCCCTATCAACGGAACATTAGGGTACCCAGAACAACTGAAGATAAGCTCAGATCCCAGCAGATCTCTATCAAACCATTCAACGTCTTCGGAAGATAGCCTCATCAGGCGCTCTGACCAGCTAGCGGTGGTTGCGCTCTCCACAAAAGACCCCTTCATGGGAAGATGACTTTTGAACCACATGTTCAACAAAGGAGCACAGCAGTAAACAACTTTTCCCCTTCGGTTTTCGTTCTTGTAGTGCAAGGAGTGGTAGAAGTCTCCGATCAATGTTGGCACTGGACTGCCGGCAACAAATAGATGGAAAGCGTCCAAGTCTACGAAGTTGGGCAAGTTAGGAAACAGCACAATCCCATAAATGCATAGAGCCAAAATAGCATTGAAAACCACCCAACATCCGTTCTTGGCATACTCCTGAGCTTTGCCAACCAGGAAGTCAAGAGAGAAACCTGAAACCCCAAGCCAAGAAGTCAATAACAGTTCTGCAGCGTCCATATGCAAAGCTTTGGCTAAGTCCTCCAGCTTGGGCTCAGCAGCAGAGTAAATAAATGGAACCTTGTTCTGCACGGGTAACTCAGTAAACTCCACATACTCCTCAATGGTAGGCCCTAGAATGAAGTCAGCAAACGTAAGACATCTCAATGCGGGGTCGTAGAACTGCATCAAGGTGTACAGCCCGTTCATCTCATCAGCAGTGGGCTTGCAGACTAATCTCAGTAACCTCCCATGGTTCATTCTGAAGCTTCTCCTAACCTCCTCATCAGCAAGAGATATCAGACCAAGCAAAGAAGCAATATCAGGTGAAGGCAGCTTATACGCAATTGTTTTCCTCAAACCAGCCATAATCAATACTCAGAAGTCTGGGCACTAGAATCGGAGGATATGCAAATGCCCCTGCAGCACAAACACACGTTAATGGGATGCAATGATAATGAGTATGCAAACAATGCAATGCAAGTAACATGCAACAGGGACCAACTGCGGTAGCTGAATAGCCTGGACCATATCGAGAGGTCTCAACAGACTCTTCAGAAGTCCTCAAACCCTGGCCTCAGATAGACCTAAAACAAAGCTCCAATACTGGTCTCTGACAGACCTCAAACCATAACTCCAACTGGTCTCTGGCAGACCTCGAGACTCTCAACTGGTCTCTGACAGACCTCAGAACACATCTCCAAATGGTCTCTGACAGACCTCATAACTCTCCATAAATACCCAGGATCTCTGATCAAGAAATAACCGGTAGTCTGAAGGTCTAGTTACCTGCATAACCCCAAACCCTCTCACAGGTGGATGCCCTAGTAACTGACAAGGTATGACATCCTATGCGGTCGTCGGCGTCACAGACTTTCAGGGTTGATGATACGATTCCCAGAAGGAGTGGCATCATCAAATCCTGAAGAGGCCTCACTTAGCCAACTTCCAAATGATCGGTTCCCGGAGTCGACAATTCAGCTGACCAACAACCCCTTCGACCCAAAGGGTAGAAAAAGAAGCCAACCAGAAGAACCTCGTCCGAGTGTAGATTTCATGAGACACTAATGCAAGCAAAGCCGGCACGCGCCCACTACTTTCTACTCTAATTCTAGGTGCACTCAAGCCCAGGTCCGGCTTATCTCTCAATCATAGAACCACCCATCACAACTCAATACAGCAATAATAATCAATATATACAATGCTGAAAATAAAGGTCAGAAATATAAATCCATACAAAATCCTCGACGGGAAAACAAGCGTTAGGATTGACTCTCTTAAGGGACTTTGGATCCCAAATGCACAAGAACTATCGCAGTCCTTGGCAGCCAGGGGACGTTGGATCCCCAGCAGAGTCGCCAGCTGTCGCTACTGCGAAAATCGGCGCCGGCTGAACAGAAGAGTCGCCACCGCGCGTTATTTATCCCACCGGAGGGAAAGGAAACGCTCAGAGTAAACCTCACATAACACGGGAAAGGTATGGTCGTCGCAACCAAAACCTGGATTCGGGAGTCGGTTACGTAAGGGGAAGGTATTAGCACCCCTCACGTCCGTCGTACTCGACGGGATCCATGCTTGTTTTCGGGTATGGATTGTTATTCTATCTATTCTATAGGTCAGGGGTTAAAAGGAAAAGAGAATGAAGATAAAATGACTCGGCAAAGTATCGCACTTTATGCCTACGTATTCCCGTCTGGAACGAGAAATCAGAGTCAACGTAGTTCGCCTACCTACGGGAAAGGAGGGGAAGGTTGCTCGCTAGGATATCACATCCTATGCCTACGTACTTTCATACAGCATGAAAGATCAGAGCAAACGTAGTTCGGCCACGTACGACACAAGTCTGTCTTGGTTGATTTTATTCCTTCTGAAAAAGGTTTTTCTGATTAGCAGTCCAAGCGGACAAAAATGACGTCTTGATGAGTTCACATACTTTTACGAAAGAAGTGTCTTTTAGTGAGTTTGAAATTTTTATTGTGTTTTTCTGTTTGTTTTGAGGAAGAAGAGACAGAACTCTAACCTACGGTTGCGAAGGGAAACAAACTATCCTAATGTTATCATGCATGGGTTAAGACCTAGTGTCTATCATGCTCCTCTCTTGCACAGAGAGAAACAGAGATCCTAAGGGAATAGACGGAAACAGAAACAACATCAGATATATACATTAAAACAATAAAATGCATGAATGCAGCAATACAAGCGAGGCAAGGGAGTCCCACTCAACCTCGAACCTGGAAAACAATAGGCAAAAGTGAACAGGCTTCACTTTCAACCCAGCAGGGTAAACAACAAACAATACAGTCAGGAAAACCAATCAATACATCAGGAATGAAATACAGCAATAAAATAAACAGCCACAGCAGCTCTGCATCAACATCTGACTTCAAGTAATCTCCAAACAGCTACAAGCTTCAGCAAGCATCAATCTCCATCTCCACAGTCTTCAGCAAGGTCTTGATCATCAGCCTTCCATCTACAATGGCTTTTCTTCAAGTCTCAATCTTCAGGAGAATCAGCAGTCAACAAGATGAAGTGAATGAATGTTAGACAGTTAATTACCTACCAAGGGTGGTTCATCAACTGTTAACATTAAACAGAAAGTTTCCTCTCAAAAGTTCTATCTTCCAAATACATTCACTGATCCTTCCAAAGGAAGGAGGTGGATATTTGGAAGAGACTTTGAATCACAGAGAAGGGATGGATGCAGACAAGGCATTCCATGTTTGAGAAACAAGCTTTCTAATCTAGAGCTCTGCCTAGCTCCTAAACCCTAATCTCCTCAACAGCTGCTAGCAAGAATCTCCTCTCCAACTCTGGAAGTTGGTCTTCAGTCTCCGAATCTCCAATGGCTTCAACATCACAAGTCTTCAGCTCTCCCAATCCCCAAGCAATCCCAATACCCATACAGACAAATCAATAATCCCCAGAGGGCACCCCACATCAATCAATCACATATAGCAGTATATGCTAATAGCAGTAGGGGAATCCTGATTTTTCTAAGGGGATCTAATAACTACCCATAGCCCCTATAGTCCCATAGCTAAACTATTTAATCCCTAAGTCCTAAGGGAAATGAACTAATTCACCTAAGTTACCACCTAAAACCCTAATTTGTTCATGTTGTTCACACCTAAACTAAACACCTAAAATTAAGTCCTAAAAATGGGAACTAAATTGTATCTACAAGTTGTATATCTAAACTAAACAACCTAAAAAGAATGGACAAAAAATATTAAAGCAACTATGAGAACAAAAAATATCAAATTCATGTATGAAATGAAACACCTAAAATATGCATTTATTTGGAAAATATGGGAAAAATATCAAATAAAAAATAAAATGCAATTTTTATTTTTTATAATTTTCTAGACTCTTTAAAGAAAATTATGCAAAAAGAATTATTGAAAAATAATGTTTTTATGATTTATTATGATTTTTAGAAAATGCATGAAAAATGAAAAAGAAATTAAAATGAAAATATAAAGAAATAAAAGGAGGGGGTATGAAGAGCAAACACGCTCAGTTATTTTTCCAGGTGGGCCACAGGATAGGGGGTGCGAATAGAATAAAGAGATAGGCCCAGCGCGCTTCAGAATATCACCAAAAACCAAAAACTTCAGAACGGTGCAAATAGCATTAATTCCAGTTCATTTACGTTGGGCTTGATTATTGGGGGTGTCATTAGTAATGAAATTCAAGGCCCACTCAGAACACTTAAATGAAATGGGGCGTTTTGATGCCCAGAGTTTCCCTCCGTTTCTCACTTTAAATCGCGTCCGTTGGATCAGATTCCCAGTCAAGGTCAACAACCCCATCGTGTGGCTTAGACATCATCTTCAACCTTGAGCAGCCCTAGGGTTTCAGAAAACCCTAACCATGCACGATCTTGCACACCTCTGTTCTCCCTCATACCTCCATGGATTCACACGATTCCAAGAGCAAACTTGGTCCATTTTCTTCCCTCTACACAACCATGATAATAACTCTTTCTAAAATCCCCTCAAAATACAAACCCGATAGAGGTAACAGGTAGGATCCACCATGAACACCTGTGATCAAATGCTCCAATTCTCTTCAATCTTTATCCTAGCTTAATCTACATTCCATGCTGATCTTAACATGCTAATCCAACAAGATTTTCGTGCCTTATCCTAATAGTTACAAGCTCTAACAGATTTGGTGCACTGTACTCAACCTTCATGAAACCTCCCCAAATTCATCAAAATCAATCATCTGCTTATGCTTAACCATTCTAACCTAATGACTAACCATAATTCTAGCTAATTCAGCCAATTCGAAGGAAACTAACCTGGTGCAAAAATGGTGGAAACAGCTATGGAGACCTTTGAATCTGATGCTTGCAGTGATTGGAACTTGTTTAGTAACCTTGATGATGGATTCTGTATGCAATATCTTTTGTGCAAACTCCTTGAATTTTGTTCTTAAAACCTTCTTGCAAATTGGATGATGGAGATGAATGGTACAATTCTTGATCAATTCAGCCAATTCTTGATGTGAATTATGATGCTTGGATGATGATGATGAAAATTCAATCAGAAAATGTGAAGATTGATGGAGATTTGGGAGAGTTTGTGATGCTTTTGCAAATTGGAGAAAGTGTGTATAACTTGGGGTTTTGAGAAAATGCAATCACCAACCATGGCATGAACCATCTCTTATCAATATATAGGTGAGGTTAGAACCTCCTAGAAACTTGGAGAAGTTTCCCTTGCATTCTTTCCCTTGAATTTGGTTTATGTACCTTCCATTACAAGCAACCATGAATAACCCATAAAATATGGACTAAGCTCAAAATTCTAATTTAGCCAATGTCTTTAAAATGATCTTTCCATTCAAAATGACCTATAATTTTGCTTCATTTGGCCAAAATATGAAAAATCTCATTTTTAAGTCCATTTTTATTCATTAAATTCAACAATTTTGAAACCTTGTGCTATGAATCTTTCCAATCTCTCATGGTCACTTTTATAGACTCAAAATGTCATTTGGAACAAGTTTTATGTTGTAAAGTTTTCCATTTGAAGCTTCCTTGTATGAGTTTTGGGCATAGGTTAAAATGACCTGTAATTCTCAGATGACCAAAATACCCTTTGCTTGCCAAGACCATAAGTAGAGTTCCACAAATCATATGAAGGCATACTATACCATTCTAGGAAGCTAAGACAATGAGTAACAACTCTTATGTTGACCAGAAATTCATTTGAAATCTCCTTGAGGGGTAAAAATTGCTTGGAAGTCAAGTCACTTTTACAGACAAAATTTCAGATACCTCAGATGACCTGTAACTTGCAAGGACCACAACTTGAGTTCTATAAATCTCCTTGATGTCTTCCACCACTCAAATTAAAGGTCTTGAGATCCTCTACAAGTTTCATGTGGGCCAAGGATCCATTTGAAGCTTGCATTTTGACTTATCTTGCTTGGAAATTTGACCTAAACTAGGGGATTTTACATAGAAACCCTAATTTAGAACCTCCTCTTCTCCTTGATTTCTCTTGATTTCTTCTTAGCATAACAACATATCCTTATTCTTCATGTCAAATGATAAACCCCACATCTCTTCAATAGCCCTTAATGTCTTTCAATCAGTCAATTGACCTAGAGTTGACCCAGGGTTGACCCAGATGAAACCCTAGTTGACTGTCTTCAACTGCAATTCTTGTGACTACATCAACAACTTGTCTCCTTCTTCCAATGACTTTCTAAGTCCTCCAAGATGTCTAGATACTCCTCATGCTCAGCCCACAGCTCACCATTTCTTTGTTGATCCTCAGACACCCTCAGTTAGGAGATAGATGAACTGCTTGATCCATTGACTTGATAGCTTCCAAATTCTTTTCTGATGACTTGAATGAGGTTGAATCAGGATAATAACCTCTTGATAGGACTCTAGAGATGAGAATAATGATTGGTCCCCTGTTAGCTGATTTGCTATGCTATGATATGCAGATGATTAGACTATGTACATGACTCTATATGCAAATGCTAATGATATTGAAACATAAACCAAGTGAATAAGGTTGAGCAAATTTTAGGGTGCAACAGGCACACCAACATATAATAATTAAAATAGTAATAAAATGACTAAATAATTAAAATGGGTGTTACAACTTTCGTCGACACGCACAATTAACTCGCCGACCTTTTCACCAAACCCCTGGCACAAGAACCATTCTACAAAATTCGGCGAGAACTTGGGATTCTTGATGAAGGTGACATCTGACCTTCTCTTTATTTTATGTATGCATAATTTTTGGTATGGTTTCAATGTGTATGCATTCTATTTTTAGCATTTTTCAAAATTTCGTGTGTGTTAACCGATTAACCTATAGGGTTAACCGATTAATACTGTAACTTTTCCTCAAAAAAATTAATTTTTATTATGTGTTAACCGATTAACCTATGTGGTTAACCGATTAACACTGTTAAAATTGCCAAAAATCAGAAACGAAAATTAATTTGAATTTTTGAAACATTGTATGTGTTAAATGCATTTTTATGTGGTCAATATTCTCTTAAGTGTCAAAATTTATATCCCTGGAACTCTTCCTCTTCTTTAACTACATTTTGGAATTTGGACTTCAAAACCCTAAACCTTTAAAACCCACTACAAACTCCCTCCTATATATTGAGGTTTCACTTCATCCCTCTCAGCATCTCAAACCCTAAAAACTCAGCACCTCCAAAACCCTCAGAATCTCTCAAACTTCTTCAATGGCATCATCACACAAAGGAAAGGGAAAGCTTCCAGAATATACTTCTGCTTCTGAAGAAGATAGCATCCCTATGGAAACAACCAAGAAACGGCGCATGGATTTCAAGGTTCATGTCCGACACCTTCTACCGGTAAAGTATGCCAATCTTAGAGCTTTTCCGGCACCATCTTTTGATTTCCATGCACTTCTGAAGTATCAACGCATAAATAAGTTTGTTTCGGATTCTGGTATAATTTATCCTGATTTGGTTAAAGCATTCATGAATAAATTGGTTGTTTATCTTGATATTAATGGGAATCATATGATAAGCTCTGTGGTTAGAAACTGTGAATTTGTGGAGATGCTGTCCACCATTGCTAGTTCCTTAGACATACCTTCCAAAGGTTGTTTCTTGAGGAAATGTGTTAACCATGTCGATGGGCAGTGGGCTAACTATGACAAGATGGAGTACTATTATCAAATATGCAGGTTCCCTAAAGAAACGGTCATCGCAAATTCTCGAACTGCTCGCATGCTGTGTTATGCAAAGAATTTGACGGTATCTGACAGAATGTTGCATTATGTAATCTGCTATGTTCTTATACCAAAGGACTCCAATCATTCACAAATAAATGATTTGGAAATGCAACTTCTGTTTGCAATCAAGAACCGAATCAAAGTGAACTGGATTTTGACAATCATGTACCATCTTCAGCAGCAGCTTTCTCTATCAACTCGGCTTCCGTATTCAAGACTGATTTCTAGAATTTTGGAGTTGACGGAATTAGACCTTAACCGAGAACCATCCATCAAGATGAAGCCAACTACCAATGAAATCAACGAAATTACCATCATGAAGAATACCGGAATAATCAAGGATGTCAACGACACATATAAGTATGCAGAAGACGGACCCTCCAATCAAGCTTATCCTATCCCCGATGGAGGTCTAACAAGTGAGTTTCTCTATACAACAATGATGAACCAGCATAGAGAATCCATGAATATGCACCGCAAGACCTCCAGAGCCATTGCTTCACTTTGAAACCTTATCCTTAACCCTCAGCTTTCAACCACCAGAATTGTGGAAGAAGAAAATGAAGAAGCGGAAGGTGATGAAGAAGAAGAAGCAGAAGATGAGGATATGCCTGATGAGGATGCTTAAAGAGTATGTTTTGTTGCTTTTTCTGTTCTTTGTTTTTAGTCATTATGTTTAAGTTGTTTTTAGTACTTTCTTTTGTAATCGTACAATGCTTGATGCACTCTTATTTGCTGCATTTTAATTTACAATTAGTATGCTTTGCTTGCCTATTTGCGTGTTTATTTGAATGCTTGAATTTTTTGTCGATATCTATTATTTTTGGTTTGAAAGCTCCTTCCTTTTTGCTAATGACAAAGGGGGAGAAGAGCTTTGGTTGTCTAATATCTCTCTGTGCAAAATTTTTGCCTCTGTTTAGATAAGGGGAGTTGCTGGACATAGGGGGAGAAACAAGATTCAAGCCTAGACTAGACATCGTCAAAGATATCGCACAAGAACTGCACAAAAATCAATTATTTGTCATCATCAAAAAGGGGGAGAATGTAGAAGCACCTTCAAATTCAATGTTTTGATGATGTCAACAACAAGACTCAAGCTCAGTTCATATGTGTAAAAAGTCAAAGCTTTCAAACGATCAAGATCAAAGGTTATGCAAAGCAATGAACATCAAGCTTCATATGCAATTGATTATTCATCTTTCAAGACTTGGACGCAAGCTTAGGTATATCGAAATTCACTAAGTTAATTGATATACAAGTGTTCAATACTATCAATTATTTTTGCATACTGCATTGACATGTTTTTAAACTATGTGGAATTGGTATAACACTTTTAACTTAATTATCTTTCAAAATTTTTACAGTGTTAACCGATTAACCATATGGGTTAATCGGTTAACGCCCTCAAATTTTAAATTCTTTGGGCCAACGTTACAGTGTTAACCGATTAACCTATATGGTTAATCGATTAACACTGAACGTTTTCTGAAAAATTGTTTCCTTTCATATTCAAAATTTGTTCAAATGTTATACCTTTCCATCCCTTGATTTATACTTTAATATACCCTTTTGAAATGGTGTTTTGGCTCATATAAATTATGATTATTTCAAAATTGAAAAACACCTCCTACAATTTTCAAAAACCATCATTGAATCAAGTTCACTCTATTCAAATATTTTTAAATATTTTTCAAAAAGTGTTCATCTTGTTTATACTATTTCATATCCAGAAATTTGAACACTTGTATTGACATTAAAGAAGTGAATTCTGATTAAAGGAGAAGATCAATCTGTGTATTGATATTATTACTCATTTCTCTCAAAACAAAAATTACAGTATTATCTGTGTTGTGACTTATGATCCAGGATTGTTGGACATAAGGGTAAGTGTCTGCAGGAGGATTGTTCATGCACACTTGTGACTGTATAGTTGGTAGAAAGTAGGCCTCACCGGTTGATGGTGTGATAGGTTGTACAATTCTAAAACTATAGTAAATTCTCTTTCATGTTGAAAGGGGAGTGGAGTACTCTCGGATTGTGAGGGGAACCACTATAATTCTCTGTGTCCTTTTACTTTCTGCATTTACCGCTTTCATCACCAACCATCATAACCAAGCAAAATTCAAGAATACCGAAAAACCGGAAAAAGTCCCTAAAGCCTAATTCACCCCCCTCTTAGGCATACTCTGTACTTACATATTTCTGCAATTGATATCGTTTCCTAAGCATTTTGTGGTTCGTGTACCTAGTTGAGTAAGTACAGGTTCTCGTAGAACTTTGTCCCTTGCAGAAATTCGTCTGAGGCTCGTTTCCCCAGGTTAAGTCCAATTGAGATTAGCGTGACTTCTTCTCCTCAGTAGGATGACTCCTCCTCCCCACCAGAGTGGTTCTTTCTCCTTGACAGGAGGATTTTCCCTTCAGCATTTATTTTGCTGATGGGGTCATAACATTTTGCATGATTGCATAACATTTACCCTAAAACGCTTAGAATTTACACCGTGTGAAGTATTACGCCATTGTCAAGCATATGCATATGAAACATGAGCTAGGTCGTTACTATTCTTGTTTTGCAGGTGTTCCTCAGCAGAGTTGTTTGTCCAGGATGATTCTTGAAGTCCTCAGCAAAGTCGTTTGTTCAGGATGATTCTTGAGTTCCTCAGCAGAGTTGTTTGTTCAGGATGATTCTTGAAGTCCTCAGCGAAGTCGTTTGTTCAGGATGATTCTTGAATTCCTCAGCAGAGTTTATTCGTTCAGAATGATTTCTAATCCCCCAAAGCAGAGTTACTTGATAGTTCTCCAGAATCCCCAGCGGAGATGTGTCATCCACAATAGGTTTTAAACAGAGAAGTTGAAATTTCCCTTGAAGACTTGATGATTGAAGTACGGCAGCAGTGCCAAACTCCCCAAGACTTACTGATGAAGTCCAACTGCGATGTCGAAGCAGTTCTCTTAGCTGACAAGGAGTGTCTGACGGCAGAAGTTTGTATATCCTTATTTGGTCCGTGATTGGTTAAGGATTCTATTTCCTAACTTACTGATGAAGTCTGACCGTGATGTCGAAGCAGTTATCCTAGCTGACGAGGAGTGCCTGACGGCAGAAGTTTAGATATCCCTATTGGTTCGTGATTGATTGAGGATTCTATTTCCGACTTACTGACGAAGTCCGGCTAACGCTCGAGAATTTCTTTGAATGCCGGACGACATAATTAACTTGATTGTCAAATGTTCCTAATAACCCGATGAGTCCTGAGGAATTCTTCTGTTGCCGTGCCGCAGAATGCCTGACGGCAATATCAGATATGTATCACCAGTTACCGTGTAACCAGTGATCCCTTGATAACTTGAGGAAGAAGCTGCAGCGAAATCTGATGATCATCCTGATGGAGATTTGAGATTAGTCGCTCACCAGCCAGTTTCCGTGCAACTATCATTTCAGATTTCGAAGATTATCCCACCAATCAGAGCATCATTTACTTGTGTGGTTGGCAAGTCACCAGTTTCCGTGCAACCAGTGATCCCTTATTGACTTACTGATGAAGTCTGAGAAAGAGATTGTCGAACGTTCCTAGTGACCTGACGATTCCATAGGCGACGATAAGGAATTCTTCTGCTGTGGCGCAGAGTGCCCGACGGAAAAATCAACCATCCTTCACCAGTTACCGTGTAGCCAGTGACACCTTATTGACTTACTGACGGAGTCCGACAAAGATATTGTCGACGTTCCTAGCGACATGACGAGTCCATAGGCGACGATAAGGAATTCTTCTGCTGTGGCGCAGAGTGCCCGACAGTAAAATCAGCCATCCTTCACCAGTTACCGTGTAACAGTGACCCCTTATTGAGTTACTGACGGAGTCTGACAAAGATATTGTCGATGTTCCTAGCGACATGACGAGTCCATAGGCGACGATAAGGAATTCTTCTGCTGTCGCACAGAGTGCCCGGCGGCAAAATTAGCCATCCTTCACCAGTTACCGTGTAACCAGTGACCCCTTATTGACTTACTAACGGAGTCCGACAAAGATATTGTCGATGTTCCTAGCGACCTAACGAGTCCATAGGTGACGATAAGGAATTCTTCTGTTGTGGCGCAAAATGGCCGACGACATAATTGACCATCCTTCACCAGTTACCGTGTAACCGGTGATCCCTTGATGACGTAGTTCTACAGCAAAATCAGACGATCATCCCGACGGAGATTTGAGATTAAGCATTCATCAGCAAGTTGTCGTGCAACTATCAGTATCAGCTATCCTTCACCAGTTACCGTGTAACCGGTGATCCCTTGATGACTTGAAGACGAAGTACTACATTGAAATCAGATACGTCAGATCAGTAATTCTCCAGCAAGTTGCCGTGCAACTATCACTTCAGTTTCCGAAGATCTGTCCCCATCAGAGTATCGTTCAATTGTGCGGTTGGAAAATTTCTGGGTTTATTGGTATTCAAATGTCTTTTATCTTGATTGTTTGAGAGTCGTTCGCTCCTCACCCAGTCAGTTCCAAGCCGTTTGAATAGGGGTAAAGTGCAAGAAGCTACCACCAAGACTGGTGCAATTAGGGTTTCATCTGGTCAACCCTAGGTTAACTGATGATTTCAAGAAGGTTGAGACCTAATTCCAAGGCCATGTGATCATGGGTTGATGTATTAAGATGCCCAAGGGATGATTCCATGGTTAACTCATCATGAATCAAGAGTGTGAGGAGTTCCTAGGCTAGGGTTGTTATGCTTGACAGTGTAAAATCCCCTGTCTGGTGCCTAACTTCAGGACCACATAAATCAAGATGTGATTTTCATCTCACCTTGATCCCAACATGATTGTTGTAGAGAATGATCATAGCTTTAATTTGAGTACTATAAGTCATTGATAGGGTTTATAGAACTCCAGTTATGAATCAGACAAGTTACAGGTCATCAGAGGAATGTGAATTTGGAGCTTGAAAGTCAACCAACTTGCATGAGATTTTTGACCTAGAAAGATGATTCTCATGAACTTTTGGCCAACATGAATGTTTCTCCTTATCTTCTCAGCTTTCTAGAAAGTACTAGAAGTCCATGATTGGATTTGTAGAACTCAAGATATGGCTTTTACAAGTCAAGGGTATTTTGGGAATTTGTGATTATAGGCCATTTTGATTATGGGTCAAGTTCACCAACTTACGCACCTCAGATGAAATTTTGTCCAACTTGAAAGTTGTTCAAAATGGTGTTATTTGTCCAACCATGACCCAAGAATCCATTGATATGGGTTAGAATGAGAAATATGTGAAGGAAAAATCATGAATGAATCATTAAAGGAAGCTTGAAAAGGGCTAGTTCAAACCAATTCAATTTTGAACCAAAGTGTTGCACCCTAATTTTTGACCATAAGATCCCACCTCCATCGTGCATTTTTTGTTTGTTTTTTGTTTTGTGTATTGTCTTTTACTGTTGTACGCATGTTTATTATGGCTAACCAGCTCGTGCAGGTGTATTAACCAACCGGTGGTAGGTTCAAGAAAATTCTCATGTGGTTTATCCAGTCTTGAACCAAGCTTTATCGAAGTTCACAATAAGCTCACAAGCTGATTTGGACTCAAGGGTTTTTATCTGACTCTGAAATTAAAGGCAGTCTGGATTTATGTGTAAAGAATTGGACCTTATGGGGAGTTCATCATATTCAAGCTCAATTATCGCATACTTTGAAGTAAAGACGCAAGCTACTCAAAAGGGAATCACATAGTAACCAAACTCATGATTCATGATTTATGATTCTCAGGATCCATCCTTATTTTCATCAAGGGTTTAAAGGGGAGTTCACGCTTTAAGGTTCCAGTTCAAACTCTTTCACAAATGGAATGTTCGGTATTCAAAACTTACTCGAAGGATTCCATGCCAATCAACAATTCAATACAAAGTTACCTTACAAGGACAACTTTCTCTCAAGGATCATAAGTTGGATTTATGATTTTGCTATAGTGGTTCAATTATAAGATTAATACCTTTACACAACTTTGAGACCACCCAACCTTGTCTTTCAAGACCAAAGAGTTTCCGTTTTTTCACAAGAGGTGTGTGTGCTGGAGCCAATATCTTACGAGCAATTTGAACAAGTTTTATGAGTTGTTTAACAAGATACAATTCGCAATAATTTTATGAACCTCAAAATCTCAACGCATTATGCGAAGGCAATGAAGTTATGATTACAATGAAGGAATTTCATTACATTTCTGCAAAAGTCAACGTAATTACACTTAAGCTGTCTCCAATCAAAAGAAATCAGCACATTAATTGAATCCTAAAGTTTCACAAAGTAAGCTCAACAAATTAAAACCAAGTACATATTACATCGGAATATAAATCACGAAGAATCCTCCTGCAAGAGTCCAATTTTGCAAAACCCATAAATTAAACACAACTATTATGTCCATGCTATTGAAACGGGAGAGAAGATTACTTCCATGTTTGATACGATAGTTGGTCTTTTGTCCAACCCGGTTAAATACCTTCAACTTGAAAATGCATATAATATTTTGAATCCCAAGCGTGAGGAGAGGTTCATCCGAATTCGAAGTTTACTTGTCAAAGGAGAATAAGAGTTTGTAAGGGAAGCTTCTTCAGTCAGAAACGGTTCCTGAAGATGCTCTTGGAGTGCTTCCAGAGATTCAATGACCATTACATACTAAGCATCCAATGACGAGGTTCGCATGGACAAAAATAGAGGACATCGATATTGTAGAATGGTATAATATTTGGCTTGAGACACTAGATAATCAAGGGAACTTGCACAACAGATTGAGAAGCTTACGAGAGCCTCTCGGTAATCCCTCCAGCAGCATGTGTTCTTTTTTTTTCTCTCGCCTGCATATCAGACCGTTAGTGAAGATAATTTCGAGACTCCTGCTGAAGACTCATTGCACCCGTTTGAAGCCTTGATGGTAATACGGTTAACATGTCAAACAAATCAGAACAAGTTCATTACCGACACGTTTCCATAACTTCCACCAACATAAACCTGAAAATAACACAATAGCATTCAACACAGCCTCAGAAAAACTTACGGATTTGAATCCCTCGTACTGCTACCAAACTTAGACTGCTACCTTTACAACAGAGAATTCTGCATAATGAGCATATTTTCGAAGCACTTGCCGGAAGTGGTGGTACGACCCAACTAGCTTTTCCTAAACCTAACCCGAGCCGTCAACGAACCTGCAGCATAATTGATGTTAGCAGGCAATCAACCTTTCTTTAATTTGAATAATGGATTCGAAGCATGGCATACCGTTGATTCTCGACCGACAGTTGATAAGCGAGCAGTTACAGAAGTTGTCCGAGTAAGTTCCGAGGGAACGTCCCGTCTGCCTCCTAGAGTTGACAAAACCTACTGCTTTACCAAATCCTATCACAACAAAAACAAAGATCAAAATAGAAGGTAGTTAAGAGTTCATAAACACTACAATATCATCACAGCAGCATACCAACTATATTTTACATTTCAAAAGAGACTATTACTATGAGACGCAATGAACACTTAAATTCAATTTGCATCAATTCTTCAGTTTAATCCGCAACTCCAGATTATGCTTCAAATACCGCTTAAGGCTTATTACTACTTCAACTTTCTTCCAACACATGAGCAGTCGTCTATTACCGATGAGGCCAAGCCGGCTGTAGGATCCTCGGCTCCTTATCCACCAGCATCAGTTCCTGGTCACACTTCTCAAATTCCCTCTGGAAGTCCTCGTACTCAAGACTTTGCTTTTAGCCAGCAACAGAAGAAAGTTTGTTTCACCCGGACGCATTTCTCTTTGCAACCTGTTAAGAAAAATGAATGGAGTCAATAAGCCATTGAATTAACTCAAACAACAGACAAAACATGATTAAGTTTTGAAAGCAGGTCAATACTTTTTACCAGCTTGGATCTTTGAGAAGAACTCATGGGCTCCAAGTGAATTTCCAAATTGAAGATGATAAAGCTACTCCCCGGCGTGGAAAGAAACCGAAGACAACGCTGACATACTCATATTGTATAGCTGTTGTTCAATCACCTTCCTGAACTGCAGAATGCCATGAACGTTAGAATCAGAGAAAGGTAGAAATACAAGCCTTGACATGGTTACATCCAAATGCTAAAGATTACACCAAGAGCTTAAAGACCATTTCCAAAATATAGTATAAATTCCACAAGGACGTTGGCACACAAACCTTTTGGCAGCAGTTGTTAGAACCATATTCCCTATCTTGGCCGGTTCTTGTTCCTTACTGGAAGAGTAAAATTTGTATTCCTCAATATTTTGTTAATACCACCATTAGAGAAGGAATATTCCACCTGCAAAGTCAAGAAGAACCTGTTAGATTATAACACTACAACATGTGTGGCCGTTGTATCGCACAATGAATAAACAATTGTATAAAGCAGAGAAACATTCCACTTCAGGGAGTAAATAACTTAGCTTCAAATGGAAGTGTTACAGTTCGCCGCATAGAAACCATACGATATTATTCTAGATGGAAAGGGAGACACCAATTTCTACTTGCCTAAAATAATTGCTCCAAGGACGTATCAAGCTATTCGACCGGCTTTGGCTTCTGTTTCTGCTTCAACTTCAGCTTCTTGTGCTTCTAACCCCTAGCTGGGTTCACCTGTAGCTATCTCAAGGTTCCAAGTATGCTGCAGGATCATACAACGATGGATAGCAAAGAAGAGCTCACTCCTATAGTGTTCGTGTTTTCTTCTTCAGATGCACAGGTGCCAAAGTCTGCAGGGCCTTGTTCAAAAATATTGGAAATATCATCATACTTTGCACTGCTCCCGTCCTCACTGTTAAAGTCCTCAGTGGATCTTCCTGTTGCTGCTAAAAAAAATGATGAGACCATTTGTTCAAATTTGCACCTCCCGGGACCTACAACCAAGCAAAATATTTCCTCATGATTAATCCTTTGAAGAATCATGCTCAAATGTGTTTTAAAACAAGACAGAAGCCAAAATGGAGACATGTTCTGGACAATAATCACTTTCTTTCCAAAATAATCCAAACATGTTTCAAACATGTTGTTTTTAAAAAGGGAAGATTTTGTTATATACGGAACACGAAATCGACAGCATTTGTCTCACATTAATCTCCATAATCAATAAGCGTTCAACGCAAAGCTTGGGAAACACCTATAAAGAGAGCCATGAATTCAGAAAGAAGGGAATACACGACGGTCCATCATGAAACCCTCAAAATCCCAAAATCAAAAACACAGAAAGACGGAGAAATTCACAAAACCCTAAGAAATCGAAAGAGGGAAACTTATCCTTTTAAGGTTCTGGCGGAAACCACTACCGCCGTCAACCGCGGTCCAAACCAACACCCATTGTCATTTTCGTTAGCTGTCGTGGAAACCGCCCTCGCTGGAAATCACCTTCGCGAACTGCAACCCCCGCCGGCGAACCATCGCGATCCACCATCAGCTACCTTCGAAAACCCCGTCGGAGATCGAAACCGCGAGTTTTCTTGTTGTTGCTAACACTCTAACGTTTATTATTGTTTGATTTGTGTAGAATGGAAGACAGAAGATGAGGCGAGGGAGAAATGGGAGCAAGGAGGAGGAAGATGGAAAGAATTGCAGAGCAGAAGCAAAAGTAGGAGTGGAAGGGCGAGAGGCTAACGACGGAGGGGATCTGGGACAAATTGGGAATTAGGGTTTCATGTGTTTGTTGGAATGTAATTTTGTTGTATTGCAATCACATGTGCACACACACACGATATTACCGTGCACTCTCACACACATAACCACCCATCACACCACAAGATCCATCACACACACCCCATCTGAACTTCACAGTATACCCTCCTATCACGCGCCTCACCGAATCCTGCGACCTCCATTAACCCCAATCATTAACTCCCTTAATCCCCCGTTCAAATCAGTTTAATCTTTAATTGACCCCCTAATTGCTCTTTAGCCTCTTAATTTGTCTTTTCCTAATTAACTAATATCCAATTTAATCAATTTAAGTAATCAATATTTGCCCCCTTTTATTAATCGGTTTTTTTAAATTAATTAATCGATCATTTAATATCTTTTTTAATAAGTATATACCTATAAAACTCTTAATCTCCCCCACTTAAATCTAATCAGTCTTTTTCAATTAAACAAATCAATAAAACTTATTTTTATTTAAATTTCCATCCTTTTTATATTTGGTTTATTTAAAACAACTTTAACTAACATTTCTATTTTATTCTTTTTTAATCAACCTAATAAAACTTTTTATAATATAATAAAGCATGTCATGTTTGTGCTTGTTTTGAGTGCAAATAATGTTTTAAGAACATTGGAAGAATTACAAGTCAAGTTTGAATTCATTTGCTATGCCAATTTCATGGTTTCTTCATCCTTAAGCAACATAATGCAAAATCAACCATCCATTCATTTCCAAGGGATCAATCTCAGCCACACATGATCCTTGCATCATAAGGAACTAATATGAACATAATTGGAAGCTTCCACACACCATGTTCATGGAAATTACAAAGGAAAAAGTGAGGAAAATCAAAATTTTGGATTGAGTGAATTGGGCCACAATTGGGCCAAATAGGGATCCAAAACTTCTCTATATAAGTTTCTGGAAGGTTTCAGAACAAAGTTTGGTGATTGGAAAAGCTTGAATGAGGTAAGAAGCACTTGAAAAAAGTTTGTTAGAGGTGAAAATTGAATTTCTACTTTGAAGCCATTTCAGAGGGAATTAAGGATTCAAGAAGCTTCTCCAAGCATCATTGAACGATTTTGAACAACTTTGATCAAAAATTCGTGCAAGAACACTCCGCCATTGAAGCTCCGGACAAGGTTCTTATTTCTCATCCATACGCTCTGTTCTTGATGAGTTATTGCGCCATTTTTACATAATTATGATCCTTGGAGTATGTAGAAGCTTTTAGGATTAGTTTGGTTAAGTTCCATGAAACTTCAAGAATTGACACCCTAGGTTGTAGTTTGATTTTTTCTCTTGTTAGTGGATGAAAATGGAAAAGAATTTGATATTCATGATGTAGGAAGTGAGAAGAAGAGATTAGTATCTTAAATTTTGAGTTTTGAGAAAATTGATAATTCTTGAGTGATTCTTGGATGATATTGATTTCTGAGTTTTAATGGAGGAAAGTGAAAACAAATTGGATATTTGAATTCTACACGAAAAAATACACAGTTTTGGTTAAAGAAAATCATGTTTTGGTGAAGAAATAAGGAAATGCCATTGTTGACATGAGGTTGAAGATGATCGGAACGAAGTTCGGCCACCAGCACCACCGTCCCCCACCGCGAGCGCAGCTCCCTCCGTTTTTAATTTGAAATTCCCAAACGCAACGATGTCTGTCCGATTGTGCATTGCCTTGACTCTGTCTTTCCATCGTGCGGCTGTGATTGCTTTTCACGAGCTGGCCATTTTCACTTGCAAAACGCAAAGTTTCAATAAGTGAAACTCTGGGCCTAATCCACTTCGCTATCCCCACCCCCACATGCGCGGCCCATCATGAATACACGCATAAAACATTACTTCCAGCACCCCCTGGCCATTTCCCTTAATTGAAACTCTGGGCCTTTATCCAATGTTGTTCGCTAACCACACCTCTAGCTACGAGGCCCACGCGGAATAGAGCGTAGGAACTTTACTAAGTGCACCCCTGGCCTGCTCCACTTTTATTTCATTTTCCTTTATTTTTTTATTATTACTTGTTTGTTTTAATTCATAGAAAAATAATAAACGATGTCCATAAATCATGAGAAAAATACTGGAGATATTTGCGAATGTGTAGAAAATTGTCATCATTTTTAATTGCAATTTTAATTCTTTTTTTAATTAATTTTGTATTTTTATTTTATGTGTTTTTCCATGAGTAGAAATTATGCCATGTTAGCTTCTAGATTTTTGTTTCCATATCAATGCTTGGATTTAATCTATGATTTTTTGCATGATGAATGTTGACACATTATAGGATATTGTATGATTTTTCTTACATTTTTTAGATGATTCTAAGTATGGTTTTGAGATAGGTTTTTAGGACTTCCCCTTTATGATTCCCTTTTAGCATACCTTAAAATGAAGAAATTGTTTAGGACCTTTTCATTTAGGTTTGACCCCTGGTTTTTGTACCATAGACTACTAACACATGTAGGATCATCTAGGATTTTTCTTAGCATTTTTAGAATTGATTTTCTATTATTCCCCCATTTTACAAGGTGACGATGTTTAGGTGATCCTAATCTAGCTTTCCCCTTAGTTTAGACTTAAAGATGAACCTTTAGCTAATTTTAGGCTTTTAATTGCTCCTTGATAGGATCAAGCTCAGGTTGAGACCTACTAAGAACCTAGATTAGGTTTTGATAGAGCCTTTAATCCCTTTTAGTTTAGGTGATCCTTAACTGATCCTTAGGGTTCCTCCTGAAGCCTTTTAGGAAGATGATTCTCCCAATGAATGGTAGAGTGTCATGGTGGATGCCTTTGGCATACACCATGCTTCCCTTCATTTCAATCTCCCATGAATGGTAGAGTGTCATGGTGGATACCTTTGACATACACCATGCCTCCCTTTATCTCTAATCTCCCATGAATGGTTGAATATCATGGTGGATACTGTTGCACCCCAAAATTTGCCCAACCCTTTCCTTCTTGTTTTGCATTAGCATAACATCGTCATAGCATTATCATAGCATTGCATTTGCATTTATGCAGGGGATCAAGTGTGATATACATCGAGAGAGGCCTATCTAGAGGTTTTATTCGAGCTTGAGAAGTCACTAAAGTCACCAGGAAGTGGTTCATGCCCTTGAGAAGTTCAGATGCTTGTGTGGGGTTCATCCCTTGACTTGGAGGCCAACTGAAGATTATCAATGAGTTGGGAAACTACGGTTACAGGTCATAAAATTACAGGTCAAGTTCAATACTTTGCATAGCTCAAATGGACTTTTCTCCAACATGAAAGTTGCTCCGAATGGCGTCATTGGGTCAACTAAACTTCAAGGTTTTAATGGGTTAGCTCATGGTTGAAGATTGATGAAAAGCCACTTTGGTGAAAACATGTGAAAAGGCATAGTTTGGTATTTCTTCAAAATTTAATCAAATAAGTCCATGTTTGTACTTATTTTGAGTGGAAATCTCATTTTAAGAACAATGACACTTTTACATTTTTCATTTGAGGATTTTATCATGGCCTATTTCGAGATTTCTTACAATTCAAGTAACATAATGGATCTTGGGCTTGGGCTTAGAAACAAGGAACTATTGTGGGCCTTAAACCTTCCTTATGATGCAAGGAATATAAAAACTAAAAATCAAGGCAATTGACATTCTCCTTCACCATTTTTCCATTTTTCCCACATTTTTCTACACTTGAAAACTCAAAATTTCAATTCCATTTTTCTCCCATTTTTTGTTCATTCCACCATTGCAAATCACTTCCACATCATTCTTACAATTGATTCATCCATTTTTTGGCCATAATTGATGCATGTGTTGCACCCTAAAATTTGCTCAACCTGCTTCATTTGGTTTATGTTTCAATTACATTAGCATTTGCATATAGAGTCATGTACATAGTCTAATCATCTGCATAGCATAGCATAGCGAGTTATCCAACAAGGGACCAAGTAATATTCTCATCTCTATGAGCCTATCAAGAGGTTATTGTTCAAATTCAGGCCTATCCAAGTCATCAGAAAGAAATTGAAATCTGAGAAGTTAATGGATCAAGCAGTGGATTTATCTCCTATCTTGAGTGTATTTGAAGATCATCAAAGAAGTTGTGAGTTGTGAATTGAGCATGGAGGGTATACAGACATCACGGAAGACCTAGAGAGTCATTTTGAAAGTGAGACAAGTCATTGATGTGAGTACAAGAGCTGCAATTGAAGACAGTCAACTAGGGTTTCATCTGGGTCAACCCTAGGTCAACCCTAGGTCAAATGATTGATTGAAAGGCATCAAGGTCTATTGGAGAGATTTGGGGTTCATCATTTGGCATGTAGATAAGGATATGGTGTTGTGCCAAGAAGAAATCAAGAGAAATCAAGAAGAAGAGGAGTTTCTAAATTAGGGTTTCTGTGTAAAATCCCCTGATTTAGGGTAAACTTCCAAGCAAGATAAGTCAAAATGAAAGCTTCAAATGGATCCTTGGCCAACATGAAAATTGTAGAGGATCTCAATACCTTTAATTTGAGTGGTGGAAGACATTAAGGAGATTTATATAACTCAAGTTATGGTCCTTGCAAGTTACAGGTCATCTGAGGTATCTGAAATTTTGTCTGTGAAAGTTACTTGTCTTCCAAGCAACTTTTACCCCTCAAGGAGATTTAAAATGAATTTCTAGTAAACATAAGAGTTGTTCCTCATTGTCTTAGCTTTCTATAAAGGTATGGTATGCCTTCATATGATTTATGGAACTCTACTTATGGCCTTGGCAAGCAAAGGGTATTTTGGTCATTTGAGAATTACAGGTCATTTCAAGCCTATGCCCAAAACTCATACAAGGAAGCTTCAAATGAAAAACTTCACAACATAAAACTTGCTCCAAATGACATTTTGAGTCTTTAAAAGTGATCATTAAAGTTTGGAAAGGCTCATAGCTCAAGGTTTCAAATTTGGTCATTTAAAAAGGGAATTTAATGAATAAAAGTGACCTAAAATTGAGATTTTTCATAACATGGCCAAATGGGATGAAATTATAGGTCATTTTGATTGGAAAAAATGTTTTAAGAACATTGGCAAAAGTAGATTTTTGAGTTTAGGGCAAAGTTTGAGAGATATCATTGGTTACTTATGTATGAAGTTAACATATCCAAAATTCAAGGAAAGTGCGCACAAGAAGTTTCTACAAAGTTCTAGAGCTTTCTAATTTCATCTATATATTGGGTAGAGTGGCTTCATTCAAGGGTTGGTGATTCATTTTGATCAAAATACCAAGTTTCATCTCATTCTTCCATTTTGCAAATCCATTTCAAACTCTATCAAACCTTCATCAATTTCCAAAATCCTTGATCCTATCATCATCTACATCCTTCATAGATCCAATTTCCATCAAAATCTGTTTGAATTGAAGAGGAATCGTGTGCTACCAACTTCATCATCCAAAGTGCAAGAAGATTGTGATTGCAAGATTCAAGAGGTTTGAGCAAGATCTATTGCATACAGAACCAAGGATCAAGCATGTTGATCAAGTCCCAAGCATTGCAAGCCTTGGATCTAAAGAATTCTGCATCTGTTTTCATCATCAAACCAGGTTGGTGTTTCCTTTCGAATTGGTTAGATTAGTTAGAATATTAGAGAATTTTAGGGTTAGAACTATTAGGTTAGGTTAGATGATTGAATTCAGAGAGTTTGAGAGGATTCCATGAGGTTTGATAATATGATGTTGAATCTTTGATGATCAAGAAAATGTTATATAGTGAGTTTTAATCAACATCCATTAGCATGCTGAGACCAGTGCAACATGAAGAGCATCTTAGTACCATTAGAATCTAGAATTGGCATGGTTGATAGCAGTGGAAAATGGTGGAACCTTTGTGTTGTACCTATCGGGTTTGATGCTGGAAAGAGTCTTAGGAGAAACTAAGAGTACAGTCATGTTCCTGGGAGAGAATAGAGCAATTTTGGTCTTTGAAGTTTTAAAATCCATGGCCAAACGAGGGAGAACAGAGGTGATGAAGATTCGTGCATGGGAGGGTTTTCTGAAACCTAGGGTTTGTCCAAGGAAGACGATGATGGATGGCCGTGGGATCGTGAGATGGACTTTGACTTGCAATCTGATCTAATGGCCACGATTCAAAACGAATTTGGAGGGAGATATTACGCAGCAATACGCTGCGTTTCATTAAATCATTCTGATGGGCTTAATAATCCAATGTTAATCCCACCCCCTCAACGCAGGCCCAAAACCAAATGAACTGTTATTTTTACTTTATGCACCGTTTTCCTCTTTTTATTTCTTTTTGTTTTTTTCTGATCAACTGGGCCCAGACGCGCTTTGCTATGCACGCCCCCCAGTCTGGGCCCATTATCTTGTTTTAACTGAAATATTTGCTCACTGCACCCCTTCAGCCCATTTAATTCATATTAATTTCATCCTTTTATTTTTAATTCTTCAAAAAATCATAACAAAATGAAAAATGCTTATTTTTTAGTGGTTGTTTTTTCATTAGGTTCATATTTCTGTTAAGAAAATTAAGAAATAATAAAATTCCAATTTTATTTTGTTTTAGCATTTTTAGAATATTTTTCTTTTAAATGGCTTTTTAAGTGGTTTAATTTGATTCATGATATTGTTGATTTTGGTTTAGTTAGATGCTTTTACATTTTGGATCCATTCTTTTTAGGGTGATTAACTTAGAACTTTAGCTTGTATATAAAATTTAATTCATGATTTTAGGACTTAATTTTTAGATGATTTGTTTAGGTGTGATTAGGAGAATCAAAACTAGGGTTTAGAGATAACATAGGTGTGATAAATCATTTCTTTTAGGAGTTGTAGTTTGAATTTTGGGGTATGGGACTATAGGGTATTATGGTTAGATAATAGATCCCTTAGAAACTACTAGGTTTCCCCTATTCTACTATTACTATTAGTATATTGCTTGTATTTGATTGACTGTGTGGTGTGCCCTCTCTAGGGTTATTATTTGACTGTGTGGGGTATTGGGTTTGTTTGGGGCTTGGGTTTGAGCTGAAGACTGTGCTGATGAAGTCCATCTGAAGATCAAAGAGAATGAAGACCAACTTTCAGAGTTGATGAGGAGTATCTCTTGCTGGGAGCTATTGAAGGTTATAGGATTTAGGAGTTAGGCAGAGCTCTAGAATAGAAAACTTGATTCACAAACATGGAAGGTCTTGTTTGCCTCCATCCCTCTCTATGATGCAGAGTCTCTCTAAGACATTCACCCCTTCCTTTGGAAGGCTTGGTGATAATGTCTAAGAGATAGAACTCTTGAGAGAAATATCCTATGTGTTGTTAGCAGTCTGTTTGCCACCTTTGGTGGTCAACTAACTGCTTAACACCCCAGTTCATTCTTTTGACTGATATTCATCTTGGAGATTGAGACTTGAAGAAAAGCCTTGAAGACTGATGATAGAGACCTTGACTGAAGGCTTGAAGATTGAAGACAGAGACCTTGCCTGAAGGCTGTGAAGATAGAGATTGATGCATGCTTAAAGCTTGTAGCTGTTTGGAGATGACTTGAAGACAGATGTTGATGCAGAGCTGCTTTTGCTGTTTCTTTTTGCTGTTTAATTTTTGATGTATTGTGTGAATTTCCCGGACTGTATTGCTTGTTGTTTAACCTGTTAGGTTGAAAGTGAATTCTGTTCACTTTTGCCTGTTGTTTTCTAGGTTCGAGGTTGAGTGGGACTCCCTTGCCTCGCTTGTATTGTTGCATCCATGCATTTTACTGCTTTATTGTATATTTGCTATTGTTCTTGTTTCCGTCTATTCCCTTAGGATCTCTGTTTCTCTCTGCGCAAGAGAGGAGCATGATAGACATTAGGTCTTAACCCATGCATGATAACATTAGGTCAGTTTGATTCCCTTCGCAACCATAGGTTAGAGTTCTGTCTCTTCTTTCTCAAAACAAACAGAAAAACACAATAAATATTTCAAACACGATAAAAGACACTTCTTCCGTAAAAGAATGTGAACTCATCAAAACGTCAATTTTTTTCCGCTTGGACCTTCAATCAGGAGAAAACCCTTTTTCAGAAGGACTAAAAACAATCAAGACAGACTTGTGTCGTACGTGGCCCGAACTACGTTTGCTCTGATCTTTCATGCTGTATGAAAGTACGTAGGCATAGGATGCGATATCCTAGCGAGCAACCTTCCCCTCCTTTCCAGTAGGTAGGCGAACTACGTTGAGTCTGATTTCTCGTTTCAGACGGGAATACGTAGGCATAAAGTGCGATACTTTGCCGAGTCATTTTCTTTTCTTTTAACCCCTGACCTATAGAGTAGATAGAATAACAATTCGTACTAGAAAACAAGCGTGGATCCCGTCGAGTACGACGGACGTGAGGGGTGCTAATACCTTTCCCTTGCGTAACCGACTCCCGAATCCAGGTTTTGGTTGCGATGACCATACCTTTCCCGTTTTTCGCGAGGTTTACTCTGAGCGTTTCCTTTCCCTCCTGTGGGATAAATAACGCACGGTGGCGACTCTTCTGTTCAGCCGGCGCCGATTTTCGCAGTAGCGAGAGCTGGCGACTCTGCTGGGGATCCAACGTCCCCTGGCTGCTAAGGACTGTGATAGTTCCTTATGCATCTGGGATCCAACGTCCCTTAAGTGAGTCAATCCTAGCGCTTGTTTTCCCGTCGAGGATTTTGTATGGATTTATATTTCTGCCAGTTACTTCCAGCATTATATTATTGTTATTATTGCTGTATTGGGGTGTGACGGGTGTTCCATGATTGAGAGATAAGTCGGACCTGGGCTTGAGTGCACCTAGAATTAGAGTGGAAATTAGTGGACGCGCACGTGCTTTGCATGTCCTAGTGTCCCACGAAATCCACACTCAGATGAGGTTCTTCTGGTTGGCCTTCTGTCCTGCCCTTTGGGTGGCTCGGGTTGCTGGTTAGTTGGATTGTTGACTCTGGGAACCGATCATTTGGAAGTTGGCTAAGTGAGGCCTCTTCAGGATTTGATGATGCCACTCCTTCTGGGAATCGTATCATCAACCCTGAAAGTCTGTGACGCCGACGACCGCATAGGATGCCATACCTTTGTCAGTTACTAGGACACCTACCTGTGAGAGGGTTCGGGGTTATGCAGGTAACTAGACCTTCAGATACCGGTTGTTTCTTGATCTGAGATCCTGGGTATTTATGGACAGTTGAGAGGTCTATCAGAGACCAGTCAGAGTTATGGTGGAGGTCTATCAGAGACCAGTTGGAGTTATGTTATGGGGTCTATCAGAGACCAGTGTTGGAGCTTTGTATTGGGTCTATCTGAGACCAGGGTTTGAGGAATTCTGGAGGGTCTATCTGAGACTTGTTGATATGGTTCAGGCTTCTCAGCTATGGCATTTGGTCCCTGTTGCATGTTACTTGCATTGCATTGTTTGCATAATCATTATCATTGCATCCCATGAACGTGTGTCTGTGCTGCAGGTGCATTTGCATATTCCCTGGTTCTAGTGTTCGGACTTCTGAGTATTGATCATGGCTGGTTTGAGGATGACAGTTGCCTACAAGCTACCTATCCCTGATATTACTCCCCTCCTGGGTCTGATCTCTCTTGCTGATGAGGATGTCCGTAGAAGTTTCAGGCAGAGTTATGGACGGTTGTTGAGATTGGTTCGCAAACCAACTGATGATGAACTGAATGGGCTGTACACGCTGATGCAATTCTATGACCCTGCTTTGAGGTGTTTCACATTTGCTGACTTTATTTTGGGGCCTACCATTGAAGAGTATGTGGAGTTTACTGAGCTACCAGTACAAAATAAGGTTCCCTTTATTCACTCTGCCGCTGAGCCCAAGTTGGAGGACTTGGCTAAGGCCTTGCACATGAATGCTTCTGAGTTGTTGATGACTTCTTGGCGAGGGGTTCCAGGTTTCTCTCTCCAGTTTCTGGTTGGTAAGGCTCAAGAATACGCCAAGAATGGATGTTGGGTGGTCTTTAACGCTGTTTTGGCTCTATGCATTTACGGAATAGTGTTGTTTCCCAACTTACCCAATTTTGTGGACTTGGACGCTTTCCATCTGTTTGCTGCTGGCAACCCGGTGCCCACCTTGATTGGAGATCTCTATCATTCACTGCACTACAAAAATGAAAACAGAAGGGGAAATACTGTTTACTGTTGTGCGTCGCTGTTGAACATGTGGTTTAAGAGGCATCTTCCCTTGAAGGGACCTTTTGTGGATAGTGCAACTATAGCTGATTGGCCAGAGCGCATGATGAGGCTATCTTATGAAGACATTGAGTGGTTTGACCGAGACTTGTTGGGAGCTGAGCTTATTTTCAGTTGTTCGGGGTATCCTAATGTTCCTCTGATAGGAAGAAAAGGGTGTATCAACTACAACCCGTCTCTGTTCGTTCGCCAGTTCGGATATGCGTTGAAGAACCCACCAAAGGAGGAAGAAGCACAGGAATCTATGTACTTCACCGGTGATCTGAATGGAGAGTTACTAGCCAAGCTTCAGCACTCATGGATGCGTATCAACAGAAGAGGGAAACCACTGTTGGGGAAGAATGATTGTCAGGCTTATGCACCCTACAGAGTTTGGATCCAGGAGAGAGCAAGACAGTTACTGATGCCATTTCCAGCTGCACCAGTCCCTGTTCATATTCCGGTGGAAGAACCAACCACTGTTACTATGGAGGCCTACGAGCAAGTTGTGAAAGAAAAAGAAGCCTTGATGAAGATCAATGAGGGGTTAGAAGAGGAGCTGGCTCAGATACGTAGCGAGAAAAACAAGGTTGTGCATGCTTTCCAACAGCAGATCGAGCTAGTAAACAGGCTAGGTGCTGAGTTGACCGAAGAGAAAAGGAAGCGTGAACGTCTGGGTAAAGAGTTCAGAAGCTCTCATGACATGCTGGAGTCCAAAAAGAAAGCACTCGACGCCGCCCACCGGGAAATCTCTTCTTGTAACAAGATGTGGAATGCTACGCTAACCAACAACAAAAAGAGGGAAGACAAATTGAAGCAGCAAATTTCTGAACTCGAAGAACAGTTGAAGGCTAGCATTAAGAAGTATGAAGAAGAGGTGATGACCAGATACAGTCTCCAGAATGCATTGAACAAGGCCATCGAAGGCAGGAACGAAGTTGTGTCTCAGAAGCGGAAGCTAGAGGATCGCTTCGGAGAAGGGGCATGGGAGGAAACCGCTGGTGACGTGCGACGTGTTCTCAAGCGAAGAAATCAACTTGTTGAGGGTCTGCTTACCCGACCAAGTCATCCAGAGACTAAGAAGTTACTAGAAGAGTACCAGGCTTATGAGTGTACTTGACCATTTCATGTATTAACGTGTATGCTTTATTTGCATAGCGCTGACCATCACCAGGATTGTTGGTTGAGGTCATGCCTTCTTATTGTACACTCAGTGATATTGTATTCTTGGCTTAATGGTTTTCTCTGCAATATATTAGGCGTTCTATGATTCGGCTCCAATCTTCGTATTGCTAGCACTGTCACCGCACTGACACATTCGCACTAGAATCGGGGAATGATATTCCCTAATGCACAGACACATATTGCATTGCATTCCCATTCATATTGCATTATAGGTGATTATTGCATGGTATCTCATTCCTTGCACTGTATCAGGTCTTTTCAGGATTGAAGATCAGCACCCGCACCGATATTCCACTCGCACCAACTGCCGAAGAATCATGGATCAAATGCAGAACGAAATGCAAGACATGCGTGAGAAGCTGGCGCTCTTCATGCAGACAATGGAGACCATTGCAAAAGGCCAGGAGAATTTGCAAGCTCTGGTGCAGCCTCTGTTGGTAAGGAATGCTGGGCACGGAAATGAGGATCATCAATCTGTGCGAGTCGACACTATTCAAGGGGATGGTACTCCCACACCAGTGGCTCCACCTGTAGTCAACATACCTGCTGTCAATGTGAACAACGGCGTTGCTGCCGGGAACGGTAACGTTGGAATGGGGAACGAGACTGTCGTCAACAACGTTGGGCTCGGAGATGTCAACCTGGGTGATAATATGGGAGGCAATGGCTTCGGTAATACTGGATTTTGCTTCAATGACCAGGGGTTCGATAATACTGGGAAGTACGGCTTCAATGCTCAAGGCTTCGGGCAGGACGGATTTGGTATGACTAATCAGGGTTATGGCGGATTCGGAAATGGAAATGGCGCTGGGTTAATGACTTTTGGACCTGCTGGAGTCGCTCTGGGGTATGGCAACAGGGGGCGAGGCCCGGTAATGAATCAGACCAGAGGTGGCCGTAACAATGGATACGATGGATATGGAACTGGGAATGGTAACTGGCAAGAAGATCAGCAAGAGGACGCTTTCTCCGGTGGAGGTTTCGAAGGGCCTATGGATGACTCTCAGAGAATCAGGATGCTCGAGGAGCAGATGAGGGGGGTCGTGAATCAAAGTGCTGTCGGCCTAGATATGTCAACAATGGGTCTGGTGCCTGGCCTGAGGGTGCCAATCAAATTCAAAGCTCCCACATTTGACAAATATAAGGGGGACACCTGTCCAAAAGTGCACGTGCGATCATATTACAGAAGGATGTCAGCGTATTCTAACGATGAGAGGATGCTAATGCATTTCTTTCAAGATAGCTTGTCTGGTCCTTCCCTCGAGTGGTATATGGGATTGGAACCAACTCATATAAAGACATGGAAGCAGCTGGCTGAAGCATTTGTAGCTCACTATAAGTACAACAGCGACTTGACACCCAACCGGGTCCAATTGCAGGGGCTGTCCCAGAAGAAGGGTGAGAGCTTCAAAGAGTATGCGCAGAGATGGCGCGACATGGCTGCTAGAGTCCATCCTCCTCTAGAGGACAAGGAAATGAATGACATGTTCATAGGAACATTCACTGGTATGTTTTATGACAAGTTGTTTCACATGTCTTTGGGCAGTTTCTCAGACTTAATCCTGATGGGAGAGAAGATTGAAAGTAACATTAAACAGGGAAGATTCCAAGCTGAGGAGTCCACTGCAGCTGGCAGTAACAGAAGGGCTTTTGGTGGGCGCCGTCAGGGCGATGCAAGCGCAGTGTTTGGGGGCCGAGGCCGAGGCCGGGGCAGAGGTTGAAACCAGTACAATCAGCCGCAGCAGGTGGCAAGCGTTACTATTCCGTTTCAGCAACAACCATTTCAACAACAACAACAGCAACAACAGCCACAACAGGGGGCACAGCCTGCCCAGCGCAGATTCCAGGAGGGTAAACCAAGGAGGGTGTTTGAAAAGCCTCCTTCAACGTATGCAGATTTGCTACAGACACTACTGGGTTTGAACTTGGTGGAGAAGAGAACTCTGGCACCAATAACAGGCACTCCTCCGTATGGTTATGATGCAAGCAGGCACTGTGAATTCCACTTCGGGGCTCCGGGCCACGATGTAGAGGGTTGCCATGCGTTCAAGCATGTCGTGCAGGATCTATTGGATAGTAAGGTTATCAATTTTGGAACGGCGGGTCCGAATATAGTGCAAAAGCCCATGCCCAATCATGGGGCAAACACCATTTTAACCGAGGAGGGTTTGAACTTGATTATGCATGTTGATGACCTTAAGACACCGTTGTGCGAAATAAAGAGCAGATTATTGCAAGGTGGTGTGTATCCAGGTTGCGACGAGTATTGCTTAGAGTGTTGGACCCAAGTTGGGGGTTGTGATGATTTAAAGAAAGGTATTCAGGCCTTAATAGATGGAGGCACGCTGCAATTTGACCGAGCGGCAATTGAAGAACCTGCAGGGGTATTAGCAGACAAGCAAAGTGATGTGGCTACTGTGACGATTCCCCGAAAAACGATCACTATAACAGCGCCGGCCAAGCGACCGCCGATCACTATCACCAAGGCAGGACCAATCCCTTATGAGAGCACTAAGGCAGTCCCCTGGACATATGGGTTGTAAGTGTATTGTGATGGGGTAAAAATTGATGTTAATAAACAGCCAGCTGAGACTATAGACAATGTCTTCGGCACCGGAGGTATGACAAGAAGTGGGAGAATCTTCATATCGCCTGAGGTGGAGGCTGAGCGACTGGCGAAAGGAAAAGGAAAGATGATTGAGAATGTCCCAGTGCAGGGGAACAAAAAAGAAACGGCATCGAAGGATGTGGAAGATTTCATGCGCTTGATTCGTAAAAGTGATTATAAGATTGTTGAGCATCTGCAACAGACGTCGTCAAAGATATCCATACTGTCGTTGCTATTGTGTTCTGAAGCTCACAGAAATGCATTGTTGAAAGTCCTGGATACTTCCTTCATACCCCAAGATGTTTCCGTGAATCAGCTGGAGGGGGTGTTGGCGCATGTGAATACCGGCCATAGCCTGGGATTTACAGACTTTGATTTGACCCCGAAGGGGAGAGAGCATAATATGGCGTTGCACGTCTCTGTGGAGTGTAGGGGATCAGTCATGTCTCATGTGCTGGTAGACACCGGATCTTCCTTAAACGTGCTGCCCAAGAAAGAAATGATGAAACTAGATGTCAGAGGAATCCTGTGCACGCCCAGCGACTTGGTGGTCAGGGCATTTGATGGTACGCGAAGAACAGTTTTTGGATCCATAACATTACCTCTACAGGTGGGGCCGGAGGTTTTCGCAACTGAATTTTATATCATGGACATCCAGCCAGCATACAGCTGCCTTTTTGGACGACCCTGGATCCATGGTGCTGGGGCAGTCACGTCTACCTTGCATCAGAAGTTGAAATACATGGTAGGAGACAACGTGGTCACAGTCTGTGGAGAAGAAGATATAATGGTCAGCCATCTGTCATCATTCAAGTATGTGGAGGTCGACGGCGAGATTCATGAAACACCCTGTCAGGCATTTGAAGGGTTGCGCATCAAAGACAAAGGTCCCGGGCCGAGTAAAGCGTCAGAGGTAGCCGTCTCGTCATATAAGGAGGCTCAGGCTCTAGTAGAGACTGGTGAGACAAAGGGCTGGGGCAAAGTGCTGGATATTCCCGTGAAGATGGACCGATTCGGGCTGGGATATCAACCGTCGTCATCTACACCTGTTGTGGGGGCACCCCGTTTCAGAGGACCGATAACCATCACTGCTAGTGGAGTATGTCACGAGACCATCAACGCTGCTTCAGAGTCTGACAAAGGAGACAGTGATTGCGACATGGACGCCTGGATTCAGCCAAGCGTGCCAGGACAAGGATTGTGCAATTGGTCTATTCAGGAGATTGTTCCTGTGACTCTTAAACAGTAATGCTTTGTTTTTTAATTGTTGAACAATCTGATGTCTTGCCCGGGGCATCATGATTTTGCTTAGGGCTGCGTTGTTATATACATTGTGTGTTTAATCATTAAATAAAAGGCGTTTTTTCATGTGCAAATATTGCGATCTCTATTTTTCCTGTTTTGTGTTTTACAATAAAATGGCAACGCGGTTATTCGCTTTATACGTATTTTGAAGCATTTAACCATTCCTTTTGCAGGATAACATTTTCAGATGACATCATTGAACCACCTATGACTCGTCTCAACTTTGAGCACCCGGTATTTCAGGCCGAAGAAGAGATTGTTGAAGATGGTGACGTTCCCGGAGAATTGTCTTAGTTGGTGAAGCAAGAGGAACGAGTCATTCTGCCTCATGAGGAGGTCATCGAAATTATTAACCTGGGGTCGGAAGGGGTTGAAAAGAACATCCGCATAGGAGCCGCGTTGCAGGGCGACGTCAAGCGAAGACTGGTTGAAATGCTCAGAGAGTATAGTGATGTGTTCGCTTGGTCGTATGAAGACATGCCTGGGCTCGATACAGATATGGTTGTGCACCGCCTGCCGTTAAAAGAAGAATGCCCGCCGGTCAAGCAGAAGCTTCGCAGAACTAGACCTGATATGGCGGTGAAGATTAAGGAGGAGGTTCAAAAACAGTGGGATGCTGGTTTCCTAGCGGTGACAAAATACCCCTCATGGGTCGCTAACATCGTACCAGTGCCAAAGAAAGACGGTAAAGTGAGAATGTGCGTAGATTACCGTGATTTAAACAAAGCGAGCCCGAAAGATGATTTTCCGCTTCCTCACATCGATGTGCTAGTTGACAACACTGCTCAATTCTCCATATTCTCTTTCATGGATGGCTTCTCGGGCTATAATCAGATTAAAATGGCGCCAGAGGACATGGAGAAGACTACTTTCATAACGCCTTGGGGAACATTTTGTTACAAAGTGATGCCCTTCGGATTGAAGAATGCTGGGGCAACGTATCAGCGTGTAATGACGACTCTTTTTCATGATATGATGCATAAGGAGATCGAAGTTTATGTTGACGATATGATTGCCAAATCCCAGACGGAGGAAGAGCATTTGGTGAATCTGCTGAAGTTATTCAAAAGGCTTAGGAAGTTCAGGCTGAGACTGAACCCTAACAAGTGCACCTTCGGGGTGAGATCGGGTAAACTGCTGGGGTTTATCGTGAGCGAAAAAGGAATAGAGGTTGATCCTGCAAAAATAAAAGCAATTCAAGAGATGCCGACGCCTAGAACAGAGAAAGAGGTGTGCGTGTTTTTAGGGAGGTTGAACTACATCGCCCGGTTCATATCTCACCTAACGGCTACGTGTGAACCATTATTCAAGCTGTTGAAAAAAGACCAAGCTGTAACATGGAATGAAAATTGCCAAAAGGCGTTCGATAAAATAAAGCAGTATTTGCAGGAGCCTCCTATTTTGATACCTCCAGTGGCAGGGAGACCCTTGATTATGTATTTGACAGTTCTTGAGGGAAGTATGGGTTGTGTTCTCGGTCAACACGACGAGACAGGAAGAAAAGAGCATGCGATCTATTACTTGAGTAAGCAATTTACTGAATGTGAATCTCGATATTCAATGCTCGAAAAAACTTGTTGCGCGCTGGCCTGGGCCGCCAAGAGTTTGAGGCAATACATGCTGAATCATACAACCATGCTCATCTCGAAGATGGATCCTATCAAATATGTATTCGAAAAGCAGGCATTATCGGGGAGAATCGCCCGTTGGCAGATGGTCTTGACTGAATATGACATCCAGTATGTCTCGCAGAAGGCTATAAAGGGGAGTGTACTGTCTGAGTACTTGGCAGAGCAGCCTATTGAGGATTACCAATCGATGAGGTTTGATTTTCCTGACGAGGATATCATGTACCTAAAGATGAAAGATTGCGAAGAGTCGTTGCCAGACGAAGGACCAGAATTGGGTTCCAAATGGAAGTTGATATTTGACAGAGCTGTGAATGCCTACCGTAGCGGAATAGGGGCAATCATCACTACTCCACACGGGTCGCACATCCCGTTTACTGCTCGATTGACCTTTCCAGTTAACAATAATGAAGCCGAATACGAAGCTTGTATAATGGGGCTTGAAGAAGCCATTGATTTGCGAATCAAAAATCTGGATGTATACGGAGACTCAGCTCTGGTAGTGAATCAGATAAAAGGAGAATGGGAGACACGTCAGCCTAATTTGATACCGTACATGAATTATGCGAGGAGATTGTTGCCTTTCTTTGACAAGGTTGAATTGCATCATGTGCCGCGAGCAGAGAATCAGATGGCTGACGCCCTGGCCACTTTGTCTTCCATGTATAAAGTCAACTTCTGGAACGAGGCTCCCAGAATTGTTATCTCTCGGCTTGACAGACCTGCCTTCGTATTTGCTATTGACGAAGCATCCGATGATAAACCATGGTATGTTGATATCCTTAATTTCCTGAAGAACAAAGAGTATCCGGCTGGGGCATCCAGTCAAGATCAGAAGACTCTCAGGAGATTGGCGGGTAATTTCTATTTGAATCCGGATGGCGTCTTATACAGAAGAAATCATGACTTGGTGATGCTGCGTTGTGTAGATGAAAAGGAGGCAAAGTTGCTCATGGAGGAAATACATGAAGGTACATTTGGTACGCATGCTGGTGGGCATGCTATGACGAGGAAGCTGCTGTGGGCAGGTTATTTTTGGCTGACTATGGAAACTGATTGTTTCAAGTTTGCGAAGAAGTGCCACAAGTGCCAAATCTATGCAGATAAGATCCATGTGCCTCCGAGTCCTCTGAATGTGATGTCGTCACCATAGCCATTCTCGATGTGGGGAATCGATATGATTGGAAAGATCGAGCCGACGGCTTCTAACGGGCACCAGTTCATTCTAGTAGCAATCGATTATTTCACCAAGTGGGTGGAAGCGGCATCTTATGCGAATGTAACTAAGCAGGTGGTAGCCAGATTCATCAAGAGAGATATCATTTGCAGATATGGAATCCCTGAGCGGATAATCACTGACAACGGTTCAAACCTGAATAACAAAATAATGAAGGAGCTGTGTCAGAATTTCAAGATCGAACATCACAACTCCTCCCCTTACCGACCCAAGATGAATGGCGCTGTTGAAGCGGCCAATAAGAATATAAAGAAGATCGTTCAGAAGATGGTGGTGACTTATAAGGATTGGCATGAGATGCTACCTTTCGCTTTGCACGGTTATCGTACGACGGTACGCACATCAACCGGGGAAACCCCGTTCTCGTTGGTATATGGAATGGAAGCAGTGCTACCATTGGAAGTTGAGATTCCTTCTCTGAGAGTACTATGAGACGTCCAACTAGACGAGGCAGAATGGGTGAAAGACAGGTTGAACCAGCTGAGCTTAATGGATGAGAAAAGGCTAGCTTCTCTAGTATACGGTCGTTTGTACCAGAGCCGAATGAAGAAAGCATATGATAAGAAGATACATCCTCGGAGCTTTCAGACGGGCGACCTTGTGCTGAAAAGGATTCTCCCGCCGCAGGCAGATCACAGGGGCAAGTGGACCCCCAACTACGAAGGGCCATACGTTGTCAGAAAAGTCTTTTCAGGAGGAGCTTTATTGTTGTCCACCATGGACGGTGAAGACTTTACGTCGCCTGTGAATTCGGACGCAGTTAAAAAATACTTTGCTTGAAATTGACCCGCTGGACAGAAAAAAGAGAGTCCAGGCAAAAATGGGGCATCCTGGCGAACCAAAAACAGAATGAAAGGTTCGGGCAAAAGTTAGGGATAAAAATTGAAAAAAGGTACACCCGCGAAGTTGAAAACCTACACTGGGCGGCTTCGGCAAAAAAGGGTATCCCGGTGAACTGAAAACCCGTAAAGGGCGGTTCACGCAAAAGTTAGGGATTTTGAAAAGCAAATGACTGCGGTCTGAATTTGATACTACATTGAGCATTGGTGCGGGAGAATATACTCGAGTGGTCGATTATCAGATACAATCTCTTCGGAAGTATGGATACCGGTAAAGCATTAGAGTCGGGCGAGTCATAGGAGGATCAGTTCATGATGTTCGTCTGCATCCCGTTGCCAACATGTGTACAAATTTGATTTGTCATTATATTTATGCTTCTTGTGCATACTGGTATATTTGTTGTGCGTAACTTCCTCTTTTCAGGAGTTGCATCCCGTGTACAAAACTCCGCCCATTCAGGGGCCCTATCAATAAAATATGTCATTCAGTACTTGATGCTAGTTCTTTACTGTTTTGTACATGATAAACGCCTAGGTTTAATGAAACTAGCAAGTGTATAACGTCACTGGCCCTTGCCAATAATTGCTAAAACTTTGAATTAACTGAAAATGATGTCACTAACGCTAATCTGAATAGATTTGGTTGCGTAGACTTGTCTTGTTTTGTTTGTGGTGTTGCAGGGTTCGTGGCCGTATGAAGTGGACGATCAAAAGATTGCAGTATGGACCAGGAGCTCGTAGCGAAAGACTCGATCCCCACGCAGGTCGCGATTCCGAGATAACAATGTTCCTCACTGAAGAAGGATCAAATTCCCCAGCTAGTCGTGGCTTATCCAAAGGATATTCTCCAGCAAAGTCGTTTATCCTCAGCAGAGTTTGGAGATTCCAAGATTGTAGACTGTATTCAGGCAGTGTGGTGTCCCTCAGCAGGATTCCCCTATCTCAAGCAGAGTGGTTTAGCCTCAGAAGATTAATGTTTCCAACTTGTGAGCTGTATTCAGGCAGTCTACCCTTCCCAGTAGGGTCATTTACTCTCCCTCAGCGGAGTCAGTTGATTTTCCCCAAGAGAATCGTTTCATCCCCAGTGGAGTTCTCTTTGCAGCAAGTGTTGTCTCTCCTCCCAGTGGAACTCGAAGATTAAAGCTCTCCCCAGCAGAGTTGGTTGTGTGTCCCGGCATTTATTTTGTCGGAATACCGTTTGATACCTGTTTATTCCACAACAGAAGTCCAACCATGATTGGCACATTCAGCTATTCCTCAGCGAAGCGGGCTTCACTCTTCCAGCATTTATTTTGCTGGAATAATTTTGTGGTACCTGGCTACCCCCAGCGGAGTTGGCGTTGTCTTCAGCATTTATTTTGCTGAAACGATTTTTGTATCCCAACAGTTCGAGTCTGCATTCGCATTGGCATATAGTGTCATACTTGCATCCACCAAATAAAAGCGCGTAGCACTTCCATGTCGAATGGAGCATTGTGTCATTGTCAAACATATGCATTTTGAAGCATAAGCCAGGTTGGTTAACCCGTTTATTTTCAAGTATTGTTCTCTTACAGGTGGAGAGAGCTCTTGCTCAAATAAATTACCAAACATTCAAGATCTCGACGTGAGACATTCAACGATAATGTCAGCTTTGGCATTATTCCCCACAGAGTTATCATGATAAGTTTCTCTTTGCCCCCGAGCAGAGTTATTTGGTTGAAATTCTCTTGTTTTTCTCACCAGAGTCGCTTGTTGAAGTTTCTCTAGTCCGGCCAGCGGATTACTTTCTTCAAATTTGTTGTTACGTCAGCATCAAAAGGTTTCATGAATCAGAATTTCAGAGGCTGCCGCCGGTTATCAGAGCAGGCGTTCGGTAGTTTGATTTCCAAATATCCCCAGTAGAGTCCGCCTCAAAGTCGCTGTCACGTCAGTGCTAAGAAGTTTGTGGGTTGGGACCAATGGAAAAATGAGTCCTGACGTGGACGATTTTATTGACGGGATTTCTTCGTGCTAGAGAAATGGGTGTCCTAACGTGGACAGGTTTATTTCCCCGGGTTGATGAGATGTGCTAGTACTAACGTGGACATATTTGATTTCTCCGTATTGATTGAATGTGAAGTCCTGACGTGGACAAAATTGATTACTTTTCATGTTGGTGTCTTGACGTGGACCATTTATTCCCAGCAGATATCTTCCTTCGTAATGGTGAAAGGTGTGTCCTGACGTGGACAAGTTTATAGTTCTTCGTGACGACAAGATGCGCGAGTCCTGACGTGGACAAGTTTATCTCTCTTCGTGTTGGCGAGGCGTGAGTCCTGACGTGGACAAGTTTTATTTCCTCAGCGGGTCGAAGATGTGAGTCCTGACGTGGACAAATCAAGACGAAACGTGAGTCCTGACGTGGACAAGTTTTAGTTCCTTACGTGGAAAGAAGTTTATTCCTTACGTGGAAAGATGTATTCCTTACGTGGAAAGAAATGTATTCCTTACGTGGAAAGAAGTTTATTTCTTACGTGGAAAGAAGTTAGTTCCTTACGTGGAAAGAAGTTTATTCCTTACGTGGAAAGATGTATTCCTTACGTGGAAAGAAATGTATTCCTTACGTGGAAAGAGATGTATTCCTTACGTGGAAAGAAGTTAGTTCCTTACGTGGAAAGAAGTTTATTCCTTACGTGGAAAGGTGGGTCCTAACGTGGACGATGTATTCCTGACGTGGACGAAGAGAGTTATTCCTAACGTGGAAAGAGGTTATTCCTAACGTGGACGAAGTTTATTCCTGACGTGGAAATTTTATTCCTGACGTGGACGAAAAGATTTATGCCTAATGTGGACAGATTATTCCTAACGTGGAAGAGTTTATTCCTAACGTGGACGATTTATTCCTGACAAGATGTGGACAATTCATTCCTATGTGGATAGGATTTCCTCGTGCTGATGAAAAGCAGACGAGTCATTCCCAGCGAAGTCGCCGAGATTTTTTCCGTGTTGACGACGGGTGGAGTCCTAACGTGGACAAGTTTAGTTGAGATTTCTTCTATGATAGAATCTTTTTCAGGCTGATGAAAATAATCCCCAGCACGTCGCTAATGGATCAGTTGGTTGCCGTAACAGTTAGATTCAGTTGACGAATGTCGTTCCCCAAGCAGTAGTGCAGTTTATTTCTGCGGTTGGCAAATTTCCGGGTTCTTAGTATTCAACCGTCTCGTACCTCGAATGTTTGAAGGCCGTTCGCTCTTCACCCAATCGGGTCCAAGTCGCTTGAATAGGGGCAGCTGTTGCACCCTAAAATTTGCTCAACCTGCTTCATTTGGTTTATGTTTCAATTACATTAGCATTTGCATATAGAGTCATGTACATAGTCTAATCATCTGCATAGCATAGCATAGCAAGTTATCCAACAAGGGAACAAGTAATATTCTCATCTCTATGATCCTATCAAGAGGTTATTGTTCAAATTCAGGCCTATCCAAGTCATCAGAAAGAAATTGAAATCTGAGAAGTTAATGGATCAAGCAGTGGATTTATCACCTATCTTGAGTGTATTTGAAGATCATCAAAGAAGTTGTGAGTTGTGAATTGAGCATGGAGGGTATACAGACATCATGGAAGACCTAGAGAGTCATTTTGAAAGTGATACAAGTCATTGATGTGAGTACAAGAGCTGCAATTGAAGACAGTCAACTAGGGTTTCATCTGGGTCAACCCTAGGTCAACCCTAGGTCAAATGATTGATTGAAAGGCCTCAAGGTCTATTGGAGAGATGTGGGGTTCATCATTTGGCATGTAGATAAGGATATGGTGTTGTGCCAAGAATAAATCAAGAGAAATCAAGAAGAAGAGGAGTTTCTAAATTAGGGTTTCTGTGTAAAATCCCCTGATTTAGGGTAAACTTCCAAGCAAGATAAGTCAAAATGAAAGCTTCAAATGGATCCTTAGCCAACATGAAACTTGTAGAGGATCTCAATACCTTTAATTTGAGTGGTGGAAGACATTAAGGAGATTTATAGAACTCAAGTTATGGTCCTTGCAAGTTACAGGTCATCTGAGGTATCTGAAATTTTGTCTGTGAAAGTTACTTGTCTTCCAAGCAACTTTTACCCCTCAAGGAGATTTCAAATAAATTTATGGTCAACATAAGAGTTGTTCCTCATTGTCTTAGCTTTCTAGAAAGGTATGGTATGCCTTCATATGATTTATGGAACTCTACTTATGGCCTTGGCAAGCAAAGGGTATTTTGGTCATTTGAGAATTACAGGTCATTTCAAGCCTATGCCCAAAACTCATACAAGGAAGCTTCAAATGAAAAACTTCACAACATCAAACTTGCTCCAAATGACATTTTGAGTCTATAAAAGGGATCATGAAAGTTTGGAAAGGCTCATAGCTCAAGGTTTAAAATTTGGTCATTTAAAAAGGGAATTTAATGAATAAAAGTGACCTAAAATTGAGATTTTTCATAACATGGCCAAATGGGATGAAATTATAGGTCATTTTGATTGTAAAAAATGTTTTAAGAACATTGGAAAAATTATATTTTTGAGTTTAGGGCAAAGTTTGAGAGATACCATTGGTTACTTATGTATGAAGTTAACATATCCAAAATTCAAGGAAAGTGTGCACAAGAAGTTTCTACAAAGTTCTAGAGCTTTCTAATTTCATCTATATATTGGGTAGAGTGGCTTCATTCAAGGGTTGGTGATTCATTTTGATCAAAATACCAAGTTTCATCTCATTCTTCCATTTTGCAAATCCATTTCAAACTCTATCAAACCTTCATCAATTTCCAAAATCCTTGATCCTATCATCATCTACATCCTTCATAGATCCAATTTCCATCAAAATCTGTTTGAATTGAAGAGGAATCGTGTGCTACCAACTTCATCATCCAAAGTGAAAGAAGATTGTGATTGCAAGATTCAAGAGGTTTGAGCAAGATCTATTGCATACAGAACCAAGGATCATGCCTGTTGATCAAGTCCCAAGCATTGCAAGCCTTGGATCTAAAGAATTCTGCATCTGTTTTCATCATCAAACCAGGTTGGTGTTTCCTTTTGAATTGGTTAGATTAGTTAGAATATTAGAGAATTTTAGGGTTAGAACTGTTAGGTTAGGTTAGATGATTGAATTCAGAGAGTTTGAGAGGATTCCATGAGGTTTGATAATATGATGTTGAATCTTTGATGATCAAGAAAATGTTACATAGTGAGTTTTAATCAACATCCATTAGCATGCTAAGACCAGTGCAACATGAAGAGCATCTTAGTACCATTAGAATCTAGAATTGGCATGGTTGATAGCAGTGGAAAATGGTGGAACCTTTGTTTTGTACCTATCGGGTTTGATGCTGGAAAGAGTTTTAGGAGAAACTAAGAGTACAGTCATGTTCCTGGGAGAGAATAGAGCAATTTTGGTCTTTGAAGTTTTAAAATCCATGGCCAAACGAGGGAGAACAGAGGTGATGAAGATTCGTGCATGGGAGGGTTTTCTGAAACCTAGGGTTTGTCCAAGGAAGACGATGATGGATGGTCGTGGGATCATGAGATGGACTTTGACTTGCAATCTGATCTAATGGCCACGATTCAAAACGAATTTGGAGGGAGATATTACGCAGCAATACGCTGCGTTTCATTAAATCATTCTGATGGGCTTAATAATCCAATGCTAATCCCACCCCTTCAACGCAGGCTCAAAACCAAATGAACTGTTATTTTTACTTTATGCACCGTTTTCCTCTTTTTATTTCTTTTTGTTTTTTTCTGATCAACTGGGCCCAGACGCGCTTTGCTATGCGCGCCCCCCAGTCTGGGCCCATTATCTTGTTTTAACTGAAATATTTGCTCACTGCACCCCCTCAGCCCATTTAATTCATATTAATTTCATCCTTTTATTTTTAATTCTTCAAAAAATCATAACAAAATGAAAAATGCTTATTTTTTAGTGGTTGTTTTTTCATTAGGTTCATATTTCTGTTAAGAAAATTAAGAAATAATAAAATTCCAATTTTATTTTGTTTTAGCATTTTTAGAATATTTTTCTTTTAAATGGCTTTTTAAGTGGTTTAATTTGATTTATGATATTGTTGATTTTGGTTTAGTTAGATGCTTTTACATTTTGGATCCATTCTTTTTAGGGTGATTAACTTAGAACTTTAGATTGTATATAAAATTTAATTCATGATTTTAGGACTAAATTTTTAGATGATTTGTTTAGGTGTGATTAGGAGAATCAAAACTAGGGTTTAGAGATAACATAGGTGTGATAAATCATTTCTTTTAGGAGTTGTAGTTTGAATTTTGGGGTATGGGACTATAGGGGTATTATGGTTAGATAATAGATCCCTTAGAAACTACTAGGTTTCCCCTATTCTACTATTACTATTAGTATATTGCTTGTATTTGATTGACTGTGTGGTGTGCCCTCTCTAGGGTTATTATTTGACTGTGTGGGGTATTGGGTTTGTTTGGGGCTTGGGTTTGAGCTGAAGACTGTGCTGATGAAGTCCATCTGAAGATCAAAGAGAATGAAGACCAACTTTCAGAGTTGATGAGGAGTATCTCTTGCTGGCAGCTATTGAAGGTTATAGGATTTAGGAGTTAGGCAGAGCTCTAGAATAGAAAACTTGATTCACAAACATGGAAGGTCTTGTTTGCCTCCATCCCTCTCTATGATGCAGAGTCTCTCTAAGACATTCACCCCCTTCCTTTGGAAGACTTAGTGATAATGTCTAAGAGATAGAACTCTTGAGAGAAATATCCTATGTGTTGTTAGCAGTCTGTTTGCCACCTTTGGTGGTCAACTAACTGCTTAACACCCCAGTTCATTCTTTTGACTGATATTCATCTTGGAGATTGAGACTTGAAGAAAAGCCTTGAAGACTGATGATAGAGACCTTGACTGAAGGCTTGAAGATTAAAGACAGAGACCTTGCCTGAAGGCTGTGAAGATAGAGATTGATGCATGCTTAAAGCTTGTAGCTGTTTGGAGATGACTTGAAGACAGATGTTGATGCAGAGCTGCTTTTGCTGTTTCTTTTTGCTGTTTAATTTTTGATGTATTGTGTGAATTTCCCGGACTGTATTGCTTGTTGTTTAACCTGTTAGGTTGAAAGTGAATTCTGTTCACTTTTGCCTGTTGTTTTCTAGGTTCGAGGTTGAGTGGGACTCCCTTGCCTCGCTTGTATTGTTGCATCCATGCATTTTACTGCTTTATTGTATATTTGCTATTGTTCTTGTTTCCGTCTATTCCCTTAGGATCTCTGTTTCTCTCTGTGCAAGAGAGGAGCATGATAGACATTAGGTCTTAACCCATGCATGATAACATTAGGTCAGTTTGATTCCCTTCGCAACCATAGGTTAGAGTTCTGTCTCTTCTTTCTCAAAACAAACAGAAAAACACAATAAATATTTCAAACACGATAAAAGACACTTCTTCCGTAAAAGAATGTGAACTCATCAAAACGTCAATTTTTGTCCGCTTGGACCTTCAATCAGGAGAAAACCCTTTTTCAGAAGGACTAAAAACAATCAAGACAGACTTGTGTCGTACGTGGCCCGAACTACGTTTGCTCTGATCTTTCATGTTGTATGAAAGTACGTAGGAATAGGATGCGATATCCTAGCGAGAAACCTTCCCCTCCTTTCCAGTAGGTAGGCGAACTACGTTGACTCTGATTTCTCGTTTCAGACGGGAATACGTAGGCATAAAGTGCGATACTTTGCCGAGTCATTTTCTTTTCTTTTAACCCCTGACCTGTAGAGTAGATAGAATAACAATCCGTACTAGAAAACAAGCGTGGATCCCGTCGAGTACGACGGACGTGAGGGGTGCTAATACCTTCCCCTTGCGTAACCGACTCCCGAATCCAGATTTTGGTTGCGATGACCATACCTTTCCCGTTTTTCGCGAGGTTTACTCTGAGCGTTTCCTTTCCCTCCTGTGGGATAAATAACGCACGGTGGCGACTCTTCTGTTCAGCCGGCGCCGATTTTCGCAGTAGCGACAGCATGAACCAAGCTACACAACTACATTAAAGTGAGCTCCAAGTGGAAAATTGATTTTCTGTTTTACACCATTTCAGGGCTTTCTTCCCATCCAAACACCTTCCTCATCAATTATAGAACGTGTCCATATGGTTTTCTCAAAGAATTGGTGATTATTTGAAGCTCTAGAAGTCAAATTCCAGAGGTACATACTTTTCACCATAGCTCACGAATTACTAACCTTTCTTGCGCCATTTCCATACCATTGCATCACCCTTGAGTAGTACATCGTTTCTGGTAAAGAAAGATTGATTTTCATGGCAATTTCATGTTCTTGACATTCATGGATCCATACACGGGTTTTGAGCTAGAGCGCATATCAATGAAAAATAATGGTATATTTGGATTCCTCTCGAAAAATCCTACAATTTTCATCCAAGAATCACCTCGTTTGGACAAGAATTGAGAGAGATATGGGCTTTTGAAGATTTCCGGCCAAACCTTGTAATTTCCGGCACCGGTGAAAACGCAAGTGGAGAAGAAGACTGCGAGCGTGCCACGTGTCCCCCCAAAAAAGACGTCGTTTCGCTTGCTAGGGGGACCGGAGAGACCCCTGTTCGATCCCTCCCCCCTGCATTTCCATTATTTTCCTTTTATTTCTTTTATTCAATTCATTTTTCTTTTCATTTTATTTTTCTATTAATTTTCTTGTTTGTTCTAAATATCATAAAAAATAGGAAAATTAGTCTTTTTGATCCCCATTTTTTTGTGCTGAATCTTTAAGATGTCTAGGATTTAATAAAACTGGAATTATAACTTTACCATTTTCTGACATTTTCTTTGGATTTTTTACATTTGGGTCGTCATAAAAAGGCCAATGCTGGTGCTATCATTTTGTTGAATTTCCTTGACCTATCAATACATCATTTAAATGCCAAATATTTTGCAGGGATCTCATACACATGTTGAGGTATTGTGATATATTTTTGTGGGAATTTTATTGTACCATTTTAATTGGTTTTGGATACTTTCTTTAACATGCTCAATTTTAACTTTTTCTTTGGTATACATGAGATATCTTGCAATGTTTTCATCTTATTTGACCATTTCTATTTGGATATTTTTGTGGTATCTCTCACACCTGGTTTTTGGCTTGATGTAGGGCATTGGAGATTTTTATTTGAATGTTTTAGCATATTTTGCTATTTTTCTTATATTTTTGTATTCGGACTTGTAATTTGGACATTCGAACGGACTTTGCTTTTCTTTCGGCTCCAACGGCCTCGATTTGTTTGTGTGGTGAACGCTAGGGTTCTTATTGCTTGTTATAGACATTATATAGGATGTGTAGATCATTGATTTGCTGGTTTTATCATACATATATGCCCATTAGGTTCCATATTTCCATGATAGCGCGTTATGATTCCAAATCGTGGTTCAGGTACGTCATTCATAGGTTTCTGTTGCCTCGTATCTCTTTATATTCACTTGTGGCCAAGATTGTATGTTTAAAATAGGCCATTTTCCATTCATTATGGGCTTGATGTTGAGATGACTTCCTCCCTCACTTGCATTCCATGTTTACCTTTATGAATCCGCATTTCCTGTATGTTGTTACTTCATCTGTTTTTTGTTGCTTCCTTTGCCTTTCCCTTAGGATCTCCATTCCTTCTTGTTGAAGATGGAATGTGATAGACATTAGGCTTTGCAACCATGTATGACAACATTAGGGTAGTCTTCCCTTTTGCAAACTTCAACCTTAGGACGAACTTGGCATGATAACGTTAGGATTAAACTAGTCTCCCCGTAGTAAGCCGAACTACGGCTGCTCTGATCTTTCATACCAGATGAAAGTATGTAGGCACGAGATGCGATATCTCGGCGAGAAAACTTCCCCCTTTTACCCGTAGTTAGGCGAACTACGTTGACTCTGATTTCTCGTTCCAGACGGGAATACGTAGGCATAAAGTGCGATACTTTGCCGAGTCACTTTTCTTTTCTTTTGTCCTTAAGCCTTTAGCTAGATAGTATTAATCAAACCTTTTTAGATAAACAATTAAGCATGGATTCCATCGAGTACGATGGACGTGAGGGGTGCTAATACCTTCCCCTTGCGTAACCGACTCCCGAACCCAGGACATGGTTGCGATGACCATTCCTTTTCCCTCTTTTCGTTAGGTTTTCTCTGAGCGTTTCCTTTCCCTCCTTTGGGATAAATAACGCACGGTGGCGACTCTTCTGTCATAGCTGGCGCCGATTTTCGCAGTAGCGATAGATGGCGACTCTGCTGGGGACTAATGGCAGCTGGGGACTTTTCCCATCCCCTACGCTGGGACCGTTTCCCATCCCCTAGGCGAGTCAGTCCTAGCGCTTGTTTGTTTATCTTGTGGGTTTTGTACATACCTGTTGTACCTTAGCTTTACTTTCCCGCATTTTATTTTCCCGCAGTTTATTTTCAGCATTATATTATATCCTTATTATGCTATTGTGGGAGGGGATTGATTCTGATGAGTGAGAAGCCAGACCCAGGCTTGAGTGTGCCTAGCATTAGTTGTGGAAAGTAGTGGGCGCGTGCATGCTTTGCATGTACTAGTGTCTCACAAAATCCACGCTCAGACGAGATTCTCCCGGTTGACTTCTTTTCCAGCCCTTTGGGCTTGAGGGGTTGTTGGTTTGGAGGGTTGTGGACTCTGGGGACCGATCATTTGTGATTCAGCTAAGTGAGGTCGCTTTAAGAGATGATGATGCCACACCTTCTGGGTATCGTATCATCGCTCTTGAAAGTCTATGACGCTGATGAACGCATAGGATGATGTACCTTATTAGTGGATAGGTTCATACCTGTGAGAGGGATTGGGTTATGCAGGAAACCATAGCTCCAGATCACCCGGTTTTCTCTACAGTGTGAGATTTTGGTCTGATATCAGAGGTCTTCAGTATCAGCGATCTACGTCGTGCAGTGATCTATGTTGTGCCAAGGCAGAGCTCTGGTTATTCTCCGACAACAGCACAACTACCTTAATCCCCTGTCTGCAGCTGTTGCATTTTTTGCATTTTCCTTTGCATCATCATAACATATTTGCATTTTGCATATGCATGTTCTGGTATTTCCAAGGATCTTAACTTCGAGACTCGCTGTTGAACGTTAAATCTTTTCCTGGTGGTTTGTCCGTGTAAAACATGAATTGGAGCATACAGGTTCCTCGGAAATACTCGAACATGGCATTCGCATTTCATTTTCATAGCAGGTTTTCGAGACTAGGGTTTTGTGTCCTGATCCGGGTTCTCTTCAGAGTTTCAGACACCAACTTGTGGGGAAGATAAAAGAGGGTTATGAAGCAAATTCGAGCAGAGCTGAAGGAAGTACGAAGCCAGCAGGGGCAGTTCGTGGCGGAGATGCAAGTGTTGCGCTTGGATTAGAATGCACTAAGGGAAGAAAACAGTCAGTTGAAAACCCAGACAGGCTTGATCACAGAAGTGATAAGGAATGTACTCAGAAAGGAGGGTGATCAAGTGCCCGAAGCTGCAGCCGAGATGCTTGTTCTACTTCTGCCTGTAGAGCCTCTACCAGAGCATAATGTGCGTCAGAGATCTTCTGTCCAACTCAGAGCTCAAGATGTTTCTCGTCAGCAGCTACCTCATGTTCCTCAAGGCAATTCCAAGATTGTAAGATATGCTCAGAAGACGAGAACATGCAACAGAATCTTCGATGAGACCCCTGTGTCTTATGCTCAGTTGTTGCAGCTCTTGCTTCAGCTTCATTTGGTTGAGTTACGGACTTTGTCTCCGCTGACGGGTAAGCTGCCACCAGGTTATGATGCAAGTACCTATTGTGACTATCACTCTGGGGTACAGGGGCATTCAACTGAAGGCTGCAAGGTGCTTAAGAGCCAGGTTCAGACTCTGCTGGACTCCAAGATGTTCTCGATCACACCTCAGGGTATTCAGATTAGCAATCTTTCTTCATCTAGCCATATGGGTGTATCAGTTCATGGTATGAAGGAATCCACCAAGAGCAAAGGTGCAGAAGAATATCAGACAGATTTTAACAAGCAATTCTGAAGATGGCTGACTCAACAGCAAGTCAAGATGTGAAAGCCCCGTTCCTGGAAGCTGGCAATTTTCATTTCATCATGTTATTTCTTTGCATTTGTAGTTTCTTTCCTGTCTATGTGCAATTTTCGTTCGTAAAACTTGTTGTTTTTCAATTGATATTGATAATGAAATAAATATGCATGTTTTGAATTAATCCATTCCTGTTCGCTTTATTGCTATCTTTTATTTCAAACGCTTGTTTAAGTGGAATCCGGGGAGGATGACGAAATCGAAAGACGTGTAAGCTTCCGATTGTATGCTCTTGGATAGAAAAACCTGTTGACGATATACAGGCATTGTTTCAAATCCACAAACACCAGAGATATAAGGAAGATAATCCCTTGTCAACCCCTTTGAGCCTTGTAGTAGAAGTTTCTTTCTGAAAATGAAAAAACCTCAATCTTAACCTGGGGCAGGGTAGGTGTCAGTTAATTTGACCAAGCGTTCAAATTGCAAAAGGAGTGTCCGTTCAGGGATAAATCACACATGTACAGGTCGTACCTAAAAAACCACAATGGTTAAACCTTGCCGATAAGGAGTGAAACAGTCACAATTTCTTTTAACAAGTCAGACAAGCCGATGTCACATGATTTGTTTAAAAAAAAAACAAAAAAAAAGAGAGAAAAGGAAAAGCCCGCTAAGTCGAATCTTGGGAACAAGCGACTTAGGCAAAAATTAGGGTATCCCGCTGGACTTCAAAATCAGAAACTCAAAAGAGTTAGTCTAGGCAAAAATTAGGGAACGGAAAAAGCGGAAAAACGAAAAGGATTACAAGAGAAAAATCCTCAAGCAAAAACGAAATCGTGTGACTCCGGGCACTACAAAGACGGGAAAGGAATGACTGTCACTTCAGAAAGCATGTGATTTCCTGAACCATCACTCCTATCATTCCACCTTTGAAAGGTGAACGCTAAGGTCGAATTAGCTGAACATAGGATTGGAGAACATCAAGGAGAATGGGTGGGTTGAAACGAATGTTGAGCCTTTATCCTTTCTTTCAAAACCGTGAGCCTGACCACGTTACAACCTGAAAAAGTCCTAATTGAAACAGGTTTAGTTCGAGAGCATACTTCGGTAAAGATCGCATTAAAACTGACTCAAAAAAGGATTCCCCTTACAGCATTGTATTAATTTTGACACTTCGATAATTGATTCGTTCATTATATGTCATAAATTTTTCCAGTGAACAGGATTGGGTTTTGAAAAACTGTCATATGCATTGCATTTAATATATCTTTTATGCAAAACAACTTGTTTTACTTGCGAGTAAGCGCTCGACCGCAGGAAAGTTTCTACAGTGGAAAGTTTGATCAGGATAGAATGTAGAATGCCTGAATACTCCGTTGAGCTGTGGCCAGCTATATCAAATAACCCCCAGTAAGGTCAGCCATCCAAGAATCAGTTAATCTGGGGCAATCAGGTCGAGATTTGGTAAATCTCTTGCAATCGGGGGTACCGCTCCGCAAACTAGTCAATCAGAGGCAAAGCCATTACAAGGCTGGGGCATGCCACCCTATGAGGAAAATAATTTGTTCTTCTCTGTACCTCTAGAGCTTATCTGAACTATTCAACCAAGGATCCTCTCACGGTCCAGATTCTGGGGCAAGCCATCTCGAGGTCGTCTCATGGCAAGCTATTTTCTTCTCAGCGTAGACCTTCCCAAAAATCAGACTGGAGCAGGGGCATTACGCTTGGGGAAAATTCTCAGAGAGATTCGGATGAAGCTCATTTTTCCAATAATCAAAGATCATTCCCCAGCAGTTGGTCAAGCGTACCTCTAATCCCCACAGAGTACGAGTATGGGTTTGTTCCTCAGCGAGCCGAGATTAGATTTCTCTCCACCAAGCATGTGTGGAATATGCTCCAGCAAGTCGTTCGTGACCCCCAACAGTGTAAGATGTGTTCCAGGGAGGTCATGCAGGACCTTTACCCCGTCCCTCAGCAAAAGTTGTTCAGCACCAGCAGAGATTTGTTCATCTCCATTAAAGTTTGTAACTCCAGGTTTGTTAGTATACCCCTCAGCAGAGTCGGAATTGCATCTTCCAAAGTTGTTCAGAGTTCTTCTCCCCAGCATGGAGCTGTAGTATTCAGACATCAGTTTTTACGTCGAGCACTCAGGCTCCGGTCAGTACGTTGAGTATTCAGACTCCGATATAGTGAAAAGGTTCTTTCTACTCGGATGGTATCCAGACCATGGCAGGTTGTGACCGACCCGTAGAAACTAGTGGTATGTTTTCTTTGTAGCCCGAGAGGCATCCAGGCCTTGACTCTCGTTGTTCCCCGGCGGCATCGTCGAACTTTATTTGTTTGTGTTAAGTTCAAATGGTATTCAGACCCTGACGAGTATATTTGTGATATATTCCTTCATTCGTTGAGTGTTCAGACTCCGGCATTTTTCCGATTTGTGATATGTTTACTTGAGTCGTTGAGTGTTCAGACTCCGGTAAAATCAAGTGAAGGTCCCAACCCATATTAGTGTTCGTGGCTATTCCGTCGAGTATCCAGGCTCCGGTAAATCTCCAGTTTGTATTGATTCTTTCTCTCGTCGAGTATCCGGACTCCGGTAAAGATTTTGTGATGTGATCTTGATAAGTATTTGTAGTATTCTCTTTCCGATTTGTATCTTCGTCGAGTATCCAGGCTCCGATTTGTTTTCTTCGTCGAGTATCCAGGCTCCGGTTTGTTGCTTCGTTGAGTATCCAGACTCCGGTGCGTTTTCGTCCGTCGAGTATCCAGGCTCCGGTTTGTAGCTTCATTGAGTATCCAGGCTCCGGTGCATTTTCGTCCGTCGAGTATCCAGGTTCCGGTTTGTTAGCTTCGTTGAGTATCCAGGCTCCGGTGCATTTTCGTCCGTCGAGTATCCAGGCTCCGGTTTACCGCTTCATCGAGTGTTCAGACTCCGGTGTATTTTCTTTGAGTATCCAGGCTCCGATTTGTTGCTTCGTTGAGTATCCAGGCTCCGATTTATTCGTCCGTCGAGTATCCAGGCTCCGGTTTACCGCTTCGTCGAGTGTTCAGACTCCGGTGTATTTTTGTTGAGTATCCAGGCTCCGATTTGTTGCTTCGTCGAGTATCCAGGCTCCGATTTGTAGTTTCGTTGAGTATCCAGGCTCCGGTTTATCGCTTCGTCGAGTGTTCAGACTCCGATATGTTTTCGTCGAGTATCCAGGCTCTGGTTTATCACTTCGTTGAGTATCCAGACTCCGGTTTGTCAGCTTCGTTGAGTATCCAGGCTCCGGTGCATTTTCGTCCGTCGAGTATCCAGGCTCCGGTTTGTTAGCTTCGTCGGGTATCCAGACTCCGGTTTATCACTTCGTTGAGTATCCAGGCTCCGGTTTGTTGCTTCATAGAGTATCCAGGCTCCGGTGCGTCTTCGTCCGTCAAGTATCCAGACTTCGGTTTGTCACTTCGTTGAGTATCCAGGCTCCGGTTTGTTGCTTCGTAGAGTATCCAGGCTCCGGTGCGTGTTTGTCCGTCGAGTATCCAGGCTCCGGTTTGTTGCTTCGTTGAGTTTTCAGACTCCGGTGTGTTTTCGTTGAGTATCCAGGCTCCGATTTGTTGCTTCGTTGAGTATCCAGGCTCCGATTTGTAGTTTCGTCGAGTTTTCAGGCTCCGGTGTGTTTTCGTCGGGTTGTCAGACTCCGATTGTTGCGTTGTCAAACTCCGGTTTTTGCATTGAGTGTTCAGACTCCGATGTGTTACGTTGAGCATTCAAGCCCCGGCTCCTCCGTTGAATATCCAGATTCCGGTGAAATTTTCAATTTGTAACATTTTGCTTTGTCCGTTGAGTGTTCGGACTCTGATAAAGGCAGTTGGGTATACAGATCCTAGTAAGTGTTGCGATAATACTCTCTCTCCGTTGAATGTCCAGATTCCGGTGAATGTTCGGTTTGTGATGTACTGTTTCGTCCGTCGAGTACCCAGGCTCCGGTAAATCCCCAGTGAAATCACCAGTTACGTCGAGCATCCAGGCTCCGGTCAGTGCGTTGAGTATCCAAATTCTGATAGATTTTGATGTGGCCCTATCGTGCGTTGAGTATTCAGATTCCGACGATTCGAAAGATTGTTCTTTGGCCCATGTGGTGTTCAGACCATGGACAGTTACGTGTTTCCTGAAGCAGAGCTACTTGATTAAGTTTCTCTTTCCCTTGGTGGGATGTTCAAGATGTTCATTATGTTCGGTTTCTTCGGAGATTCTATCCCAATCAGAGTTTGCAGTTTATTTCTGCGGTTAGCAAATTTCCGGGTTCTTTTGGTATTCAAGCGCCTTTTACCTTGATTGATTGAAAGCCGTTCGCTTTTCACTCATTCAGGTCCAAGTCGCTTGAATAGGGGCAACTGTTGCACCCCAAAATTTGCCTAACCCTTTCCTTCTTGTTTTGCATTAGCATAACATCATCATAGCATTGCATTTGCATTTATGCAGGGGATCAAGTGTGATATACATCGAGAGAGGCCTATCTAGAGGTTTTATTCGAGCTTGAGAAGTCATTAAAGTCACCAGGAAGTGGTTCATGCCCTTGAGAAGTTCAGATGCTTGTGTGGGGTTCATCCCCTAACTTACAGGCCAACTGAAGATTATCAATGAGTTGGGAAACTACGGTTACAGGTCATAAAATTACAGGTCAAGTTCAATACTTTGCATAGCTCAAATGTACTTTTCTCCAACATGAAAGTTGCTCCGAATGGCGTCATTGGGTCAACTAAACTTCAAGGTTTTAATGGGTTAGCTCATGGTTGAAGATTGATGAAAAGTCACTTTGGTGAAAACATGTGAAAATGCATAGTTTGGTATTTCTTCAAAATTTAATCAAATAAGTCCATGTTTGTACTTATTTTGAGTGGAAATCTCATTTTAAGAACAATGACACTTTTACATTTTTCATTTGAGGATTTTATCATGGCCTATTTCGAGATTTCTTACAATTCAAGTAACATAATGGATCTTGGGCTTGGGCTTAGAAACAAGGAACTATTGTGGGCCTTAAACCTTCCTTATGATGCAAGGAATATAAAAACTAAAAATCAAGGCAATTGACATTCTCCTTCACCATTTTTCCATTTTCCCCACATTTTTCTACACTTGAAAACTCAAAATTTCAATTCCATTTTTCTCCCATTTTTTGTTCATTCCACCATTGCAAATCACTTCCACATCATTCTTACAATTGATTCATCCATTTTTTGGCCATAATTGATTTTCTGTTTTACACCATTTCAAGGCTTTCTTCCCATCCAAACACCTTCCTCATCAATTATAGAACGTGTCCATATGGTTTTCTCAAAGAATTGGTGATTATTTGAAGCTCTAGAAGTCAAATTCCAGAGGTACATACTTTTCACCATAGCTCACGAATTACTAACCTTTCTTGCGCCATTTCCATACCATTGCATCACCCTTGAGTAGTACATCATTTCTGGTAAAGAAAGATTGATTTTCATGGCAATTTCATGTTCTTGACATTCATGAATCCATACACGGGTTTTGAGCTAGAGCGCATATCAATGAAAAATAATGGTATATTTGGATTCCTCTCGAAAAATCCTACAATTTTCATCCAAGAATCACCTCGTTTGGACAAGAATTGAGAGAGATATGGGCTTTTGAAGATTTCCGGCCAAACCTTGTAATTTCCGGCGCCGGCGAAAACGCAAGTGGAGAAGAAGACTGCGAGCGCGCCACGTGTCCCCCCAAAAAAGATGTCGTTTCGCTTGCTAGGGGGACCGGAGAGACCCCTGTTCGATCCCTCCCCCCTGCATTTCCATTATTTTCCTTTTATTTCTTTTATTCAATTCATTTTTCTTTTCATTTTATTTTTCTATTAGTTTTCTTGTTTGTTATAAATATCATAAAAAATAGGAAATTTAGTCTTTTTGATCCCAATGTTTTTGTGCTGAATCCTTAAGATGTCTAGGATTTAATAAAACTGGAATTATAACTTTACCATTTTCTGACATTTTCTTTGGATTTTTTACATTTGGGTCATCATAAAAAGGCCAATGCTGGTGCTATCATTTTGTTGAATTTCCTTGACCTATCAATACATCATTTAAATGCCAAATATTTTGCAGGGATCTCATACACATGTTGAGGTATTGTGATATATTTTTGTGGGAATTTTATTGTACCATTTTAATTGGTTTTGGATGCTTTCTTTAACATGCTCAATTTTAACTTTTCCTTTGGTATACATGAGATATCTTGCAATGTTTTCATCTTATTTGACCATTTCTATTTGGATATTTTTGTGGTATCTCTCACCCCTGGTTTGTGGCTTTATGTAGGGCATTGGAGATTTTTATTTGAATTTTTTAGCATATTTTGCTATTTTTCGTATATTTTTGTATTCGGACTTGTAATTTGGACATTCGAACGGACTTTGCTTTTCTTTCGGCTCCAACGGCCTCGATTTGTTTGTGTGGTGAACGCTAGGGTTCTTATTGCTTGTTATAGACATTATATAGGATGTGTAGATCATTGATTGGCTGGTTTTATCATACATAATTGCCCATTAGGTTCCATATTTCCATGATAGCGCGTTATGATTCCAAATCGTGGTTCAGGTACGTCATTCATAGGTTTCTGTTGCCTCGTATCTCTTTATATTCACTTGTGGCCAAGATTGTATGTTTAAAATAGGCCATTTTCCATTCATTATGGGCTTGATGTTGAGATGACTTCCTCCCTCACTTGCATTCCATGTTTACCTTTATGAATCTGCATTTCCTGTATGCTGTTACTTCATCTGTTTTCTGTTGCTTCCTTTGCCTTTCCCTTAGGATCTCCATTCCTTCTTGTTGAAGATGGAATGTGATAGACATTAGGCTTTGCAACCATGTATGACAACATTAGGGTAGTCTTCCCTTTTGCAAACTTCAACCTTAGAACGAACTTGACATGATAACGTTAGGATTAAACTAGTCTCCTCGTAGTAAGCCGAACTACGGCTGCTCTGATCTTTCATACCAGATGAAAGTACGTAGGCACGAGATGCGATATCTCGGCGAGAAAACTTCCCCCTTTTACCCGTAGTTAGGCAAACTACGTTGACTCTGATTTCTCGTTCTAGACGGGAATACGTAGGCATAAAGTGTGATACTTTGTCGAGTCACTTTTCTTTTCTTTTGTCCTTAAGCCTTTAGCTAGATAGTATTAATCAAACCCTTTTAGATAAACAATTAAGCATGGATCCCATCGAGTACGATGGACGTGAGGGGTGCTAATACCTTCCCCTTGCGTAACCGACTCCCGAACCCAGGACATGGTTGCGATGACCATTCCTTTTCCCTCTTTTCGTTAGGTTTTCTCTGAGCGTTTCCTTTCCCTCCTTTGGGATAAATAACGCACGGTGGCGACTCTTCTGTCATAGCCGGCGCCGATTTTCGCAGTAGCGACAGATACCTTTGGTATACACCATGTATCACCTTATTTCCTGATTATCCATGATTGGTTGAACATCATGGTGGATACCTTTGGTATACACCATGCATCCCATCATCAATTCCATTCTTTAGGATAGAAGCCTTGTTTGATTACTTGTGGAATGAATCCCTTATTTGTCATAATTCATGTCCTTCATTCATGATTGAGTGGTGTGTTGCATTAGGGTAGCCCATGTTTAGGATAGTCTAAGTGTAGGTGCATGACTGCATTAAGAGGTTGAGTGGGTCTCCCTCTGCTTGCTTGCCTTAAGGGTTGAGGTGATTCTCCCCTTGCTTGTGTGTTGTTTTTCTCTTTCTAATTGATGTATTTGCATATAAAGGTTGAGGTGATCCTCCCTTTGCTTGTCTGTTTAGTTTGTTCTCTTTGCTTGATTGCTAAGAGGTTGAGTGAGTCTTCCTCTGCTTGTATTGCTGCATTGCTTTTGCATATTTACTGTTTACTTTTCTATTTATCTGTTTTACTGATGTTTAGCTGATGCTTTGTCTGTTATCTGTTTCCCATTGACATGTTCCCCTAGGATTCTCACTTCCTTGTTTAAGGAAGTGATGATTAGACTTTAAGCTGAAGCCTTTGCATGATAACATCTAGGAGTTCCCCGATTCAAACCTCAACCATAGGATGAATCCATGGCATGACAACTGTTAGGACTTGATAGTTTCCCCTTAGTTGTGCCCTCTCTCTTCTCATCTTCAAACAAATCAAAATACAGTAATAAAGGCTGATTGATATCGTGCGTTACGAGCCTTAAGCTACTTAGGAAATGGTTGTTGGAGGGTTTCCTTCCAACAATCAGGATGTTTAGTATGGTACCCTTTGGGTGACATGCTACGCATTCATTCCTAGGTCATAGTCTCTAGTGCAATATTAGTTGCAAACATCCATAGACAACACTTCTTCCGTAAAAGACAGAAAACAAACATCAAACCCTTTTTGCCCTGTGGGCCCATAATTCAAAGGAAAAACTTTTCTGAAGAAAAGAGTGTCGTTAACTCTCAGTGCTACCGCAAACGGTAACGCACGAGACTCCGATGAGCGAGCTGCATACACCAAACTGCTGGAACCGTTTGTTAACCCTACTCGAAAAAACAGATGAATCTGAACCCCCGTAATCCGTATTATCCCGAACTACGTAAGCTATGATCTCTCACATCTGTTGAGAGTACGTAGGCACAATACTGACGTATTGGAGAGCCACCTTCCCCCATTCGTTACCCGTAGTTAGCCGAACTGCGTTGACTCTGATTTCTCGTTCTCTAACGAGAATACGTAGGCACGAAGCGCGATGCTTTGTCGAGTCACTTTCTTTTCTTTTCAGACCAGCCTTGATAGGTAGATAGTAAAACCAACCCTTCAGATAAACACAACAAGCGTGGATCTCGTTGAGTACAACAGACGTGAGGGGTGCTAATACCTTCCCCTTGCGTAATCGGCTCCCGAACCCAGACATGGTTGCGATGACCTTGTCTTATACCTTTTCCTCAGGTTTTTCCGATCGTTTCCTTTCCCTTTCTGTGGGATAAATAATGAAAGGTGGAGACTCTTTTGTTTTGCCGGCACCTTATTTTCGCAGTAGCGACAAGATGGATAAATTTATGGAATACCTTCGCACTCAGAAGGACAATACTACAACTGAAATTGAAATGGTTGCTGAGCCAATCCCCAACCAATCAAGATCTCTTCCAGGGCCTAATGGACATGTTGTTGTCTATTCCCATATGCAACAAAACTTCACTTCGTAAGTTACTAATTGTGGATTTTTTATTCCTTATCAGCTAGTGTCGTTGCCTTCGATTAATGAGAATGTTGGCATCCATCCTTAGGGAATGACTCCTTATTTCTCTCCCCCGATGATTGATGTTAATAACACCAAAGCTCCTCAAGATCAGCCTTAGTAGAACTCTGTGCCTGTGATCGTTGAAGCACCTGTTAAAACAGAGAACGAGTATAGGGGTCCTCCTATCAATGTGTAGATTCCTCCATCGGTCATCCAACCAGGTATGCAATATCCTTATTAAGGCAGATAGACTGCTAATTTTGGAATGCCACCTGTTCACCCTAGGTTACCTTGTGCCAATACTGCTCCTCAGTATGTTCATCATGGGGTATGCTCCATATGTTCACCCTAGAGCCTAGTATCCTCAAGTTGCCAATCTTAGAGACAACTTACTAACCCTGGTATGATGTATTCTCCTCAAGTTCCTCCTTAGTTTGCTACTCCTCAAGGTCCTCCTCAGACTGTTCCTCAAGGTCATCAATATGCTAGTCAAAATTTCCCCTATACAAATCTGAAAAAGCCTAATGCTAATTACCAATTGTTGGACGAACGTATTAGGGCCATCAATGGGTTCTCTATTTATGGGATGGACGCTAAAGAACTATGTCTAGTACCTAATGTTGTATTATCTCATAATTTCAAGGTTCCTGATATGTAGAAGTATAAAGGGCTAAGTTTCCCAAAGAGCCACATAACAATGTATTGCAGAAAGATGGCTTCTTACATCGACTATGATGCTTTGCTGATTCATTACTTCAAATACAGCTTGTTTGAAGCTTCTCTAGATTGGTACATGGGGTTAGAACGTAGCAAGATTCAGTCTTGGAAAGATCTCTTTGATGCTTTCCTGAAGCAATACAAGTACAACCTTGGTATGGCTCCGACCAGATTGCAAATCCACAATCAAGCTCAAAGAAGTAATGAGACTTTCAAAGAGTACGTCCAACGTTGTAGATAAATGATGGTCTGAGTTCGACCTCTGTTATCTAACTCTGAACTCGTGGACATCTTCATGAGTACACTCCAAAGGACGTATTTTGAAAAGATTATGGTAAGTATGCCATTCTTCCAGCTTATGGATATCAAGTACGCGCTTGTTACTAGCTGTTAGATAATCCATGTTAAGGGCTTTTATAGCCTAATACTAGGGATTACAAAAAAATTTGTAACCGCAGATAAAATCTGTCACAGATATGGGGCGGGTAGCTTAATTGATATTCACAGATAAAATAAATGGATATCTAAATACCCGTTTGTTAACAGATATGTATACGAGTTTAATGATATTTGTGCCCGCGAATATCAATATTCGTTAAAAAATTATAAAAGTCATTTAACTATCATTAGTTTATTATACCTTATTGTCACTACCGCAAAAAACACCCGATGAAGACACAAAGTCACCATCAAACTTTATTTATCCCAACGGGGAAAGGAAAACTTCGAGAAATTCTCAAAAGGGAAAGAACATGGTATCGCAAACAAATTCAGGATTCGGGAGTCGATTATGCAAGAGGAAGGTATTGGCACCCCTCACATTTATTGTACTCAACAAGATCCACTATTGTTGTTCTAATCAAAGGGTGTGTATATCGAAAGATTATTTATTAAGGGAATGCATGAATGAATTAGTGGGGAAAAAGAAAAAGTTTTTATTATTGAGTTTGTCTGAATTTTGCAACCTAGTGCCTACATAGCCTAGAGGGAATCAGAACTTCGTAGTTCTTGTTGAAAAACGTTTGCTCTGTTTAGCAATTTTATGGACGATGTTAACGCTCACATTCCAACTGCTAGGTTTTTCCGTTCGCACGTGACGAGACTTATGCTTTAGCCTGTATTTATGATAGAACAAAAATAACATGCCCTTTTTGAAAAACTTGAAGAGAAAATACCGAAGGAAAAATGATTTGCATTTGTTGGAGTGTTTTGTTAAGTTTTGAAAAGAGTTTGAGACGCGCATTGTACTACAGTCTATGACAATAAGCGCAAGTACTTTGTATAAATGATCCAAACATCTCGCATACAAAATACTCTAAGAAGAGGCAAGGAAAGACTCTCGCTAATCTTTTCCCATGTACTTAAGGCTCGTAATGTACCAAATGCATCATATTTATTAAGTATTTTGATATTGATGCAATAAATTTGTTTTAAGAGATGCAAAAGGGAAAGAAAAATCTAGGGGAAAACTCCATCCTAAATGTTGTCATGCAAAGTGGTCCTAGAGTTGGGATGAAAGGGAGTTTCTACCCTAATATGGTCATGCAGGATGGACATATGATTGAGGATAAAATGAAAATCTACCCTAGTGTTGTCATGCTTGGATTACCACCCTAATGTCTACCCTACTCCAAGCTTAATTAAAAATTAAGTTGGAGAAGGAAACCCTAAGGGAACATGTCAGAGCACCACAAGCAAGAAAAATCAAGAAATAAATAAACAGCAGCATATGACTGCGCCTCAATCAGAACAGCAGTGTATTTCCAGCAACATCATAATAGCATTTAACATCACATATTTTTAGAACAGGCATGTATGCAGCAACCACATAATATCAAGATTTAACAACTCATATTATGCACAACAACAATGTATGCACCAACAACATTGAATGCATTCAATAAGATCAAACATACATTAATGTGAACGTGTATGAACAATCCAAGATCAAGCAATGTCAGCATGCATCATCAATGGAGCAATTAATCATGAACATGCATCATGGAATTCAACAACCAACAATGCATACGAGCATGTACCAACATTTAAATGATTGATCTGGACATGTAATTGACAATCAATCATCGTGAACATGGAACAACAACCAACAAGTGTCAACATGTAAGAAATTAAGCAACATGGACATGCATCAAGAATGCAAGCAATTATCATGGACATGCGACACATAATTAAGAATCATGTATCAAAGATTCACATACGTACTACAAATGAAGGCTAAACAACTTTAGAAATGTCCACAAATATCGAACATATCAAGCAATGGATGTTAAAAGTAGAAAGGAGACAAGGCAAGCTCCAAAAACAAGCCAGAAACACAAATTATGGCAGGTGTAATCAGTTACCTGAAATGGTGTAACTGGTTACACCATGAAAAAAAAACAATTCCTGGATGCGCAACAGAAAGTGTAACCGGTTACACCTGTAAAAACAACATAAAATCATTTTTCAAAATCACTTTTCCATCATTACTTCAATGATCAAATGCAACATGTAATGGCATGCAATTGTACATGAAAAATACATTGGGCAACAGTAAATAACACCAATCAAGCAATAATATAATCAAGCAGTTGAATCAGAAGATCAATCGACACCAAAACCACAAGGATCTACATTGTGAAAGTTGCAAAATAAGGTAAAATAAGTTTGGGTCTAGGAATTATCAACCTACAAAGCTGAGATTTATTTTGGTAATTATTGCAAATAAAAATGGTGGATGTAATCAAGAAAACTAGATATCCATGATATTCTTCACAATAAAAGTTGAAGAACAGTGCAATAAGCTAGAATTGCTTCAAAATCACTTCAAGAAATTACTTCCAAAATTTAGATCTAGATCCAAATCAACTTCTACTGCAGAATTTGATGTTGATGAATGGAATTAATGAAGGTTAATGCTCTAAAATTAACAAATTCCAATGACGAGCTTGTTAATTCTAATAGAAGAGCTTTAGTGAGGTTAAGGATGAAATTTAAGAGAGAACTTGAGAGAGAATTAGAGTGTGAAATGTAGAGAAATCAGAAAAATGAGTGGAGCCCTTTTGGAATGCGAGAAATTGGTTTAAATATGGTCTAAGTATGGAATAAGAATGAGGCTTGGAAATTGGTTTTGAGTGAGGATTGGATTTTTGGTTTGGAATTTGGTATGGAGTTTGTTATAACTTTCATGTTCTAAATCCTTCCATCTGATGTAATAGTGATGCCTAGCAAAATCAATTGGAGTGAAAGTTGTTGTAGAACTAAAAAACTATTATTCTAGGCAAAATTCAACTGATGTAATCGGTTACTCCAAACATGGTAACTAATTACATGCTTTTAAAAATCAAAAGTTGCGCCTTTTGAAGGGGGTGTAACCGGTTACAAGGTTTTGGGTAACTGGTTACATCAGTGCAGAAATGAGAAAATTGCCGCGTTGCAACCTGTTCTGAGCACGACTCTACATCTGAACCTCAACCTTCGATATGACACTTACATGATGATCATAATATGATATATAACTTGTCTGGAATAAATCTTATGAACTTCGTGCTCTCTGTTCTTGATTCTAAAGTAATCAAACCATTTGTTAAGCAAAATAAATGCTTGAACCTCTGATGACTGTGAGATTAGTTCTTAATGCTACTGAAATACTCTCTGAAATAAAGAAAACCCTAAACCGCAAGAAATAGGTCGTGATCCCATGCCTTAAGAGTTCACGCACATGAATGATTATGATATCATGACCTAATGGAGATGCACGTCAATGAGAAGCAAAAGACAACTAGAATTAGAAACAAAAGGGAAAATTTTAGGGTGCAACAGCTGCCCCTATTCAATCGACTTAAACCTGAAGGTATGAAAAACAATGGTTTTCAGACATTTAAGGTATAAGTGGAATTGAATACCAAAAGAACCAAAAAATTTGCACTCTGTGGGGAAAATAAATATAACAGTGATAGAGTGTCAGCCGAAGACGGACTCTATTCTTGTTCATGTTTTAGAACTCTTAGGTTTTGTTCGCTCTTTTTCCTTTCCTTTTTGGATAAAATAAAAGTGCAGTGACGACTCTTTCATTTTTTAGTTAAGTTAATTAATAACTTACACTCACAATTTTACCACTACAGCCCTTGACTAACTGATCTTTGAGATGTTCTTTGAGTCTCGACGGGATTACCCCAGATTGACTGAATCTTGAGGTGGCTAGGCTTGCCCTTGTGCTTAACGGAGTTTTCATGTGTTTTTCCCCTGTGAGGTGATCAAATTTCCTATTGTGGAAACTTTCTTGATGTCAAGTGCTTGTTTGTGATAAGTGCTAAATTGGAGTGATATTGATTGTGAATAATTAGCCCTTATTAGCTTAGTTCAACCAATAAACCTCAACTTTTTTTGCATATGTTGTATAGTTTACATTATAGTGTATATATTGTATTATCGTATAAATATGATTGATCAAACGTATAGATCATTTCTAGATAAATGCATGGAGTAAGGGGGAGGATGATACAACACATTATGCTCAACTATGTTTCTACTGTTTTGCCATCATCAAAAAGGGGGAGTATGTGAGGGCAAAGTGCCTCATACTTGGTTATACTTTTTTTAATGATGTCAAAACATATATAGTTTGAAAAATGTACTTTGGACGGTATTATCGAGTCGCATATGCATGCGTTATCTTTCTTGTGTCAAACATTTGTCAAAACATGTCTAGATACATATAGAAAGAGAACTATGTGTGTTCTATATGAGTTTGATCATGTTGGTCAAGATAGAGATGCATTAGGATCTCTTAGAAGTAGCTAAATATATGAAAATCTGCATTTTTGTAAGTTCTGGGTCTTTGAGTTGACTCATATCATGCTTAGGTCGACTCATACAGAAGTCAATTTTCATGTCTTGCTCTTAGGAGAGCTCGCGTCGACCCTCTGATCGACTCATAATGTGTGCATTTGTGCTTGTCAAAATTGGGGTGCTTTGTGTCGACGCATGGACCTACTCTAGTCGATGCAAAGAGTTGTTTCCTGCATAATCCTGAATTTGGGAGAGCTTAGGTTGACCCTCCCCTTATTTTAGGTCAACCGCTCGCGCGTTTCTCACAGAATTTCTGTTATGCTTAACATTCAAAGTGACCGTTATGTTGGTTATTTGGTTTCAACTTTGCATATATATTGAGTTAGTTCATTCTACACAAGGATAACAAGAAAAGTGAAAATATACACTGATTTAGTTCTCATCATCTTCATCCTCTTTCTTGCATTTTCTCAACAACTACACATAATCATTTTTGTTTTGTATTCTGCACCATCAAGGTGATAACGTCCAAACTTAGGATTGGTGTATTGGGTTTGGGTTGAGAAATCAGTTGGTTTTTCTTGAATAAAACCTTGAGGGTTGTTTCTTCCAAGAATCTTGGATTTTAGGGGTTTTGCCCAAATAGTTTCTTCACAGACTCAGCCGAGAAAAGGTAATTGAAGAACGGGAGGTTCTGTCAATTTAGTAGCGTTAGTCAAAGGATTATGGTAGAAAGGTTTGGGTTCGAATTGTTGGTATTTGAAATCAGTCGGGCAAAGATTTGAAGACCAGAGGGTTGTTCAAAGGTGGTGTCATAATCAGAGGTTTACTCATCATGTTCGAAGGACTTGATTAATCTTAAATCAAGGGAAGAGAAGGCATATGATTGACATCAACATTTAGGTTTGATTGTTTGAATTCTATTGCTTGTAAAAACAATTTGCAACTGGTTATATATATAAGTCTCAATTCTATTTTTAGAATTGAGGGTAGACGTACCCCGAGCGAGGACGACGGGGGAACTGCCTCAACAAATTGGTGTTCTCTCTTTTTACTATTTTCATTGCTGAATTTTGAGTTTGTGTGCAAACATATTAGTTGATTAAAATTCTGGTGTGTGTTAGTGCTGAAACATTTTTTGAAACCTAATTACAATCTTTTGATTGCAATTGAAGAACATAGCACTTCATTCACCAATTTAAATTTACTTGAGGTGCTTCGCACACCAAGTGTTAGACTAATTGCGTGAACACAAACACTTGAGTTGTTTTTCAATTGGTTTATATTTCACACACATTAGAAACTGTCCAACTTTAAATGAACAAAATCTGATTGATTTGTGTTCAAACTATTGATTCTAATTCTCGTCCTTATCGGTACTCCATATAGGCTTTGCGTATATCCGATTTTTTTTGGTAAAGATTCGTTTAGACAAGTATAGTTCCTCGCCACTTCCGCTTAAAACTTTTTAAAATCCAAATCTTAATAAGCGCTGACTCTGTTTTTAACAAGTGATATATTCAACCCCCCATTCTAGATCATTGTTGTCGTCTAACAAGTGGTATCAAGAGCACCGGTTCATTCCGTGCTTCACATATAACTTCTTAGAATATAGCAAACGAACCAAAAGGGGCTTAAAATAGAGCACTTGTTTTCAATGGTGAGAGTTATAGTTACTTGAAAGATTGTATGCACGTGCATATAAATTCCATTGAAAGAAAGGTATGGAATGTTATATTGAACGGTCCTATGGAAATTACCATGAATGATGAAAATAACGTTGTTGTGCCTAAGCCTGAAGCACAATGGAAATATGAAGATGAGAAAAAGTACAATTACGATTGGAAGGCTAGAAATATTTTGATCTTCTCCTTGGAAGTTGATGAATATTATAGAGTTTCACATTGTATGACTGCTAAAGCTATGTGGGGCTTATTGTAAGTTGGCCATGAGGGAACTAATGATGTCAAACTAGCTAGAATCAACACTTTGACTCAAGAGTTTGATCTCTTTCATATGGAGCAAGGGAAAACCATTATCGACATGCAAAAGAGATTTTCTCATTTAATTAATAGACTAAATTCACTTGGTAGACCAATTTCCAATGATGTTGCTACTAACAAAGTTTTAAGATATCTTAACAGGGAGTGGCAACCAAAGGTCACGACCATAAAGGAAGAAAATGATCTTATGACTTTGGATCTTACAACTCTTTTTGGAAAGCTGCAAGAACATGAGCAAGTGCTTCTCAGTCTCGAGCAATTTGAGAAAAAGGAAAAGAAGGAAAAGACCAAAACTACAGAAAAGAAGTTTATAGCTCTAAAATCTTCTTGTTCAAAGTCCTCCATAAAAGAGCTAAGTGATTACGACTCGAGTGATGACGATGATGAAAAAATGAATGAGGATATGGGGCTGTTCTTGAAGCGATACAATCACTATGTAAAGAAGAATGATATCCAACATTCCGAAAAGAATCTTGTCAATTTTAGAAGACAATCAAGGTCTTCCAAGAATGAAGGCAATAAGGGGAGTAAAGCAAGAGGGTCATGCTTTAATTGTGGAAAAGTCGGACACTATAAGCCGGATGATGAAGAAGGATAAAGGAAAAGAAAGTAATTACTCACAAAAGAAACAAGGTAAGCCTAAAAGAGCTTACATTGCTTGAGAAAGCGATAATGAGTCATTCGCGGATGATAGTTCAAGTGACGAAAATGAGTCTGTCAACCTTTGTCTCTCTGCTCATCAAAAGAAGAAAAACAAAAAGGTACGACATGCTAAATATGAAAATTCTACTAGATTGTCTCATTCTGAATTACAACTTGCCTTTGATACCTTACACCATGAAGTAAAGGAAGCCTTTAAACAGTTGGCCTAAAACAAACAAACTTTTACTCATTTAGAGGAAAAGATCTCTGATTCCGAAAGGGAATTGGAGGCTTTAAAGGCATCCATGGTGGAAGTAACAAAGGTAGATGTTGAGGAAGAAAGAAGTAGATGGGTAAAATTTGGGTGTGATACTTGTCATATTTGGAAAAAATAGGTTAGAACTCTTAAAGCTAAACTTGACAAGGCTCTAGAACCAAAGATCATGTTTTCTATTGATAGATCATATTTTAGAAAAAGCATGATTAATCCTTATCAAAAATATACATATGTGATCAAAAATCTAGGTAACAAAAGTGATACAAAGGTTAACCTCACTTGCTTGTATTGTTGCAAAAGGGGTTAAAACAAGTCCTTTATCCCTACCTTTAATTTCTGTTTTGTTGTGTAGTTTGTTGACTTTTAATAATCTGACCTTGAGGATGATATTACGCTGCGTCAACATTTAAGGATGAGTAGTGCAGCTTAGGAGCCAGAGGCTTGAGACTGAGGAAGAATCCGAGGAGTAGCATATTATGGGAACACTTGAGCAGGGTACATTAAGTCAGGATTAACCATCTGATTATCAGTCTGACCAAATTGGATCCCATATGGATTGTAGGATGCCCTAGAATAAGCAAGTAGAGTTACAACAGCAAGAGGTGCCCTAGGTTAGGCAGAATGCACTATAGAGTTAGCAGACTGGAAGCCTTGGTAGGGGCCTTGCCCAGAAGGTTGAATGGCTGAAGCAATCAACACATGAGTAGGAGGACCCTTATTCTTTGCCTCAGCAGATGTTTCACTGATCACAAGTATGGAATTCTGGCAAGGCTTCTTTGTAAAGTATAATAGCTTCTGATCGAGGAGCTCTTGAACTTTGTTCTTGAAAATGATACAGGATTCCGTAGAGTGCCCCACATATCCAGCATGGTATCCACATGTGGCATTAGGATCGTGCCTAGGATGGTAGGGAAACTTAGTTGTCTCAATCTCTTTAGGAATAATTGCTCCAGTATGAATAAGATTAGACAATAGTTGGGTGTATGACATGGGAATTGGATCAAAGCAAGGACGTCTTCTTCCTTGTTTGTTGTTCCCTTTGCAGACTTGCTTCTACTTTTGTTTCTGATTGCCTTGAGTGGACTTATGATTAGATAGGGGATAAACAGGCAGATAGCTTATGGTTGCATTCGTGATTTCACCCGCCTTTTGCCCGTTCTCAGCTCGTTCATCAATCACAACTTGACCTGAGAAGTCCATTGTCATACTGTCTAGAAGTAGTTCCACAACCATGTCAACCTTGCCTTTCTTTCCCATTGTGTTATTATACCCAATCTATTCCATGATTCTTTGGCTTTCGGTGTCGCATAATCATTGTCTTTGGGATGATGAAGGGAAGAAGGTGAGCTTTTTTCTAGTTTGTGTGTATGCAATGCAAATGTTTGTATGCATATGCTGTTTATGCAGATGGAAATGCAAGTAAGATAAGCAACATCCATTTATTCAAAGATTCGATGATGCAATAATTCAAATTCAAAAGTCTGGTACATACAATGATGCAATAATAATATGCAATAATGTATGTTAGGGATGCAACATCTTCTGGATAGTCTACATAGACTGCTCGTTGTAGGTTCAAAGGTATGACGTATACACGAGAACAAAGGTATGTAAGGTCTATGGTTTCCTGCAGAAAAGCCCAAGATCCCCTCACAGGTGTGTTCTAGTCTTCCAAAGGTGGTCCCTAGAAGGTCTTCCAGAGTCATGGAATCAATTTAAAATACCCTACCGTAGTGAATTCTCACTGGACAAAAGTATTCTCAAGTGAAACTAGTCCGGGCGTGGCTCTCATGGCAACCCAAAGCGTAAAACGCAGGCGACATTCTGGAAGAGCACGCATCTGTAGTACTCGATGGGAACCATTCTGCTTACTTCTAGGCTCGACTGGGTTATTTATCTAAAGGATACTAGCCATAAAGGGAAATGAAAAAAGGAAAAGGAAAGTGATCGCGGAGGATTGGTGCCCTTGTGCCTACGTATCCTCATAGCGCAATGAGGAATTCAGAGCTCTGCAGTTCATGGAACCAGGGAAAAGAAGATTGGAAGAAGGTTGAAAACGAAGGAAGGTTGCTCGCCAAGATCTCACAATCTCGTGCCTACGTATCCTCACAATGCAGGGAGGAAGTCTGAGCTTCGTAGTTCGGGGAACCAGGATGAAGAAAGGAAAATAAAATGGTATCAAAAGTAAGAGCGAGAAAGCAAAGGAATGGTGGCAACTTCACTAGAGAAGAAAGCAAGGAAATGGTGCCAAAACCAAGAGAATAAGGAAGCAAAAAAGTTGAATTGATATAAGGTGATATCCACTGGGGATTCAGTATATCAACTGACATGCAGTGGTTAACCGAAGAAAGAGAGAATACAACCCTGACGGGAAAAAAAGAAATTGGTGTTTAACCGACAGATGATGATTACCTAGAAGAAAAGATCTTTTACCAAAAGGTGTTTGACCTACTGGAGAATTAGGTACGTTAACTGAAGAACTATGGTTAACCAAAAAAATAAGTGGAAGAAATGGTTTTAATAGACAGACTATTATCAACCAAAAGACGGATGTGGAACTAAGAAAAGGTTGTGACCCAAGGGAACAGGTGTAGAACCCAGCGAAGGTTGTGACCCAAAAGGGGTCCGGTACATTAACTGACAAGAAGTACTTGACCGAAGAAAGAGTATTGAACCAAGAAAATATTACTAACCCAAAAGCACGTGTATTCAAAGCAAAAGAAGGTTACTAACTCACGAGGGTATTGGTTTTAACATAAGGACTATGATTAACTAAATAATGAGTAATGAACCAAGAGAAAGTGATTAACCCAATATAAACTGACTATGTTAACAGACGGACTGTGATTAACTAAGGAATGGGTCATTAACCAAGAGAAGGTGATTAACCCAAGGAAGGATTGGTTTTAACAGGCGGACTGTGATCAACTAAAGAGTAGGTGATTACTACTCTTCGGGGGAACCAACGAACCAAAAGAGAGGGAGTTGAACCAAAAGAAGGTTGTTAACCTAAAGAACTAAGTATGTTAATAGATGAACTATGGTTAACCGAGGGAAGGAAGACATTGATCTTAAATCAATGAAGTGGTGATTGATCAAAGGAAAGATTGAAAAAGGAACGAGTGATCAAGGATCAATTCAAGTGAGGATCGGGAGACACTATAGACTGGAGATAGAGACGATTATTCCAGGCATAGGGTCATTCGTCCCCTACCTAAAATAACTAAAATGAGTGTAGAAATTCTCCACTCCCATCCCTTCTCTAGCACCAAAAGTATGTGCGGACATTGAAACCGAAAGAATAACGGTGCAATTTGTATAGTGCTACAATGCATTGTGCAGATCTCTGGCTCAGCAGGATCAAGAAAGAAAGGCTCTAAAGAAATCCTAAAGAAAAAAGCTCGGGAAGATTAACCAATCAAAACGAGGTTTTGATCAATCGATCAAAGGGAAGGAACATGCCAATAGTCTTTCAAGCAAATCGAAAGATCATCAAAGCAAACGTGAGAAATAAGGATTGTACAAAATTAAGTCTGCTCAATGAAGAACAAATCTAATGCATCAAATATAAATTGCCAAGCATTAACAAGGGAAAAATTAGCATGCACGTAATCATGTTAACACATAAGCAAGAATTGTGCAAAAAATGCTTGAAACATGTGATCAATTTGCAAAATAATCGAGAAAAATTATGCAATTAATCGAGCAAAGGTCATGTCAAGTAGATTCTGCCCTAAAACAGTAGCATTAACTTGAATACAAGTAAGCATGGGAAGTTGTACAAGAAAATAGGCCAAAACAGTCCCAAACAACAAGTGTTTAAGCAAAAATGTTAGGTGTAATCGATTAACAGCCTGATGTTAATCGATTACACTATGTAAAATTTGTGTTTTCAGGCACAAGAGAGGTGTTAATTGATTAACACTGTGGAAACAGCAAAAAAAGAATTTCAAAAGGCACTTTCCAGAATCACTTATCGCATGAAATTATAGTGGATCAATGCATAGAAGAAGATGCAAAATTCATGTTAATTCATAGAAAATGAAAGCTAAAAGAATCAATCATGCAAAGCAAGAATTCATTCAACAAAGCATCAACTAAGAACTACATTGCGAAAACGCAAAATCGATCAAAAACAGTAAATTAAGCAAGAATCACCAACCTACAAAGCTGAGGTTTGCCTTGGTAATGGTTGAGCAAAAATGTGATGCAAAGAAGCAAAGAAAACAAGAGAATTCTATGATTTAGAGAAAATCATAGCAAGAAAATTGTAGAAAACGTGATAAATGCTTCAAATCCGAAGTTACACCAAAACTCTTGCAATGATCAATTTCCAACACTTGAATTAAAGTAGAAGTTCTTGTAATTGTTGAATCCAAAGAGAAATGCAGTTGAATGGAGATTTAGCTCAAAAGTTTAGCAAGTTCAATGTGAAGATTGCTAAGCTTTAATAGAGGAAAAGAGCTCTAGTGAGATTTGGTGAAGAAGATGAAGATGAAGATGAATGTAAGAGAAAGTTGCAGAAATTTCAGAGAGAAATGAGAGTGAAGAGTGAAAATTTATGAGAATGATCAAGGGTCCCTTGCATCAAGGTGAGGGTTTTCTTATATAGAGGTTAGTCTTGGAGTGCATGGAGGTTTGGATTTTGGTTTAGAGGTAGTTAATGAGGCTTGGCACTTGATTTGGAGTTAGTTAGACCCAACTCACTGAGTTGGGGTCTAACTCAGTTAGTTATTGGTTAACTCAGTTGGAGAATCCCAATTTAAGCTCCATGATCAAGTAGTTCACATGCTTGGAAATGAAGGTGCATGGTGAGCATGATTGAAAGTGAGGTAGTGTAGCAAATGCACTTGATATTTTATGGTGTAATCACATGTCTAGAACCTTCCACAAGATGCTAGAATGATGTAGACCAAAGGAGAAGAGTGTAGATGCTGCAGTGCTGCAAAATGTTGAAATTTTGCAAAGCTTGCAGGTGTTAATCGATTAACCATATAGTGTTAATCGATTAACATAGGAAAATTTTCCCCACTTTGGCGCTAAACAAGTTGTTATTGTTGTAGTTCTATTATTCGACCCCTTACTTTGATAAATGGGCATAGAAACCCTCTTGTTTTGCCTATATTAGTGTTGTGATAACTCAATGGAGATCATATTTATAGCCTCTAGATTCTGTGTGGATTTGATTACATACCTACAATGAAATCATAGATAAAAGAAATATTGATGTGTATGCTAGGAATGCAGGTGCACATGCTTATAGAAAAAGGAAAAATGGGAGGTCAAATTTCGGGTTATGACATTCGACATGGTGAATTGGATTATCAAAGTCATAATAAGCCATATCAAATGATCAAATGATCAAATGCAACATGTAATGAAATGCAATTATACATGAAAATTACATCAAACAAAAGCAAACAACACCAATCAAGAAATAATATCATCAAACAATTGAATCAATAAATTAATTCACATAAAAACCACAAGGATCTACATTGTAAAAGTTGCAAAATAACTAAAATAAGTTTGTATCTAGGAATTACCAACCTATAAAGCTTAGATTTGCTTTGGTAATTGTTGCAAACAGAAAATGGTGGATGTAATCAAGAAAACCAGAGATCCAAGAGATTCTTCACAAGAAAAGTTGAAGAATAATGCAATAAGCTAGAATTGCTTCAAAATCACTTCAAGGAATTACTTCCAAAGTTCATATCTAGATCCAAATCAACTTCTATTGTAGAATTTGATGTTGATGAAAGGAATTGATGAAGGCTAATGCTCTAAAATTAATAAATTCCAATGAAGAAATTGTTAATTCTAATGGAGGAGCTTTATTGAGGTTAGGGATGAAAGTGAAGGGTGAAAAAGTGAGAAAGAATTTGAGAGAGAATTTGAGTGTGAAGTGTAGAGAAATCAAAAAAATAAGTAGAGTCCTTTTGGAATAGGAGAAATTGGTTTAAATATGGTCTAGGTATGGAATGTGAATGAGGTTTGGAAATTGGTTTTGAGTGAGGATTGGATTTTTGGTTTGGCATTTGGTATGGAGTTTGTTATAACTTTCATGTTCTATATCCTTTCATCTGATGTAATAGTGATGCCTAGCAAAATCTATTGGAGTGAAAGTTGCTGCAGAACTGAAAAATTATTGTTCTTGGAAAAATTCAACTGATGTAACCGGTTACACTAATCATGGTAATCGGTTACATGCTTCAAAAATGGCGCCTTTTAGAGGGGGTGTAACCGGTTACAGGCTTTTGGGTAACCTTTTAAATTAGTACAAAAATGAGAAAACTGCCCTATTGCAACCTGTTATGAGCATGACTCTGCATCTAAACTTCAACCTTCGGTATGACACTTGATTGATGATCAGAATATGATAGATAACTTGTCTAAAACAAATCATATGAAATTTGTGTTGTTTGTTCTTGATTATGAAGTAATCAAACCATTTATTGAGCAAAATAAATGCTTGAGCCTCTGATGACTGTGAGAGTAGTTCTGAATGCTACTGAAATACTCTCTGAAATAAAGAAAACCCTGAACCACAAGAAATAGGTTGTAATCCCATGCCTTAAGAGCTCATGCACATGGATGATTATGATATCATGACCTAATGGAGATACACGTGAATGAGAAGCAAAAGCCAAATAGGATTAGAAACAAAAGGGCAAATTTTGGGTTCAACACTTATCTTTTCATCTTCTACAAAAATTAGTCTTCTTATATTTCTTTTCTTTTTTTATAGATTTTCTTTGAAGAAAATATTTCACATTTAATTCTAATTTTATTAGCCATTTCTTATTTAGTATCTTCAATACTTCATACATCACTTCAACAATTTCAGAGTCCAACCAACTTGTGTCGTCATTCCTCTGCCGAACCAATGTCTCCCATCCTACTCACTTGTCGTCCGCTTTTCTATCGTAACTCACAATCACCGTATTTTTTTATTTGTTTGGTTAAAAATGAAATGTATGGATATCCTTTTTGGATCTAATTACATTTTGGTGAATAAGAAGAAAATTAATGTGATGAAATGTTATTGTTAAATTAAGAGCAAATTGTATGGATGTTATGTTATAATAACTTTTTGTGTTTTAAAAGAAGTTCAAAATATTTTTTTTCAAAAAATAATTTTTATAAAAAATATTATCCATGGATATCTATAAATATCTGCAGATATCGTAAAATCCACGGATTACTCGCTTAATGAATATCCACATAGATATGGGACGGATATGAATATCATATTTATCTAACAGGGTAGATACGAGTATCATAGTATCTGCTCACATGGATATCCATTTACATCCCTACCTAATACACCTTATGTTCTAATTCGAAGGGTATGTGACATAAATTTTCATAGACTAACTTAAACGGGGTTGCTCTTATAGGGGTTTTATAAGAGGTCCTATAATCCCACATTGCATCTTGCAGTTTAGAGGACCAATATTTCATAAAAATGAAAACTAATTTCTCTAGGATATGTTTGATTTCCCTATTTGACACTTTTACTTGTCCACTGGTTTATGGATGATAGGGTGTAGCTACTTTATGTTTCACACCATACATGTTTAACAGGTTCTAAAAAATTCTTGAAATAAAATGAGATCCGCCGTCACTTATAACGAGACGAGGAACTCTGAATCTAGGAAATATGTAGTCCTTAAACATCCTAATGACTACTCGTGCATCGTTCATAGGTGAGGAAATATCCTCAATCCATTTAGATACATAATCGACTGCTACGAGAATATACTTGTTTCCCACGGACGATGGAAATGGACCCATGAAGTCGATTCCCTAGACATCAAAGACTTCCATTTCTTGGATATTTCTTAGGGTCATCTCATCGCGTCTTGAAATATTTCCAGTCTATTAGCACCGGTCACATTTGAGTATGTAAGCATGGACATTGCGCCAATAATGTTGGCCAGTAAAGGCCTTCTTGAAGGATCCTAGCGCCAGTTTTGATGTGCTCGCATGTCAGCCATAGGGTGCATAGTGGTAACGAGTTATTATACTTTCCACTTCCTTCTCATGTACACATGGTAGGTGCGTATCACGAGCGCAATGCTGACGTGTTCGTTGGATAATAACTATAAGTATACAGTTGTTCACGTAGTTTTAAAGAAAAGGTTGTCGATCCCACAGGGAAGTGATAATTAAACTAATGTTGTCTATTGTTGCAGTGTAAAGCTAAGGCTAAAGATTCAACGGATTCGAAACGGAAAGGAAAGGGTACAAAAATTCTAAAGATTTGAATTTAATAATAAAACGAGTCTGGTATATGGATTCTGCGTGCCTAAAGGACTTGTAGAAGTCGGGTGCTAATTACGACTGAACTTAGTTCCATAGAAAGTACTATCTTAAAGACTCTGTCTCACACTCTCGCGCTATCGACAAGAACCACACCTTTCAACCACGGGATTTTTCTCTCACTCTCCCATTTCAATTAAAAAGTGTATTTTTAAAGTTAATGAAATTCTAAATGATGCCTAAAGCGCTCTCGTTGTTTTTAAGATTGATGCCTAGTTTCCACTATTAGTTCGTCCCTCACACTTTCGCGCTATCAGTCTGAACCTAGTATATTCCTCATTTTTGTGTCGAAATAATAAAACATGAAGAATGAGAAACAAAGACCAAAACTAACATATAATCAATAATTTCGCGCCTAAATTTTCTACGAATTCCCGTCAGTAATGACGGTCTTCATACGCCGAACTCAATTGATTTAGCAAGACATATTGGTATTCAAATCAAACATGGTATATGTAATCAAATTCAGAACTAATATGTTAGACTAAATTAAAGTAAAAAATGCAATAGTAAAAATAAGGAAATAAACCTGTAAAATAAATTTGAAACTTTGAATTAGAATTTTGTCCGCGGGCTTCGTTTGAAATTCCAAAGGTACAACAGTAAAAGAAACAATACAAAGTAAAAAATGCGACAATTCCTCGATGTGAGTAATAGTCATTTTAAAACTGAATTTATGCCTAAGATTCTAAACTTATTTTTAGCAGAGCTTCTACACGATTTCTGGTTGTCTGGAAAGTCACCAATGAGTCCTATATAGAGAGAAAATAATGATACCAACTGCTCTGGTCGTGGCCTGTGAGTGGAGAGGAAAAAGGATGGAAAAACTGCTCTTTAACGATTGTTGAAATTGAAAACTGCCACTGTGCTGCCATGGCGAATGCCATTGGGTCATGGCGAACACCATGGCCTTCATTCATTAAATTACATGGCATACTGATAGATGGCGAATGCCATATAGCCATGGTGAACGCCATATCAGCAAAGGGGTAGAAAGTCTTCTTTTTTGCTGCATTTTCCTATTCTTCTACTCTTTTTTTGCTTCGCTCCCGATTTCGTAATAGATGAAGCTATCAACTGCAAAACACAACAAAACATAGTAAAATGCAAATAAGAATCGATAAAAACAGACAAATAATACGTGCAATGAGCTTAAAAATATGATTCGATTTCTCATATCAAACTCCCCCACATTAAGACTTTTGCTTGTCCTTAAGCAAACTCCCAACACAAATGAAAATAGTAGGTGCAGTATCCAAAATGTAGGCACGACATGATTCTAAAATTGATACGCGGCTACTAGGCTAATGCTAAAAGGATAGGTACTAGATATTGATACCAAGGATACCATAATGTCACATATCCACATTTGCAGACAAAGACTCCCCCTATGCAATACCAATCTAAATCATACCATTATGACTCGACCTCCATCCCTCGTTTCTTTTCACCTCTCTTTCATTCTCGCGCGATCACATTAATCTCGTTATCCCCGTACTCGCATGGTATGTGAACTTGTTAGTGTTCATGATCTCGTTATTCAACTTTTTGCTCTTTTTCTTCTTTTCTTTTTCTTTTCTTTTTGAATTTCAGAGGTCCGATCCATTGGGCTAAATGGTCGGGTGAGGACCACCTAACTTAGAGGGAACCGAATCTTTTCATTTTCTTTTCTATAAAACAGCTCAATTCAAATTATTTTTCGAGACCACCACATATTTGCACCAGTTTATTACTTAGCGTGTGCCTTAGGATGGTGCTGACTGCTAACATAAACTACTCAAGGGACTACTACATAAATCAGAAATCAAGGTCTCGGAATAATGGTTATTTAAATCAATGTCGCATACTTAGGGAGTCTAGAGTGTTACGACAATACCGATATTATCAAAACTTTCTCAAGTTTTATTAACATAGCCTAGAAGTGAAAACTGTCATGCCAAAGAATCGGAAAGAAAAATATTTCATTGGGGTCAATTTTTAAGGGGAATTATCTAACAAAAGAAAAATATAACATACAATAGGACTCAATCGGCGCACAAAAAGACTCGACAGAACTAAAACAGAAATAAACTAACTAGAAAAATATAAAAGCAACATAAAAATGACAGAAAAGTAAAAATTAAGTGATAAAGCTCCTCCCTCACACTTGAACCAAACATTGTCCCCAATGTTTTAGTGCAATATGAAAAAAGGAATAGAGAAACCTAGTGGAATCAATGGTGGTGGCCTCGGCCGCGAGGGTGCTTAAATCCTATGCCAATGGCAGGGCTAGGAACATGCTGAATAAATTCTCTCAAAGATGTCACCTCCACCCTCATACCCTCCATCTGCTGAGTAAGATCTCCAATGTCATGCTCTATCCTGTCGGCAAAGTCAACCTGCTGCTGGTTTTCCTAGTCTATGGCAACTCTGAGGTCCTCCTATTGTCGCTGCATACTTTGAAGCAGTAAATCACGCTCAGCCTCTCTATCATTCTGATACCGTAGCTCGGAGAAAATGTCATCTAGAGTGCTCCCAATGGAGACATAATCATACTCTTCACGGGGCTGGTATGCACCTGAAAATTGATCAGAAAAAGGAGGTGTAGTGTGTGCATGAGTACTCGACCCTAGAAAATCAACATTATTTGCACGGGTGCCAATATGTGGAGCATGCCACATAGTCTCGGTATAGGCCCTGTTAACAGTCTCCTCCTCAAGGTTTGGGGCCTCAGTGTCAAACAACCAGTTAGTGCTAATGCACACATTAATGCGTATCGAACAAGGAAAATCAATGCTCCTCACATCCCTGTTACTAATCATCAGCCTATTTTTTTGTTCGGCAGATTCTTAATGAGGCGCATGTTGCGGCAATAGTCTAGGTTAGCAAAAGGAATGGCTAACTGCTCAAGGGTAGCTAACTCAGAAGTCAAGCCTAAAGCATAGGCTATGGAAGTGACTACACCTCCTACACAAATATGGCCATCGGATCTACCGGAGGCAGATGCAAGGTGAGATAATAGGAAAGGGGTAGGGTTTACCTTAGTTTCAAACAATGTATAATGGATGAAGAATAGGTATTTGGAATTGACATTCCCGGTGTTCTCTCTGCCAAATATGGTATTGGCTAAGATGCAGTGAAGGTATCTTATGGCGGGGTTGTAAATTGGGGTCACTTTTAGACCTTCCTAAAAGGTGGAGGTCTTACCAGTGATCTGTCGCCAAAAACCTAAAGCACTTGACTCCCACTCACCCTCTAGGGGCGCTTGGCAAGAATAATCCTCGCCACTAGAAAATTGAAAGATTTGGCCTATTCTCTCCTGAGTGAGTGTATAGTCTATATTAAATAAACTAAAGCGAATGATTCTAGTGGTGTGTGACAGATCATGAGTATATTGAAGAGTGCTTAAAAATTCATATGTCAGTCTATGGTAAGTGGGGCTAGGAACAGAGCAAAAGTGGGACATACCTAGGTTTGTCAGCATCCAGTTGACACTATCGTACAGGCTTAAGTTGTAGATGGTGTCGATACCAGGATACCTCGTTCCAACAATATGTCTCTTGCATATCTTGTGGAAGACAGTTTGTTGACATTCACCAACGATTCCATTTCCGAACTCGATACCCATGTAGTCGATGTCTCGAGCAACTCTTGGAGGCATTCTGGAAATTTGGATGATGATGAGAGGTTATGGTGGTGATTATGAGAAAAGTTTGAAGAGTGAATGCTTATAATGGAGAAAGAGTGAATGGTTTTTTGGTATTTATAGAGGAAAATAGGAATAGGAATGGTTGGGGGTTAGGATAGAGGTTAAGAGAAGTTGTTCTGGGTGATTATTGAGGAGTTTGAGAATTTGAAAGGGTATTAGTTTGAAAACCCCACAAAATTTTGCAATAGAAAATGCGTAGAAAATTGCTTGTTCCGCTGCCATGGTGAACGCCATTAAGCACATGACGAATGCCATGTGTTTAAAAACTTGAAATTTTGAATATAGCAGCTGATGGCGAATGCCATCTAGCAATGGCGAACGCCATCTAGCTAAAATGCACAAATTTCATTTTATGGTTCAGAAACCAGGATTTATTATTTTTATTTTATGAAACAAATACTATTTTAATGAGTTTTATGTGCAGAATTTAAATTTTGAGATTAAAAGATGCATAAACATTAAAAAATATATAACACTAGGAACATAAATAAATGACATAAAAGGGAATCACATTAATTAATAACAAAAAAAAACAGCATGTCTTTACCAATAAATCGACGATACAATAAATTAATAACAACAATGGAAATAAATGTAATAATAACTAAAACAATCCAAAACATAAAAGCAACGGAATACAACGGTACAAATTGTCAGTCATCAACCAAAGTGTCGCCTAAATGAGTGAACTTGCTGAAATAAATGATCGAACTGCTCATTGGCGACATCCATAAAACCAATGAGATCTCCTCGGATAGAAGTGACCTCATTCCTAAGAGTCTCAACTTCAGAATGTAAAGCACTAATAGAAGCAACATAGTCTACATGAGCTCCAGAGACATGAGAAATTGCATCATGGGGAATGGCATCCCGAACTTCATACGGTTGAGGACTATAAGGAGGGGTAGGTGATTCACTTTGCTCCTCCAAGTCATACAACTAGTTATCTTTATTGTGCACATTGGTTCTCTCATGGTTAGGTAAGGTGAAATTGTGGACCACTTTGTTATCAATCAAAAACTCAAATTTAGCGGATCCTAAGTTAGTTATAATGCCCTGGTTAAAACAAAAATGCAGATGCATATGTTGTACCCCAAAATTTGACCAACCTTTTTCTTGGCTTATGTTTCTTTTCATTTAGCATTTGCATTTTGCATATCATTGGTTCTTAACAAGGGATCAAGAGTTTTTGTGCCATTCAAGAAGGGAGCTTCATGTTCAAGCTCAAGAAAAGGTATCATGGGCAAGCCATCAGGGTTAATTACTATCAGGACTAGGTTTCTAAGCTCTTTGAGAAGAGAGGTTTGGGTATGGGTGTCACCTCCTATCTTGAGGATCATCAGAGGGTCATCAGAGAATCATGAGGTCACTTACTTGTATAAGACATGATTTAAAAGCTCATTGTGTACCTTGAGAGGTCTTTGTGGAGCTTGTATAGTCATTCATTTCATATGCAAGAGCGCAGTCAAAGAATGTGGAATTAGGGTTTCATTTGGTCAACCACAAGTCAACTGTGGATTTGAGGGGATTCAACACTTGGTTCTAAGTCATACAAGCCATGGGAAGTCATCCTAAATCATCTAGGATGTCATTTTAAGATCAAATGAAGGAGATTCAAGAGTTCAAGAAGTTACTAAATTAGGGTTTCAGTTGATTTCAGTGCAAAATCCCCTTCTTTGGTGCCTAACTTCAAGGACAATTTTCCCTATGATGCAAGCTTAATCTAATTTTCATGAAAACATGAAACTTGTATATCATATTTCAAGCTTTCTTTTGAGTACAAGAATGCATCCATTAAGTTTGTACATCTCAAGTTATGATGTCAACAAGTTGGAGTCCTCAGATGAAGAGAATTTTGGTCAACTCAAAGTCAACTCACTTCCAAGGAATTTTTGGCATAAAATAAAGTTTCTCCTCAACTTAAAGTGAACATGAAAGTTTTTCCTCATGATCTTAGCTTTCCAAAAAGTCCTAGAAGTCCCTTTTCTCATGTGTACATCTCAAGTTATGGACTTCACAAGGACAGGGTATTTTGGGAAAGTTCATTATAAGTCATTTTCTTCAATGGTCAATTTCATGAACTTTAAGACCTCAAATGCAATTTTATGCCACATGAATGTTGTGTCACATTAGTTCAACTTCATCATGAGCTTGATTTCCTTGAAATTTGGTGGATTATGTGATCATATGGACCATTTTAAAGGTGAAATTTTGACTTTTGGCCGTGGTTTGGATATCTTACATTACAAGTCACTCTTTAACCTCATTTTTGATCTTTTCCACACAAGTACATGACAATAAAGAGTTTTAATTCATTTGTGCCAACATGAAGAGGAATTATAGGTCATATTTTCAAATTTCTTACTTAAAAAGTCATGACTTGAAACTTGGTGCAAACTATTGTTACATGAATCAAATCCACACCATTGATTTCTACACACCTCACTTGCATTTTTGCTGACCCAAAAGAAGATGTAGGATATGGAACCCGTGTGTGGTGTTAAGTGGAAAAATTTGGCCAAAAACTTGAAATCATGCAATGCAGCCAACATGGGCCTGCATGGTCATAAAAAACCCACCATATAAAAGATATTTGGTTGCCCTAAATGCTAAGAGATGGATGCAGCTGCTTGAGAGAGAGGAGAGAACTTGAAATTTCCATTAAACTTCACTTCTTCGAATCTGGTTGCACACTGAAAATCAACTCAAATTGCTGCTCATTTCTTCTTCACAAGAACTTAAGGAGCATATTGGAAGCATTGGATCAAAGCTTGTGTGCGTTTGAAGGATCAACAAAATCTCTCTGTTAGGTAATTTTCAGCAACTCAAAACCTTCATTTTAGGCATCATTTTAGCTTCATATTGGGTGCATCTGAAGCCCTACCTATGGTAGACAATGTTTGAACCTTTCATTTGTATGTACGTTGCAATTTCAGTGTGTGCTCTCAAATTTTTGTGGCTTAATTCTGGCTTATTTGGGAACCTTTTTAAGTTTTAAATGGTGGGTTCGTACTCCTTGTAACTTCAGCTTTTGATTGGTATAGAATGATGCCATTTTTATGGAAGTTTTAGACCTGGTCTTCGGGGAGTTGGTCGGAGAAGACGACCGGAGCCCTAGCTCTGGCGTCTAGTTTAATTTATTATCTAAATTGACTCATCCTTGTTTGAATGTTTGACCTATGACTTGTTTCATTCTCATTGGATTGACTTTGGACACGCAAGCGTTGAAATCCACCTAGGATTAATGAAATGTTGCGTTTCATTCTTGGCCTGAGTTTGTGTTGGATTGGGCTCAGTTTACTTTCCACACCCTCCTTTTATTTGGCCCATCACGCTTTTGTTCATGATTCAGTGTAATGGATCATTGTTGGCCACACCCCCTCCTTGCCTCGTTTTTATTTTTATTTCATTTTAATTTCTGTTTTCATTTTATTGGTTTAAAAATAGATTTAATTATTAGAAAATTCTACAAAAATATTTTTCTAACATTTCAAGATGTTATTTAATTTTTCAAATTTTTATTTATTTTAATTTTCCATTTATTTTGCTATTTTATTTGGAATTAAAGTTTTGATGTGTTTTATGGTTCCTATCTTGTTTGATCTTGTCCATTTGAACCCTAATTTTTAATCCCCAATGACCATTGTTTCTCTCTCATTTAGGTGAGGGGTTGAAGCATTTTTTAGGGTGATTTTAAGTGGCCAACGATCAATTTCCATTTGGTTTTGATTAAACTTTTGTTGAGCCTCGACATGTACTCGATAAGGTGGAGCACCATACATTCTTAGAATTATTTGGTGATGCCTTGAGTTGAATTTGTCCGTGACACTTTACTTGCTGGTTTGTGATTGATCAAGTTTGGTTTGAGATTTATTAAACATTCCTTCTATTTTTGGTGAGCCTTACAAGTCAAGTGACTCTTGGAGGTGTTCATACATACATGCTTGACCTAGTTTCTTTGGGATATGATCATGAGTGATCTTATATGCATCTCTTAAGTCTTGTTACATCATTCTAACATACTTGAGGTGTTGTCTTACTTGTCTTGGGTCATCTACATGTGTAACTTGCACTATAAGTCATCTTTGAATCATGTTTCTCCACTTGTTCTAAGTGTTGAGTTTATGCTTGAACTTTGGTTCATCACTTGTACATGATCATGATTGTGATTCCCTTTTTCTTTGAGCTTGAATTTGGACCATTCCCATTGTGTTCTACTTCTCCCCTAGTGGTTTTACCATTTGTTCATGATGATTTGGTGTCCATGGCACCATTCTTCTCGAAGCGAAGAAGACCAGGATTTATTATTTTCATTCATAGATTTTCAATTTGCAAAGTGGCCTATACAAAATAATTCGCAGGCCTTGGGCAAGGCCAGGAACTTTTTAAAGAAAAACACAAAGCTAACAAGCAAAATGAATTACTCTAAAGGTAAAAAGACAGGAATTTCCACAGCCTCCCAATTGTGTAGAGCTGCTCCTCCCCGAATTATCAGATGATCTAGATCACGATCCTCATCCTCAGCAATGATAGCGTTTATCTGCAATCCGCCAATGGTAAAGGTATCTTTCAATGACTTCTTCCTCATGACGCCTTCTTCCGGCTCGCCTTCTAGAGTTGGTTTGTAACCCAACCCTTGTCGACCGTTCTTCGCTCGAGCGTTGACTTCAATGATCTCTCCCCATCCTAATGGGATTCCAGCTTTCAGCGCAGCTTTGACACTCTGAACAGAAGTGAAGGATGGACCACGAGTTATATCAGACTCTTCTACTAGAATAGCATGGGCTATCTCTAGCGCTTGGAAAGCTGTTTCAAGTGAATCTTCGTCCGCTTCGATGTACCGGAACGAAGATAGGTTTCTCACCATTAGATCCTCTTCTCCGTGAACGATGACCAACTGATCATCAACAACAAATTTCATCTTTTGATGGAGGGTAGAGGTTACAGCGCCCGCTGCATGTATCCATGGCCTCCTAGTAGACAGCTATAGACTGGATTGATGTCCATCACTTGAAAGGTGATTTCAAAGACTTGTGGACCTATCATGATAGGAAGATCAACTTCTTCTATTACAGCCCTTCTGGAACCATCAAATTCCTTCACCACAAGAGATGTTGGCCTCATATCAGCACCTTGGTAAGCAAGCTTAGCTAATGTTCTCTTCGGCATCACATTGAGTGTGGGTCCTGTATCAACAAGTACCCTAGACAATGTATCTTCCTCGCATTTAATTGACACATGCAGAGCACGATTGTGCTTGCGTTTTTCAGCCGGTAGGTCGTTGTCATCAAAGCTTAGAGTATTACGGGTCGTGATGTTTGCCACAATGGAGTCGAACTGCCCCATTGTGATGTCCTTGGTCACATGAGCTTGCGTTAGGATCTTTAGCAAATCTTGGCGATGCGCTGGGGAGCTCAATAGTAATGGCATGACTGAGATTTTGGATGGCATTTAGTTCAGCTGATCTACCACTCGGTAGTCGCTTCGACGAATGATCCGCAGAAATTCTTCCTCATCATTTCTGAGGCTCTCTTTTCCCTTGACAATAGGTTCATTAGTGAAAACTTCCTCTAGAATGGATCCTTTAGGGGCAGCAGCTTTTAGAGTGGGAACCGTTGGTGGAGGAACTGCATTAGTCGCTCGTGGTTGATACACGTGACCGCTTCGGGTCATTTTACTTCCACCGGCGATATTGGCTACATTTGCTGGCTTTCTTTCCTTGAAAATTCCTTCACACCATGAATGATCTTCTCTTGGTGTTATGGCCCTTGGGTGAGGTCTAGATCCTCCCCTTGGTTCAAATCTGGATTGACCCCTCCCAAATTTTGGTGGTGCGTCGTCACGGAACACTGGTTGAACGCTTTTGTTGTTGTTGTTGTTATTTCTGAAAACGGCCCTTTTGCTAGGCTCTTTGGGCATATTGAACACGGGTTTAATTACCGCTACATCTTCTTTTTTCTTTCTGCTAGCGATCTCTATCATTCCTTGCTCAAGCATTGCTCGAATATCCTTTTGCACAAGGTCACAACCTTGTGGGTTCATCATACATTGTTCACAATCTTCGTGAGAAGTTTTAAGTGTCCATGCTTGAGCTAGACGTTTGTGCAGTTCCACCAACGGCACTTTGATTTCGTCAATGGTAGTAATAGTCTTAGTTTCAGACCCTTCCCCTTCTTCAGTAATAACATTCACTCCACCATGGTTTGGTAGAGGATTATTCTTTACATTCGGGTGGTTGTCTTCGAAAGACAAAATCATTTTTTCGATTAACTCCCGAACAAGGTGCTGGAGTGCGAAGCATCCTTCGAGGTCATGGCCCGAGGCGTTTTCATGGAATAAATAGCAGGCATTGGCATTGTAGTAGTATGGAAGTGGGTTAGGTGGAGCACCTAATTTCCTTGTCTTGACTAGCCCTCTTTCTATCAGCATTGGGAATAGATCAGCGTAACTCATTGGGATAGGCTGTATCTTTGGCCGATTCCCTTGGTAATTGGCCCTCGGAGCCCTATTTTGAGGTTGTTGGCCCTGTTGTTGATGATATTGTTGTTGATGATTAGAATGATATTGTTGTTGACTACTGGATGCCCCTTGTTGAGGACCCTGATGCGATGAGTGTTGAAAAACAGGAGTTATAGCTGCTATGTAAGATGGTGGATGGTATTACTGGCGATGGTTCCTTGAACTCTGCGCCTTTTTTCCATATGTTACAACACTTACGTCACTCTCTTTCTTTTTATGGAAGTTGTTAGTCGGCTTCTTGGCGGCACCGGTGCTTGAACTGGCATTTGAAGTTGTCACCTTCCCACTTTTTAAACCGGCTTCTACCTCGACTCCTACCACAACAATGTCAGAGAAGTTGGTAGTAACGCTGCTGATTAATCTCTCATAGAACTTTGGTCTGACTGTGTCTACAAACCAGTCTGCTAGCTCTTTTTCAGTAAGAGACGGCTCAACCTGAGCAGCAGTCCCGCGCCACCTTTGTGCATATTCTTTGAAAGTTTCAGTTCTTTTTTGCGTCATACTGAGGAGTTGACGGCGGTCTGGAGCCAGATCCATGTTATATTTGTACTGCTGAATGAAAGCATCTGAAAGATCTTGAAAACCATGGATTTTTGCTTGGTCCAGGCTTAAGTACCATTTGGCTGACGCTCCTTTAAGACTGTCTTGAAAATAGTGCACCAACAACTTGTCATTTTCGATGTGTGGAGCCATCCGCCTGCAATACATGATCAAATGTACTTTGGGACAAGTAGTTCCCTCGTACTTATAAAACACGGGCATTTTGAACTTTTGTGGGAATACTAATCTGGATACCAAACACATGTCTTTGGCATCTGACCCAAAAACGTTACTCCCTTCAATGGCTCTCATTCTTTTGGCCATGATATCCATCTCTACTCTTAGCTTTTCGTGCTTCTCATCTTCTGCTTCGGAACTGTCTGGTATATCAAAGATTGACTGGTGGTTGAACACAGGTCGGACATGAGTTGGTCCCCCTGCCTGAGTAAAGATGGGATTCGTCACCATTGGACCGACTTGCGGTTGAAAGCTGGATGGTTGAGGATTGTTGATTGGTGGCAGGAAGTCCATGGACATGCCAAATGGGAACTCGGCTGTCATAACTGGAGCGGTTGGAAGGCTCGTTGCTACTGTAGCGACTTCAGAAACTACTGTAACCTGCGTATCCATCTTCGCTTTAATCATATTGAGAACCTCCATGATCTGACTAACATTGTCCTTAATCCCCTCGATGGCATTGTCTATCTGGTCGATTCTTTGGTCGTTGTCTGCCATCCTGCGCTGAGCTTGGGCCCGGGTGTTGTATTTGTGCGAATTCAGCGTGAATTTTCCTCTCTCTGACACAAGAACAACGGGTGAGCTGCGGAACTCGAATGCAAGACCAATGCGGGATGAGATGCGAATGCAAATGCACAAACCATCCAAGGAAAAACAAATTTTTGTTTACAAACAAAAAATTGAAACAACATGTAACGACATGCTTTAAAAGCGTTTTTCATTGATAATTCGAAATCCGTTACAATGGATGGATCTTGCTAAAAAGCGAGACCTTTCTTACAACAAAAGCAGCTAAAGTAAATGCAACATAGGATTACAATCCTTTTTAGGGAAAACAGGAAATGGCGAAACAATGATCATTCTAACAAGATGATCCTTATCCTTCTTGATCTTCGGTGCGAGCTCGATCCTGGCGAATGATCTCCCACAGGTCTTCATTCTCGCGCTGCGTTTTGATCAGGGCGTACCTCAACTCCTCCCTAGTCACGGGGACTTCTGGTTCCATTGATATCTCGTGATCACGAGTGTAGAACATTGTCAAAGCTATTTCCTTCGACCAAAGTAGGTACGCTCTGGTAGTTAAGCAACTTATATTCTCCATTGCAGTTATACCCTGGAGGTGAGGATGATTCCAAGCATAGTGAGCACGGGCTTCTAGCTCTGGGTTGCAACCTGTTTCACAAAAGCAAGGTCTTAGCAGCTCTGGCTCGGGCTCCGGCCCGGTTGGGTACCCATACTGATGTTGAGCAAGAATGGGGTTGTAGTTGATGACTCATTTTATTCCAATGAGAGGTACATTAGGGAAGTTCCCACAACTGGGGATCATAGCTAGATTACCAAGACTGGGGTCATACCAGGTGATATCATAGTGCTTGAGAGTGATAATCTTTGAAATCTACGCATTCTTGCTATAAAGCCTCCAGAGGATGTGAGTCTTGGGCAAGTGGGAGGTGAACCATCTGTCGAGCAATGCGAGACATCATGAGAACTATCTGAGGTCATATGAAGTGTGGTGGTGGATGACTATGTATGTATCTTCCAGTATCTCATTCACTGGATTCTTGATGATGAAGAGACAGATAGCCTCCTCGCTGATGAAATCATGACAACTTGGAAAGAGATACAAGCCGTATATCAGAAAAGCTAAAATGGCTTCGAAAATACCCAAATTTCTACTTTCGTAGTGAAATTCAGCCATCTCCATCAATGGTCCTGCTTCCATTCCATAGAATCCCCCCTTTGCTCTCATAGTTGGTAGCTCTTCTGGCCTAAGATGTAATGCTTTGGCCACATCCCTTCTTTTTGGTTTTCCATAAGGAGCTGTGAAGGTCCACGGGATTTTCAAGTAGTCAGTGTATTCTTCTATGGTTTGCAGTAGCTAAAAATCTGGGAAGATGAAGCAGTGGTACACTGGGTCATAAAATTCAACAAGAGCCTGCAGCATGAACTCGTTAACTTGAGTACTCAGCAATGGTAGAAGATCTCCATACTTCGCGATGAAGGCGACGAGATTCCTAACAAGGCCTGCCAGCATCCTAAGGTGGCCCAACTTCAAATTTGGAGAAGGGAGCATGCCTCGTCTTACCATGTTGTTGTCTGCAAAAGAAAAATTTGAATTTCCTTGAATGGTTAGAAAAATGAGAATGCGAATGCAAATGCACACAGTGTCATGGAACTCAGATGTTTGCAAACATCAAAAGGTGTCATAGACTTAAATTCATTGATCAACAAGATTGGATTACAAAATATTGATTCCTCTTACAAGAGTTCTAAGCGAAAAGCTAAATAAAAGCTAATTAATCCTAAGAAGGTTCCCCTAGCAGCCTCATATTGAGCTTCTCGATCTCTTTTTCCATTTGAGCCTTCTCGAGAATGAGCTTATCCATGATCAATTTCCACGGAGTAGACTGAGGACTAGAAGAAAACATATCCTCTTGTGCTTTCCTCTTCTTACAAGAGAGTACTTATTCGTTCTTCAACTGGAGTTGTTTCTGGAGTTCTGTATTTTCTTCAACGACCACCTGATACTTGTGCTTCCAAGCGTCTTCTGTTTGTCGCGCTTTACCCAAGGCGATTTTCAGTTTTTCTTCTTCAGACATGAAGACCAAGGTGCGTTCTTCCTTCAAAGCCATGGGTTCTTGCTTAGGATAAGGCATCTTCAATGCAATGGCTCTCTTTTGGACCCATTGGAGGTATGGTTCCAAGGAGACACAATTGAGCTTTCCAAGGTCCTTCTTCCCTTTCTTGTGCAGATGTCTCCAAGCCTTTAGAATCTTCTCTTTCAGCTCTTGACTATCCTTCTCTTCTTTGAAGAAAATTCTTTCCACATGAACACTATTGGGTTTGTTCTTCAAAGGATATCTTGATTGTCGACGAGCGAGAACTGGATTATAATTGATTCCTCCATTAGCACTGAGAAGAGGTATGTTACCAAAATCTCCACAATTGTTAATGATCATAGTCACGACTGCACCAATCGATATCGAAGTGAGTGAGATCCATGATGTTCTGTGACCACCTACCTTTCTTCGGATCCCAAAAAGAGTTAGCTTTATGCAAATGTGAAATGAACCATTTGTATAATAAAGGAGCGCAACAAGTAATCATCCCTCCATTATGAAAGTTCCTTAAATGAACAGAATGATATGCATCTGCTAGCAAAGTAGGTACAGGGTTCTTCTTCAAGAAGATTTTAATGGCATTGAGGTCCACAAAATTCTAGAAGCTAGGGAACAGAAAGATACCATAAATGAGCAAGCCAAGGATAGCCTCGAATGCATCCATGCTCAAATGATCTGCATATTATTGAGCTTTCTCAACCAAAAATTATGCACTTAACCCAAAAACTCCTCCTTTTGTAATCATATTCTTTTGAATATCAATCAAACCCAAACGTGTAGCTTTGGCAATATCCTGCTCCTTAGGGTCCTTCTCCATGATCGGAAAAGGAGACTCTTCAAGAATGGGCAATCCAACCAAGTAGGAATATTCTTCTAGCGTGGGTACTAGCTGATAATCGGGAAAGGTGAAACAATGGTAGAGTGGATCATAGAACTGGAGAAGCGTAGAAAGAAGTCCATTATCCATTTTTATCTTCAATAGTAACAACAACTTCCCATACCTGCTTTGGAATCCCTCTGGATCTGTCACCAAGGTGCTCAACCTCCTTAGGTCATCTAGGTTAAAACCCTTGTAAGTGTACTTCACAGTTTTATTTCTTTCACCATCCATAACGACCTTGATGTTTACAAACAAAAAGTCTGAGTTCCATAAAACTTTATGATATGATGTTTATGAATGCAAAAATGCACAAACACAAGCCTAGGTTTAGAGGACACGAGCATGGAGCCATGGTCTACCCATCCCAAAAGGTGTGTAATGTGGATTCTCAAACCTGTAGAGCAGGGTTCTAAACAGTTCTCAGAGTCAACAACCCATCTTTCGGATATTATCAACTTCCCAAATCACTTGGTAATCGATAATATTCTCAAGAGAGTCTCGTCCAAGTGTAGTATCGCGTATCAACTATTTTGGAAATACTTCCTTATAGCCATCACACTACGTCCTAATAAGGCCAAAGTGGGGTAAAATGTAATCTAAAAGTCCACAGTGTCACGGGCTCCTTCGTTGAAAGTAACAATGTTTTCACGAATACTCGTTCAACAATACTAACTCTCAAGAGGGCCTACACTGAGCGGTGGTTTCTTAAGTTAGCTTGGTTGGGAATCAACTCCCTATAAGCCTTCTTGAATATACCACCATCCTATCTTAATTGCACTCAAGTCCGGGTATAGGACCGTCTCACCACTCAAAGTACCCAATATCCAACATACAATAAATATATTGACAAATATACATGTTAAGCAAATGTTCACAAATATAGCATACAATCAAACAAAATAGGCTAAACCCTCAAGTTTAAGTCCCCAGTGAAGTCACCATTTCTGTTGCGGTGAGAATCGTGATACCAAGCTATTGATTAACTTGAATCTTAATTCTTAAATTCACAACCGGACTTTAATTTATCCAAAGGAAAGGTCTAAAGAAAGAAAGAACCTTTTGCGCGATGTAACAACAACGCTAAGAGATTCGGGGATCAGGGGTTGGTTATGCTTAGGGTAGGTATTTCACATCCTAAACATTTGTAGTACTCTACATGAACCTTTTGCTTGTTTGTATGCTAAGTTTACTAAATGTTTTCTATGGATTGGGATTGGGTAAAAAGGTGTAGGTTAAGACCTAAAGATAGTTTCAAAGTTTGCTCGCAAATACATCGCGTCCTCTGCCTACGTATCCTAACTAGGATAGAATCAGAGCAATCGTAGTTCACCTCACAAGGGATAAAGAACACTTAATTATGATCAAGGTTTAAAGGGGAACAAACATTACATTGCTTGTTTAGAGTTTAAGAAAACTCTCTAGATCTACATTGAACACTCAAGAAAGGGGAGTAAGTAATCATCTCCATGATTATTACATAGAGAACCAACTCTAATCCTAAGTTCTAATTGAAGGAGCAGTCCTAACAAAGGGTGAGCTTTTTAGACTTAAGCAAAGTCTAATGGATAGGTTCTAACTTAACTAAGTGTATGGATGAATTTACAAAGTCAAGGGAGGGTAATGAGCTATCTATGACCCAAAGGTCAATAGAGAGACTTTCCTTTGGAAGGAAAAAAAGGATGAGGCAACTTGGATGAGAACTAAAGAGTTTCATCACTTAGGGAAATAAACTTAACAAAGCAATAATCATTCAAACATGATGAATACAAAGGATATGGTTACAACCAAGAATAGACAAGCATATTACAATAAGCAAGGATTTCAATCAGGATGAATGGTTACAACAAAGATAAGGTATAAAGATATCACAATATCAATGATTTCAAACAGAATAGATGGTCACAACCAAAGCATGCAAGCATATTACAATATCAAGCAAGGGGTACAATTAAGGTAAATGGTTACAACCAAGAACATGGTATAAGGATATCACAATATCATGAAGGGGTTCTTACAAGACAGATGGTCACAACCAAAGACATGCAAGCATATTACAACAAGCAAGGATTACAATCAAGATAGATGGTCACAACCAAGAACATGCATCAAGATATCACAATATCATAAAAGGGGGAAGTTCTTATAAGACTTAAGACACAAAGGGTGAAAACCAAAGACATATCTTGACAAAGATAAAGGTAACAACAAATGCAACCAAGTTATAACTTCATGGGGATTTCTAAATGTTAATCAAATGAAACAAATATGATGCTCACAAGCAAAAGTAATTATAATCACATACACAAAGAAATTGACAAACAAATGCTCATATCAAGTACACAATCAAACTCAAGAAAAGGAATCAAAAGCTTTGAAATGTAAAGGATGAAAGAGAGGAGGGTAAAAACCATAAAAATGAAGCATGACTTCTTTTGAATGAAAAATGTTTCTAAAATGACAATTCTAGAATTTTAAAATACCATATGAAAATATGCAAAAATACAAGACAATTGCAAAAGGAATCAATCAAAAATGACAAAAATTGACAAAGTTATGCTATTTTGAAATTTAAAGAAAAATCAAACATTTTAAACATTAAAAAAGGAGGGATGCGCTTGGTGGGTGTTGAACCCACCACCTTTGGGTTACAAGATCAAAATCTTGCCAAACCAGCCAAGGCGTGCGCGTGATAATTCAAGGCAAAAGAGAGAGATAAAGGAAAACATGGAAAATATGGAAAAAAAACCAAAAGGGCTGATCTCCACACGGATCGAACCCAAGTTAGGTAACATGGCAAGGCAATATGAGAACAAGGCATAACCACTGGGGTGGCGATACATCTGTGTATTATGCCACCCCAATAAATACATATACTTAAAAAAGCAAGTATTTCTGGGCAAGGCATGACAAGCAAACAAGGCAAGTTGACATGAAAACGATTACATCACAACTCTTTCAAAACTCAACCAATTTTCATAAAATTTAGGTCTATCTTATGTGAAATTCAACAAAGGAACACAATGGCATCATTAGTTTTTCAAGATAAGGTGTACAAATTAAAATCCGATTGCAACTGCAAGGTGAAATCTTAGATATGCATTATGGCAGCCACAATTCAAAACAGAAGTGATTAAGACTAGATGAAGGTATGCACAAACTCCAAATACATAGCCTATGGATTCTAGATGCAAAGAACAATCAAAAACCAACCAAAACAGAAACTGGTATGCTAGTGGCATCTATTGAACAAAAGTGCTTGAAATGCTATTTTGAAAACAAGAACAGTTCATGGCAGCATACATGCTTTAACTCAATCAACACACACAAAGTGAATCACACACATCAAAACATGAACTCAAAGCAGCTTGCAAGAAAACTCAACAAAGTAATTGATAGCACATGAGGTGAAAACACAAAATAGAAGCTGGCAGCAAGTTCTTGGTCAAAACCAAATATTAAACAATGCAGGCCTGATGAATCCTACACATATACATACAATGTCATATCATGGCAAAATGATTAAAACAAACATTATATCATACATGATTAAAAGGTTGAGCACAGATCAAACAGCATGACAACAAGCCTTTGGTTATTACAATACCAATTCAACAAATCAATTCATAACATGCCTTAAAGATGAGAGTCACAAATCTATTGTAATGAACATAAACCAAGTCTAGCATGAAAACCTAGTCCTATCAGCAAAATGGATCCTAACATGATAATGCTAGCATCAATCAACAATTAAACATAATACACCTAATGAACATAACAATTTGCAAGCATATGACAAATGCTACCCTATTTCAATAGTGCTGTGACAGTTTGAACTTGTAACAGAAAAGATATGACATGCTAATGCAATCATGGATCAATGATGCTCACAAGACATTTCAAGATAGATTCAAACATGATTCAAACAACTTTCAATGATACTAGATTTCATGTTAACCAACATAGATCAAACACAAGACAATAGTCCAAATTAACATAGAGGCATACTTAGCATGACAATGGAAAGTATCATGTTTCAATGCAAATATCATGATGGTTACAAACATTAAGACAGCAAAATAAGTATTGGTACTCATGAATCAAAAACAGGCCTCACAATTACAAGACTCATACCAATGATCTTTGACAAGTCCAACAAGACTATACAACTTATAAGCACATTCAAAACATGTTATAGACCAAGCTCAAGCACAAAGATGATTCAAAAATGTACTAGGATTGAAAATGGTATATGAGTTGGAAAAATGCATATGAGTTGAAAATGGCCAAAACAGAAATGTAGCAGAACCAAAACCAAACCAATTTCAAATGATACCAACACCACATGAATCACACATATAGGGACCTCTAATTTAAAATGCCAACAAACAAGATCAAGATTTAAAGAATGCTGCTGCAACAGAAACATCATTCACAAACAGAACCAAGATCAAAACAGCCTCAAACTTCATAACAGTTGCAAACAATCCTTCATATGTTCATACATGACATAGAGTAGCATTTAAGTGAATCTCAAGGTTTAACACACAGCAGCACAACATTGTATGATCATTGAAAAAGTAATACACATTGATGAGCAAAACAAGCAAAATATGGCATATTCAAACATGACTGCACATTGTATTTAAACTCAAACCAACTAATGCACATTAAACATACTCATGATAGTTTAAGATGAGGATAGTGACTACCAACCTCTTGTAGACCTCCAAGCAAGCTAATATAGTAGGGAAAACCTTGAAGACTCTCAAATGAGCTCCAACCAATGCCTTGATGAAAATGCAGCTTTTCTTGCACTTGAAGTAAACAAGTGAACTTTAGGACAGAACTCAAAACAAGTAATAATGATGGTATTCTAGGTTATAGACAGTTGGTACATCATAAACCTAAGGTGTTTGGAGGTTTAAAATGATCAAAACAGGCCTAAGCAGTGATTTATCAGATTTTGTGTGTGAAGTCAAACTTTGCTTGGTTGAAAGTTGACTTTTGAGAAAATGAAGTTTTTGACTGGTTTAAAAGCTTGAACACCCCCCACACATCATTTGTAGGTTGTGTGGATGGTTTGTGATGATTTTGAGTGGGTGAAAATGGTTTTGGAAGGCAAAATGCTCAAGGCAGATTTTTCAAAAGTTTTGGAATGATTTTCTTCACTTGTAAGAAAATGCAAGGCAAGATGAGAGCTATGGTTTTCTCTTGGTTTTTAGAGTGCTCTGGTGTGTGTTTCAACATAGAGGAAACCTCTATTTATAGGCCAAGGAAAGGTTTGGGGCAGATTTGTCTTTTGGCATTTGGAGGGAATTTTGTAAATGCAATCTTGTTCAAGATTTGTTGCAGCTTCAAGTCCAAGTTCTTGGCTCAAGATGATGCATAAATCAAGTGGCATGAATGACAAGGAAGTTACTAAAGTGTGGCTAGGGAGTAGGAGAACTGCAGCTGCAAGTTACTTCATGAAAAGTTTCTCTTTCATCTTGATTTTCTTTGATTAAAATAATGCCACTTGCATCCAACTTGGAAAGCTTGCCAAATCCATTCATTTTCTGCACTTCTACTCATCATACTCTCTAATTAACAGATAGAAACATAATCAAATGGCTGAGAATGGTTCAAGTGATCAAAAAGTGAGTTTGTGAAAAAATGGAAATGATGAACTCAAGTGTTGAGACCTCAACTTGCTGGATTCATAACTCTCAACTCATAAGGGATATGGAGGAGTTCTAGTACATTTTCAAAATCTCTCATGAAGCTCTACAACTTTCATGTTTTCATGATCTTCATATTCCAAGTGAAACTAGGTCGAAAATCCACTCAAAGTTGCTAAAAACATGCCTAAAAAGGCCAATAACTTAGAATTTTTCTAAGTTATTTTTCCCTCTTGTAATGATTTTGCCCATAACTCCAAATCTATGAATTTTATGCTCATGTACCACTTTGAGACTTTTTTAGGGCTTGTCAAGACCTTTCCAATGAGCTTTGAACCAACTCAATTGGATGTGTGGTTAGGGAGTTATGATCTTGCCCCTTTCAAAATCCTAATTTCCCGGTTTTTCGATTACTCCTCAATCCTTGATCCAATGGTCATGAAAATTTATGGATAGGTGTAATATGTTACTAGGAATATTTTTACTTCATACTTTGTGGTCAAATTCCTTATGATTGAAGAGTTGACTTTTCGGTCAATCGAACGATCGATCGATGACTACCGAGTCAATTGTTGATGTTTCGGGTCTTCTGAGGCCTTGAAACTTCTTGAGTGGACTTCACTAAGCCATATGAACTTCATGGACCATGATCCCACCATTGTAACATCATTTAAATCAAAAGTCAAACTATAGTTGACTTTTCCTGATCGAAAACCCTAATCGGGTATCCTGAACTACACTGTTCTTGATTCTTGGGTGACAACCTCAAATTGGATTCATAATTGATCCAATGGAGTATATTTGATTATGTGGAGACTTATTTCATAGAAAATCAATCCAATACGTTGACTGATTAAACCGTCGAAACCTCGATTTCCGGCTGTACGGAACCCTAATTCACCTGTATATTAACAAAGACAAACTTGAAATAGGTTAAGGTTAGATAATCAAATGAAAATGATCCTAAAATTATGATGAATATCTAAGGGGTCAAAATTTGGGGTGCAACAGTATGCCCTTTGGGCGATATGCGACGCATTCGCTCTCAAGTCATAGTCTTTAGTGCAACATGAGTTTCAAACTTAACTCAATTCACTTCATCTCATAAAAAACACAAAACGAAACATCAAACCTTTTTATCCTTCGGGATTGTTTGCAAATCATTTTTAGAAAGAGTGTGTTAAGTCTTGGTTTTACCACAAACAAGCATCGTCCCTAACTGCTAGAACCAAGATTTAACCCTACTCAGTTAAAACACTTGAACCAATATGTGGTCGTGTCAGACCAAACTACGTTTGCTCTAATTTCTCATACCAGATAAGGATATGTAGGCACAAGATGACGATGTCTTGGCGAGCAACCTTCCCCCCTTCACCCGTAGTTTTCCGAACTACGTTGACTCTGACTTTCCCATTGCACGAGGGAATACGTAGGCATAGGACGGAGATGTCCTATCGAGTCTCTTTTCTTTTCTTTCACCCTTGTTCTCCAGCCTTTAGATAGTTTTACACCCATAGATTAGACAACAAGCGTGGATCCCGTGAGTACAACAGATGTGAGGGGTGCTCATACCTTCCCCTTGTGTAACCGACTCCCGAACCCAAGATTTGGTTGCGATGACCTCGTCTTTTCCCTTTTCTTCAGGTTTTCTTTTATCGTTTCCTTACCCTCTTTTTGGGATAAATAACGAACGGTGGCGACTCTTCTGTCTTTGCCGGCCCTTTTCGCAGCGATGCGACAACTGGTGACTCTGCTGGGGACTATTCCCATCCCCTATGCGAGTCAATCTTAGGGCTTGTGTGTTTGTGTTTATGGGTGTGTATATGTGTGTATATGTGTTTCATTTATACAACTTTGCATTTGCATTTTATTTTCCACACTTTGTATCGTGTTATTGTTGTACTGTTGGGTGGGATTGTTCCTTTGAGAGATGAGCCAAAACCCAGGCTTGAGTACATACCTAAAATTAGAGTGGAAAGTAGTGAGGACCTGCACGTTCAGCACACACTAGTCCTCATGAAATTCGTGTTTAGATGAGGTTTTCTTTGAAGATGTCTTATCCTGTACATTAGTCAGAAGGGGGATGTTGGATCTAAAAACTATCGACTTTGGAGACCGATCATTTGGGAGTCAGCTAAGTGAGGCTACTTCGTTTGACTATGATTCCAAACCAGAGATGGTGAACGTATCATCATCTCTCGAAAGTCTATGATGCTGACGACCGCATAGGATGTTGAACCTAGTCAGATGTTAGGTACATACCTTGTGAGTGAGAGGGTTATGCAGGAAAATTGACCTCCAACCTACCCGAATTTCTTATCAGTGCGGACCTTTGATCTCTGATGTTATGAGGTTCCTATACTTTGGTCTTTTGATATTCCGGTATTTTCTCGCCGAAGCGAAGCTCTGGGTAACTCAGCCAGCAGCACAACAATCTTGATCCCCTATTTGCATTTGCATATTTATTTGCATTTTAACATTTGCATGCATTTGTGTTTCAGGTGCATATTTTCCTCTTGATTCTAGTAATCTAATCCACCATCATCATGGATCCTAGTTGTCGCTACTGCGAAAATCGGCGCCGGCTATGACAGAAGAGTCGCCACCGTGCGTTATTCATCCCAACGGAGGGAAAGGAAACGCTCAGAGTAAACCTAACGCAAAACAGGAAAGGAATGGTCGTCGCAACCAAATTCATGGATTCGGGAGTCGATTATGCAAGGGGAAGGTATTAGCACCCCTCACGTCCGCCGTACTCGACGGGATCCACGCTTGTTTTCTAGTACGGATTGTTATTCTATCTACACTAAGGGTCTAGGGTTAAAAGAAAAGAAAATGACTCGGCAAAGTATCGCACTTTATGCCTACGTATTCCCGTCTGGAACAAGAAATCAGAGTCAACGTAGTTCGCCTAACTATGGGAAAGGAGGGGAAGGTTGCTCGCTATGATATCGCATCCTATGCCTACGTACTTTCATACAGCATGAAAGATCAGAGCAAACGTAGTTCGGGCCACGTACGACACCGATTTGTCTGACTGTTTTTTAGATCCTTCTGAAAAGGTTTTCTTCTGATTAAGAGTCCAAGCGGACAAAAATGACTTTTTGATTTGTTTTCAGTCTTTTATGCAAGAACTGTTTTTTTATGATGTTTGAAATGTTATTGTGTTTTTGATTGTTTTGAGATAGAAGAGAAAGAAGCTCTAAAAACCCTAGGGTTTGAAATGGGAATCAAAACTACCCTAATGTTGTCATGCATGGGTTAAAACCTAATGTCTGTCATATTTCTCTCTTGCGTAGAGAGAAACAGAGATCCTAGGGGATAAACGGAAAAGAAACAGCAGATATACAATAAAACAGTAAAATGCATGGATGCAGCAGTACAAGCGAGGCAAGGGAGTCCCGCTCAACCTCGAACCTGAAAAACAATAAGCAAAGTGAAACAGCTTCACTTCAAACCTAAGGGGAAATTAACACATAATACAACAAAGGAAAATAAAACCCCACACCAGCTCTGACAGCACACCAACTTTGAAAAACAGCAAACTCTGACAGTTGATAAACAGCAAACACAACAACCTTCAAATGAACCCCAAAATCAAACTTCAATGGCCTTCAAGCTTTAGATAAGCTCCATCTTCAAGAAACACCAAGCTCTAGCAAGCAATGCACCCTAAACAGTTGACAGCTTCAAATAGCAAACAGCTTCAGAAAGCAAATAACTCCAAACAGCAGGAAACCCTAGCTTTAACAGTTGCACAGCTTTGACATGAACAATCTTCATCTCTGTCAATCTTTAATGCAATGAACTTCTTGTCTTCAATAAGCTTCTAATCTTCAATGCAAGCACTCCAGAAGAGAATCACTTAACGGAATAAGTTGGAATGATAAAACAGCTTATTGACAACCAAAGGAAGCCTATAAGTGTTTATCATCATGAGAGACTGGTTCCCTCAAAGTTCTACTTCTAAGATAAGCCACTTATACCTCCAAGGTAGGGATGTGAATATCTTAGAAGGACTTTTAGTCATTGGTAGGAATGGAAGCACAAGAAGCTTTCCATGTTTGTGAAAGAAATTAGTCTAAGTCTAAAGCTCTGCCTATTTCTCCTATCTCCTAAGTCTTCAATCAAGCACCTTCAAGCACAAGAATCCCAAAGCTCCAAGCATTGATATTTGTCTTCAATCTTCTTCCATGCCTCATAATGCTCCACAAGCCAAGTCCAATCTCCATACCCAAAGAAATACCCCAAAACCCAAGCAAATAAAACAATAGCCCAAGATGGCAACATTCAAGCATACCACAATTTGCAAAATCTAATAAAAATAGTAATACTCATTATAAAAACCTAGATTAATTTCTAAGGGAGCTTAACTATATACCCTATACCCCATATAAACCCCAAGTCCTAAATCAAACTAAAAACCCCAAAACTATGTGTTGAAATGCACCTATGTCAAGTTGAAACCCTAATTCTAGCACACTTGCTTCACACCTCTCAAAAACAATTAAATTTAAGTTACAAAAATGTGACAAAAATCCAGGGGGAACCTAATACTATACTCTAATCATAGCAAAAATAATCACATCAAAATGTGAAAGGAAATGGTCATACTAAATTCAGCAAATTGCAATATCTAATGAAAATGAAATAAAAGCAATTAAAAGTAAAAATAAACCAAAAATAGAAAAATGCATGAAATGAAATTTTTTATTCTTTTATAATTTTCTTGATGTCTTGATGAAAATGAGGAAAAAACTCCCATACAAAAATGTTATGTTTTCAATTTATTATGAATTTTTAAAGAATTTAAAATAAATGTGAAAATAAAAGAAAATAGGGGGAAAAATGAAAATGAGCGTGTTGAATAGCAATTAAAAACATTTCAATTAATAACTGGGCCCAGAGAGGGGGTGGGGATAGCAGCGCACGCTAGGCCCAATATCAATCAGAAAATTAAAACGAAAATAGAAAGGAAAATGAGAAATTTGTGGTGCAGGAAGCAATCCAATTCAGTGCATTTTTTGACTGGGCCTGGGAAAGGGGTGTGGATATCACACGTTACACTTAAGCCCTAGCTGCAACTTTAATGAAACGGTGCGTTTGGACGCCTTCAGAACTCTTCACAAAATGAGGCTTGCTCGTGGCCATTGGATCTCGTTTTGGTCAAGGTCATACTATGCATCCTAGGGTGTTAAGTTCATCTTCAACCTTTGAACCTTCTTGGAGGGAAAAACCATGGATGAACAGAGTGATCAGCTTCATCTCCTCTTCATCGTGTTCCATCAAATCTCTATCAAAACTTAAAAGTAAAAACCCTAACTCACTCGATTTTCCACAAGGAATCTAACCATGGCATCCTCAATAATTGAAACCTACTCCTCCTCAAAACACGATGGAACTCTCAGAAATCACTCAAGAACCAAAGCTCATCAAACTTAAAATTGAATAACCTAATCTCTTCACCATGTTTCACTGAGCATTTCTAACTATCAAACTATGATTATAACACCAAGAATGCCAAGATACGATTATAAACAGAAATTGCATCACTCCACTAACTGTCTCTAAATCAATCCTAAAGCTACCAGAAAGCTCTACATGATCATCTACATTGAATCTAACTATTCAAAACCTAAAGAAACTACATGGATTATGTTGTAGGATGAGATTTACATACCTGAGAATTCTTGATGAACAGAAGCACAAAACCTTCAAATCAAGCTCTCATATGCTCCAGATTCCTTCAATGGATGGTAATCTAACTTCTGTATGCAAAAGAACCACTTGAAGATGCTTGGATTATGGAAACCGATTATGAGTTGCAGGTGAGAAAATCCAAGAGCAAGAACACGATTTCTCCACCAATTTGCTTGGAACTTGATCTGGAAACACTCACTAGTATCAATGGAAGCAAATGGGATCAAGAAATTGGATGGAAAGTGAAGAGTATGTAGTAACCGAATCTGAGTTGCAACAGAAAAATTTCAATCTCAATCTCTCTTCTCTCCTTCAATTCTCACCAACCTTTGCTTGGGATCACTTCATATGCATATATAGAGTGTGAATGAAGACTCTAGAATCTTCTGGATCAATCCAATGAGAAAATCAACTTCTCATGTCATGAAAATCTCTTCTTATGCCATGCACATACCATCTCATGTTTTTGCTTGCAATTCACTTGGTTCTGAGTTTAAATTCTCTCCACATGAGATATTGGAGGTGTATGGATGGAAAGGAGCCTTGCATTTGCTTGGAGATGTGATTTTGCAATTGTGCCTTATGATTCAAGTAACCCATTTACAAAGCAAGTCCTAAAAATAATCCTCAATTCAAAATTGTGGCAATGTAAATGTTCTCAAAATGCATTTTTCAATCAAATTGGTATGTCATATGGCTTGGTTTGGTTGTGTAGATCAAAAACCCCAATTTTCAACTTTGGTTCATTTAAAATTCACCTTCATTTTAGGCTATTTTTGTGATTTTGTGAAGCAAGCCTTTCCAAGTTCTCATGACTTATTATATAGCCTAAAAACACCATTTTGAACACATATCATGTTGAACATTTTTTCATTTGAGGAGTGGAAGATGGAGATTTGGACCTTTGTTGAAAAATGACCTGTAATTCAACTTTCCCAAAATACCCCTGGGTTGCCAAGACCATAACTTGAGTTCTACAAATCCTCTTGAGGACTTCTAGTACTCAAATTAAAGCTAAGATCAAGATATACAACTCTTATGTTGGCCAAGAATCCATTTGAAAACTCCTTCATGGGCAAAAGTTGCTTGGAAGTCAAGTGACTTTCACAGATAAATTTCAGTGTCCTCTGAGGACCTATAACTTGCAAGAACCATAACTTGAGTTCTACCAATCTCCTTGAATACTTATAGTACTCAAATTAAAGCTATTGAGAAACTCTACAAGTTTCATGTTGACCAAGATTTCATTTGAAACTTTCATTTTGACTTATTTGGCTTGGAAGTTAGACCTAAATTAGGGGATTTTACACTAAAACCCTAATTTGGTAACTCCTCTTCTTCTTGATTCCTTTTGATTTCTCCTTGGCACAACACCACACATATATCCACATATCAATTCATGAATTCCACAACCTCCAAGCTGGCCTTGATACCCTTCAATCAATCCTTTGACCTAGGGTTGACCCAGATGAAACCCTAGTTGACTGCCTTCAGTTATAGCTCTTGTGCTTGTACCAATGACTTGTATCATCTTTAAAATGACCCCTCTAGGTATTCCATGATCTTTGTACACATTCCATACCCCCAGTCATGGCTCACATACTCATTGATGATCTTCAACATATCCCCAGATTAGGAGAGAAATCCACTAGCTGACCTTCAAACTTCTCAAAGTTTCCACTCATTTCTTGGATGACTTGGATAATCTTGAGCTTGAATCAAAACCCGTTTGATGTGCTCCTTTAGATAAGAATGGCACTTGATCCCTTGTGGGATGACTTGTTATGCTATACTATGCAAATGTTTAGACTGTGTACATGATGTGATTATGCAAATGATAATGCAATTGAAACATAAACCAGGTGAAATTGGTTGAGCAAATTTTAGGGTGCAACAGCTGCCCCTATTCAAGCGGGTTGGACCCGAATGGGTGAAGAGAGAACAACCTTCAGACAATCGAGGTACGAGACGGTTGAATACCAAGAAACCCGGAAATTTGCCAACCGCAGAAATAAACTGCATAAACCGCTTGGGGAACGACATACATCAACTAAATCCAGTTGTTACGGCAACAACTGATCCAACGTATGATAATAATTCTGATTTCAACATCAACCACCTATGTAACCCCACAGGTACTGAACTATCTTTGCAAAAACACCTCTGTCCACAACTGGACTAACCTTGTCAACCCAAGAAGAGAAACAAATTCATCAACACGAGTAAAGATTCTGTCGTCACAGGAGTAATCTTGTCCACAATTGTCCTCAAATTTCGTCAACACGAAAAGACATAAGTTCGTCATCACGAAGAAGTCCTATCATCATAGGAATAAAACATGTCCTCATCAAGACTCCACATTCCGTCAACACGAAGAAATCATTTCGTCAACACGAAGAAAATCATTTCGTCAACACGAAGAAAATCCTATCAACATAAGAATAAAACTGGTCCTCCTCAGGACTCCATATTCCGTCAACACGAAGAAATCAAACTTGTCCTCATCAGGAATCCATATTTCGTCAACACGGAGAAATTAATTTGTCAACACGAAGAAATCCTATCAACATAGGCATAAATTGTCCTCATCAGGAATCCATATTCCGTCAACACGGAGAAATCAAACTTTGTCCTCAACAGAACTCCATATTTCGTCACCACGGAGACATCAAACTTGTTAACTCGAAGAAAATCATATCATCCCAGGAATGAAACTCGTCCTCATCAAGACTCCATATTTCGTCAACACGGAGAAAGGTAAATTTGTCCTCAACAGGAATCCATATTCCGTCAACACGGAGAAATCAATTCGTCAACACGAAGAAATCCTATCAACATATGCATAAATTGTCCTCATCAGGAATCCATATTCCGTCAACACGGAGAAATCAATTCGTCAACACGAAGAAATCCTATCAACATAGGCATAAATTGTCCTCATCAGGACGCACATTTCGTCAACACGGAGGAAGTAATTCGTCAACACGAATGAATCCCGACAACTTCGATGGGAATATTCTGAAAACCAATGACCGACACTCGTTCTGACAACAAGCGACCACTTCTGAAATTTTGATTCATGGAACCCTGAGATGCTGCTACAGCAACAAACTTGACAAAATAGTCCGCTGATCGGATACGAGAAAACCTCAATCAGTAACTCTATGGGGATGATAATAAGCTGAATCACATCATCATACGTCTCACGGTAAGACCTTGATTGTCTGAAAAGATATCTGAGCTTTAGAACTCCATACTCCTGTTGAGAAACACACCTGAAAGCAAAAGGTTAACCAACCTGACTTATGTTTCAAAATGCGTATGTTTGACAATGGCGTAATGCTCCATACAGTATGGACATGCTACGCATTTTGGGTAATATGCAAATATGATGATATATGCAAATGCACATGCAGGCTCAAGCTGTTGGGGAAGCTCTGACAAGCTTACTCCGTCAACACGGAATACTGAGAACAAATACCGCCTTGCTGGGGATGAACGGGTGTCACATAGTATTCCAGCAAAATAAATTCCTGGACATACATCCAGCTCTGCTGGGGAGAGACTTAACCTTCAATTTCCACTGAGAGGAAAAAGATAACACCTGTTGGGGAGAGAAAACTCCGCTGGGGAAGAAACGACTCTCTTGGGGAAAACAAACTGACTCCGTCGGGGGACGGTGAATCTTAGCTGGGGGGAATAAATGACCCTACTGGGGATAGGGAATCCTTTTGGAGGAACCAATACTGTTCGAGCCCAATTTACAAACTCGGAACTATCGACTCTGCTGAAGATAACCATTCTGATCACCGGCCTGACAACCTGTGGGGAGAAAAGAAAACCAACTTCTATGGTATCAATCCTTCTGAACCAACTCTGACTTGGTCAATCACCATGGGAATCCTCTCGCCTGGGGATTGTACATGCGCCTAATCTCTGGGGAGTGCTTACCTCTGCAGGGGATACATGATCTTGACCTGCAGGAGAATATCCTCTGGGGATAAGTTGTGACTAGTTGGGAAAAGTGATCCTTCTTCAGTAAAGAACAATATCATCTCAACTTCTGAGGATGAGGTGCGACTTGCATGGGGATTGGCGGCGCATAAGGCCAAGTCTTTTAAGAGCCTCTGGCTGGGGCTACCAATTTCTGATCGTCCACTTCCAACGGGCAAGAACCCTGCACAACGCAAACAAGACAAAACAAGTCTAGACAACCAAATCTATTCAGGTTAGTGTTAGTGACGTCACTTCAGTCAATTCGAAGTTTTAGCAATTATTGGCAAGGGCCAACAAAGTTATGCAGATGCTAGTTTTATCAAAAACATCGGCGTTTTTCACATACAAAACAGTAAAGAACAAGTATCAAATACTGAATAACATGTTTTATTGATTGGGCCTCTGAATAGGCAGAGTTTTGTACACTGGATGTAACTCCTGAAAAGAGGAAGTTACGCACAAATAAATATACAAGTATGCACATGAAGCATAAATACAACGATAAGTCAAATTTGCGTACATGTCGGCAACGTGGTGAAGACAAACATCATGAGCTGATCCTCCTATGACTCACCTGACTCCGTTGCTTTCCCGGTATTCAATTTTCGGAAGAGATTGTATCTGATAGACGAACCCCCAAAGTATCCTCCCAACCACCAAGCAATGCAGCATCAAATTCGGACCGCAGTCATTTGCCTTTTAAAAATCCCTAACTTTTGCATGAACCGCCCTTTGCGGGTTTTCAATTCACCGGGATACCCTTTTTTGCCGAAGCCGTCCAATGTAGGTTTTCGACTTCGCGGGTGTACATCCTTTCAATTTTATCCCTAACTTTTGCCCGAACCTTTTATTCTGTTTTCGGTTCGCCGGGATGCCCCATTTTTTCCTGGACTCTCTTTTTTTGTCCAGCGGGTCAATTTTAAGCAAAGTATTTTTTAACTGCGTCCGTATTCACAGGTGACGTAAAGTCTTCACCGTCCATGGTGGACAACAACAATGCTCCTCCTGAGAAGACTTTTCTGACAACATATGGCCCTTCGTAGTTCAGCGTCCATTTGCCCCTGTGATCAGTTTGTGGCGGGAGAATCCTCTTCAGCACAAGGTCGCCCGTCTGAAAGCTTCGCGGACATATCTTCTTATCGTACGCTTTCTTCATCCGGCTCTGATACAACCAATCGTATGCTAGAGAAGCTAGCCTCTTCTCATCCATTAAACTCAGCTGATTCAACCTGTCTTTCACCCATTCTGCCTCGTCAAGTTGGACATCTCGTAATACCCTCAGGGAAGGAATCTCAACTTCCAACGGTAACACTGCTTCCATTCTGTATACCAACGAGAACGGGGTTGCCCCAGTTGATGTGCATACCGTTGTACGATAACCGTACAAAGCAAAAGGTAGCATCTCATGCCAGTCCTTATACGTCACAACCATCTTTTGAACAATCTTCTTTATGTTCTTGTTGGTCGCTTCAACAGCGCCATTCATCTTGGGCCGGTAAGAAGAAGAGTTGTGATGCTCAATCTTAAAACTCTGACATAGCTCTTTCATCATCTTGTTATTTAAGTTCGAACTGTTGTCTGTAATAATCTGCTCAGGGATTCCATATCTGCAGATGATATCTCGTTTGATAAACCTGGCTACCACTTGTTTGGTCACATTAGCATAGGATGCTGCTTCCACCCACTTGGTAAAATAATCAATTGCTACCAAAATGAACCGGTGTCCGTTAGATGTCGTCGGCTCAATCTTTCCAATCATATCAATTCCCCACATCGAGAATGGCCACGGTGATGACATCACATTCAGAGGACTCGGAGGCACATGGATCTTATCCGCATAAATCTGGCATTTATGACACCTCTTTGCAAACTTGAAACAATCAGTTTCCATAGTTAGCCAGTAATAACCTGCCTGCAGCAGCTTTCTTGTCATAGCATGCCCACTAGCATGTGTACCAAATGGACCCTCATGTATTTCCTCCATGAGCAACTTCGCATCTTTCTCGTCTACACAGCGTAGCAACACCAGGTCATGATTCCTTTTGTATAGGACACCATCCGGATTCAGGTAGAAATTGCCAGCCAATCTCCTGAGAGTCTTCTGATCGCGACTGGATGCCCCAGCCGGATACTCCTTGTTCTTCAGGAAATTCTGGATGTCGAAATACCAGGGTTTACCATCGGATGCTTCGTCAATAGCAAATATGAAAGCGGGTCTGTTAAGCCGAGATATAATAATTCGGGGAGCTTCGTTCCAAAAATTAATCTTATACATGGAAGACAATGTCGCCAGGGCGTCAGCCATTTGATTTTCTGCCCTCGGTACGTGATGCAATTCAACCTTGTCGAAGAAAGGCAACAATCTCCTTGCATAATTCATGTATGGTATCAAATTGGGCTGACGTGTCTCCCATTCTCCTTTTATTTGATTCACCACTAGAGTTGAGTCTCCGTATACATCCAGATTCTTGATTCGCAAATCAATGGCTTCTTCAAGCCCCATGATGCAAGCTTCATATTCGGCTTCATTATTGGTAACCGAAAAGGTTAACCGAGCCGTAAATGGGATGTGCGACCCATGTGGCGTAGTGATAATTGCCCCTATTCCGCTACCATAGGAATTCACAGCTCCGTCGAATATCATCTGCCATTTGGAACCCAACTCTGGTCCTTCGCTCGGCAACGGTTCTTTGCAATCTTTCATCTTTAGGTACATGATATCCTCGTCAGGAAAATCAAACCTCATCGATTGATAGTCGTCAAGAGGCTGCTCAGCAAGATACTCAGATAACACACTCCCCTTTATAGCCTTCTGAGAAACATACTGGATGTCATATTCGGTCAAAACCATCTGCCAACGGGCAATTCTACCAGATAGTGCCTGCTTTTCAAATACATATTTGATAGGATCCATCTTCGAGATGAGCATGGTTGTATGATTCAGCATGTACTGTCTTAAACGTTTGGCAGCCCAGGCTAGCGCACAACACGTTTTTTCAAGCATTGAGTATCTCGACTCACAATCAGTGAACTTCTTACTCAGATAGTATATCGCATGCTCTTTTCGCCCTGTCTCGTCGTGTTGACCGAGAACACAACCCATACTCCCCTCAAGAACCGTCAAATACATAATTAAGAGTATCCCTGCCACTGGAGGTATCAAAATAGGAGGTTCCTGCAAATACTGTTTTATTTTATCGAACGCCTTCTGACAGCTCTCATTCCATGTTACAGCCTGGTCTTTTTTCAACAGCTTGAATAATGGCTCACACGTGGCCGTTAAGTGAGATATGAACCGAGCAATGTAATTCAATCTCCCTAAAAACCCGCGCACCTCTTTTTCTGTTTTAGGCGTCGGCATTTCCTGTATCGCTTTGATCTTTGCAGGATCAACCTCAATTCCTTTTTCGCTCACAATAAACCCCAGCAACTTACCCGATCTCACCCCGAAGGTGCATTTGTTAGGTTTCAGTCTCAACCTGAACTTCCTAAGCCTTTTGAATAATTTCAGCAGATTCACCAAATGTTCTTCCTCCGTCTGGAATTTGGCAATCATATCATCCACATAAACCTCAATCTCTCTATGCATCATGTCATGAAAGAGAGTCGTCATTGCACGCTGATACGTTGCCCCAGCATTCTTCAATCTGAAGGACATCACTTTGTAACAAAATGTTCCCCAAGGCGTAATGAAGGTAGTCTTCTCCATATCCTCTGGCGCCATTTTAATCTGATTGTAGCCCGAGAAACCATCCATGAGGGAGAATACGGAGAACTGAGCAGTATTATCCACTAACACATCAATGTGAGGAAGCGGAAAATCGTCTTTCGGGCTCGCTTTGTTTTAAGTCACGGTAGTCTACGCACATTCTCACCTTACCGTCTTTCTTAGGCACTGGCACAATATTAGCGACCCATGAGGGATATTTTGTAACAGCCAGGAAGCCTGCATCCCACTGTTTCTGCACCTCCTCTTTGATTTTTACTGCCATGTCAGGTCTAGTTCTTCGGAGTTTCTGCTTAACAGGCGGGCATTCTTCTTTTAGCGGCAGACGGTGCACAACCATATCCGTATCCATCCCAGGCATATCTTCGTACGACCAAGCAAATACATCACTATACTCCTTGAGAATTTCAACCAATCTTCGCTTGACGTCGCTCTGCAGCGCAGCCCCTATACGGATGTTCCTTTCAACCCCTTCTGATCCCAAATTGATGATCTCAATAACTTCCTCGTGAGGCAGAATTATTCGTTCTTCTTGTTTCAACAACCAAGACAACTCTTCTGGCACGTCGCCATCTTCGACAATCTCCTCTTCGGCCTGAAATACCGGGTGCTCAAAGTCGAAGTGAGTCATAGGCGGTTCATAGATGTCATCTGAAAATGTAATCCTGCAAAGGAAATGGTTAAATGCTTCAAACCGTGTATAAAGAGAATAACCACATTGCAATTTTATTGTAAGAATAAAACAAGAAAAACAGAGATCACAATATTTGTACATGAAAAAACGCCTTTTATTTAATGATTAAACAATGCAATGTACATAACAGAATGGCCCTAAGCAAAATCACGATGCCCCGGGTAGGACACCGGATTATTCAACAATTAATAAAACAAAGCATTACTGTTTAGTTGTCACAGGAACAGTCTCCTGAATAGACCAATTGCAAAGCCCTTGCCCTGGCACGCTTGGCTGAATCCAGGCGTCCATGTCGCAATCGTTGTCCCCTTCCTCGGAATCTGAAACAGCATTGATGGTTTCATAACATACTCCACTGGACGTAATTGTTATTGGCCCTTTGAACCTGGGTGCCCCTGCAGCAGGCGTTAATGATGAAGGATGATATCCAAGTCCAAATCTGTCCATTTTCACGGGAATATCTAATACCTTTCCCCAACCCTGGGTCTCACCTGCCTGTACCAGAGCCTGCGCTTCCTTATAAGACGACACGGCCACCTCTGATGCTTTACTGGGTACTGGTTCTTTGCCTTTAATTCTCAACCCCTCAAACGCTTGACAGGGTGTCTCGTGAATCTCGCCGTCGACTTCCACGTACTTGAATGACGGCAAATGGTTGACCAGTATATCCTCCTCTCCACAAACTGTGACGACACTATCCCCAACCATATACTTCAGTTTCTGGTGTAACGTGGACGTGACTGCCCCAGCAGCATGGATCCATGGGCGTCCTAGCAGACAGCTATACGCTGGCTGGATATCCATGATATAGAATTTCGTTTCGAAAATTTCAGGCCCCACTTGTACCGGCAACGTGATGGATCCAAAGACTGACCTCCGTGTACCATCAAATGCCCTGACCACCAAGTCACTAGGCGTATAAATGATCCCCCTGATATCGAATTTCATCATTGCTTTCTTCGGAAGCACATCCAGGGAAGACCCTGTATCCACCAACACATGGGACATGACTGTGCCCCTGCATTCCACTGAGACGTGCAGCGCCATATTATGCTCTCTTCCCCTCGGGGTCAAATCAAAATTCGTAAAGCCCAAACTATGGCCTGCATTCACGTGCGTCATCACCCCCTCTAACTGATTCATAGAAACATCTTGGGGTACAAACGACGTGTCCAAAATTTTCAATAACGCATTCCGATGGGCTTCGGAACACAATAGCAGCGATAATATGGAGATTTTCGACGGTGTTTGCTGAAGGTGTTCAACAATTTTATAGTCACTCTTACGGATAAGAAGCATAAATTCTTCTACATCTTTCAGTGATGTTTCTCTTTCATTCCTCTGCACAGGAATACTCTCATTCACTTTACCTTTACCTTTTGCCAACCGTTCTGCCTCTACCTCAGGCGATATAAAAATTCTCCCGCTTCTCGTCATTCCTCCAGTCCCGACGACATTGTCCACAACCCCAGTTGGTTGTTCATTGAATTCTATTTTCTCCCCATTACAATAAGCCTCCAACCCATAGGTCCATGGCACGGCTTTGGTACTCTCAAAAGGGACTGGCCCTGCCTTTGTAATAGTGATCATCGGCCGCCTGGCTGGCGCTGTTATAGTTATCGTTTTCTGTGGAATTGTCACCATAGCAACATCACTCTGCTCATCAGCTAACACCTTTGCAGGCCTCTCAACTGCCGTTCTATCAAATTGCAACGTGCCCTCATCTATCAAGGTCTGAATACCTTTCTTTAATTCTGCACAACCCCCAGCATGGGTCCAACAGTCCAAACAGAATTCATCACAGCCCGGGTACACACCCCCTTTCAGCAATCTGCTCTTGACTTCACACAACGGTGTTTTCAGTTCATCAACATTCATCACCAGATTCAAGTCCTCTTCCGTCAAGATCGCATTTGCCCCATGATTAGGCATGGGCCGTTGTACTATATTAGGGCCTGCCTGCCCGAAGTTTATAGCCTTACTATCCAATAAATCCTGAACTTTATGTTTAAACGCATGACAGGCCTCTATGTCATGTCCGGGTGCCCCGGAGTGGAAGTCACAATGTTTATTAACATCATACCCATAAGGAAGGGTTGGTCCTGTGGGCGGTGCCAAGGTCCTCTTTTCAACTAAATTCAGCCCCAACAGTGTCTGAAACAGTTCTGCATACGTGGAAGGAGGCGCGTCAAACATTCTTTTCGGTTTCGCATTCGGAAATCTTCTTTGGCCAGCATTCTGCCTCTGTTGTTGTTGTTGTTGCTGTTGTGAAAAAGGGATGGTAACACTAGCTACCTGTTGATGCTGAGCATATTGATTTCTTCCTCTGCCCCTGCCCCTGCCACCAAACACAGCACTAGTATCACCCTGTCTTCTATCGCCGAATGCTTTATTTGTACCTCCTGCTGAGGTAGACTCACCTGCTTGGAATCTTCCAACTTTAATCCCGTCCTCGATCATCTCCCCCATAAGAATCAAATCTGAAAAACTGCTCAACGAAACATTAAACAATTTTTCGTAATATATCCCCGTAAATGTCCCAATGAACATGTTATTCAATTCTCTTTCAGCCAGAGGGGGATGCACCCTCGCTGCCATATCGCGCCATCTCTGCGCATACTCTTTAAAGCTTTCCCCGCTCTTCTGTGACAAACCTTGCAATTGGACCCTGTTAGGTGCCAGATCGCTGTTATACTTGTAATGCAGGACGAAAGCATCCGCCAATTGCTTCCAGGTTTTGATCTGCGTGGGCTCCAACCTCATATACCATTCGAGTGACGGTCCGGATAAACTATCCTGAAAGAAATGCATGAGCATCCTTTCATCATCTGAGTATGCGGACATCCTTCTGTAATAAGCGCGGACATGCACCTTGGGGCAGGTGTCCCCCTTATACTTGTCGAGCGTGGGAGCTTTGAATTTCAGCGGGACCCTTAGCCCAGGCACCAAGCCCATAGTAGTCATGTCTAATCCGGTAGAATTCTGATTAGCAATTCCCTTCACTTGTTCTTCAAGCATTTTGATCCTCTGAGTATTGCCAATGGGTCCCTCAAATCCCATGCCTCTTCCAGAAAAGGCGTCCTCTTGACAATCTTCGCCCCATTTCACATTTTCATTTCCGTACCCGTCATAACCAGTGTTACGGCCAAACCCTGGCTGATTGATCACAGGACCCCGTCCTCTGTTACCATACCCTTGAGTGACCCCAGCAGGTCCAAACCCAGTGTTGATAGGCATCAATCCAGCACCATTTCCATTGCCAAATCCACCATAGCCCTGATTAGCATTACCAAAACCGTCGTAGCCGAAACCCTGAGTGTTGAAGCCGACCTTTCTGTCCTGATTGCCATACTCAAACCCCTGGTCATTATAGCCGAACCCATTATTACCAAAGCCATTACCACCTTTGTTGTTACCACCGCCCAGATTGGCATCTCCAAACCCTACATTATTAATGACAGTCTCATTACCGTTCCATGTGTTACCGTTGCCAGCGCCAGTGCCATTGTTCACAACCACCGCGGGTGGAGTCACTACAGGTGGAACCACAGGCGTAGGGGGCCCATCCTCATGAAGAGTCTCAACATGAACAGAGTTGTGGTCATTGTTGTCGTTCCCATTAGTCCGCGCTAGAAGCGGTTGTACCAAGGTCTGGAGATTCTCTTGGCCCTTAGCAATGTTCTCCATTTCTTGCATGAACGTAGTCAGCCTCTCGCGGATTTCCTGCATCTCAACCTGAACTTGATCCATGATTCTTTTACAGTTGGTACGAGTAGAGTATCGGTGTGGGCGTTGACTTTCAATCCTGAAAAACCTGTCGAGATGCAGGAAATGAGATACAGTTTCAATAATTACCTGGTAATGCAATATGAATGTGTATGCAAATGCAACATGTGTCTGTGCATTAGGGAATATCACTCCCCAATTCTAGTGCCAATGTGCTTTTGTATTGTGCAGTGTTGTGACAGTGCGGTGACAAGAAGTTCAGATACATTCACAGAAGAAAACAACTCATATATTGCTGAACGGGCCTATCGAGTCAAAGTTATAACATCACTGTAATACAATACAATCAGCAAATGCAGGACCTCATCCAACAAGCCTGGTGATGGTCAGCATACAATAGTACATAAGCAAATCAAATGCAGCCATAATCCTGATACTCCCCTAGCAATCTCTTGGTCTTCGGATGGTCTGGCTGAGAAAGCAATCCTTCGATAAGTAGATCTCTTCGCTTGAGAACACGTTGTAGATCACCAACAGACTCCTCCCATGCCCCTTCTCCAAAGCAGTCATCTAACTTCCGCTTCTGGGGAACAACCCTCTTCTTGTGCTCAACAGCCTTGTTCAATGAGTTCTGAAGGTCATATCTTACCATAACCTCTTCTTCATACTTTCTCTTGCTAGCCTTCAACTGATCTTCGAGTTCAGAAATTTGTTGTTTCAATTTGTCTTCTCTCTCTTTGTTGTTGGTTAGCGTAGCATTCCACGTTTTTTTGCACGAAGAGATTTCCCGGTATGCGATATCGAGTGACTTCTTCTTGGACTTTAACATATCATGAGAGCTTTTGAAGTCTTTTCCCAAGCGTTCACGCTTCTTTTTCTCTTCTGCCAGTTCAGCACGTAACCTGTTTACCAACTCAGTCTGTTGTTGGAAGGAATACACGGCTTCGTTTTTCTCACTCCGAATTTGAGCCAATTCCTTCTCTAACTCTTCATTGATCTTTATCAAGTCTTCTTTTTCTTTCACAACCCGCTCATATACCTCAATAGCCACAGTAGTTGGTTCCTCAACTGGAATGGGAACAGGAAGTGATACTGCTGGAAAAGGCATCTGCACCTGTCTTACCCTCTCTTGAATCCACACCTTGTATGGCATATAGGCTTGACAATCATTCTTGCCTAGTAATGGCTTCCCTCTTCTGCAAATATGGTTCCAAGCATGCTGAATCTTGGCCAATAATTCCCCACTCAGGTCACCAGTGAAATACAGAGATTCCTGTATTTCTTTCTCCTTCGGCGGACTCTTCAAAGCATACCCAAACTGTCTAACTAACAATGAGGGGTTGTAATTGACGCATCCCTTCCTTCCAATCAAAGGAACATTGGGAAACCCGACACAATTGAAGATAACCTCTGACCCCAACAAGTTTCTGTCAAACCAGACAACGTCTTCTGAAGAAAGTCCCATTAGACGCTCAGACCATTCAGCGGTATCTGCAGATTCAACAAAAGGACCCTTCTTTGGCAGATGGCTCTCAAACCATATATTCAGCAAGGGTACACAGCAATGGACGTTCTTCCCCCTTCTGTTTTCATTCTTATAATGCAAGGAATGATAGAATTCTCCGATCAATGTAGGCACCGGGTTGCCTGCAGCAAACAGGTGAAATGCATCCAAGTCGACGAATTCGGGCAGATTAGGGAACAATATAATCCCATAGATGCACAAAGCAAGAACAGCATTAAACACAATCCAGCAGCCACTCTTGGCATATTCTTGAGCTTTGACAACCAAGAATTTAAGAGAAAACCCCGAAACTCCATGCCAGGAAGTCAACAACAGCTCTGCAGGATCCATATGCAAGAAAACAACTAAGTCCTCCAGCTTAGGCTTAACATCAAAGTGAATGAAGGGCACTCTGTTCTGAACCGGCAACTCTAGAAACTCAGCGTACTCCTCCATGGTCGGAGCCAAAATGAAGTCCGGGAACATAAAATACCTCAAGGAGGGGTCATATAACTGCATCAATGTGTATAACCCATTCAACTCATATGTAGCTGGTCGGCAAACCAATCTCAACAGCTTCCCATAGCTCTTCCTAAAGCTTCTCTTCACATCATCATCAGCTAGGGAAATCAGACCCAACAAAGAAGTCACATCAGGGGTAGGCAACTTATACGCAACAGTCCTCCTCAAAGTACTCATAATAACAGATAGAAGTCCGGAGCACTAGAATCGGGAAATATGAAAATGCACCTGCAGCACAGACACACGTTAATGTTATGCAACATGATGATGCAAACAATGCCATATGCAAACAATGCAACAAGGATCAGGTGCCCCTGGCTGAGAAGCCCAAACCACAATATTGGCCTCAAATAGACCCACAAACAGCTCAAAACCATCCACAATGCTCCAACCTGGTCTCTGACAGACCCAATAACACTGTCCTCAAATATCACACCACTGAATCTCAATCAAGAAAAACCGGTAATCTGGAAGTCCAGTTACCTGCATGCCCCAACCCCTCTCACAGGTAGGTGTCCTAATAACTGACACAAGGTATGGCATCCTATGCGGTCGTCGGTGTCACAGACATTCAAGACCGATGATACGATACCCAGAAGGTGTGGCATCATCATGTCCTGAAGAGGCCCTCCTCAGCCAACTTCCAAATGATTGGTCCCCAGAGTCGACAATCCAACTAACCAACAACCCCTTCAACCCAAAGGGTTGAAAAAGAAGCCAACCAGAAGAACCTCGTCTGAGCGTGGATTTCATGAGACACTAGTACATGCAAAGCATGCACGCGCCCACTAATTTCCACTCTAATTCTAGGTGCACTCAAGCCCAGGTCCGGCTTATCTCTCAATCATAGAACCCCCTTATACCCACAGCAATAATCACAATCATATAATGCTGAATGTAAATGCGGAAACGTAAATCCATACAAAATCCTCGACGGGAAAACAAGCGCTAGGATTGACTCGCGTAGGGAACCGTTGGAGTCCCCAGCAGAGTCGCCAGCTGTCGCTACTGCGAAAATCGGCGCCGGCTATGACAGAAGAGTCACCACCGTGCGTTATTCATCCCAACGGAGGGAAAGGAAACGCTCAGAGTAAACCTAACGCAAAACGGGAAAGGAATGGTCGTCGCAACCAAATTCCTGGATTCGGGATTCGATTACGCAAGGGGAAGGTATTAGCACCCCTCACGTCCGTCGTACTCGACGGGATCCACACTTGTTTTCTAGTACGGATTGTTATTCTATCTACACTAAGGGTCTAGGGTTAAAAGAAAAGAAAATGACTCGGCAAAGTATCGCACTTTATGCCTACGTATTCCCGTCTGGAATGAGAAATCAGAGTCAACGTAGTTCGCCTACCTACAGGAAAGGAGGGGAAGGTTGCTCGCTAGGATATCGCATCCTATGCCTACGTACTTTCATACAGCATGAAAGATCAGAGCAAACGTAGTTCGGGCCACGTACGACACCGATTTGTCTGACTGTTTTTTAGATCCTTCTGAAAAGGTTTTCTTCTGATTAAGAGTCTAAGCGGACAAAAATGACTTTTTGATTTGTTTTCAGTCTTTTATGCAAGAACTGTTTTTTTATGATGTTTGAAATGTTATTGTGTTTTTGATTGTTTTGAGATAGAAGAGAAAGAAGCTCTAAAAACCCTAGGGTTCGAAATGGGAATCAAAACTACCCTAATGTTGTCATGCATGGGTTAAAACCTAATGTCTGTCATATTTCTCTCTTGCGCAGAGAGAAACAGAGATCCTAGGGGATAAACGAAAAAGAAACAGCAGATATACAATAAAACAGTAAAATGCATGGATGCAGCAGTACAAGCGAGGCAAGGGAGTCCCGCTCAACCTCGAACCTGAAAAACAATAGGCAAAGTGAAACAGCTTCACTTCAAACCTAAGGGGAAATTAACACACAATACAACAAAGGAAAATAAAACCCCACACCAGCTCTGACAGCACACCAACTTTGAAAAACAGCAAACTCTGACAGTTGATAAACAGCAAACACAGCAACCTTCAAATGAACCCCAAAATCAAACTTCAATGGCCTCCAAGCTTTAGATAAGCTCCATCTTCAAGAAACACCAAGCTCTAGCAAGCAATGCACCCCAAACAGTTGACATCTTCAAATAGCAAACAGCTTCAGAAAGCAGATAGCTCCAAACAGCAGGAAACCCTAGCTTTAACAGTTGCACAGCTTTGACATGAACAATCTTCATCTTTGTCAATATTTAATGCAATGAACTTCTTGTCTTCAATAAGCTTCTAATCTTCAATGCAAGCACTCCAGAAGAGAATCACTTAACGGAATAAGTTGGAATGATAAAACAGCTTATTGACAACCAAAGGATGCCTATAAGTGTTTATCATCATGAGAGACTGGTTCCCTCAAAGTTCTACTTCTAAGATAAGCCACTTATCCCTCCAAGGGAGGGATGTGAATATCTTAGAAGGACTTTTAGTCATTGGGAGGAATGGAAGCACAAGAAGCTTTCCATGTTTGTGAAAGAAATTAGTCTAAGTCTAAAGCTCTGCCTATTTCACCTATCTCCTAAGTCTTCAATCAAGCACCTTCAAGCACAATAATCCCCAAGATCCAAGCATTAATATTTGTCTTCAATCTTCTTCCATGCCTCATCATGCTCCACAAGCCAAGTCCAAGCTCCATACCCAAAGAAATACCCCAAAACCCAAGCAAACAAAACAATAGCCCAAGATGGCAACATTCAAGCATACCACAATTTGCAAAATCTAATAAAAACAGTAATACTCATTATAAAAACCTAGATTAATTTCTAAGGGAGCTTAACTATATACTCTATACCCCATATAAACCCCAAGGCCTAAATCAAACTAAAAACCCCAAAACTATGTGTTGAAATGCACCTATGTCAAGTTGAAACCCTAATTCTAGCACACTTGCTTCACACCTCTCAAAAACAATTAAATTTAAGTCACAAAAATGTGACAAAAATCCAGGGGGAACCTAATACTATAATCTAATCATAGCAAAAAGAATCACATCAAAATGTGAAAGGAAATGGTCATACTAAATTCAGCAAATTGCAATATCTAATGAAAATGAAATAAAAGCAATTAAAAGTAAAAATAAACAAAAAATAGAAAAATGCATGAAATGACATTTTTGATTCTTTTATAATTTTCTTGATGTCTTGATGAAAATGAGGAAAAAACTCCCATACAAAAATGTTATGTTTTCAATTTATTATGAATTTTTAAAGAATTTAAAATAAATGTGAAAATAAAAGAAAATAGGGAAAAAATGAAAATGAGCGTGTTGAATAGCAATTAAAAACAGTTCAATTAATAACTGGGCCCAGAGAGGGGGTGGGGAGAGCAGCGCGCGCTAGGCCCAATATCAATCAGAAAATTAAAACGAAAATAGAAAGGAAAATGAGAAATTTGTTGTGCATGAAGCAATCCAATTCAGTGCATTTTTTGACTGGGCCTGGGAAAGGGGTGTGGATATCACATGTTACACTTAAGCCCTAGCTGCAACTTTAATGAAACGGTGTGTTTGGACGCCTTCAGAACTCTTCACAAAATGAGGCTTGCTCGTGGCCATTGGATCTCGTTTTGGTCAAGGTCATACTATGCATCCTAGGGTGTTAAGTTCATCTTCAACCTTTGAACCTTCTTGGAGGGAAAAACCATGGATGAACAGAGTGATCAGCTTCATCTCCTCTTCATCGTGTTCCATCAAATCTCCATCAAAACTTAAAAGTAAAAACCCTAACTCACTCGATTTTCCACAAGGAATCTAACCATGGCATCCTCAATCATTGAAACCTACTCCTCCTCAAAACACGATGGAACTCTCAGAAATCACTCAAGAACCAAAGCTCATCAAACTTAAAATTGAATAACCTAATCTCTTCACCATGTTTCACTGAGCATTTCTAACTATCAAACTATGATTATAACACCAAGAATGCCAAGATACGATCATAAACAGAAATTGCATCACTCCACTAACTGTCTCTAAATCAATCCTAAAGCTACCAGAAAGCTCTACATGATCATATAAATTGAATCTAACTATTCAAAACCTAAAGAAACTACATGGATTATGCTGTAGGATGACATTTACATACCTGAGAATTCTTGATGAACAGAAGCACAAAACCTTCAAATCAAGCTCTCATATGCTCCAGATTCCTTCAATGGATGGTAATCTAACTTCTGTATGCAAAAGAACCACTTGAAGATGCTTGGATTATGGAGACCGATTATGAGTTGTAGGTGAGAAAATCCAAGAGCAAGAACACGATTTCTCCACCAATTTTCTTGGAACTTGATCTGGAAACACTCACTAGTATCAATGGAAGCAAATGGGATCAAGAAATTGGATGGAAAGTGAAGAGTATGTAGTAACCGAATCTGAGTTGCAACAGAAAAATTTCAATCTCAATCTCTCTTCTCTCCTTCAATTCTCACCAACCTTTGCTTGGGATCACTTCATATGCATATATAGAGTGTGAATGAAGACTCTAGAATCTTCTGGATCAATCCAATGAGAAAATCAACTTCTCATGTAATGAAAATCTCTTCTTATGCTATGCACATACCATCTCATGTTTTTGCTTGCAATTCACTTGGTTCTGAGTTTAAATTCTCTCCACATGAGATATTGGAGGTGTATGGATGGAAAGGAGCCTTGCATTTGCTTGGAGATGTGGTTTTGCAATTGTGCCTTATGATTCAAGTAACCCATTTACAAAGCAAGTCCTAAAAATAATCCTCAATTCAAAATTGTGGCAATGTCAATGTTCTCAAAATTCATTTTTTAATCAAATTGGTATGTCATATGGCTTGGTTTGGTTGTGTAGATCAAAAACCCCAATTTTCAACTTTGGTTCATTTAAAATTCACCTTCATTTTAGGCTATTTTTTTGATTTTGTGAAGCAAGCCTTTACAAGTTCTCATGACTTCTTATCTAGCCTAAAAGCACCATTTTGAACACATCTCATGTTGAACATTTTTTCATTTGAGGAGTGGAAGATGGGGATTTGGACCTTTGTTGAAAAATGACCTGTAATTCAACTTTCCCAAAATACCCCTGGGTTGCCAAGACCATAACTTGAGTTCTACAAATCCTCTTGAGGACTTCTAGTACTCAAATTAAATCTAAGATCGAGATATACAACTCTTATGTTGGCCAAGAATCCATTTGAAAACTCCTTCATGGGCAAAAGTTGCTTGGAAGTCAAGTGACTTTCACAGATAAATTTCAGTGTCCTCTGAGGACCCATAACTTGCAAGAACCATATCTTGAGTTCTACCAATCTCCTTGAAGACTTATAGTACTCAAATTAAAGCTATTGAAAAGCTCTACAAGTTTCATGTTAACCAAGAATTCATTTGAAACTTTCATTTTGACTTATTTGGCTTGGAAGTTAGACCTAAATTAGGGGATTTTACACTAAAACCCTAATTTGGTAACTCCTCTTCTTCTTGATTCCTTTTGATTTCTCCTTGGCACAACACCACACATATATCCACATATCAATTCATGAATTCCACAACCTCCAAGCTGGCCTTGATACCCTTCAATCAATCCTTTGACCTAGGGTTGACCTAGGGTTGACCCAGATGAAACCCTAGTTGACTGCCTTCAGCTATAGCTCTTGTGCTTGTACCAATGACTTGTCTCATCTTCAAAATGACCCCTCTAGGTCTTCCATGATATTTGTACACATTCCATACCCCCAGTCATGGCTCACATACTCATTGATGATCTTCAACATATCCCCAGATTAGGAGAGAAATCCACTAGCTGACCTTCAAACTTCTCAAAGTTTCCACTCATTTCTTGGATGACTTGGATAATCTTGAGCTTGAATCAAAACCCCTTTGATGTGCTCCTTTAGATAAGAATTGCACTTGATCCCTTGTGGGATGACTTGTTATGCTATGTTATGCAAATGTTTAGACTATGTACATGATGTGATTATGCAAATGATAATGCAATTGAAACATAAACCAGGTGAAATTGGTTGAGCAAATTTTTGGGTGCAACACTAGTCTCAAGAAAGCGGTTGTTTACAAGTTCCCGGTACCAGATGTAGGATCTCTGGTTGACCTTATTTCTGTGGTTGAGCGTGGGGTTATGGAAGACTTCAGAAAGGAGTATGGGAGGATTCTAAGTTTTGTCTGCAAGGTCTCCAAATATGAGTTGGGAGGTATTCATACGCTGCTGCAATTTTATGATCCTCAGTTGCGTTGCTTTACATTCCCCAAATATGTCTTGTTGCCAACCTTGGAAGAGTTTGCTCAGTTGTTGAAATTGAAAACTGCCATTGTGTTGCCATGGCGAACGCCATTGGGTCATGGTGAACTTTATGGCCTTCATTCATTAAATCATGTGGCATGCTGATAGATGGCAAACGCCATATTAGGAAAAGAGGTAGAAAGTCTTCTTTTTGCTGCATTTTCCTATTCTTCCACTCTTTTTTCGCTTCGCTCCCGATTCCGCAACAAATGAAGCTATAAACTACAAAACACAACAAAACGTAGTAAAATGCAAACAAGACTCGATAAAAACAGACAACTAGTACACATAATAAGCCTAAAAATATGATACGGTTTCTCGTTATGAACACAGTAACGAAATATGCCAACAACGTATCTTTTAAAGAGAAGGGGTTCGTCCCACTAGAATTGTTTCACATCATGGAAGAACTTCTTCTTTAGTTGGTAAGTCAAGTCAGAGGATAGGATATCGACTGCTAGATAGTTAACAAAATCTGCATACCAAGGTACTTTCTTAAAAACTAGTTCCTCTTCGATATTTATTTACAATTCATTGGGGTCATCATCATATATGAAGTCATCATTTATAGGTATAAGGTCAGGTTTTAGATATTCGAGTCTTGACAGGTGGTCAGCCACAACATTTTTAATGCCCTTTTTGTCACGGATTTCCAAGTCGAATTCTTGTAGCAATAGGATCCAACAAAGTAATTTAGGCTTTGCACCCTTTTTCTAAGTAAATATCGAATAGCAGCGTGATCGGTGTATATTATAATTTTTGCTCCAACTAAATAGGAGCGGAATTTGTCTATTGCAAACACTACTGCAAGGAGTTCCTTTTCAGTAGTAGCATAATTTAGTTGGGCCGCATCTAAAGTTCTGCTAGCATAATATATTATGTGTAATCTCTTGTCCTGTCATAAAATAGCACCAAAGGCAAAATCGTTTGCATCGCACATAATTTCGAACAGTTGGTTCCAATATGGTGGTTACATGATAAAAGTGAATATTAGTGCTCATTTTAGGAGATTAAATGCTTCGAGACATTTTTTCGTTGAAAATGAATACACGTCTTACATCTTTGGAAAGTTGTAGGGGAATTGCATAGCCCGAATGGCATTTGTTGGTAGGCAAATGTTCCATATAGGCATGTGAAAATTATTTTCTCTTGGTCATCCGAGTGAGTAGGAATTTGGAAAAATCCTGAATATCTATCCAGATAGCAGAAATAACAGCGTCTAACCAAACATTCAAGCATTTGATCGATGAATGGAAGGGTAAAATATTCCTTCCGGGTTACTTTGTTTAACTTTCTATAGTCAATGCACATACGCCAACCGTTTTCTACACATTTTGCTACTAATTCTCCTTTTTCATTTTGTACAACTGTGCACCTCCTTTTTTTAGGTGTCACATGTATAGGGCTTACCCACTTACTACCAGAGATTTGGTCAATTATTGCAGCTTCGAGTAATTTTAGGCCTTATCTCTTGACCACATCACTCATTATAGGATTTATCCTTCTTTGGTGTTCTCTAAAGGGTTTAGAGTGTTCCTCTAGCATAATCTAGTGCATACAAACAGACTGACTTATCCCTTTTAGATCAGAGATGTTGTAGCCAAGAGCTACAGAATATTTTCGTAAGACATCTACAAGTTGATTAGTTTTATCACTACTCAGATTTTCACTAACTATGACGGGACGATTAAGTTCTTCATCTAAGAATTCATATCTCAGATTCTTGGGTAAATCCTTAAGCTCTATTGGTGGTTTCTTAGGATCAGGCATATGGTCAGGGGTGAGTGCTAAGCATTCATAAAGATTATCCTCTACATAGGGTGTCATTGGTTTTAATTTTTCATCTTCCATTATGGGAGTTAAAGGAAGTTTTATCATCGAGGTGGGTGCTTCTGCATCTAACTCTCTTATGCACTCATCAATAATATCGATGGCACAACACGAGTCATTTATAGATGGCACTCTTAGTAATTTGGATAAGATGGATTCTACTTTCTCTTCACCTACTTTGAAGGTAAGGATGGAAATTTGTCCCATCCCTAGTGGGTACCCACAAAATTACCCATAACGGGTAAGGTAAAAACCAGCAAAAATGGGTATGGGCACGAGCTCGGGTAATTACCCACTTAAATAAGCGGGAATGGGTGCGGGGATGGGTACCTTAGTACCCACCCCGCCCTATACCCGTACAATATATATTTATATATTTTAATTTAAACATCAATCTTAAACTACTACATATTTAATATAAGTGATCATTTATTTCATAATTCAACAATAAATTTTTTTAAAAAAACTTTTTAATTTTTTAAAAACTTAAAATATTATGATATTTTATACTTGATATATTTATTTTTATTATAAATGCGGATAACTGGTACGAGTACAAACACTTATATACTCATAGGGTACGGGGACATGTGCCAATGTTGATACTCAAGCAGATATGGGCTCGGGTACTGGGATTTTTCCGACCGCGAGTATGGGGACGGGTACTATAGTACCCTATCCAAACCCTAGCCATTGTCATCCCTATTCGAAGGTCATTTTTCCTCTTTTGACATCTATTATGGCCTCAGATGTTGATAAAAATGGTCTACCTAGAAGGATATGGATTTCTTTGTCTTCTTTAATGTCCATAACGACGAGGTCTGTTGGAATATAAAGTTGGTCAATCCTAACTGGAATGTCTTCTAATATATTGATTGGATACTTAGCTGATCGGTCAGACAGATGAAAGGACATCCCGGTTGGTTGTATGTCTCCTAGGTTCAACCTATCGCAGACAGCTAAAGGCATTACTCTCACATTGCCTCCTAAGTCCAGTAGTGCTTTATCAATAACATGACTCCCTAAAATGCACGTTATGGAAAAACTTCCAAGGTCTTTCTCTTTTTTAGCTAACTTGTTCTCAGTGATCGAATTGCATTCTAATGGTTTAGAATCGTCAATTTTACGCTTGTTGGTTAAGATATCCTTCAAGAATTTAGCATACGAAGGTATTTGGGTAATAGCTTCAGTGAAGAGAATCTCGACGTGGAGCTTTTCAATCACTTTTACGAACTTTTTGTATTGGTTATCTAGTTTGGTTTATTTAAGTCATTGCGGGTATGGAATTGGTGCTTATAAGGAGGGGTGGTATATAAACTTGGTTATCATTCTCTACCTTCTTATGTTTAACTTCTCCCTCTCTCTGCTTCTCTGGTTCTACTATTCGGCTTTTGGGTGCAATCACAATGTTTCCCTTTGGGGGCTCAGGTTTTTTTAGCGATTTGTTATTCATCCTAGGATCTACAGGTCCATCATATGTGGTTCCACTTCGTAGGGCAATAGCACTAGCATGGCCCTTAGGGTAGGGTTGAGGTTGTCTAGGGAATGATCCTCCCGGCGTAGCCTGAGCAGCTTGTTGTTGTGCTACTTGCAAGATTTGGGTTTCTAACATCTTGTTGTGTGTTACCACAGAATCAACTTTGTTGCCTAATTGGGTAATCAACTCATTCATATGAATGTTATGGTTCATGAATTCTTTATTTTACTGAGTTTGAGCTGAAATAAAGCTTTCCATGATCTTTTTTAGGCTTAATTTCTGAGGGGCAACTTGAATTTGCTGTGTCGGTCTTTGAGATTAGAAACCTGGTGGTCTTTGAGGTGCAGTGTTTTAAGTAGGGTTATTATTCTTATAAGAGAAATTTAGATGATTCCTCCACCCAGAGTTATACAAATTTGAATAAAGATTTCCTTGGGCATAGTTGACCTGATTGGGGTTTGGTTCGGCTAGAAAACTGAATTTAGCAGTGATATGTCCTTGGGTTCCACAGATTTCACATCCAGGTTATTTTGCAGTTACTGTAGCTATAGGGTTAGCGACTAAATCTTTGACTTTTTGAGCTAGGGAATTCATCTTAGCTTTCATATGGTCTAGGAAACTTACTTCGTATATACCTCATTTGGTTTCCTTCTTCTCTGTTGAAGATCATCTTGTCCCCCATTGATAATGGTTCTAAGCCATATCTTCAATGAGTATGCATGATTTAGGATATGGCTTATTCATCAGTGTACCACCGGTGGCAGTGTCGATGGTATCTTCTTATTATAGAGAAGTCTATTATATAACGTATGAATAATCATCCGTTGTTCTAGACCATGGTGTGGACAGGATCATAATAGCTCTTTATACCTTTCCCAAGTGTCGAAAAGAGATTTGTCATCTTGTTGAGTAAATTTGGTTATTTGGTTTCGCAAGACAATAGTCTTGCTCGGTGGAAAGTATTTAGCAAAGAATACTTTCTTCAGGTCATTCCAAGTGATGATTGAATTTGATAGGGGAGAGTCTAGCCATGATCTTGCTCTGTATATGAGGGAAAAAGGGAATACCTTTAAGTGTTGTTTCAGGTTCTCTGTTGAGTGAACACCTTTAAGTGTTGGTTCAGGTTCTCTTTTGGGAGACCAACAAACTGGTTTTGTTGCACGATTTGCTATAAAGCGAGTTTTAGTGCAAAGTTATTAGTTGGGATTTTAGGATTAACAATACTCGAATGGGGTTCTTCGTTAGAAGGTACTGCAAATTCCTTAATTGGTTTTTGGTCTTGTTCTTCTCCCATTGCTCTCCTAATTCTTTGGAGCAAAAGTTGTGTGTGTGCGTATCATCTGGTTCAACTATTGGATCTTCTAAAGTTCTGGTATTGCCAGTTCTTTGCATTGACCAACAAAGGGTGCCTTAGTCTAGACGGTGTAACAATTAGGGTACGATATCTGACGCAATTGGTCCCTAACAACAGCGGTAAAAACTTGATGTGTGCTTTCTGCAAGTATACGGAGTGTATCAGAGTAATATAAAAGGTTGTCAAATCCCACAGATACCTAATGGTCAATCTATCATCTTCTATTGCTATGATGTTTATCTAAGGCAATCGTAAAAAGGTTATGGAATAGAAACAAAATAAAATAATAAACTTTTAACAAATTCAAAGATGCAATACTTGAATGCGGCTCTCATCGAACAACAATACTCGTATTATTTCTAAATAGAACTACTTACGGGGCAATATTTTCTTCCTTGAAAAAGATTTAAGTAAAAAGGAATCATCACTCTCATCTATTTGGAACCGGAATTAATCTCTAATCTTTATTGTCCGATCTCGCGTGTCCGGTTGCATTTGTGTTAAAGTAGAAAATCTTTTTTTAGTAATCACTTCCTAGCTTTGTTGAAAAGTTGTTTTGATTGGAAAACTTAACTTAAAAGGGTTTCCAGCTTTCGCTCGGATAACCGGATCATAAACTTATCAATGTGTTTGTAAATAATTTTACAATCACTTTCAAGAAATATTAAACTCTCCTATTTAATTAACAAAGTGCTTTCACGGTGTTTGTTAACTAAAAACTAATCAATTTTAATCTTAGGTGTTAGACGAATTTTGATTTTCTCGACATGTCACGATTCTACTTTCGTAGTAAATGATCAAATTAATTTCAGAAAAATTGAATTAAAACCAAAACAGCCCCAATAGTAATCCTAAAGAAACAACAAATAGAGTATCGTCGAATCGACGATCCTCATATTCGAGCACTAACGGTTTAACCGAGCATATTCATGGTAAACAATTTAACTTTTGTTTGAAATGCAGAATTAAACATATAAAGTGGTATGATTGAAATAAAGATCATGCAATGAAAATAAATTAAATAAGGCGAGAAAATAAAGCAAGGCGATGAAATAAATAAAGTAAGGCACCGTAAATAAACAAGGAAAATAAAATTTAAATAGAATTGAAATTAATAAGAACTTGCTCCAATCGGAGACTTGAATCTGGTACAACAAAAATAGATGGAAAATAACTTGAATGGAATGTAAATGGCGGCAAGATTTAAGGCTACAATGTAAAGTGCTCCAAACTCAATGACAACAACAACACGATAACTCTCTGATGCAATGAATTAAAGCTTTTGGAATGTAGATTTATGGCATAAGTTGTAACTAAGCTTGAATACCCTTAAAATTGAATTCTAACAATTATTTATACTGGTATCAAGCCTAGGAAATCAAGTCACAACTACTGAGTTCGTGTGAGAGAAAAGAGGGTGTAATGGGGTGAATTCTTCAACTGCCTTTGACTGGAGTGAAACCACCAAAGATGGCGACCGCCATGTCCAGGGTGGCGAGCGCCACCTTCACAAACTTCTTGGACTTGGTCTTTGTGATCGTTGGTGCGTGGGACACGTCATCCACCTCACGACCACATTCACGGTGAACGCTAGACTGGACGTCATGTGTGCAAACTACTTATTTTTCTCTATTTTTCATCTGATTCGCTCCATTTCTTTGACTATGGCTCTCATTTGGTTATGTACCTAAAATACAAACAAAATATCAGGATAATACTAGAAATGAAAGAAAAATAATAATAAAATGTGTGCAAGTCTAGCCAAATATGCAGTGTGTTTCGATGATATCAGTCATTCAATTTCTCAGATGTAGTCACAATTGGGGAACATATAGAGAATGGATTGAAAACGGGAAGGATTTCAGGCATTTCTAATAATCAGGTTGGGCCTAAAAAACATCAAAGAAGATTTAACAAGAATAAAGAAGGTGAAACTAGTGTTGTAATGGCCAATGTTCATCCTCAGTATCAAGCACCCATGGATCCCATGCCATATTATCTGTTCCAATATATTGTTGCGGCCTAATATCAACAACCTCCATTTCAATCCCAAGCACCACCTGGGTATCAACAGCCTCCTCCGACTCAGACTTTGCAGGATCAATGATCTATGCAGAATAACAAAAATCAAGGGCATGGACAGAATAGAAAGTGAAACATCGGTCAAGATAGGAGACGTCCTCACTTTCACAAAATTCTAGTATCTTACACCCAATTTCTACCTTATCTTATTCATGTGGGAGAAATTATGCCTAAAGAGATACCTCTTATTAATTTTCCTTATGATCCCAAGCATAATCCCAATGTTTCATGTGTATTCCATGTCGGGTATATAAGGTACTCTACGGAAGATTACATGTTTTTTAAGGTCAAGGTTCAGGAACTTATTGATCAAAAGTTATTGTCTTTATCTAAAGAGCAACCTAATATAAAGACCAATCCTTTACCTAGCCACAATGGGTATGTGGTTAATGCAATTGATGAAGAGGAACATACAAAACTAGTCAAGGAGGTTACTGAAGTCAAAACCCCAATGATGGTCTTTATGAAGAAATTACAATATCATGGTTTCTTGAGATATCTGTAAATGATTGTCGTGTTTGTCAAGTGGAGCCTGGTCAGTTTGATGAGTTGAAAAGTTATGTACAAAGTATGATGAGTCAAGGGGCGATTCAGTTCACCAAAGCAAAAGTCAGTAAAGAAACATCAACCATTAAACCAAGTACTATCATTTACAAGAGGAAGCAAATAAAGGTACTTGTGAAAAAGTAGTTACAACTAATAAACATTTGTGTCCCTGAACCATTTTTGTTCTAGAGTACCAAGGTTGTGCCTTGGATGTATGATACCACTGCCTATGTGGGAGGAAAATTCATACACTTCTCTGAAGAGAAGATTGTCAACACCGCAGGTACTGGAGCATGATCCGGAGTGGTCATGTGTCCGCTCCAAAATTCACAACAAAGTCAGTTTCACCAACAACTACTCTCCCCAAAAAAAAGAATATTCCAACAACCCCCCCCCCCTCAAGAGAAAGGGGCATCAACATCCATCCCTACCAATACAATTGCAACGAATGCTCCACCTGTGGGGAATGATGTCACAAACAAAGCAATAGAAGCCACATCCTCCAAAGGGAAAGAAGTAGTGGATGTAGATGCCCAAACAGAAATCCACAAGAATAATGTCTCTCTGGAGGAAAGTCAATAATTCCTCCGATTAATCCGGAAGAGTGATTTCAAAATTGTGGAACAATTGGGACAAACATCATCCAAAATCTCAATATTATCATTGATTTTAAGCTCAAAAGCTTATAAAACAACTTTGATGAAGGTCCTAAATGCTGCCCAAGTAGTGCAAGACATCACCATCAACCAATTTGACGAGGTAGTCCTGAATATAGCGGTCAGCCGTTACTTGGGATTTAATGATTATGAGTTGCCAATTGTAGGAGCTTCCCACAATAAAGCCTTACACATCTCTCTCACTTGCATGGACACCCACTTATCCCGAGTCCTTGTGGATACTGGTTCATCTATAAATGAGATGATAAAAAACATATTAAGTCAATTATTGGTGGAAGAAGCAGGGATGAGGGCCAATGCTTTAGTTGTGAGAGCTTTTGATGACTCTAGAAGATAAGTAATTGGTGAAATTGATCTGCCTATTCGGGTTGGACCCCATTTTGTTCGCCATCATGTTCCAAGTGATGGATATTAATCCAACCTTTAGTTGTCTACTCAAAAGACCATGGATCCACGCTACTGGGGCAGTAACTTCCATGCTACACCGAAAGCTAAAATTCATGATAGATAACAAATTAGTTATCATTTGTGGTGAAGAAGACTTGCTTGTAAGTGAGGTGTCATCATTCTGATATGTTGAAACTAAGGAGGATGCAACAAAGGCCCCTTTCCATTGCTTGGAGTTTGAAGATATCAATAATGCTACATCCAATATGGACAAGGCATCATAAGTGATCATATCTTCCCTGAAGAGCGCCAAATAAATGCTTGAAAAGGGTAATCCTCCTGGTTGGGGGAAAGTATTAGATGTTGCTAAGAAAAACAATTATTTCGGTATTGGCTATCATCCGTCATTACGCCTGCTCAATCTAGAAGATCAGAAGAAATTTCGCCCTATCAAGGAAGTATTTAACAATGTTTGTTTCCAACACAACGACATTATGGCAATCATAGAAGATGCAAGTAGAGAAGTTCTAAGCTTTGTGTGTCGGTGCCCACACGGCTTCACATTGAACAACTGGACAACCTCCATGATCCCTACAGTCTTTTCAATGACGAATTAATGCATTTTGTATTTTCTCAATCCCCTGTCCTCGCCCGAGACAAGTGGATAACTTTGTAAAGGGCCTCCACATGTTTTCAAAGCATTATATAGTCAATCAATAAAAAATATTTTTCATTCAAAATCGTGTTCCTTTCCTTTCCTTTATTTTTAATTTTCACAAATAAATGGAAAAAGCTTCTTTTTTTTAATACTTTTTCCACAAACATAACTCTAAAATAAAATCTCATAAACATGCAGAATAATGAAACCATTGACAACAACACGACTATAATCCCCTATTCTCAACAATATTTGGTATCACTTCCTCCCTGCGAGGGGTCTCAACACGAATAGAGTTGTATTCAGTATTACCAGCCGCTCGCGCCAGCAGCGGTTACACCAGAGTTTGAAGATGTTCCTGGCCCTTAGCCACGGCCTTCATAGTCTGCATGAATTGGGCCAACCTATCCCAGATCTCTTGCATCTCAGACTGTACCTGACCCATGATCTTCTTACTGTTGCTTCTTGTAGCGTACCGGTGAGTTCTATGTTCGTTAATCTTGAAACAACCTGTAAGACGCAGGAGATAAGATTCGAGCTAAAAAAAAAGTACCTGCCATGCAATATGAATATGGAAATGCACACGTGTAAATATGCAACAGGTTAATTCCCCCCCCCCCCCCCCCCCGATTCTAGTTCAGGAGAAGAAGCCATAACGACAATGGAGTCCCAAGTGAGCAAGCGCAGAATCAGAAACCTCATACATAAACAAATGCCAAGAGGCAGAGTACAAAAATACAACCGAATACAACTGAAAAGACCTCGGCCAACAAGCCTGGCGATGGTCAAAATACAAGCACAAATAACAAACTACAAGAGAAAAGCAAAGATAAATCAGGACGGATGGCGCGCCCGGACATCTTCTAGTAGCCTCAATGTATCCAGATGACCTGGTCTGGAGATCAGTTCTTGTATCAGTAATGCGTGTCGCCTAACAGTGGATCTCAGCTTTTTGGCATCCTCTACACAGGTTCCCTTGCCAAAACACTCATCAAGCATGCATCTCTTGAAGCCAGCCTTCAGTTCACAACCCCTCGTTTCTTTGACCATGTTGCTCACTCTAAACTCAGCGTCACGCCTAAGAGATACCTCTTCAGCAATCTTCGCATCCTTAGCGCTGAGCTGCTCCTCTAATTGGGAAATCTGCAGCTTCAACTCATCTTCACGCTCCTTTCGGCTAGTAAGCGTGGCATTCCACAAAAATTCCCATTTGGAAAGTCGAGAATAAGCCTTATTCAAAAGCTCTTTCTTAGTAGCAAGCACACTACTAACACCATTCAAGGCTACTCCCACCTTCTCTCTCCTGCTGGTTTCTTCAGTCAAATCTGAACCCAACCTATTAATCATCTCAGTCTGCTTCTTCAAAGTGAAGGTCGCCTCATTCTTCTTATGCCGGAGCTGGAAAATCTCTTTTTCTAACTCTTCATTCGCTCTTTGCAACTCTTCCTTTTCAGCCAGCAGCTTGTTATACTTCTCAATCTCTACTGAAGTAGGTTCCTCAACCACCAGAGGACACAAAGGCTCTACAGCAAGATATGGCATCAAAGAAGTCCTAACTCTCTCATGGATCCAGAGCCGATAAGAATTATAAGCTCGACTGTCACTCTTGCCAAGCAATGTCTTTCCTCTTCTGTGAATATTACCCCAAGCATGTGTCAATCTGACCAAAACACCTCCATCTAATAAACCTGTGAGATACAGAGATTCCTGTATCTCATCTTCAACCGGAGAGTCCCTCAAAGCATAGTCAAACTGTCTCACAAGCAGAGAAGGGTTATAGTTAATACAACCTTTTCGTCCAATCAAAGGAACGTTCGGAAATCCACTACAACTATATATAATATTCACTCCCAGCAGGTTCCGATCAAACCAAACATTGTTCTCAGCACACAATCCCATCAATTTTGAAGACCAATCTAACGTACTAGCAGTATCAACAAAAGGTCCCTTCTTAGGAAGATGTCCCTGAAACCACCTGGATAGAAGAGGTACACAGCAAGAAACATTCTTTCCCCGACGCTTCTCATTCTTATAGTGAATAGAATGATAAACGTCACCCAAGAGAGTAGGCACCGGATTCTTCGAGGCAAGAATAAAGAAAGCATCTGAGTCAACAAAATCAGGCAAGTTGGGGAACAATACAATCCCATAAATGCAAACAGCCAGAATAGCATTGAAGAATCCAACATCCATCCTTCGCACACTGCGTAGCTTTCTCATCCAAGCAAGAAAGATGAAAACCGTAAGCTCCATTCAACTTGACCAAACCTCCGGGGAACTCATAAGCATCTGAACTGACAATCTCAGCAAGCTTAGCCAACTCAAGCTCAGTATCCTCGTGAACAAAAGGCATCTGATCTAACACAGGAACTCCCAGCATATCAGCATACTCCTCCAAAGTAGGGGCCAAAATGAAATCAGGGAACAAGAAGCATCTCAACTGAGGCTCGTAAAACTGCATCAAGGTATACAATTTAGTCGTCTCAAACACAGAAGGTCTGCACAACAAACTGAGCAGTTTCCCATAAGACTCTCTAAACTCAGCCCTCACTCTCTGATCTGCTAGGGCAACCAACTGCAATAAGGATCTGATATTTGGAGAAGGCAACCTGTAAGCAACTCTTCTCTTCATGGACTCCATGTCTGGCAAGAAGAACACTAGAATCTGAGGGGAAAAACACACCTGCAACATAAATACACGTTAATGAAATGCAAACATGAAAATGCAGATGCATATGCAACAGGGAATCAAGTGCAATGATGAAGAATTGTGTTGTGTTGTACTGCCACTTAAGAACCATCAGATCTTCTCCTCAAACCAAACCAACCACAAAAGAACCCTTATAACCAATTCTCACTGACAGAGACAAACCAGGTGTTCTAAGGCCAGAGTTTTCCTGCAAAAAGACCCACCTACCCCTCACAGGTATGTACTTAACTCGTAGACGAGGTACGGCATCCTATGCGGTCATCAGCGTCACAGACTTTCAAGAGCAATGATACGATACCCAGAAGGTGTGGCATCATCATCCCTTGAAGAGGCCTCACTTAGCCAAATCCCAAATGATAGGTTCCCAGAGTCGACAACCCTCAAATCTAACAACCTGTCGAGCCCAAAGGGCCAGGCAAGATGTCGTCAAAGAGAATCTCGTCTGAGTGTAAATTTTGTAGCTAGCTGGTGCGAGCAAAGCAAGTAGTCTAACCACTACTCTCTACTTCTAAGTCTATGTGCACTCAAGCCCAGGTCCGACTTATCTCTCAAACTAACCCTCTACCCACAGCACAATAACAAATATATACAGTACTGAAAGTAAAGACAGAAAGATAAATACATACAAAACCCCAGACGGGAAAATAAGCGCTAGGATTGACTCGCATAGGGAACCGTTGGAGTCCCCAGCAGAGTCGCCAGCTGTCGCTACTGCGAAAATCGGCGCCGGCTATGACAGAAGAGTCGCCACTGTGCGTTATTTATCCCACAAGAGGGAAAGGAAATGCTCAGAGTAAACCTAACGCAAAGAGGGAAATGAATGGTTATCGCAACCAAATCCTGGATTCGGGAGTCGGTTACGCAAGGGGAAGGTATTAGCACCCCTCACGTCCGTCGTACTCGACGGGATCCACGCTTGTTTTCTATCTAGGGTATGTTTATCTATCTACTCTAAAGGTCTGGTTTAAAAAGAAAAGAAAATGACTCGGCAAAGTATCACACTTTATGCCTACGTATTCCCGTCTGGAACGAGAAATCAGAGTCAACGTAGTTCACCTAACTACGGGTTAATGGGGGAAAGGTTGCTCGCCGAGATGTCGCATCTCATGCCTACGTACTTTCATACGGCATGAAAGATCAGAGCAAACGTAGTTCGGGCTACGGAAGACACAAGTTTGTCTGACAGTTTTTTTATCTCCTTAAGAAAGGGTTTTCCTGATTAAGGGTCCAAGAGGATAAAAAGAGAGTTTGAATGTTTGTTTGAAACTTTTACGAAAGAACTGTTTGTTTAGGATGTTCGCAATCTCAGTCGCACTAGAGACTATGACCCAGGAGTGAACGCTTCGTATGTCACCCAAAGGGTACCACACTAAACATCCAGATTACTTGAGAGAGACCCTCCACCAACCTTTTCCCAGATAGCTTAAGGCTCGTAACGTACGACTTCAATTAACCTTATTACTGTATTTTTGAATTGTTTTGAGATGAGAAGAGAAAGACGCCCTAAAACTATGGTTGAAAGGGAATCTACCTACAGATATCATGCATGGGTCAAAACCTAATGTCTGTCATAATTCCCTCTTGCACAGAGGAAATCAGAGATCCTAGGGGAAAACAGCAAAAGAAAGCAAGCAGTAAACAGTAAACAGTAAAATGCATGTTATGCAACAGTACAAGCGAGGCAAAGGAGTCCGGCTCAACCTCAAACCTAAGAAAACAACAGTCAAGGGGAGACAAGCTCCACCTTAAACCTAGAGGTAAGCAACACAAGCAAACAGACAATACAACCAAAGAAAAGAAGCAGAGGAAGCAGCCCAAGCAGCAGCAACAGTCTTCAGCAACTTCAATACTCAACAGCAACTCTAAACAACAAATCCTCTTGACAGGAAAGTTGACAGCAAAAGGGCTTCATCTTCAAGCTAGCTTCTATCTTCAAACTTCATCAAACTTCATCTTCAAGCTCTATCAAGCACACTCCAAGCAGAGGATTAATCACTAAGATCAAGGTTGTAATGTTGAGAACCAAATGAAAACCAAAGGAAATCATCAAGTACTAACATTGAAATGGAAAGGAATCCTCAAAGTTCTACTCAACTATGGGCATACCACACATCCCTCCAAAGGAGAGATGGAGTTTTCCTAGGAGGACTTTACATCATTGGATAGAATAGAAGCACACAATGCATTCTATGTTTGATGAAAGAATCAAAACTAATCCTAATGGCTCTTCCTAAAACCCTAATTTCCTAAGCTTCTAAAAAGCTCCTAAAAGAGAAGAAAGCTTCAACTCCAAGCTCCAATCTTCAAGCCACAGAAGCTACACCAAATCCAGAAGACCTCCCAAGAAGGAATCCAAGCAAATCCAGCTCCAAAGTCACCAACAAGACCAAACAAACAAGAGCACTAAAGATAGAACACCACAAGCACAAGCAACTTGCAAAATACAACTAAAATAGAAAACCAAGTTGTAAAATTCTAATAAATTTCCTAGGGGAACATACATGTTTAAACAATCTAGGGTTAATATATTAAAGCCTAATTCAACATCTAAGTCATCTAAATAATTTATAAGTTGAAGGGTATCAAGGTGATCCACAAGTTTGGGAAGGCTCTAATCTCAACACCTAAAATAGAACCTAAAGTTGTTCTAAAATTCTAACAAAAATTCTAAGGGAACATGAATATCTACCCTAAAACATACTAAAAAATCTCAGCGAAAATCAACACCAATTGAAAGAACAAAAATCAACAAAACAGATGATCAAATATGCAAATATTAAAGAATTAAACAAAATAAGAAAAATCAAATTAAAATGAAAAATGCATGAAAATGCATTTTATTTATTTCAGAAAATCACAAATTCTCTCAAGATCATGGAGATATTTTTAAAATAATTTTTGGATCAAAATTGAATTTATTGTGATTTTTAGAATCAATAATGCATTTAAAATAATCAAAAATGAAATAAAATAAATCAAACTCTGAAATAAATCCATGGCCGTGGGATTGGTTGACAAGTCAAGGATATGAGCGCATGAGATGAAGCCACGTCAATTAGTAGAACGGCTGCGTTTTGGATTCAAAATTCCAACTCTCAGATTATAACACATCCATTGGATCTGGTGGTCAGTCAAGGTCAAAGTGAGATCTAACGGTCCAACGTTCATCTTCTCCACAATTCAACCTGGCCGGATAGAGAGCACTCATGGTGGCCGGAGAAGACTCAAGTTGTCTTCTCCGACGAAGGTCAAGTTACAGTCAACCAAAAAGAACAAACTCCATATCATTTCTGCTCAGTTTTCCACAAGGAATTCAAATCTCCAGTCCAAATGTTCCAACTCTCAATGGATTTTAAAACACGAAGCAATGTTCAGAAATAGCATCCAGATCAATCATCACCAATTGCAAATCTAAGTGCACAGAAATCATACTCACACTTCCTACATCACTAAGATCTAATCATCTTGCTCTAACTACTCATGAATCAAGAGATTCGAATCCAAACAGAATTGTTATGTCATGATCAACTATCATCAAATGCTTCCAAACTGATCCTAAAACGATCTACATCTTGCCTAGATCCTAACAACAAGTTCAAATCTAACTATCTCATGCTAAATCATGTGGAATTTTGAAAGATACTAACCTATTGTAGATCTAGTAACAGATGCACTTGGAGCTTGATTCTCCCTTAGAAACTCTCCAGATACGTTCAATGATGCACTAGGAAGAGTTTGCAACCTTTAATTTGCTTTGATCCTACTCCAAACTGAAAACCCGATTTCACTTGCTCCTCTTGAATGTTCAACTGCAACTTCAGCTTCTGGCACGAAAATGACTCCAAAATAGATCTGAAATCAATCCAATGAATATATAGAATTTTTCCATGGGCTTTTTGGACCTGAATGAAGCCCAATTCAGCCAATTGCATTTTCTGTTTTTCTCTTGAAATCCAATGTAGCAGTCACGAGTTCAGGCTGTGTAACTTTCTCTAGAAGGTCCTAATCAACTGCAAATTACCTTGTGAGCGAAATTGAAACAATAGAATGGCCTGAATTGCATTGTTGAAGTGTTTGGTTATGTAACTTGCATTTGAAGCAACCATATGGCAACTCATAAAACTTGGCCTAAGCTCAAAAATCTGGTAAATCCAAAGTGTTTAGAATGAAATTTACAATCAAAATGATCACTTATTTGACATGTTTTGGTCACTTAACCAATTATTTGAATTTTCCCCCCTTTTAATCCTTTGAAAATCTTCCTTATTCAAACCATTTCAAACCAAGTCTTGCTATGAGCCCAATCAATCCATCATGACTTCTTGGTTAGCCTAAAAACCACATTTTGAACAACTTTTATGTTGAACAAAAATCCATTTGACAAGTGCAAGTTGGAGATTTTGACCTATGATTGAAAATGGCCTATAATCTCACTTTCCCAAAATACCCCCGACTTGTAAACCTCATAACTTGAGTTCTACAAATCCTATGGAAGACTTATAGTACAATTTAGAAAGATAAGATCATTAGGAACAACTTTCATGTTGGCCAAAAGTTCATGTGAAACCTCCTTCTAGATCAAAAATAGCTTTGAAGTCAGATGATTTTCACAGACAAATTTCAGAGGCATCTGAGGACTTGTAACTTGTCTGGACCATAACTTGAGATATATAAATCCCCTTGAGGACTTCTAGTACTAAAATTAAAGGTATTGAGATTCTCTACAAGTTTAATGTTGGCCAAATATACATTTGAAACTTGTATCTTGACTTATGTGGTCTTGAAGTTAGGCACTAAATAGGGAATTTTGCACTGAAACCCTAATTTAGAAACTTCCCACACTCTTGATTCTTCTTGATTTGATCTTGGAACAACACCACAAATGTCTTAACATATCATTTCATGAACTCCATGACCTAAAAGTAGGCTTTGATACTCTTCAATTGCACAATTGACCTAGGATTGGCCTAAATGAAACCCTAATTGCTTGCACCTCAACTGTGGCTCTTGTGTCTGACACAATGACTAGATAGAGCTCTCCCATGGACCTCTAGGCATTCTATGAGCTCCATACACATCCTATTCTCACATTCAACATTTCACAACCCTCTAATGGTCTTTAGTTGATCCTCAAGTTAGGAGAAGATTTACACTCAAACATCTAAACCCTTAGGCCCTCAAATCACCTCCTGATGACTTTGATAACTTCTCAATCTTGAATGAGACCTCTTGCTAGGCTCCTCTTGATAAGAATCACACTTGATCCCCTGCTATGTGAATGATATCATGATATGCAAATGATATAACTATGCAAATGTGAATGCAAATGAAACATAAACCAGGTAAGAAAAGGTTAAGCAAATTTTGGGGTGCAACAACAGTTCGCACTTTTATTTAGTGTATGCCTATTTCTTCGGAAATGGAAGGTTAGAGATATTGACAATTCCCACTTTTATTGAGTGTATGCTCGTTTCTGTGGAGATGGAAGGTCAGAGATATTGACAGTTCACACTTTTATTGAGTGTATGCCCGTTTCTACGGAAATAGAAGGTCAAAGATATTGACAGTTCACACTTTTATTGAGTGTATGCCCGTTTCTTCGGAAATGGAAGGTCAGAGATATTGACAGTTCGCGCTTTACGTAGTGCTTGCTCGTTTCTTCGGAAATGGAAGGTCAAGGATAATATTTTGATATGGTCCTGTGGCTCAGTGCCCACTTATTGTAGCGTACATTTGAAGATTGATTGTGGATTCAATGCATGTGGTGTCACACAGGTGGTTGATGTTGAAATCAGGTGTTGTATCAAATGATTGATTAGTTGTTGCCGGGACAACCGGATTCAATTTTCTGGATGGTTTTCCCCAAGCAGTTTGTGCATCTTATTTCTTTGGTTAGCAAATTTCCGGGTTCCTTGGTATTCAACCGTCTTCTACCTCGATTGTTCGAAAGTCGTTCGCTTTTCACCCAGTCGGGTCCAAGCCGCTTGAATAGGGGCAGCTGTTGCACCCCAAACTTTGCCTAACCTTTTTCTTACTTGGCTTTTGTTTTATTGCATTAACATATCATTGGTTTAGCATTTGCATAGCATGGAATTATTCATTTAGCAGGGGATCAAGTGTGGTTTATATCAAGAGGAGCCTATCTAGAGGTCTTATTCAAGCTTGAGAGGTCACAAAAGTCATCAGAAAGTGGGTTGTGTTCTTGAGAAGTTTGGATGCTGGTATGTGGTTCATCTCCTAACTAGGGGGCCAATTAAAGACCATCAGTGGATTGTGAAGACTTGATCATGGATAGGGTATGGGGATAGAGCTTATGGAGTGCCTTGAGGGTCATGGTGGAGCTCAGCCAGGTCACTATGCCAAGTGTGAAGAGCCACAATTGAGGGTGTTACAATTAGGGTTTTCATCTGAGTAACCTTAAGTCAACTGTGCAATTGAAGAGGATCAAAGCCTATTTCTAAGTATTTGTGATCATGGAGGGTTGTGTTTAGGCATTTGAGATGTTATTCCAAGATCAATCCAAGAATAATTCAAAGCGTGAGGAGTTGCTAAACTAGGGTTCTCAGGGTAAAATCCCTTTTTTAGTGCTTGGCTTCAAGACCACTTATCTCAAGATCCAAGTTTCATATCAACTTTTGGCCAACATGGAACTTGTGGAGCTTGTTCTTATCTTTAATTTGAGTACTAGAAGTCCTTGATTGGATTTATAGAACTCAAATTATGATCCAGACAAGTTACAGGTCATCAGATGAATGTGAAATTTATTTGCAAAAGTCAACCAACTTCCAAGGAACTTTTAACCTAGAAGGATGTTTCTCCTAAACTTTTGGCCCACATGAAAGTTGTAGGTCTTGATCTTAACTTTCCAAATTATGCTAGAAGTCTTTAATCTGATTTGTAGAACTCAAGTTATGAGGTTTACAAGTCAGGGGTATTTTGGGAAAGTGAGATTATAGGTCATTTTGGATTATGGGTCATTTTCACTATCTTGTGAGCCTTAAATGAAGTTTTGTCCAACACAAAACTTGCTCAAAATGGGATTTTAAGGTGAACCATGTATCCATAAGGCATTGATTTTGTAAGAGCAAGATTTGTCTCTGCAGGATAATCTCTATGTTTTGATGATAACAATTGAGTATTTGTGAAAGAACCATTTTATGGTTTAGTGTTTGTTATGTGCAAGTCATATTAAATTAAATATATTAAGACCAAAAAAACAGAAGCAACGTGTGCAGCTAGTAACTTATGGAGTTACTTAGTGTGACGTCATGAAGCGCATGTGAGGAGCTAGTTTGCTTATGTATCTGATCACGTTCAGTAAGAATCAATGATGCTGGATATTGCAGTTGCAATGCTCCTGTGTATTCTGATATGAAGAAGTGCATCTGATCTGAAAGCAAATGAAGCTCAGTGAAGAAGCAAGTTTGTTTCTACATCTGATCATGTTTAGTAAAGAATCAAGGATGCTGGATATTGCAGTTGCAATGCATCTATGGATTCTGCTCTGAGTTATGCATCTGATCTGGAAGCTAACGAGCATCTCCAAAGAGTGAGTCCTCTGAAGAACAAAGTGCTAAAGACTCTGAAGACTCTGATGACTTTAAGTTCTGAAGGCTGAAGGCTCTGAAGACCAAGTGCGTCAAGACTCTGAAGATGGGTTCTGAGGTCAAGACTCTGAAGACTCTAAAGAAAGGTTCTAAGGTCAAGACTCTGAAGAAGTGTTCTGAAGGTCAAGACTCTAAAGAAGTGCTCTGAAGGTCAAGGCTCTGAAGATTCTAAAGACATGGTTTCTGAAGAATTAGTCATGATGATTCTCAAGATTGTTTCAGAGGAAACTTAGCTCTTGGAATGCTGAAGACTGGATTCTGAAGTGGAAGATTGTGTCAGAAGAAGATTCATCCAGATGCAAGACATGTTACATCAGATAAGTTGTTGCTGTTCAAATTTGATAATCATGTGCTTATGGAAAAGGACAAGAAAGTGATGCCATCCAACACATGCTCATTCTATCTGTTGGAATATGACCGTTGGAAATAGAAAGGACTTTTCTATCCTCACAACTTCATTCTTGGAAGCACTATAAAAGGAAGAATCATTTGTTTATTCAAACGTTGTTGAAGCATTGGGTTGGCTTTTGTGTTGTTGCGTTGCTGCTACTACTGCAAAGAAAAGACAAAGCTCAATGGAAAAGAAGCCTTAGTGCTCACAAACAGAAAAGCTTTTAAGCATATAGAAACTGTTCTTGTAATCTCTTAGAGATTTATCATTAGAATTAGTTTTTGTATTAGGAGGCAAGGAGCTGTTGCTCATTACTTGCTATGTGCTTAACTTGGAGTAATTAGCTTGCTAGGAAGCACCATTGTAATCTCTGGCAACACAACATTCTATTTTAGAATTAGTGGTTCCTCAAGTGATCTTGTGAAGATCAGTATACTTGAGATGACAAGTGACAGTAGTCATTTGTGGTTTTCTAATAGGAGATCTTTAGTGATCGGATTCTATTAGACGTTAATGAACGTTATATCCTTGGGGATCCCTGAACATTTCATTGATCTGTTGTTAGTCACTTGCAGTTAGCTTGTGCATCTGTAATCAGTTCGGTTATAGTGGATTAAGTCCTTAATTGATTAAGGCGAAATCACCTTGGAAGGTGGACTGGATTAGCTTGGGAGTTGCTCAAGTGAACCAGGATATATGATGTGTTCTTTACTTTCAGTATGCTTTATTATTTATGCTTCCGCAATGTATTTAATATAAGCGCATAAAGCATCAAGTGAAGAAGAAGACAAGAAAAAGAAAAAGTTTTTATTTAGGCATAAACCCAATTCAATCCCCCCCCCCCCATTTCTTGTGTTTATTTCTCACCTTCAATTGGTATCAGAGCTCCGGTTCTGTTACTTATGGATATCAAACACCTAACAATGTCAGAAAAAGATCCATAGGCTGTGTGAAGAAATACTTTTGGGGATTTTTCACCGTTCTTACAATTTCAGCCTCACATCAGCTTTTGAGGATGATGAGTTCTAAAATTGTAATCTATTTGGTTACTTGAGCAAGTCACTGATTCTGTGAAGTTTGAAGTTTGAAGTGTTGAAGCCTTCAACAACAAATCTCCTCAAGTAGATTATGAAATAAGAATGAAGAATCAGCTGACAAGATAGATTCATCAAATAAGTAGATATATCTGTTGAATACTGATCTTCAAATACGTTTGGATTTTCAACGTAGTTGCTCAAAGTTCAAATCTTCAGCAAGCAAGAAATCAAGCTTTCTAAAGATTAATTCTATGTGAGTATGAGATGTTTTCAAGAAACGGACTAGTCCACACTTGACTTTCTCATGAAAACTCATTGGGATTTATCTTAAGTAAGAAAATATATATTGCTGGCTGGTGAAGTTTATTCACCAGAACGCCAGAATGTAGTTTGCAGAAAAGGGCAAGTTCAGAAGAATGTTCAAATCTGGAAGAAATGATTCTTCAGATTCAAAGCATTTGAAAGTTTCTATTCTTGAATAAGTTTCAAAGAATTCTGCAGAGGTTTCAAGATAAGCAGTGTTTATCAACTCATCTGGATATGATGAAATTCAAAAGATCTGATTTGAAGAAGCATGAACAATTAAGTTCTGTTAACTTGAGATGTCATCTCAGTTGAACCAATTGTAATTGATCAGATTTTTTCAGGCATTATTTTTTTCAGACATTCATGATGAATGTTTTGAGAAATAAAGTTGTGTGGAAAGATACAAGGACAATAGTCATTTTGTCTAAGGTAAAAAGGATTTAAGTCTCCGGTGTTATTCAATCTGAATAAGTCAGTAGATATTCTTCGTTAAGAGCAGTTGTTCTGACAACTCTGATGATCTAACTCTTTACAAGTTAGCTCAGCATTGTAAGAGCATATTGTCAGTCAGACTGTGTCTTTTGATAATCTGAGTTTGATGATTAGTGTATCTAGTTTGGATCTGTATTTGTTTCAAGTAGACTAATTCAAAAGATGAAGCCTGATGGAAGCTAGATGCTCTCTACTCATGAAGATCAGAATATTTGTGCTCTGAGGATGTCTCTCAGAAATCAGATAGATGTTGTTGTGTTGATGAAGATGCTACTGAACGCAACCAAAGGAATTGAGATCAGTTCAAGAAGAGTTATTCTGGAGATTCTACTTCAGATGCTGTTACTGGTTTGTCTCACAAGATGTTAAAGAATCAGAAACTTCCCCAGATGCTATTCAATTAGCTGCTTCTGAAGAATCAACTTTGAAAAGTTTCCCCCAGAATCAAATCTTCTCTTCCAGAAGAGACGTTCATCGGAAAGAAGGATGATTCCAGAAGAACAAGATTCTTTCTTCTCAAAGCTTGTCAGCAAGAAGCTTTTTGACTATACAAAAGATAGGTGCTTCTGTGACAAGGTTAGAATTCATATTCTTGTCAATCTCCTTTGTTGATCAGTATAACATCATATAAATCAGATGAATATTGAAAATACTTTTTAAATGGTTTTTGAAGAAGTAGTATGTGTTCATCAACTTCCCAGTTTTTGAAAACTATTTTTTGACAAAAGAAAAGTTTATACTACTCTTTTCATAAGACTATTATGGAAGATATTTTAAATCTGTCAGATTTATGTTAATGATATTTTCTTTAGAAACATATACTTCACTTGGAAAGGAGTTTGTTGAGTGTATGCAGGCAGTAGCTAAAACTAGCATTCTAGAAAAGGATAATGAAGTTAGATCAGTGGTCGTACAGAAGGTTCTATAACACTGATTTTGCAGAGGCTCTATCAATCAGACATCTACTCCTTCAATTGTTAAGCAAGGCTACAGAGGCAAGGCACACAAGCCAAGCTACAGAGGCAAGTTACAGAAGAATCTGATGAAGCAACGCTACAGGAGATTCTGAAAGTTATTGAGAAGTAACTCTACAGAAGACTCTGAGCAGATGGTTTAAAGCAATTGTTTTTGGCCTAGTGGTAAGCGCTTGTGTTGCACCCCAAAATTTGCCCTCACAATACAAGACTTTGTGTTCTAAGAAGATTCACAAGGTTCACATATGTTGCACCCTAATTTTTGACCGTAAGATCCCACCTCTTTTTGGTTGTGATCTTCTTGCGCTTTTTGGACTTCGTGATTTCATATTTTTATGCTTTTGCGACTAACAAGTTTGTGCAGTGGCTTTAAATTCCAATGGAGGGTGCCCGTTGCATAATCAACATTCTGACATGACCTTTAGCCCCCGATTCAAAGTCTAATCCAACGGGGATTAAGACTAACTATGTGTTAATACAAGGTGCTCGTGAATGATTGGATTCAAGAATGTCATCCCTTGTAATATAAGACGCTCATGAAGAATCAGATCCGAAGGCGTCAAAAGTTGGCTGAAGGGTGCATTTAAATTATCTTTTTTTTTTCTGGATTATTCAAGTATTTAATTCTACAAGTACAAGATAATCCTAAATTCAAAGTGTGTCCGAAGTCAAAGGAGTTTGAAAGTCTAAAACACGGTAAAAGAGAAGACTATTTTGAACTTTTTTTAAATCCAAGAGTTACAAGTACAAAGAAGTTTGACATGTCAGCTGGGATGAGATCATACAACAATTTGGATGAGATCATACAACAACGTTCCTCAACCCACCGCCATTAACTACTACTCATAGAGAGCATCTCAAGGAGGACTTCTCATAGCGGAAGTGTAATACCCCAAATTTTACCCTTTCTTTTTATTTTTATTTTAAATTCTGATTAACTTAATAAATTAACCTTCTTTTTTTAAATCTTGTTTTTTTAACTAATAATAATTTAATTAAATTTTTTTTATAACTTTACTAATGTTTTTTATTAACTTTTTTTTTTCTATTTAGCTTATTTATTTAAATCATTTTAAGCTCTTCTTACTAACTTTTAGGATTTAGATTAAAATTTAATTTTTTTTCTTTTCTTTAAGAGTAAATTTTTTTATAACCTTTTTTAAATTAATTTCTAACACATTTTTTAATCAAATTCTAATACCTCTTTTAAAATAAAAATCTAACTTCTTTTTAAAATTAAATCTTTTTCCTAACTTTTTTTTTTAAATCTTTTTCCTAACATTTTTTTAAATCTTTTTTCTAACTTTTTTTAAATCTTTTTTCTAACTCCTCTTTAAAGTTAAATCTTTTTTTTCTAACTTTTTAAAATTAAAACTTTTTTTCTAACTTTTTTAAAAGCTAAATCTTTTTTTTCTAACTTTTTAAAATTAAAACTTTTTTTTCTAACTTTTTTAAAGCTAAATCTTTTTTTTCTAACTTTTTTAAAGTTAAATCTTTTTTTCTATTTTTTTTTTTAAAAAAAATCAAATCTTTTTTCTAACTATTTTAAAAGTTAAATCCCTTTTTTTTTCTACCTTTTAAAGTTAAATCTTTTTTCTAACTTTTTTAAAGTTAAATCTTTTTTTCTAACTCTTTTTAAAAATTAAATCTTTTTTTCTCTAACTTCTTTTTAAAATTAAATCTTTTTTTCTAACTATTTTAAAAATTAAATCTAACCTTTTTTTATAAATTAAATCTATCCTTTTTTTAAAAAAAATTAAATCTAAATCTTTTTTTGACACCATCCTTTTTCAAATTAAAATTCTAAATTCCTTTTAAAATTAAATTCTAACAGTTTTTAAAATAATTCTAACATTTTTTAAAATCAACATTCAAATATATTTTTTTATTTTTAAATTCTAACTCTTTTTTTTTTAAACTTAAAATTCTAATTTTTATTTAACTTGAAACTCTTATTTTCTTTGCTAACTTTTTAAATTTAAAACCAACACTTTTTTAATCAAATCCAATCCCAATGAATTCCAGATGGAGCAAAATCAAATCAATCAGATCATATCATCATCATAAGAAAATCAGATCTAAATATCAACATCACCATCATTGAATCAAATCTGAAATCATCATAAAAATTCATTCAAATCAAATCAGAGATTGAAAAAGATTGAGATATTCAAATCAAATCTGAGATTGAAAAAGATTTAAAAATCAAGTATAAAAGGACCCTCAGAAGCAACAAAACGGGGGGATCGACAAGCATCAAAAACTCTTACAGTCTTCATCAAAAGTAACTAACTCTTCTTTTTTTTAATTTCTAATCTTTTTTATATCTTTTTTTCAAAATTTCTACCATTTTTTCTTAATTAAAATTCTAACATTCTAACTCTTTTTTTTATTAAAATTCTAACCTTTTCTCTTTTATTTTCAAACTTTTATTTTTATTTTCTAACCTTTTTTTTTAAACCAAATTTCGAAGTTCTAATTTTTTTGCTAACTTTTAATTCTAACTTTTAATTTATTTTCTTTTTCTTAATCACATTAAAGTTCTAACTTTTCCAAATCTCACACAAAAAAAACCTAATTCCCTTCTAACTCTTTTCTAATTACCTAAATTCTCACCGTCTCAAAACCTTCATCACTTAAATTTTAATTATCGTCAATTCCAATTTTCATCCTTCATTCCTAACAGTATTATTGATTATCCATGAACCTGTTCACTAATATTTATTTATTTATTTTTGTATTTATTTTTATATTTGTACATAATCTGACATCATCGTTGCTATTTCGTATTCCATTATCACTTGTATATTATCGCCATCTTCTTTGCATATTAATTTTCATTGTTTATTAATTTTTCGCTAACATCCTCATTTTTAAGATCCAAATTTCTAACTTTTTTTTCTTGTTTCGTTAATTATAATTTTCTACTTAAATTCCTAACATTCCCGTCTAATTTTTTGTCTAACCCCGTATAATAACAGTCTCGGTTTGTTTTGGTTTTTTGCAGCTGACTAAGTTCAATTGATTTTATTTTCAGTTTAAATATTCAATTATCATATTTGTAACTGCTTATGGGATGTAATTTTGCGAGACAATTGTCGCATTTATCTTTCCGCACTTTACGTTTTGCCATTGTATGTTTATCGCGTCTTTACCAATAATTTCACTCCTCCGAAGGAATTAGGTCTAGTCGTTTGACCGCCGTGTCAATAGTCCTCAACTTCAAACCCTTACAACCTCACAAACCCTAAATTTTCCCAAATGCCTCGCCGCAGGCAAAATTACAATTTTACCCTTAGCATTAGGTCAAAGAGCCGCCGCGCTCATTTTAGGGTTTCCCGCCGCGGAATCCCTAACCTAATTTAACCCTAATTACAACTTAACATTTCAACGTAGAGATTTGGAGTTTCTACACTCCGCGTAAGCGTGTCCTTAAGACATGTTTATTCCCCATTGAAACCTTGGCCACAGTCAAGAAGTCTCTAACCTCCCTTTTGAGGGGAACTACGATTACTCTGATTCCACTCCCGTAAGGATACGTAGGCACAAGATGCGATGTCTTGCCGAGTAAACTTAGAATTAACCCCTTAGGTCTCTTTTTCTCACTTTTAATCCCTTTGTACATATACCTTAAGCAAATAAATAAAGCAAATAGTAAACATTTGAACAAAAGGTTCCTGTAGAGTACTACAGAAGTTTAGGATGCTAATACCTTCCCTAAATTTAACCAACCCCCGAACCCTAGATCTTTCCCCGCATTGTGTTTACGATGCAAAATAGGTTTTCCCTCTTTTGACCTTTTCCTTCGGATAAATCAAAGAGCGGTTGTGAATTGAATTGCGATTCAAACTCATTAATAGTTTGTGATCCTATTTCCACCGCAACAGAAAATGGCGACTTCACTGGGGAATGTTCTAAACTTTTGAGGGTTATCCCTAACTTGTTCATATTTATTACTATCTGTGTTATTATTCATTTGCATGTATATATTTGTGCTTTGATTGTGGGACTGTTCCTTGTGCTGTGAGATAAGTCCTACACCCGGATCTAGTGTACCTTAGGTAAATGGCAATAGACCAAGGAAACTGTACGACGTATATCGATACGGTTGATCTGGTGGCCATAGTTAGTGCGACTTCTTGGTTGGTGCTTATATTCCTTAAGTCAAGTTGAGGATAATATTGAGGCTGCCATATGTTGCCAATGCACTAATTGACTTTTAGAACCCTAGTTAACTCATCTTGGCCGTTAGAAAGTAGTGAGGTAACCGGCTTTGGTGCAGACTGAAGTTGGTTGACACTCGATACTACGCTCATTGAGATCTTAAACTTGGAGGGTTTTGGTTGGTAAGTAAGTTGCCTTCTGAACAACCACCCTTGTGAAGGATCAATGATATTGAGATCCCTTAGAACCTGGTTACTTTTGTAGGACAGGATGAACCATCTAACTTCAGGGGAGGGTACTTGCCTTTGAACCTCATGCAAGCCTTTAACCTAGGACTTTGTGTGTTTTCATGCATTGCATCCATAAAGCATCTCATCGCATTGTATTTCATGGAGTTCAAACATCATTTATGGATATCGCAGGATACCATAAATAAAAAAATATATATATAAAATGAAAAAACAAGAAAAAGATTTCCTTGGTACCCCACGACATTAGTAAATGTTTTGAATTCCATGAAATCTTCATTTACATTCACATTTTAGCATCATACTTTTGCATTGCATGTGTCTCCCGATTTCTCACACTCGGTTCTCTCACCTTCCAGTTTCGTCACCCTGAGTTCTCGGCACCAATACAACACCAGAGCTCAAACTCGGAAAAGAATGGAGGATCAGGCAAAAGAGATTGATCGCCTTAGCAATGAACTTGAAGACCTTCGAGGGGGTATGGGGCGTATGATGGAATTGTTACATGCCATGAATGCTAAGATGGATACCCAGCCCACTGTTGTTTCTGAGATTACCGGCGTTACTGTGGACCCTCCACCAAGTGTGACCGTAGCAAGGGACCCACCTTATGGTCTCGCTCCCGGTTTTGTGCCTCCTCAAGCCACTGTTCCGATTAATCAACCTGTTCAGCAAGCCGTGCCCTTGTTTTCTGAAGTTTCTAGGGGGGCTCCTATCTTTGCACCACCTGTTGTACACACTCGTGCGCAACCGTACTTCAATGAGACAGTTTTTGATAATCTTGATGAGAATGTTGAGGGTTATGAGAAAAATGATAAGCTTCGTGAGGAAGTAAACACTATCGTCCAGAGATTGAAAAAGGTAGAGGGTGATCAAATTTTTGGGACTGCTGCAAGGGATGTTTGTTTGGTCTCAGGTTTAGTTATTCCCCCGAAGTTCAAAACTCCGAACTTCGATCGCTATGAAGGTGCCACCTGTCCTAAGAGTCATCTGATCATGTATTATCGCAAGATGGCTGCCCATGTTGAGAATGATAAACTGATGATTCATTTCTTCCAAGATAGTTTGAAGGGTGCTTCCTCCAAGTGGTATTTAACTTTGGACCAATCCCGCGTTAAGAGCTTTCAAGATTTATCTGACGCTTTCATCAAACACTACAAGTACAATATGGATCTGGCTCCTGACCGAAGACAGTTGCTGAGTATGTCACAAAAGAATTCTGAGTCATTCAAAGAGTATGCTCAAAGGTGGAGAGAGACTGCTTCGCAGGTAGAACCTCCTTTGACCGAGAAAGAGTTAGCTGATTGGTTTGTCGACACAGTCCGTCCAGAATTTTACGAGAGAATGGTGGGTAGTGTGACTTCAAATTTCTCCGACATCGTTGCTGTGGGTGTCAAGATTGAATTGGGTATGAAGAGTGGTAAAATGACAAATAATCATGGCGCTTCTAAGGATCAGCCGAAGAAACCTCCGTATAGCTCCCAGAAAAAGAAGGAGAGTGAGACTAATGCTATATCCTCTGGTAGACCAAGGGAACGCTTTTACCGGCATCCGCAAGGTTATGCTCAACCTCAAGGGTACCCAGTCCAATATGCTCAACAACCCTATGTGGCAGCTATTACACCTTCTTTCAATCAACAGGTTCCCATGTATCCACCTATGCAACAACCTCCTGTTTATCCGCCTCCTGTCAACTACCTACAGGCACCCAATACTCCTGCTCCTCAACAGCCAAAGAGTCCGGCTCCTCGCCAGAATATGCCAAACAGAAGAACGTATAAACCTTGTCCGCCGATCCCGATGACTTTTACCGAGTTGTATCCCTCTTTGGTCAAACAGGGTCTCATCACTACTCGGGCTTTGGGTCCGCCTCCTAATCCTCTACCCGCCAATTACAACGCCGCCGCTCATTGTTTATTTCATGAGGGTGCGCCTGGTCATGATCTGGAGAATTGTTATGCTCTCAAAAATATTGTTAGAGATTTATTGGAAAAGAAGATTTTATCATTTGAGGATCCTCAACCAAATGTTAAGAAGAACCCTTTTCCTAACCATGAGAGTGTCAATGCCATTAGTGCTGATTCGGGAGAAGGTTATGCCCTTGACGTTGAACAGATTAAGACTCCTCTCAAGATGTTCCACTCGAAACTGTTTGAAGTTGGTTTGGTAGATACTTCCCACGTTGCATGTGTAAGTTGTGAAGCCAGTACTAAGGGTTGTGTGTTGGTTCAGAATGATGTTCAGAGGCTGATTAATGAGGGTGTTTTACAAGTGACAAGCCAAGCCAAGAAGGATGTAGTCGCTGTGGTTGAGCCTGTCTTCCATCAGCCTGAATCAAAGGGTAAGGTACCAGTGTTTAATTTATCAGGGGCAGGCTCCGCCAACCTCGTGTTCGATATACCGAGGTCGTATATCCCTGAAGTGAATCAGCCTAAGCCTATAGTTATTCGAAGACCGAGTCCGTTTCCTTTCAGTGATCCTAAAGTTGTGCCTTGGAAATATGACGTGACGATGATTGACAAGGAGTCTGGGAAGGTTATTTCAAAGGAAGAGGGTAAGGATACTGTGACCAATATCGCAGAGGTAAGCAGGATGACTCGCAGTGGCCGTGTGTACACTCCCCATTCTAATGAGGATCCACCTAAGGAGACCACTAATATCCCTGTGCCTGCCAAAGACAAAGGTAAGGGAGCCGTCACGAATGATGAAGATGCCGAATTTTTGAGGATCATCAAGAAAAGTGACTATAAAGTTATCGATCAACTTCATCAGACTCCTTCCAAGATCTCAATTCTATCTCTGTTAATGAATTCACCCGCTCATAGGATGGCCTTGCAGAAGGTTTTGACTCAAGCACATGTGGATCAAGATATTAGCACCAGTCGGTTTGATAGTGTGATTGCCAATTTGACCGCCTGTAACACCCTCAGTTTCAGCAATGAAGAGTTACCGAAAGAGGGTCCGAACCATAATCGTGCTTTACATGTATCGGTAAAATGTCAAGAGGACAATTTAGCGAGAGTGCTAGTGGACACCGGCTCTTCTCTGAATGTTCTACCCAAGAGGATTCTCGATAAATTGGCTTGTAAAGAGACTGTGTTGAAACCTACTCCTTTGGTTGTCAAGGCTTTCGATGGCTCTCGCCGGTCGGTAATGGGGGAGGTTGAGCTTCCTATCCTGATTGGTCCGAAAATTTTTAATATCACGTTTCAAGTCATGGACATTAATCCCAACTACAGTTGTTTACTCGGAAGGCCGTGGATTCATGCCGCTGGGGTGGTAACCTCAACTTTACATCAGAAGATGAAGTTCGTAATCGATGGAAAGTTGGTTATTATACACGGTGAGGAAGATCTGATGGTCAGTAACCTGTCCTCTTTCCGTTACATCGAGGCTGACGAGAATGCTTTAGACATTTCCTTTCAAGCACTTGAGATCGCCAATGCTGTTCTGCTGGAGGTCGAAGAGACAGTGGGTCAGGGTAATCCATCTTTTGCATCTCTGAAGAGTACCAAAGCAACAATTGACAGGGGCATTCCCGAAGGTTGGGGAGAGGTAATTGACGTCAAGACCAAGACTGATCGCTCTGGGTTGGGTTACAAACCAACTCAGATTGGAGCTGCCACAACTGTCGAAGGGCGTCCGAAGGTTATCCAAGAAGTATTTGTCAGCGGAGGTTTCCAAGTCAATGCCATCAGCGACTGTGAAGAAAATGAAGAGCTGAGCAACCTGGTGTTTAAGGGTGATGCAGTTTTGAACAACTGGGAGGCCGTAGAGATCCCTGTTATCTTTCCCTTGTCAAAGTAATTGTTTTTTAAAAAGTTTCATTTACATTTTCAAATAAAAATCTGTAGCTCTGCCCAAGGCTATAGGGTCGTTTTGTCGGGCCACCTTTCATTTCTAAAAGGATATTAATAAAAGCATTTTGTTCAATTCCACTTTGGTTCATTTGCGTTTTTCGTTTTCACTTTTAAAAATGAAATTGGCAACCTTTCTTCCGAAAAATAATAATATAAAAAAAACAGCATTTCATTCTTACAAATCTTCGAGCATTTTAATTAAGTAAGCCTTCCATCATGCAGAGACATCATAAACCTTGTTGGATCCAATGACTTTGCTGACACTCCTGACTGGGATGCACCCATCAATCAAGCTGAGGACGAGGGTGAAGAAGATCTTGAAGTACCCGCGGAACTGACAAGATTGATTGAGTACGAGTACACAGAGCTTCAACCGCATAAAGAGCAAGTGGACCTAATTAATCTCGGTACAGATGAGAGCAAGAAAGAGGTCAAGATAGGTGCAATGCTTGGGACAGAGATTAGGCCGAGGTTGATTGAGTTGTTAAAAGAGTATATTGATGTGTTCGCTTGGTCGTATCAAGATATGCCGGGCCTAGACACGGATATTGTTGTTCACAAGTTGCCGCTTAAGCCAGATTGTCCGCCTATCAAACAAAAGCTTCGAAGAACGAGACCCGACATGGCTTTGAAGATTCGAGATGAGGTTAAAAAGCAGTTGGATGCAGGTTTCTTGGCAGTCGCGAAATATCCAGATTGGGTTGCCAACATTGTGCCAGTGCCCAAGAAGGACGGTAAGGTTAGGATGTGTGTAGACTACAGGGATCTGAACAAAGCAAGTCCAAAGGACGACTTCCCACTGCCACATATTGATACACTTGTAGACAATACAGCCAGTTTTGCGTTGTTTTCATTTATGGATGGTTTCTCTGGCTATAATCAGATCAAGATGGATCCCGATGATCGAGAGAAGACTACTTTCATTACTCCTTGGGGAACCTTCTGCTACAAAGTCATGCCCTTCGGTTTAAAGAATGCAGGGGCAACCTACCAACGTGCTATGACCACTCTCTTTCATGATATGATGCACAAAGAGATTGAGGTGTATGTGGACGATATGATAGCCAAATCCCAGAGTGAAGAGGAGCATTTAGACCATTTGGCGAAGCTGTTTGAACGACTCAGGAAATACCAGTTGAAATTGAATCCTGCAAAATGTACCTTCGGTGTCAGATCCGGAAAATTGCTTGGGTTCATTGTTAGCCAGCGAGGGATTGAGGTGGATCCTGACAAAGTCCGAGCCATTCAAGATATGCCGGCTCCGCGAACCGAGACGCAGGTTAGGGGTTTTCTGGGACGTCTGAATTACATTTCCAGGTTTATCTTTAATATGACCGCTACTTGTGAGCCGATATTCAAGTTGCTTTGCAAGGGGCAGACAGTTGAGTGGAACCCTGATTGTCAGAAAGCGTTTGAGAAGATTAAGGGTTATTTGCAAGATCCCCCTATTCTGATCCCGCCCGTACCTGGAAGACCGTTGTTTATGTACCTTACTGTTCTCGAGAAGTCTATGGGTTGTGTGCTTGGACAACATGATGAGACTGGGAAAAAGGAACATGCAATTTATTACCTGAGCAAGAAGTTTACCGATTGCGAAAACAGATACTCACCATTAGAGAAAACTTGTTGTGCATTGGCATGGGCCGCTAAGCGCCTTCGGTAGTATATGGTCTGTCATACCACGTTATTGATTTCTAAAATGGATCCGATCAAGTATATTTTTGAAAAACCTGCTCAAACCGGGAGGCTAGCCCGTTGGCACATGTTGTTATCCGAATATGACATCCAGTATGTATCCCAGAAGGCGATTAAGGGTAGTATCTTATCTGATTACCTTGCAGATCAGCCAGTTGAAGATTATGAACCTCTTAAGTTCGATTTTCCCGATGAGGATATCCTGTTGATTAAAAGAGATTGTGAAGAGCCAGATCCGAGCGAAGGTCCAGAACCAGGTCTTTGGTGGAAGATGATGTTTGATGGTTCCTCGAATTTCAATGGGCATGGTATAGGCGCCGTTTTGATGAACCCAAAGGGGGGATTCACTCCATTTACAGCAAGGTTGGACTTTGAGTGTACTAATAACGTCGCAGAGTATGAAGCGTGTATCCTCGGCCTCGAAGCAGCAATTCACCTCCGAATCAAACTTCTTAAAGTAAGTGGTGACTCAGCCTTGGTTATTTACCAAGTACAGGGCAAATGGGAAACGAAGAATGAGAAGTTAATCCCTTATAAAGACTATATTATTGAGCTGATCAAGTATTTCGACGAGATAGAGTTCGAGCATGTTCCTAGATCCGAGAATCACGTAGCTGACGCATTAGCCATGTTAGCATCCATGTGGAAAGTTAAGTTTGTTAATGAAGCACCTCTTATCCATATTGAGCGCAAGGTTGAGCCCGCTTATTGTCAGATGGTCGAAGAAGTTGAGGTGGATGAAAAGCCTTGGTTTCATGATATCAAGAACTACCTCGCCAAGCAGGAGTATCCCGATGGTGCTACTGGTCTGGACAAAAAGACGTTGAGAAGATTGGCGTCCAAATTCTTTATCAGTAATGGTGTGTTGTACAAGAGAAATCACGACATGGTCCTGCTCAGATGTGTTGATAAACGGGAAGCGGACATGTTACTACAGGAAATTCATGAGGGGACCTTCGGAACCCATGCCAATGGTTACGCTATGTCCAAGAAGATGTTAAGGGCTGGGTATTACTGGTTAACAATGGAGGCCGACTGCATCCGATACGCTAGGAAATGCCATAAGTGCCAAATCTATGCTGATAAAATGCACGTGCCTCCGTCACCGTTGAATGTTTTGTCTTCACCATGGCCGTTCTCTATGTGGGGCATTGACATGATTGGGGCAATTGAGCCGAAAGCTTCTAATGGACATCGTTTTATCCTCGTTGCTATAGATTATTTCACCAAGTGGGTAGAGGCTGCCTCCTACACCAACGTGACCAAGCAAGTGGTTACCCGATTCATCAGGAAAGAAATCATCTGCCGTTATGGAATCCCAAGCCGGATAATAACTGACAATGGCACCAATCTGAATAATAAGACTATGAAAGAGTTGTGTGATAACTTCAAGATCACTCACCACAATTCTTCTCCGTACCGTCCTAAGATGAATGGAGCCGTTGAAGCTGCAAATAAGAATATCAAGAAGATCCTGCAAAAGATGGTTGTGACTTACAAAGATTGGCATGAGATGTTACCGTTTGCTTTGCATGGATACAGAACCTCAGTGAGAACTTCGACAGGGGCAACACCTTTCTCATTGGTGTATGGAATGGACGCCGTGCTCCCCATCGAAGTAGAGATACCTTCTTTAAGGGTGTTAATGGAAGCTGAACTTGAGGAAGCTGAGTGGGTTCAGGACAGATTGGATCAGTTGAATCTCATTGACGAGAAGCGTTTGACAGCCATGTGCCATGGGCAATTATATCAGAAACGGATGAAAAGAGCGTTTGATAAGAAGATTCGTATCCGTGAGTTCCGTCAAGGAGAGCTCGTACTCAAAAAGATCTTACCAGTACATAAAGATATGCGTGGAAAGTGGATGCCCAATTATGAAGGCCCGTTCGTTGTAAAGACTGTCTTCTCCGGAGGGTCTCTAATACTTACGACAATGGACGGTGAAGAACTAGCACATCCCGTGAATTCTGATGCAGTCCGAAAATATTATGCCTAAAAACCCGCTAAGTCGAAAACCTGCAAAAGGCGACTTAGGCAAAAGTAAGGGTTGAAAAAAAATAATAATAATAAAAAGCTCGCTAAGTTGAAAACCCGAAAGGGCGGCTTAGGCAAAAAAGAGCGTCCCGGTGGATTGAAAACCCGAAAGGGCGGTCCAGGCAAAAGTTAGGGACAAAGGCATTTCATTGCATCAGAAGACACTGATTATCTCGAACACACTTTCCGCATGAGAGCCATGTTTCAGTTCTTTCATCCTTGCCCCAAAGCAGGATTCTGGATTAGTCTTAGTTATTAGTGTCAGTAGGTGTCATTGAATTCGATGTAACTTTTTCCCATGTTGCCAATTTTAAACATAACCATCTGTGGAGCTATGCCTTCAGCAAGCAGCCACCCTTTAATAAAAGATACCATCTCGTTACTTACATTCCTTGGTGCATTGCTCTTTATTTTCTATTGTTATGCAAAATGCGTTTATTCTTAAAAATTTGAAAATGAAAGGTGCATTGTAGATTTTCCAAAACTGTTTTTCAAAAAAACAAAACAAGTTTGAAATGTAATAAATTACTTTGACTAGTGGAAATTCCGACAGGATCTCTTCATTCCCGGGAAATATCATTATTGCAGAAACACTTTCAAACCATCGCCCAGTGATAGTCCCCAGAGAGACTATAAGCTGACAACTTCTTCTTGGGGTAACTTAAAAGTGTTCCTCAGGTTTTCTTCTCCCCATGTGAAGATGTGATACTGTACACCCAAGCAGATTACCTTCTCCCCAGAGAATTCAGAACTTTAAAACCAGATTTGATTCTACCATTGATCTTTCTTACCCATGATTGACGTATTGGTTGCAGAGAACGCAGGGTATCTCCGTCGAGATGTTTATTTCGTCTCTCGTCCTGTCTCTAGTCTGTTTCGTCGGCCTACGCAGGGGCATAAGCATCACATGCCTATTTCATTACATATTCATTACATACTCATTACATACTCATTTCATAACATCTAACATACATAGACATCAACATACATTCATATTAACATATGCATTAACATATGCATTAGCATTCACAGGTTCATTGTGTTTCACCATCATTTGGTTGTTACCACCGAGTAACTGGGTCTGTCCATTCTCTCCAAATAGATTGTCAGCCCTAAGCATAAAATACATATGCGTTTCCAGTTTCCCCACGGAGCTCGATCCTCGTGGATGACGGTTACTTCAGCTATCTTTCCTCACCAGGATAAGATATTTACCCTCCGAGATCATTCCCTCGATGGAGTTTTGATTACCAGTCTTCTTTCTAGCTCGATCCTAGATTGAATCTCAGTCTTGTCGGTAGTCAAGCCCAACCGGACGTGCATTTATTTTGCACCATCTAAAGATTTTCACCATACCATGACAGATGTTCGACTGTTCTCGCCCGAGAAGTTTATCACTGTACCCGGACGTGCATTTATTTTGCAATATCTTCAACTACAATCCTTTACAGATACGCGCCAGTTCGCGCCGGAAAATATATCAGTACAACCCTTTACACTTTACATTTTACAGCATCAGCATACGACATTTCTCACCTAAGAAGTCGATCCTATCCTCGTTATGACTCGCAGCAAATGGCCATCTCCATGGAGCAGTTGGGCTTCCATTTACCTGCCGTCTTGAGGTTTGAACCAAATCGTATTCAGGAGAGCACGATTCTGAGTTATGAAGAAGTTCATTTATCCTTTAGTAAAAGAAGGAGCGGAATCATATTCAGGAGAGCACGATTCTGAGTTATGAGAAAGTTCAGTTGGCCGTTTTTCAGGAGAGCACGATTCTGAAAAATGAAGAAATTTCAGGAGCCGAATCATATTCAGGAGAGCACGATTCTGAGTTATGAGGAAGTTCGATTATCCAGTTTCATATTCAGGAGAGCACGATTCTGAGGTATGAAGAAATTCAGTCATCCAGTTTCATATTCAGGAGAGCGCGATTCTGAAGTATGAGAAAGTTCAGTCAGCCCTTTTCATATTCAGGAGAGCACGATTCTGAGTTATGAGGAAGTTTGATTATCCAGTTTCATATTCAGGAGAGCACGATTCTGAGGTATGAAGAAATTCAGTCATCCAGTTTCATATTCAGGAGAGCACGATTCTGAAGTATGAGAAAGTTCAGTCAGCCCTTTTCATATTCAGGAGAGCACGATTCTGAAGTATGAGGAAGTTCAGTTCACCCTTTTCATATTCAGGAGAGCACGATTCTGAAGTATGAAGAATTTCATTTACCCGAAAGAGCCGAATCATATTCAGGAGAGCACGATTCTGAAGTATGAGGAAGTTCAGTTTACCCTTTTCATGTTCAGGAGAGCACGATCTTGAAACATGAAGAAGTTTATTTATCCTTCAGTAAGAGAGAATCAGAATCGTATTCCAGGCGCCGACCTTAAATGCGAGAAGATTTATTTATCAGATAAGCAGCAGCCTCTTTATTTGAGTGCTTATCCATTTTGGCACATAAGTCCCTTCCAAGTGACAGTTCTCCCGCGAGAAGCTTATCAGGGCACTTCCCATTAAAGTCCATTTATTTTGGCATACAGCCGGTCCTTACCCTGTATATTTGATACGGATTTCCGAAAAGTCCGTTCGATCCCATCACGAAGGATAGTTTATAGAAGCTTGGATGTTATTCTTTGCTCAATACTCCAGCATTCTGTGATCGATCTTGCAACCGTGTAGATCCAGTTATTATTAGACATTCCCAAGTGGAGGTCATCTCATAGGTGCCATCTCCATTTAAGGATCTTATTCTCAAAGTCCATTTATTTTGGCATACAGCCGGTTCTTTTCACCCTGTATATTTGCTACGGATTCCCGAAAAGTCCGTTTGATCCTGTCACGAGAGATAGTTTACAGAAGCTTGGATGTTATTCTTTGCTCAATGCTCCAGCATTCTGTAATCGATCTTGCAGTCGTACATGATTCAGTTTTACTTTTAGATTCCCCAGTGGAGGCCGTCTCATAGGTGCCATCTCCATTTGAGAATCCCGTTCCTGTTCTAAAAATGACAATTGGTCGTGTTCGCACCAGTTGACCATCATTTTAGAATTCCCCGGTGTTGTACTGTGTCCCAGCGCGCCGTTTTCCCCAGTGTGTTCTTCTCGTAGCGTATGTCCCTGTGTCGTCGTATTCGTCAGCATTTTCGCAATTCATCATTCCAGCATACGCATCATATCATTGTCTGCATTAGTCTGTTCTCGTTTTGTCTATAGCATTGCATATCGCCACATATAAGGGCAAAATTTTCGGTTATCTATATTTAAATCCCTCCACCATGATTCCTCGAGTCTCCGCCACTCAAATCATCCGGTGTAGCTATTTAAATAGGGGCAACTGTAATACCCCAAATTTTACCCTTTCTTTTTATTTTTATTTTAAATTCTGATTAACTTAATAAATTAACCTTCTTTTTTTAAATCTTGTTTTTTTAACTAATAATAATTTAATTAAATTTTTTTTATAACTTTACTAATGTTTTTTATTAACTTTTTTTTTTTCTATTTAGCTTATTTATTTAAATCATTTTAAGCTCTTCTTACTAACTTTTAGGATTTAGATTAAAATTTAATTTTTTTTCTTTTCTTTAAGAGTAAATTTTTTTATAACCTTTTTTAAATTAATTTCTAACACATTTTTTAATCAAATTCTAATACCTCTTTTAAAATAAAAATCTAACTTCTTTTTAAAATTAAATCTTTTTCCTAACTTTTTTTTTTAAATCTTTTTCCTAACTTTTTTTTAAATCTTTTTTCTAACTTTTTTTAAATCTTTTTTCTAACTCCTCTTTAAAGTTAAATCTTTTTTTTCTAACTTTTTAAAATTAAAACTTTTTTTCTAACTTTTTTAAAAGCTAAATCTTTTTTTTCTAACTTTTTAAAATTAAAACTTTTTTTTTCTAACTTTTTTAAAGCTAAATCTTTTTTTTCTAACTTTTTTAAAGTTAAATCTTTTTTTCTATTTTTTTTTTAAAAAAAAATCAAATCTTTTTTCTAACTATTTTAAAAGTTAAATCCCTTTTTTTTTCTACCTTTTAAAGTTAAATCTTTTTTCTAACTTTTTTAAAGTTAAATCTTTTTTTCTAACTCTTTTTAAAAATTAAATCTTTTTTTCTCTAACTTCTTTTTAAAATTAAATCTTTTTTTCTAACTATTTTAAAAATTAAATCTAACCTTTTTTTATAAATTAAATCTATCCTTTTTTTAAAAAAAATTAAATCTAAATCTTTTTTTGACACCATCCTTTTTCAAATTAAAATTCTAAATTCCTTTTAAAATTAAATTCTAACAGTTTTTAAAATAATTCTAACATTTTTTAAAATCAACATTCAAATATATTTTTTTATTTTTAAATTCTAACTCTTTTTTTTTTAAACTTAAAATTCTAATTTTTATTTAACTTGAAACTCTTATTTTCTTTGCTAACTTTTTAAATTTAAAACCAACACTTTTTTAATCAAATCCAATCCCAATGAATTCCAGATGGAGCAAAATCAAATCAATCAGATCATATCATCATCATAAGAAAATCAGATCTAAATATCAACATCACCATCATTGAATCAAATCTGAAATCATCATAAAAATTCATTCAAATCAAATCAGAGATTGAAAAAGATTGAGATATTCAAATCAAATCTGAGATTGAAAAAGATTTAAAAATCAAGTATAAAAGGACCCTCAGAAGCAACAAAACGGGGGGATCGACAAGCATCAAAAACTCTTACAGTCTTCATCAAAAGTAACTAACTCTTCTTTTTTTTAATTTCTAATCTTTTTTATATCTTTTTTTCAAAATTTCTACCATTTTTTCTTAATTAAAATTCTAACATTCTAACTCTTTTTTTTATTAAAATTCTAACCTTTTCTCTTTTATTTTCAAACTTTTATTTTTATTTTCTAACCTTTTTTTTTAAACCAAATTTCGAAGTTCTAATTTTTTTGCTAACTTTTAATTCTAACTTTTAATTTATTTTCTTTTTCTTAATCACATTAAAGTTCTAACTTTTCCAAATCTCACACAAAAAAAACCTAATTCCCTTCTAACTCTTTTCTAATTACCTAAATTCTCACCGTCTCAAAACCTTCATCACTTAAATTTTAATTATCGTCAATTCCAATTTTCATCCTTCATTCCTAACAGTATTATTGATTATCCATGAACCTGTTCACTAATATTTATTTATTTATTTTTGTATTTATTTTTATATTTGTACATAATCTGACATCATCGTTGCTATTTCGTATTCCATTATCACTTGTATATTATCGCCATCTTCTTTGCATATTAATTTTCATTGTTTATTAATTTTTCGCTAACATCCTCATTTTTAAGATCCAAATTTCTAACTTTTTTTTCTTGTTTCGTTAATTATAATTTTCTACTTAAATTCCTAACATTCCCGTCTAATTTTTTGTCTAACCCCGTATAATAACAGTCTCGGTTTGTTTTGGTTTTTTGCAGCTGACTAAGTTCAATTGATTTTATTTTCAGTTTAAATATTCAATTATCATATTTGTAACTGCTTATGGGATGTAATTTTGCGAGACAATTGTCGCATTTATCTTTCCGCACTTTACGTTCTGCCATTGTATGTTTATCGCGTCTTTACCAATAATTTCACTCCTCCGAAGGAATTAGGTCTAGTCGTTTGACCGCCGTGTCAATAGTCTTCAACTTCAAACCCTTACAACCTCACAAACCCTAAATTTTCCCAAATGCCTCGCCGCAGGCAAAATTACAATTTTACCCTTAGCATTAGGTCAAAGAGCCGCCGCGCTCATTTTAGGGTTTCCCGCCGCGGAATCCCTAACCTAATTTAACCCTAATTACAACTTAACATTTCAACGTAGAGATTTGGAGTTTCTACACTCCGCGTAAGCGTGTCCTTAAGACATGTTTATTCCCCATTGAAACCTTGGCCACAGTCAAGAAGTCTCTAACCTCCCTTTTGAGGGGAACTACGATTACTCTGATTCCACTCCCGTAAGGATACGTAGGCACAAGATGCGATGTCTTGCCGAGTAAACTTAGAATTAACCCCTTAGGTCTCTTTTTCTCACTTTTAATCCCTTTGTACATATACCTTAAGCAAATAAATAAAGCAAATAGTAAACATTTGAACAAAAGGTTCCTGTAGAGTACTACAGAAGTTTAGGATGCTAATACCTTCCCTAAATTTAACCAACCCCCGAACCCTAGATCTTTCCCCGCATTGTGTTTACGATGCAAAATAGGTTTTCCCTCTTTTGACCTTTTCCTTCGGATAAATCAAAGAGCGGTTGTGAATTGAATTGCGATTCAAACTCATTAATAGTTTGTGATCCTATTTCCACCGCAACAGGAAGCTACTAGTGTTTTTGCCACGGCTCAAGGACATCCAAGCACGCCAGGTTTGGCATGTTGAAAAGCTTTCAAATTCAACTTATCAACCGAGTGAACCAAGAATGAAATTAAAATAAAAATGATGACCTCTTTGGATTCACAAGATTTTTTTTAATGCTACAAGTGCAAGACAATATCATGCTTTCATCTCCATAATCAAAATAATTTCATGTTCATTCAAAGCTACAAATTCAAAGCATAAATAACTGAAGCTACAGGATCCTAGGGTCCACGTTACACCGGCTATGATGAAACTCATCCAAATTGATGTTCGTTCACGAGTTCCTCCTCGCAAGGAATTTTGCTTCATTATAAGTGTTATGCAATATGATTAATCTTATGATTTTCATCATAATAAAAGGAATAGACACTTGCTAAGAAACATACGTGGAGGATGTTATTTGCTAGCCATTTCTACTTTGCTACCACTATGTTTGAAGTATGAGTCAACAAGTTATGGCCGCGTGAGGCATTGTTGGAAAAAGAACGGTTATCCTCCCACAGGACCTTGTTACACGTGGCCTTTACATGGGTAAGCGGATGGGGTGCTATAATCAATATTGTTACAATCCTACCTATTCCCATACGTAAGCAATCGCACGGAGTTTCATTTAAAAAACAGGCATATTTCAAGTCAAGAAGGCATCATTGTCATTAATTTTCACAAGTTTTCATCCAAAGCAAGTACATGAGAGGCAATTTACAAAAATATCTCAAACCAAAGAATTACAATCATTCTCCAATATTCAAACAAAATTCGGACCGCTATAGCATATATTACAATAAGGACCTTAAACCGCTGTTACTCATCTACAACCGCGAGCTTCGGAGTTTCCGCTCTGGTATTCCGCCTACACCTAAAATCCTCACCGAATCCTGATACAAAGCAGCAACAGCATTATGTTGCATGATCACTCCGACAAAACCATCTTTACAGCTCCATATGTACATATGCTTCGACGCAGAACATTTGATTTTCATGGAGAAGCTACTAACGGTGCTGACGGCGTGAAAGCGAGAATCTACTAGTGGCAGCAAACTCAATGAATGTTGTTCACCTTGAAGCTTTGGTCCTCCATGTCAAGCACCTGCAAAACACACAGTTGGGTGAGAATTTTCATAGCAAGCAAGCCATAGCTCAATCCAAGATCAGCACTCGACTCCGAAAGATCGTTGAACTCGTACTCTTCATCATTGTTACTTTCTTGGTTCTCGAATCTCTAGCCAGACTCCGACTGTTATTAGTAACCAAGACTTAATGATAACGATGTGCTTCCTGCTCCTCCCACATGTAAGGAATCTGAGGATCCTTCCGTAACGGCACTGCAGGGACAGCTCCAAAGTTCAAAATCCTGATAAATGCAGCAATAAATTAACACGACAACAAAGTTTAAGTCCCACCATTTTAAACCAAATCATGCTAGACATAAACAGAGAATGTTGTTAATAATGTAAGCCGTGCCGGTAAGAGGTCTTGAAATCCAGAGTAACTAAGTCTGAACTTGAACAACAGTACAATTCTCACATTTCTGCCACGGTCCATCTCACCTGTGCTGAGCAGCTTTCATGGCTCACAACTTTTGGTGTCGGAATGAAGTGTTCAACAGCATCACCTGCAACGGTAAAACACATCAATTAAAGACAAAACCGAATACATGGTTAACGATTTGCCATAAACTTTTATCAGGCGTAATCACAAAGAGGAGCTTATTCATGATTGAGATTCTGCTGCCAATAAGAACTATTCAAAGCACTGTGAACCTCCCTATAAGTTACGACACCATTTGGACTACTCGTCATACCCCATGTACAATGTCGGCTCCAAGTCGGGATCAGAACTAAAAACTGCTGCAAATCCAAGAAAAAGGCAGTTAGAGACAGTTTACCAATGTAATTTGAGAAGTCAATTAGCGGAACAGACAAGCCAACCGTAGCATTGCAGTACTCCAATAGCAGGTGCGTAAGGGCAATCACGTGAAAACACCGCCAAGGCCACTATAGCCCAGCCACAGACCCTTCATCATAGCCAGTGGATTCTTCACACTAGGGTAACAACGTGACACCAGCATCGTGAATCAAAGTGTGCAGCTTGTGGGTTTGTGACGACGGAGGGTGTCCGTTTTGACAACGCCAGCTCGAGCCTCAACAACAGCAAGATCACCACCTGCAAAGTACAAAAGGGGGTCAACACCCGCGACCAACAATCGGAACAACCATAACAGATTTGAACCAAGAGACGAATTAAGTTTTGTTTCAGCCCTCAGTTCCATCCATCATCGGGCATGAGACTCGAGCGGCCGGGAGGACTATGGCCGTGGCCATTATCAAACTCCCTACCGAGCATCGAAAATCGAAATAAGGCAACTATTTCGAACAACTCAATGTAATTCGCAAGGCAACTACATCCGACAACCCAATATGGCTCAGACTATTAAGTCGTCATCACCATTATGTCCTTTCTCGCCAGTGGCACAAGACCGGCAGCCTCCGAATTTATTTGCACCTGAAAGAAAAAGAGAAAAGTTAATTGGGTTCAAATCCAGAAATCCAAGCCAATGCAGGTTATCCAAATCAAAGCAAACCCAACGAAATCCAGATGAGATCAGAATTTGAAAATGGAAAGAATCTCAATCAAATCGAAATATTATCAGGTTCACAAATCCACAAAAATCATATCATATCTCAGTAAAATCCAGAACCAACAAAAAGCCCAAAAAAGAAATTATAAAAGGAACAATCTCACCGTGTTGGAACCCTAAGGGGCTGAGGGCGAAAACAGAGGGACAACCGAGAGAGAAGACAGAGGGGGCGAACAAAATCGCGAACAAAACCCTAGGGGGAACGGCTGCATGTGCAAGAAGGAGGTGACGATACCCTAGCCATCGGACAAGAGTAAATCACCCTCAAATGTTCGTCATTGGCCGTTGACATGCAACAATCATCCAGACGGAGAACCAGAAACAAACAGATTTGCCCTCGAGTTCACGACCTCCGTATCTTCAACATCACCGGCCAAACGAAGGACATCACTTTTTAAAGAAAAGGTAAGCAAAGATCGCACGATACCATCGGTGTTTAACGGGATTTTATTTATTTTCAGGTTGATTGCAAACGAGAGACCAAAGGACATGGAGAAGAATGAGAGAACGGAAGAAGGGATTGGCGATGGCGCTAGGGTTTATGAACCCATTTGCTTTTTTTTCATTTTTTATAGTTGTTTTTTGCCTGACCCAGTTTTTTTTTTATCTAACCCAGTTTGTGTCTTAGTACTAATTATCTTGCTTTCAATTAGTTTGATATTATAAAAAAAAACCTCATTTTAAAACAAACCGATTTTTTTTTAATAAAACTCTTGTGTTTAATAAATCAAATTTTGTTTTTTATATTAATCAAAATCCTCTTTAGATAATTAGATAAAAATTACTTTCAAACCTAGTCTTTTAATATTAAACATTTTTTCGTTAATTTAAATAAAAAAACTTTTTCTCTAAACAACAAAAATCTCGCAACTTCTCTGACTGTTGTCTTGTTTCGGCTTACTAACCACATCATTTGTTTTGCAGCTTAGTCATGTTACTGTCGATTTATTTTTCGTGTGTTTTATTCAAATTTTCATTATAACTGCTTCTCATCTGTAACCTCGCGAATCCTAATAATCGCGTCCTAATTTCTGCCTTTAAGTTTCTGCATGTATGATTTTAATTTCTGTCATTATTTCCCTGACCGTATGATTAATTTCTCACACATTCATCGATATTCTTGTTACATTACACACATCCGAAGGTTAGGTCTAACCGTTTGGCCGCCGCGCCAATAGTCCTCAACTTCAAACCCTTACAACCTCACAAACCCTAATTTTCACAAATGCCTCGCCGCAGGCAAAATTACAATTTTACCCTTAGCATTAGGTCAAAGAGCCGCCGCGCTCATTTTAGGGTTTCCCGCCGTGGAACCCCTAATTTAACCCTAATTACAACTTAACATTTCAACGTAGAGATTTGGAGTTTCTACACTCCACGTAAGCGTGTCCTTAAGATGCGTTTATTCCCCTTGAGACCTTGACCACAGTCAAGAAGTTTCTAACCTCCCTTTTGAGGGGAACTACGATTACTCTGATTCCACTCCCGTAAGGATACGTAGGCACAAGATGCGATGTCTTGCCGAGTAAACTTAGAATTAACCCCCTTTATTATTTATTATCGCTTATTTATATTTTATTTATCTTTGCTATTTAATTATTTTGCTTATTATTTTGTAATTGTTTCTTGAATGTAAAGTTGTTTAATTATTTAATTATTATTATGGTTAGTAATTAGGGAGTGCTAATATGTATGATATTTAAAAAAATAAATTAGATCATTTTAATATAAGATAATTAAACTAAACATTTCACACACGTAAGTTGATTTTAATCGCCGCCTCACTTCCTAAGGATATCCCTCAAGTTGCCTACGAATAATGGTTAAGTGGGGTGTATAAAGCAAGTCCCTCAAATAGAAAAATCATCAAAGTCCCTTATGGTTGCCTTTACGAATCGAGTCCCTTTCGAAAAATGATGATAGTCCCTCCAGTTTGCTTATTACATCCCACAATGGCCTTCAAAGTCAAATTGTCCCTCACATATCCTTTAACATCCAAAGTAAGGACTACCTACTCCATTTTAGTAGGGATAGTCTTACTAAGGAAAGGATAAAGAATAAGAAAGACCTTTAAACATTAGGGTAGGTTACTCCTAGGTGCTTGCTCACTTCAAAACTGTTTCACACTTAAACAAATTTTCAACAAGTTTTCAAACAAGTTCTTAACACATCCTTACATGGATTATTTATTAACTATTCTGAAAATTTTCTATTCACACACTACACTTTCAAAACAATTCAAAAGTGAGCTTAAGTACCTAAGAGCCCATGGATAACCATGGATGAAAAGGGTGCTAACACCTTCCCTTTTCATAACCTACCCCCCGGACCCAAAATATTCTCTAAGGTCTTTCCTGTTCTTTTATAACCTTTCCTTATGGATAAAATAAAAGTCGGTGGCGACTCTTGCTATCCGCAACATTATTTAAAGTCAGTTCTCCCACCGTGTTACAGAACTGGCGACTCTGCTGGGGATCTATTTAAGAGGGGTACCCTTAGGAATTAAGATCACTTTAAATTGTTTGCCTTGTTTGCTTTATTATTATATTGTTGGGGTGCTCTTATGTGTGAAAGGTCCTAACCCGGATCTAGTGTACCTTAGGTAAATGGCAATAGACCAAGGAAACTGTACGACGTATATCGATACGGTTGATCTGGTGGCCATAGTTAGTGCGACTTCTTGGTTGGTGCTTATATTCCTTAAGTCAAGTTGAGGATAATATTGAGGCTGCCATATGTTGTCAATGCACTAACTGACTTTTAGAACCCTAGTTAACTCATCTTGGCCTTTAGAAAGTAGTGAGGTAACCGGCTTTGGTGCAGACTGAAGTTGGTTGACACTCGATACTACGCTCATTGAGATCTTAAACTTGAAGGGTTTTGGTTGGCAAGTAAGTTGCCTTCTGAACAACCACCCTTGTGAAGGATCAATGATATTGAGATCCCTTAGAACCTGGTTACTTTTGTAGGACAGGATGAACCATCTAACTTCAGGGGAGGGTACTTGCCTTTGAACCTCATGCAAGCCTTTAAACCTAGGGCTATGGTGTGACTTGTTTGTGTGTGCCACATGTTTGTGATTGAGCATGACATCATGACATCATCATGCATCATAAGCATATCATTTTCCCTAACCATTTCAAGGACCAAAGGATTTATCTTTGTTCTTTGTTGCAGGTCATGGCTTCTGCTCGTAGAAACACCATCAGGATCAACTTTGTAGGGATACCTGCTAAGCTCAAGGAGTTGGTTTCCCTAGTGCCTGATCATTCCCAGTTCAACAAGAGACATGGTCACTTATTGGATCTAGTTACTTCAGGGTTCAGTGAAGACATGATGAGTGTGCTGTTTCAGTTCTTTGACCCTAAGCACCATTGCTTTACATTTCCTGATTATCAGCTGGTTCCAACCATGGAGGAGTTCTCTAAACTTCTGGGTATACCTGTTCTTGATCAGAAGCCATTCACAGGCTTAGAGAAGGAGCTTAAACCAGAAGTTATTGCTGCAGCTCTACATCTGAAGAAGTCTGACATTGTTCTAGAGACGAGAAGTGGAGTTAAGGGTATTCTTGCCAAGGTATTAATGGATAAAGCTCAAATGTTCTTGAAGGCCATGAGCTATGATGCTTTTGAGGAGATCTTAGCCTTGCTGATATATGGCTTAGTGTTGTTCCCCAATCCAGATCAGTTCATAGATGTTCATGCCATCAACATTTTCCTGAGTCACAATCCAGTGCCTACATTGCTTGGAGACATCCTACATTCTCTTCACACCCGTACTACAAGGGCAAGAGGAACTTTGATGTGCTGCATACCTTTACTTTCTAGGTGGTTTATTTCTCACCTTCCTCGCTCAGTAATGAAGAATGAGCAAGGGTTCAGATGGTCCAAGAGGATCATGTCACTTTCTCACTCAGACATTCATTGGTGCTCCAGATCTATGGAGAATGTCACCATCATTGACCGTTGTGGGGAGTTTCCTAATGTGCCACTTCTAGGCATAAGAGGAGGCATCACCTACAACCCATCTCTAGCTTTACGACAGTTTGGTTACGCCCGGAGCGATGGTCCACATGACATGTTGATTCAGGGCATTGTGTTTGATTACGACAACGATCTTCAGGGTTACCGTCAGAGATTCATCCGAGCTTGGGGAAAGGTAAACAGGATTGACAACAAGACACTGGAGCCTAAGTACACCATTCCTATGGAGGCTTATCTCATATGGGTACGATTTCGTGCTCAGACACTCATGATGCCATATCCTGCCATCCTACCAGTTACCATGGAACCTGTTGCTGAAGGAGACACAGCTTATACCATCCTTCACCCAGACATGCCTACTGATATGGAAGACTTGCAGAGATCATGGATCCAACTGAAAGAGCAAAGGGATACTTTCGAGGCTCATTACAAAGCAAGCCAAGCAAGGATCCTAGAGCTAACAAAGCTACTTCATGAGGAACGAAACCTCAACTCATACCTCAACACAAAGAGGAAACGTCCATGGGAGACTTAAAACCCCATCTTTTGTGCTTATTTCGTTTTCATTTTTTGTAAGCCTAAAAGGCAAAACAGGTTATTACTAATAAAAAGTTACTTTCTTGATTGTTTAAGCAAATTTAAATCCTGCGGTCCTTGAAAACATTGCATATGCATTCCCATATCATTGCATCACAGGTTTATAATTGTGTACAGGTTTCTCATCTTCTCGCTGTTTATTTCAGCAATGGCTCTTGAACAATCAGTTAAGGATCTTCAGGCACAGAATGCACAGTTCCAAGTGCTGATCCTGAACCTATCTAAGGGGCAGGATGAATTGAAGACACTGCTGGCCAAGAAGACTAAGAAGGCTAGAAGGTCTGCTGGGTTGCTCAACATGGGAAGAAGGTTCAAAGGTCCTGCCAAGACCAAGGAACAGGTTGAAGACTATGAATCTGAAGAATCTGAGCAGGAGAGAGGCAGTCTCCACAACACTATGGGGGACTCTGATTCTGAGGCTAACTACTACCATGAGCCTAACGAAGACAAATTCAAGATGCTGGTGGATAGAATGGATGCTATGGAATTACAGAAATCATCTGGGCTGGATTTTGAGGATTTGAGCTTGATATCTGGGGTGGTCATACCCATTGGGTTCAAAGTTCCTACATTTGTTGTCTATGATGGGGTCTCTTGTCCCAAATTGCATCTGAGGTCTTATGTCAGAAGAATTCAACCCCACACTGCTGATAAAAAGTTGTGGATCCATTTCTTTCAAGAGAGTTTATCTGGAGCTCAGCTAGAGTGGTATTATCAGTTGGAGAGTGTCAACATTAGAGATTGGAATGACCTTGCTGAAGCTTTCTACAAGCAGTATCAATACAATGCTGACTTAGCCCCCACTCGCATGCAGCTTCAAAGCATGTCTATGGGTGCCAAAGAAAGCTTTAAGGAGTATGCTCAGAAGTGGAGAGACTTAGCTGGAAGAGTTCAACCCCCTTTGACTGATAGGGAGTTGGTTGATATGTTCATGTGTACGCTGAATGGTCCGTTTTACAGTCATCTCATTGGAAGCTCATCATCTGGCTTCACTGAGTTGATCATGACAGGAGAGCGAGTAGAGAATGGCATCAAGAGTGGTAAGATCCAAATGGGCACTTCTTCATCAGGTGCTGCAAAGAAGCCTCCCACTGGGAAGAAAGAATCTAATGCTGTGTATGGTCAGCCTGATCGTAACAGAAGGCATCAGTCTGTTAGTGCAGTTCATATTTCAAATCCAACTCCTGCAACAATAGAGCAGCCTCAAGGCAATCAACAGAGGGCTAGAAGACAGTTCACGAAGATCAACATGTCAATGGCTCAGGCATTGCAACACTTGTTGAAAGCTGAACTTATTACCCTGAGGGAGGCTCCTCAGAATCCCAATGTTACCTCTACCAAGTACAATCCCAATGCACGATGTGCATATCATTCAAACTGTCCAGGACATGATACTAATAACTGCTGGGTCTTGAAGAACAAAATTCAAGATATGATTGATGCTGGAGAAATTGAGTTTGATCCACCAGGTACTCCAAATGTGATTACAGCTCCAATGCCAAATCACGAGAAGACTGTCAACGCCATCGATGAAGATATTGATGAAGATCTGCATGTCTATTCAGTTATGGAGTTGAGCACACCATTGTCTGTTATCAAAAAGAGGTTAGTACAAGCTGGGATCTTCCCAGGTTGTCATGAAGATTGTCCATATTGTACCTATAAGCCGGATAGTTGCTTCATTTTGAGAGATGGGATTCAACGTCTCATGGATAAATATACTATAGTGTTTGAAAGAAGACCAGCATCTGTAGAAAGTATGGTGGATCATCTGACTCAGGGTAAGAAGATTGAAGAGGTTGACATGGTTGACAAAGTACCACTAAGAATCACTTCAAAGGGTCCCATTAAAATCACTCATCAGGGCCCAATCAAGATTACTGCTGAAGGTCCTGTGAAAGTTGTCACTGAAGCCAGAGTAACTCCTCTGATCATTACCACTCCTGGTCCTATTCCTTATACATCTGACAAAGCTGTGCCTTGGCACTATGGGTCTGATGTTTACATCCATGGTGTCAAACAGGAGCCTTTACCTGATATGCCTGTTGACATTGATAATATTGCTGGATCTAGCAAGATTACTCGTAGTGGAAGAGTCTTCTCTCCTCCAGTTGCTTCTAAGAGTGCAGTTACTCCTGCTGTTACTTCCACCACTGATGCTCGGGGCAAGGGTCCTGTTATTGAGCCTGTATCTACTGATGTGCCAGCTGCTGATGACCTCTCTAAGCAGATGGAAGAAGTATTGAAAATCATTCGCAAGAGTGATTATGATATTGTTGATCAGCTGGGGCATACTCCCTCAAAGATTTCTATGCTCTCCCTGTTATTATGTTCGGAGGCTCATGCCAAGTCATTGATCAAGTTTCTAAAGATGGCTCATGTACCCAGTACAATTTCTGTGGACCAGTTTGAGAATTGTGTTGCTCACCTGACCTATGACAACAGGTTAGGATTTTCTGATGCTGACTTGACCCCTGCCAAGAGGGATCATAACAGGGCCTTGCATATTTCAATTGAATGCAGGGGCACTACCCTGTCTCATGTGCTGATAGACAATGGTTCCTCTCTGAATGTGTTGCCTAAGGAAGTCCTGAACAAGCTGAGTCCTAAAGATACGGTATTGAAGCCCAGTAATATTGTGGTAAAGGCTTTTGATGGTTCTAGAAGAGTAGTGCATGGGGAAATTGATCTTCCAATCAAGGTTGGCTCTCAGGTGTTTACCGCTACATTCTACGTGATGGATATTCGTCCTTCGTACTCATGTCTGCTTGGTCGTCCCTGGATCCATGGGGCAGGTGCTGTGACCTCCACATCACATCAAAAGTTGAGATATCCGGTGAATGGAAAAGTTGTTACTGTCTTTGGAGAGGAAGAATACTTTGTCAGCCATGTAAACACTTTCAAGTACCTGGAAGTAGAAGGTGAATACATTGAAACTCCATGTCAGTCATTTGAAGTGGTTCCCTGGGCTGTTAAGGATTGTGTGACTCCTCCTGCTGTGAAGAAGGTTCCTGTGGTCATCAGAAACCCTCCAACAATGGCAATGGCCTCCCTCAATGATGCAAAAGCTGTGGTGGAAGAAGAGTCCCAGAAGGCTGTTCGTCGTGCTCGTGCTGTTCGTATCACCAATCGAGGGGTTATCAATGCTGTGGGAGATCAAGATGAAGACTACAACTTGGAGGCATGGATTTTTCCTACTGTGGGTGCTGGACTCAATAATTGGAAAGCTGAAGATGTTATCCATATCTCCTTTAGTCAGGAGTAAATACTATTACTGTGTTATGTTTTTAAATTTGTAATTTTTAAAACTTTCAAGCCATGTGCCTTACCCGGGGCACAATGGTGTGCTTGTTGCGGGTTGTCATTTCATTTGCATACTTCATTCCATAAAATCAGTGGACGTGTCGTTCTCGTAAATATTGTGTTCCTTGTCTTTCTTTTTCTTTTATTTTTGCTTTATCAGCTATGTGTTCTTACACACACCCACGTCACTAAAATGCCGATCCTCATCCACTCTGGATCCAGTTGATAACAGTTCTACTATTGCCAATTACAATTTCGAGAATCCGATCTATCAAACTGAAGACGGAAACGAGGACGATTGTGAAATACCTGTAGGGCTTGCTGGGTTGTTACAACAAGAAGAGAAAGCTATACAGCCACATGAAGAGCCAGTCGAAGTTGTGAATCTGGGAACTGAAGCAAACAGAAAAGAGATCTGAAGATGACTTTCCACTTCCTCATATTGATATTCTGGTAGACAACATTGCTCAGCATAAGGTATTCTCTTTTATGGATGGTTTCTCTGGTTACAATCAAATCAAGATGGCACCTGAAGATATGGAGAAGACTACATTTGTGACACAGTGGGGCACCTTTTGCTATAAGGTAATGCCATTTGGTTTGAAGAATGCAGGGGCAACATATCAGCGTGCTATGGTGGCTTTGTTTCATGATATGATTCATCATGAGATAGAGGTATATGTGGATGATATGATAGCCAGATCTCAGAATGAAGAGCAACATCTTGATCATCTGCATAAGTTGTTTGAGAGGTTGAAGAAATACAGGTTGAGATTAAATCCAAACAAGTGTACTTTTGGAGTTAGATCTGGAAAGCTCCTGGGTTTCATTGTCAGTGGAAAAGGTATTGAAGTGGATCCTGCAAAAGTGAAAGATATACAAGAGATGCCAGCTCCCCGTACTAAGAAAGAGGTTAGAGGTTTCTTGGGACGATTGAACTACATTGCAAGATTTATTTCCCAATTAACTACCATCTGTGAGCCAATCTTCAAGTTGTTGAAGAAAGATCAGGTGATGGAATGGAACGATGAGTGCCAGACTGCCTTTGATGAAATCAAGAGATATTTGTTAGAACCTCCAATTTTAATGCCACCAGTTGATGGAAGACCCTTGATTATGTATTTAACAGTATTAGACAACTCAATGGGGTGTGTATTGGGGCAACATGACGAGTCTGGTCGAAAAGAGCAGGCAATATACTACCTTAGCAAAAAGTTTACCGACTTTGAAACAAGATACTCACTGCTCGAGAAAACTTGCTGCGCTTTGGCATGGGCTGCTCGCCGACTAAGACAGTATATGTTGACCCATACTACCTTGTTGATTTCGAAGATGCAGTTCAAGATTAAGCATCACAACTCTTCTCCGTGTCGTCCAAAGATGAATGGGGCAGTTGAAGCTGCTAATAAGAACATTAAGAAGATTGTACAGAAGATGACTGTTACTTACAAGGATTGGCACGAGATGTTACCATTTGCTCTGCATGGTTATCGTACTACAATACGTACTTCAACAGGGGCAACCCCATTCTCCTTAGTCTATGGTATGGAAGCAGTTCTGCCTATTGAAATTCAGATCCCCTCCTTGAGAATTATGAGGGATGCAGGCTTGGATGAAGATGAGTGGATTCAGACTCGACTTGACCAGATAAATTTGATTGATGAGAAAAGGTTAGCAGCAGTTTGTCATGGCCAGATGTACCAGAAACGGATGATCAAAGCTTTTAACAAGAAGGTTAAGCCAAAGGTATATCAGGCTGGTGACTTGGTAATCAAGCGTATCATATTACCACAGGGTGATCCTAGGGGCAAGTGGACTCCAACATATGAGGGACCATTTGTAGTCAAGACAGTGTTCTCAGGAGGTGCCATGATACTGACTACAATGGATGGTGAAGACTTCCCACAACCTGTAAACGCAGACATAGTTAAAAAAATACTACGCATAAAAAGAGACCCGCTAGGTTGACAGGCCTAGGCAAAAATAAGGGCATCCCGGCAAACCAAAAGGGTTTGGGCAAAAATTAGGGATATATATATAAAAAGATGTACACCCGGCAAGTCGAAAACCTGAAAAGGCGGCTTGGGCAAAAAAGGGTATCCCGGTGGATTGAAAACCTGAAAGGGCAATCCAGGCAAAAGTTAGGGATTAAAGCGTATGACTATGTCTCGTTTGGATCACTCATGAAACTGCAACCAGTTGTACTACTTACTCAAGCTCAAACAGATAAAGCTCAATCCAATCGTTTCCGTCTCAACAGCAAGAAGATGAGATACTTGAGTGGCAATAGTAGAATTGAAACTCAATAGGATTATTTCCCACATAGCTGATTCTTTTTGTAAAACTTCATGACAAAATTCTCTTACTAGGGTTTATGTCTCCTTGTACAAACTTACCCGTGTATGGGTCACTTTTGATATAAATAAATTCCATCTTTTAAATCCAGATTCACTTTTACCCTATTTACATAAGCAAAACGTCCATTGGTTGTGTTTGAATGTATGTATGCCTTTGAATATGATTGATGTTTACCAGAAATGCATGTATGCTTTTAATATGATTGATGTTTACCAGAAATGCATGAAAATGCAGTAATAGTATTTACTAAGGACGAACGAGGGAAGGATTTCAACGAAGCTTCGCCGGTTCATCTTTACAAGACAGTTACAAACCATCAGTAGGACTAATCCATTTTCACAAAGTCTAATCTCCCCTGGAATTTATATCCATCTCTTTTATCCTCATACGGATATACGGGAAATTACTTTCCAATAAGGGCGCGATGAACGAAGACGGGATGTTATACTTATCCTACTATCAAACGAAAACGGAGGTTATCTATACCCTACTATCCCCAACAACGGGAGGTTATTTATGCCTTGTTATCCCCAACAACGGGAGGTTATCTATACCCTACTATCCCCAACAACGGGAGGTTATTTATACCTTGTTATCCCCAACAACGGGAGGTTATCTATACCTTGTTATCCCCAGCAGACGGAGGGTTATATATTCTTCAACAACGAATCGGGATTTATTTTCCTTGGCCAGCAGTTGTTATACAAGGATATCCAGACACTTCCAGCAGTGTCATATCATACATACATCATTTACATCATACCATAACATATATGTCTATAGTACATTACCTAAGTGCATCATGTCATAAATGCATACATAAAGCATAAACTAATGTTGTTATACAGAATGCTACCTTGTTTTCAGGTTAATTATCCAACAAACAAGTTTATGATCTTTGGGACTGCTTTATTGTAACCTCAGGGTTACTTTATCCTCCTGATGAGCTTCTTATTACTTTGGGACTGCTTTATTGTAACCTCAGGGTTATTTTATCCTCCTGATAGCCTCTCATGACTTCAAGACTGCTTTAGAGCTACTGATTGCTCTATCCTCCTGAAATCATCTTATTACTTCAAGACTGCTTTAGAGCTATTGATTGCTCTATCCTCCTGAAGACATATCACATTATTATTTCAAGACTGCTTTAGAGCTACTGATTGCTCTATCCTCCTGAAATCATCCTATTACTTCAAGACTGCTTTAGAGCTATTCATTGCTCTATCCTCATGAGGTCATATTACTACTTCAAGACTGCTTTAGAGCTATTCATTGCTCTATCCTCCTGAAGCCATCTAATTATTTCAAGACTGCTTTAGAGTTATCCATTGCTCTATCCTCCTGAAATTACATTATTATTTCAAGACTGCTTTAGAGCTACTGATTGCTCTATCCTCCTGAAATCATCCTATTACTTCAAGACTGCTTTAGAGCTATTCATTGCTCTATCCTCATGAGGTCATATTACTACTTCAAGACTGCTTTAGAGCTATTCATTGCTCTATCCTCCTGAAGCCATCTAATTATTTCAAGACTGCTTTAGAGTTATCCATTGCTCTATCCTCCTGAAATTACATTATTATTTCAAGACTGCTTTAGAGCTATCCATTGCTCTATCCTCCTGAAATCATTACTTCAAGACTGCTTTAGAGCTATTGATTGCTCTATCCTCCTGAAGACATATCACATTATTATTTCAAGACTGCTTTAGAGCTACTGATTGCTCTATCCTCCTGAAATCATCCTATTACTTCAAGACTGCTTTAGAGCTATTCATTGCTCTATCCTCATGAGGTCATATTACTACTTCAAGACTGCTTTAGAGCTATTCATTGCTCTATCCTCCTGAAGCCATCTAATTATTTCAAGACTGCTTTAGAGTTATCCATTGCTCTATCCTCCTGAAATTACATTATTATTTCAAGACTGCTTTAGAGCTATCCATTGCTCTATCCTCCTGAAATCATTACTTCAAGACTGCTTTAGAGCTATTGATTGCTCTATCCTCCTGAAGACATATCACATTATTACTTCAAGACTGCTTTAGAGCTATTGATTGCTCTATCCTCCTGAAGACATATCACATTATTATTTCAAGACTGCTTTAGAGTTATTCATTGCTCTATCCTCCTGAAATTACATTATTATTTCAAGACTGCTTTAGAGCCATTCATTGCTCTATCCTCCTGAAATTACATTATTATTTCAAGACTGCTTTAGAGCTATCCATTGCTCTATCCTCCTGAAATCATTACTTCAAGACTGCTTTAGAGCTATTGATTGCTCTATCCTCCTGAAGACATATCACATTATTATTTCAAGACTGCTTTAGAGCTATCCATTGCTCTATCCTCCTGAAATCATTACTTCAAGACTGCTTTAGAGCTATTGATTGCTCTATCCTCCTGAAGACATATCACATTATTATTTCAAGACTGCTTTAGAGCTATTCATTGCTCTATCCTCCTGAAGCCATTATTATTTCAAGACTGCTTTAGAGTTATCCATTGCTCTATCCTCCTGAAATTACATTATTATTTCAAGACTGCTTTAGAGCTATCCATTGCTCTATCCTCCTGAAATCATTACTTCAAGACTGCTTTAGAGCTATTGATTGCTCTATCCTCCTGAAGACATATCACATTATTATTTCAAGACTGCTTTAGAGCTACTGATTGCTCTATCCTCCTGAAATCATCCTATTACTTCAAGACTGCTTTAGAGCTATTCATTGCTCTATCCTCATGAGGTCATATTACTACTTCAAGACTGCTTTAGAGCTATTCATTGCTCTATCCTTGTCGCTACTGCGAAAATCGGCGCCGGCTGAACAGAAGAGTCGCCACCGTGCGTTATTTATCCCACGGGAGGGAAAGGAAACGCTCAGAGTAAACCTCGCACAACACGGGAAAGGTATGGTCATCGCAACCAAAACCTGGGTTCGGGAGTCGGTTACGCAAGGGGAAGGTATTAGCACCCCTCACGTCCATCGTACTCGATGGGATCCACGCTTGTTTTCGGGTATGGATTGTTATTCTATCTAAACTATAGGTCAAGGGTGAAAAAGAAAATAAAATGAAAATAAAAAAATGACTCGGCAAAGTATCGCACTTTATGCCTACGTATTCCCGTCTGAAACGAGAAATCAGAGTCAACGTAGTTCGCCTACCTACGGGAAAGGAGGGGAAGGTTGCTCGCTAGGATATCGCATCCTATGCCTACGTACTTCCACACAGCATGAAAGATCAGAGCAAACGTAGTTCGGGCCACGTACGACACAAGTCTGTCTTAATTGTTTTTATTCCTTCTGAAAAAGGGTTTTTTTTTTATTAACAGTCCCGGCGGACAAAAGTGACGTCTTGATGAGTTCACATTCTTTTACGGAAGAAGTGTCTTTTATTGGGTTTGAAATCTTTATGTGTTTTTCTGTTTGTTTTGAGAAAGAAGAGACAGAACTCTAACCTACGGTTGCGAAGGGAATCAACTAACCTAATGTTATCATGCATGGGTTAAGACCTAGTGTCTATCATGCTCCTCTCTTGCACAGAGAGAAACAGAGATCCTACGGGATAGGCAGAAACAGAAACAATATCAGATATATACAGTAAAACAGTAAAATGCATGGATGCAACAATACAAGCGAGGCAAGGGAGTCCCACTCAACCTCGAACCTAAAAAACAATAGGCAAAAGTGAACAGGCTTCACTTTCAACCCAACAGGGTAAACAGCAAACAATACAGTTCAGAAAACCAATCAATACATCAGCAAATGAAATACAGCAACAAAATTAACAGCATCAGCAGCTCTGAATCAACATCTGGCTTCAAACAATCTCCAATCAGCTACAAGCTTCAACAAGCATCAATCTCCATCTTCATGACCTTCAGGCAAGGGCTTTGATCATCTGTCTTCTATCTGCAATGGCTTTTCTTCATGCTCAAATCTCCAGGATGAGGGATCAGTCACAAGAGTGAAATGAATAAATGTTAGACAGTTACTTACCTACCAAAGGTGGTTCATCAACTGTTAACATTAATTAGAAAGTTTCCTCTCAAAAGTTCTATCTTTCAAATATATTCACTGATCATTCCAAAGGAAGGAGGTGGATATTTGAAAGAGACTTTGAATCATAGAGGAAGGATGGATGCAGACAAGGCATTCCATGTTTGAGAAACAAGCTTTCTAATCTAGAGCTCTGCCTAGCTCCTAAACCCTAGTCTCCTCAGCATCTGCTAGCAAGAATCTCCTCCTCAACTCTGACAGTTGATCTTCAATCTTTGGATCTCCAATGGTCTTCATTTCCTCAAGTCTTCAGCTCTCCCAAGTCCCCAGACAACCCCAAATACCCAAGCAAGCAAGCAATAAATCCCCAGAGGGCACACCACACCAGTCAATCAGACATACACAGAGTAATAGCAGTAGGGGAATCCTAACTTTCTCTAAGGGATCTAGTAACTACCCATAGCCCCTATAGTCCCATAACTAATCTATTCAAACCCTAAGTCCTAAGGGAAATGAAATCAAACTTCTTAAGTGGTCACCTAAAACCCTAGTTTTGTTCATGATGTTCAAACCTATTTTAATCACCTAAAATTAATTCCTAAAAATGGGAACTAAAATATTTCTACAAGTTGAATATCTCATCTAAACAATATAGAAAGAATGACCCAAAAAAATATTAAAGCATGTAAGAGAACAAAAATTATTAAGATCATGCATGAAATGAATTTATTTAAAGTGCCATTTATTTAGAAAATATGAAAAAACTATGAAATAAAAATAAAAATGCAATTTTATTTTTCTATAATTTTCTAGACATTTTAATGAAAAGGATGTAAAAAGAATGAATTAAAATGCATTTTCTATGAATTTATTATGAATTTTTGAAGTTGGTAAAAAAATTAAAATGAATTAAAAACAATTAAACCAAATAAAATGAGGGAGGGGGGTTAGAATAGAAATTCGCTCCAGTTCAATTCAGGATGGGCCACACAGACAGGGGTGCGCTTAGCATTTTGAACAAGGCCCAGCATCAATCAGAATTGGTGAAAAATAAAAAGGACACTGGGGGGTGAAACTAGTAAGCATAACACGTTGAAATTGACTTGGGCTCTATATAGGGGGGTGGGGATAACACAAACTAACTCAGGCCCGCCCGTTTCAATTAATGAAACGGTGCGTTTTGGCCTCACAGCTCACTTCCCTCCAAATTCAGATTAAATGAGAGCCATTGGATTTCCTTCTAAGTCAAAAGTCCAACACGCATTGAACGGACCAGATTATGTCTTCCTCACTTGGATCTGAAACTTAGGGTTTCATCTTCCATGAAACTCCATGCACGCTCCAATTCGAGCTCTCGGTTCTCCATCACCAGGCCATGAATCAACATACTTCCAACATGAAAGATGCTCAGAATTTCTTCCTCTATAATCCTATGGCATTAGATTGCTTTGAAACTCACCACAACAACAAACCCGATCGAAGCAAAATCTGATCACCATGAAATTACTCTGAGATGCACCATCACAATTCTTCCTCAAACCTATCCTAATCTAACCTATAACTAATGGTAATCAACCTGCGCTATCAAGCTACGATTATGATGCATTAACCTAAGAGTTATTGATCCAAACAGTTTATGGCACCTGCTAACAATTGTCACCAATCCTCTCCAAATTCATCTAAACTAATCTCCTAACCACCTAGATCATATCTAAACTAACAACAACATGCCAAACTAACTAGATCGAGCTGTGTGAATGAAAACTCACCTGGTATGAAATCTTGAAAACAGCTATGGAACTCGTGGATCTGAAGCTTCTAGGTTTTGGATCTTGATCAATCCTTGATGTGCTTGATTCTGTATGCAATGTTGTGATGATTCTTGGCTTGAATTATGCTGTCCACTTGAAACTTCAATTTTGATGTTGATGAAGAAAGTGCTCGAAAATGGATGATTCACACTTGATTCTTGATTGAATTATACTCTATGATGATGAAACAGTATGAGAAAGTTGATTAGGATGATGATTTGGTGAAGGTTTTGAGAGAATTGCAATGAAACTTCAATGAAAAAAGAATGAGAAAGCTTGTGAAATTCTTGGTGCAAATGAAGCCAACCCTTGATCAATGCACATTTCATGAATATATAGACCTCATATGAACATTCTAGATCCATCTTGCACATTCCCTTGCTTTCCAACTTTGATCCATTTTGGTTATGTTTCTTCAATTACAAGTAACCAAAGATAACTTTCTTTTTTCCTTCTAAACTCAAAAAAGTGTTTGAACCATTGTTCTTAGAATTGTTTTTCCATTCAAAATCATATATTGGAAGTCTCCATTTGGACTTGTAAATCTCCCAAACCATTTTTCATCTTGAATTTATTCACTTTATAAGCCATTTTAGTTCATATTTTGACCAATTATGCAACATCATGCTATGAGCTTCTCCAATAATTTGTGATCTTCTTTCTAGACTTAAAATCCCATTTGGAGCAAGTTTGATGTTGTAAGTTTTTCCATTTGAGGCCTCCTTGTATGAGTTTTGGACATAGGTTAAAATGACCTGTAATTCACAAATGCCCAAAATACCCTTTGCTTGCCAAGACCATAAGTTGAGTTCCACACATCATATGAAGGCATACTATACCATTCTAGAAAGCTAAGACAATGAGGAATAATTCTTATGTTGACCAAGTATTCATTTGAAATCTCCTTGAGGGGTAAATATTGCTTGTAAGTCAAGTCACTTTCACAGACAAAAGTTCAGATACCTCAGATGACCTGTAACTTGCAAGGACCATAACTTGAGTTCTATAAATCTCCTTGATGTCTTCCACCACTCAAATTAAAGGTCTTGAGATCCTCTACAAGTTTCATGTTGGCCAAGAAGCCATTTGAAGCTAGCATTTTGACTTATCTTGCTTGGAAATTTGACCTAAACTAGGGGATTTTACAGAGAAACCCTAATTTAGTAACTCCTCTTCTCCTTGATTTCTCTTGAATTCTCCTTGGCATATCTCCATATCCTTCTTCATATGTCCAATGATGAACCCCACATCTCCTTAATAGACTTGAATGCCCCTTAAATCAGTCAATTGACCTAGGGTTGACCTAGAGTTGACCCAGATGAAACCCTAGTTGACTGTCTTCAACTATAGCTCTTGTGCTCTCATCAATGACTTGTCTCCTTCTCCAAATGACTTTATAAGCCTCTCATAATGCTTAGATACTCTCCATGCCTTCATTTCACAGCTCACAACCCTCTTGTTGATCTTCAGATACCCTCAACTAGGAGATGGACTCAAGGCTTGATCTGCTGAACTCTTTGCTTTCAAATTCTTTCTTGATGACTTGAATGAGATTGAATTGGGATAATAACCTCTTGATAGGCCTCTATAGATGAAAATAATGATTGGTCCCCTGTTGAATGACTTGCTATGCTTATGCTATGCAGATGATTAGTCTATGTACATGACTCTATATGCAGATGCTAATGATAATGAAACATAAACCAAGTGAATAAGGTTAGGCAAATTTTAGGGTGCAACAGCTGCCCCTATTCAAGCGACTTGGACCCGATTGGGTGAAGAGCCCAGAGCCTTCAGACATTCGCGGTACGAGACGGTTGAATACTAGTGAAACCAGAAATTTGCCAACCGCAGAAATAAACTGCGCTCCTGCTTGGGGAACGACATTCATCAGCTGAATCTGACTGTTACAACAACCCACTGATCTCGCGCGACCGTGCTGGGGATTGTCTTCATCGTTCTGAAGAGGATTCTGTCATAACAGATTGCTTGCTTGTCCACATTAGGACTCTGCCTGTCGTCAACACGAAGAAATCTCAACTGAAACCTGTCCACGTTAGGACTCCACTCGCTGTTAGCCCAGAAAAATCTCGGCAACTCCGCTGGGGAGAATTCGTCTGTGTTTCCATAAACTGAATCGTCCACGTTAGGAATAAAACTCTTCCACGCTAGGAGTAACACCTGTCCACGTTAGGAATCATCTCTTCTGTATCTGCCTTTCATTTTTCCACGTCGGGAAGCGATCTTCTTTCCACATAAGGAGAACTATATCAATCTGTCCAAGTAAGGACTCCAATACCACTTGACATGTCCGCGTCAGGACTCCAATCTTTCCACGTAAGGAATTCAACTTTGGTTCCGAACCTGTCCACGTCAGGACTCAACTTTTCTTGCATCTGTCCACGTAAGGAACCCAATTTCTCCGCGTAAGGAATAAGCTTCGTCTTCCACGTTAGGAATATCTTCTTTGATCTGTCCGCGTCGGGACTAAACTCTTCCACGTCAGGAATAATCTCTTTCTTTCCACGTCAGGAATCAATCTTGATACGTCCGCGTGAGGACTCAATCTTTCCACGTAAGGAATAAACTCGTCTTTCCACGTAAGGAAACCATTTCTCTTCCACGTAAGAAATGCTCTTAATATGTCCACGTAAGGACTCTGACCTTTCCACGTAAGGAATGCCAACTTCTTTGCGATTTGTCCGCGTCAGGACTAAACTTTTCCACGTAATGAATGCCATCTTAATCTGTCCGCGTAAGGTCCACTCTTTCCACGTTAGGAATTTTCTCTGATACGTCCGCGTAAGGACTACATTGTCCACGTTAGGACCCACTTCTCCACGTTAGGAATAATAATTTCTTTGATTTGTCCGCGTAAGGACACTGATCTCGTCTTGATTTGTCCACGTTAGGACTCAGGCGTCTTCGACTTGCTGAGGAAATAAGACTTGTCCACGTAAGGACTCACACCCTCGACCCACTGGGGAAATAGCTTGTCCACATCAGGACTCACACACTGGTCTGATCTGTCCTCGTCAGGACACCAACACAAAGAGTAATCACTTTTGTCAACTTCATGACCTACCATTCCCCTAATTTCGAGCAACTGAACTTGCCCACGATAGGACTAACACACCTAAACCTGTCCGGGGAAATAAACCTGTCCACGTTAGGACGCCCGCTTCTGAAGGAATCCCGTCATTCTAGGAGTAAATTGTCCACGTCAGGACTCAGTTCTCCACTGATCCTCACCCACAAACTTCTTAGCACTGACGCAACAGCGACTTTGAGATGAACTCTACTGGGGATGTCTGGAAACCAAACTGCCGGGTGCCTGCTCTGATAACCGGCGGTGGCCTCTGAAATTCTGATTCATAGAACCCGTTGGTGACAAACAAACTCTGCTTGGGGATAAGGAGACACTTATCCTGGCAACTCTGGTGGGAGAATAAGGGACATTTGCATAAATGACTCTGCTAGAGACAAAGAGAAACTCATCATGCTAACTCTGTGGGGGGAATGCCGCCGAAACTGACATTATCATTGAATGCCTCATGCCGAGATCTTGAAACTTTGGTAATTCATTTGAGCAAGAGCTCTCTCCACCTGAACTGCTAGAATACAGAAACTGCTTCAGCAAAATAAATGCTAAAGATATAATGCCGACTCCGCCGGGGATAGCCAGATGCTACAGAATTATTCCAGCAAAATAAATGACGGGAGGGTGAAGTCGACCCTGCTGGGAAATTGGGAACTCAAACCGAACGCCTTGTTGAAGTAACCCCCTGCTGGGGAATATAACTTTGCTGGGAAATAGCAGATGTGCACAGTATGCTCAGACTTTCTGCTGGAACGTGAACTGATATCACCAGTATCTCTGACAAAATAAATGACAGGACCCACCATCAACTCTGCTTTGGAGAGTCTTAATCTTCGAGTTCCACTGGAAGGAATGAAAACACTTGCAAAGAGAATTCCGCTGGGGATGGGATGATCCTCTTGGGGAAAATTAACTGACTCCGCTGGGGATAGGGCATGACCCTGCGGGGAACGATGAACCTGTCTGAATACAGCCCTACGATCTTAGAATCGCCACACTCTGCTGAGGACGAATAACTTTTCTGGAGCACGTCCTTGGGATAAGCTACGGCTAGCTGGGGAATTCTGTCCTTCTTCAGGAAAAACATGCATGACCTGCGTGAAGACTGAGTCTTTCGTTATCGCAATCTTTTGATCACCTTCTTCGTACGGTTATGAAACCTGCAACAACACAAACAAGACACGACAAGCCTGTGCAATCAAATCAATTCAGGTTAGTGACGTTACACTCAGTTAATTCAAAGCTTTAGCAATTGTTGGCAAGGGCCAGTGATGTTATACTCATGCTAGTTTCATCAAACTTAGGCGTTAATCATGCACAAAACAGTAAAGAACAGGCATCAAGTACTGAATCACATTTTCATTGATTGGGCCCCTGAATGGGCAGAGTTTTTGTACACGGGATGTAAATCCTGAAATGAGGAAGCTACGCAAAGCAAATACATAAGTATGCACAAGAAACATGAATGTTTTGACAAATTAAATTTTGTACACATGTCGGCAACTGGATGCAGATGAACACCACGAACTGATCCTCCCATGACTCATCCGACTCTAATACTTTCCCGGTATCCCCACTTCTGAAGAGATTGTATCCGATAACTGACTCCTCAAATGTATTCTCCCGCATTGATGCTCATTGCAATATCAAATTCGGACCGCAGTCATTTGCTTTTCAAATCCCTAACTTTTGCGTGAACCGCCCTTTACGGGTTTTCAGTTCACCGGGATACCCCTTTTTGCCGAAGCCGCCCAGTGTAGGTTTTCAACTTCGCGGGTGTACATTTTTTCAATTTTATCCCTAACTTTTGCCCGAACCTTTTTATTCTGTTTTTGGTTCGCCAGGATGCCCCATTTTTGCCTGGACTCTCTTTTTTTTTTTTTGTCCAGCGGGTCTATTTCAAGCAAAGTATTTTTTAACTGCGTCCGAATTCACAGGTGATGCAAAGTCTTCCCCGTCCATGGTGGACAACAATAAAGCTCCTCCTGAAAAGACCTTACTGACAACGTATGGCCCTTCGTAGTTGGGGGTCCACTTGCCCCTGTGATCTGCTTGCGGCGGGAGAATCCTTTTCAGCACAAGGTCGCCCGTCTGAAAGCTCCGCGGAATTATCTTCTTGTTGTACGCTTTCTTCATTCGTCTTTGGTACAAACGACCGTATGCCAGAGAAGCTAGCCTCTTCTCATCCATCAAACTCAGTTGGTTCAATCTATTTGTTACCCATTCTGCCTCGTCCAGCTGAACGTCTCGCAACACCCTCAGAGAAGGGATCTCAACTTCCAGTGGTAGTACCGCTTCCATTCCGTATACCAACGAGAACAAAGTTGCCCCGGTTGATGTGCGTACCGTCGTACGATAACCGTGCAAAGCGAAAGGTAGCATTTCATGCCAATCTTTATAAGTCACCACCATTTTCTGGACAATTTTCTTGATATTTTTATTGGCCGCTTCGACAGCGCCATTCATCTTGGGTCGGTAAGGGGAGGAGTTGTGATGTTCGATCTTGAAATTCTGACAGAGCTCCTTCATCATTTTGTTGTTCAGATTTGAACCATTATCCGTGATTATCCGCTCGGGGATCCCATATCGGCAAATGATATCTCTCTTGATGAATCTAGCCACCACTTGCTTCGTTACATTTGCGTAAGACGCCGCTTCCACCCACTTGGTGAAATAATCGATTGCTACTAGGATGAACCGATGCCCATTAGAAGCCGTCGGCTCGATCTTTCCGATCATATCGATTCCCCACATCGAGAATGGCCATGGAGATGACATCACATTTAAAGGACTCGGAGGTACGTGTATTTTGTCAGCATAGATTTGGCACTTGTGGCACTTCCTTGCGAACTTGAAACAGTCAGTTTCCATCGTCAGCCAAAAATAACCTGCCCTCAGCAGCTTTCTCGTCATAGCATGCCCACCAGCATGCGTACCAAAGGCACCTTCGTGAATTTCCTCCATGAGAAGCTTTGCCTCTTTCTCGTCCACACAACGCAACAACACCAAATCGTGGTTTCTTCTGTATAAGACGCCGTCCGGGTTCAAATAGAAATTGCCCGCTAATCTCCTGAGAGTCTTCTGATCTTGACTGGATGCCCCAGTCGGATACTCTTTATTCTTCAGGAAATTAAGGATGTCAAAATACCACGGTTTGTCGTCAGATGCTTCATCGATAGCAAATACATAAGCTGGCCTGTCCAACCGAGAGATAGTGATCTGGGGAGCTTCGTTCCAGAAGTTGACCTTGTACATGGAAGACAAAGTAGCGAGGGCGTCAGCCATTTGATTTTCTGCCCGCGGCACGTGATGCAATTCAACTTTGTCGAAGAAAGGCAACAATCTCCTTGCATAATTCATGTAATGTATCAAATTAGGCTGCCGTGTCTCCCATTCCCCTTTGATCTGATTCACTACCAGAGCTGAGTCTCCGTATACGTCTAGATGTTTGATTCGCAAATCAATGGCTTCTTCAAGCCCCATTATACAAGCTTCGTATTCGGCCTCATTGTTGGTAACGGCAAAGGTCAATCGGGCAGTAAACGGGATGTGCGACCCGTGCGGCGTAGTGATAATTGCCCCTATTCCGCTACCGTAAGCATTCACAGCTCCATCAAATATCATCTTCCATTGGGACCCCGGCTCTGGTCCTTCGTCTGGTAACGGCTCTTCACAATCTTTCATCTTGAGATACATGATATCCTCGTCAGGAAAATCAAATCTCATCAATTGGTACTCTTCGATAGGCTGCTCCGCCAGATACTCAGACAGCACACTCCCCTTTATAGCCTTTTGCGAGACGTATTGAATATCATATTCAGTCAAGACCATCTGCCAACGGGCAATTCTACCTGACAACGCCTGCTTTTCGAATATATACTTGATTGGATCCATCTTCGAGATGAGCATGGTTGTATGATTCAGCATATACTGCCTCAAACGCTTGGCGGCCCAGGCTAGCGCGCAACAAGTTTTCTCCAGCATTGAATATCGAGATTCACAATCTGTAAATTTCTTACTTAGGTAATAGATTGCATGCTCTTTTCTCCCTGTCTCGTCGTGTTGACCGAGAACACAACCCATGCTTCCCTCAAGAACCGTCAAATACATTATCAAGGGTCTCCCTGCCACCGGGGGTATCAAAATAGGAGGCTCCTGCAGATACTTCTTTATTTTGTCGAACGCCTTTTGACAATTTTCGTTCCACGTTACAGCTTGATCTTTCTTCAAGAGCTTGAATAATGGTTCACACGTGGCCGTTAGGTGAGATATGAACTGGGCAATGTAGTTCAACCTCCCTAAAAACCCGCGCACCTCTTTCTCTGTTTTAGGCGTCGGCATTTCTTGAATCGCTTTTATTTTAGCAGGATCGACCTCTATTCCTCTTTCGCTTACGATAAACCCCAGCAGTTTACCCGATCTCACTCCGAAGGTGCATTTATTAGGGTTCAGCCTCAGCCTGAACTTCCTAAGTCTTTTAAACAACTTCAGCAGATTCACCAGATGCTCTTCCTCCGTCTGGGATTTGGCAATCATATCGTCAACATAAACTTCGAGCTCTTTATGCATCATGTCATGAAAAAGAGTCGTCATCGTACGCTGATATGTTGCCCCAGCATTTTTCAAACCAAAGGGCATCACTTTGTAGCAAAATGTTCCCCAAGGCGTTATGAAAGTCGTCTTCTCCATATCCTCTGGCGCCATCTTAATTTGATTATAGCCTGAAAAGCCATCCATGAAGGAGAATACGGAGTATTGAGCGGTATTATCAACTAACACGTCAATATGAGGAAGTGGAAAATCGTCTTTTGGGCTTGCTTTATTCAGATCTCTATAATCCACGCACATTCGCACCTTTCCATCTTTCTTTGGCACTGGTACGATGTTGGCAACCCATGAAGGATACTTCGTCACAGCCAGGAAACCAGCGTCCCACTGTTTCTGAACCTCCTCTTTGATCTTCATTGCCATATCTGGTCGAGTTCTGCGAAGTTTTTGTTTGACTGGCGGGCAATCTTCTTTCAGTGGCAGGCGATGCACAACCATATCAGTATCGAGCCCTGGCATATCTTGATATGACCAAGCGAATACATCATTATACTCTCGGAGCATTTCAACCAGTCTTCGCTTGATATCACCCTGCAGTGCGGCTCCGATACGAATATTTTTCTCAACCCCTTCCGACCCCAAATTGATAATTTCGATAACCTCGTCATGAGGCAGAATGGCTCTTTCCTCCTGCTTCACCAACCAAGACAGTTCCTCAGGAACGTCGCTATCTTCGACAACCTCTTCTTCAGTCTGGAATACCGGGTGATCGAAGTCGGGACGAGTCATAGGTGGCTCAAGGATGTCATCTGAAAATGTCATCCTGCAAAAGGAATGGTTAAGTGCTTCAAAATGCGTATAAAGCGAATAACCATATTGCCATTTTATTGAAAAATATAAAACAAGAAAGACAGGGATTATAGTATTTGCACAGAAAAAACGCCATTTATTTAATGATTAGCACGCAATGTTTATAACAACACAGCCCTAAGCAAATCCTGATGCCCCGGGCAAGACATCAGATTATTCAACAATTAATAAAGCAAAGCATTACTGTTTAAAAGTCACAGGAACAAGCTCCTGAATAGACCAGTTGCACAGTCCTTGCCCTGGCGTGCTTGGCTGAATCCAGGCATCCATATCGCAGTCGCTGTCCCCTTCATCGGACTCTGAAGCAGCATTGACAGATTCATGGCATACTCCACTGGCAGAGATGGTGATTGACTTTCTGAAATGAGGGGCCCCCACAGAAGGAGTTGATGACGACGGTCGGTACCCCAGTCCGAACCGGTCCATTTTCACAGGAATGTCCAGCACTTTGCCCCATCCCTTGGCTTCTCCTGCTTCCACTAGCGCTCGAGCTTCTTTATACGATGAAACAGCTATCTCCGGCGCTTTGCTCGGCCCGGGACCTTTGTCCTTGATGCGCAAACCTTCGAATGCCTGGCATGGCGTCTCGTGGATCTCCCCGTCGACTTCCACATATTTAAACGAAGATAGATGGCTGACCAGGATGTCTTCTTCTCCGCACACGGTGACTACGCTGTCTCCGACCATATACTTTAACTTCTGATGCAGGGTAGACGTGACTGCCCCTGCTCCATGAATCCAGGGTCTTCCCAGCAAGCAGCTGTACGCAGGCTGTATATCCATGATATAAAACTCAGTTGCAAACACTTCCGGCCCCACTTGCAGAGGCAAAGTAATCGATCCGAAGACTGTTCTCCGCGTGCCATCAAACGCTCTGACTACCAAATCGCTGGGTGTGCACAAAATCCCTCGAACATCCAGCTTCATCATCGCCTTCTTGGGCAGCACATTCAAAGATGACCCGGTGTCAACCAATACGTGCGACATTGTCGATCCCCTACACTCCACAGACACGTGTAATGCCATATTATGATCCCTCCCTTTCGGAGTCAAGTCAAAATCAGTAAAGCCCAGACTGTGGCCTGCATTTACATGTGCCAATACTCCTTCTAGCTGATTTACGGAGACATCCTGGGGTACAAAAGAAGTGTCCAGGACTTTCAGCAAAGCGTTTCGGTGAGCTTCCGAACACAACAGCAATGATAAGATAGATATTTTGGACGGTGTCTGCTGCAGATGCTCCACAATCTTATAATCGCTTTTCCGAATCAAGCGCATGAATTCTTCTACATCCTTTGATGCTGCTTCTTTTTCATTTGCTTGTACCGGAACATTCTCAACCGCTTTCCCTTTTCCTTTCGCTAGCCTTTCAGCCTCCACTTCAGGAGATATAAAGATCCTGCCACTCCTCGTCATGCCCCCTGAGCCAACAACATTATCCACAATCTCCACTGGCTGCTTGTTAACATCAATTTTAATCCCATCACAATACACCTCCAGCCCATATGACCATGGGACTGCTCTCGTGTTCTCATACGGGATTGGCCCGGCCTTAGTTATGGTAATCGGTGGGCGCTGAGCTGGTGCTGAAATAGTGATCGTCTTCCGAGGAATCGTCACTGTGGCCACATCACTCCGATTATCCACTGCTGCCCCTGCAGGCTCATCAGTTGCCGCTCGATCAAACTGCAATATACCTTCATCAATTAAGGCCTGAATGCCTTTCTTCAAATCCTCACACCCCCCAGCTAGGGTCCAACAATCTAAGCAGTATTCATTACATCCCGGGTAAACACCTCCTTGCAACAGTCGGCTCTTTATTTCGCTCAGCGGCGTCTTCAAATCCTCCACATTCATAATCAGATTCAGACCTTCCTCAGTCAGCACGGCGTTCGCCCCATGATTAGGCATGGGTTTCTGGACTATATTCGGACCTGCCGTCCCGAAATTAATAGTCTTGTTGTCTAAGAGATCCTGCACAACGTGCTTAAAAGCATGGCAACCTTCGATATCATGGCCCGGGGCCCCAGAATGAAACTCGCAGTGCCTATTTGCATCGTAGCCGAACGGGGGAGTTCCCGTGATCGGTGCCAGGGTTCTTTTCTCTACCAGATTCAATCCCAACAAGGTCTGCAATAAATCAGCATAGGTTGAGGGAGGCTTCTCGAACACCCTTCTCGGCTTACTACCCTGGAATCTCCGCTGAGCTTGCTGTGCCCCCTGCTGAGGCTGCTGCTGCTGTGGCATTGGTTGCTGCTGAACCGGTTGTTGTTGCTGGATTGGTTGTTGTTGATATGGGATAGTAACACTCGACACCTGCTGCGGCTGACGATATTGATTTCTTCCCCTGCCTCGGCCTCGGCCTCGGCCTCCAAATACAGCGCTAGCTTCGCCCTGACGGCGCCCACCATAAGCTTTTCTATTACTGCCAGATGCAGTTGATTCATCGACTTGGAACTTTCCTTGCTTAATATTCCGCTCAATCTTTTCACCCATCAGAATCAGGTCTGAAAAACTAGCCAGAGACGTATGAAACAGCATATCATGAAACAGCCCGGTGAATGTGCCAACAAACATATCATTCATTTCTTTATCTTCTACAGGAGGACGGACCCTGGCAGCCATATCGCGCCACCTTTGCGCGTACTCCTTAAAACTCTCCCCCTTCTTCTGCGACAGCCCGGCCAACTGGACCCGATTGGGCGTCAGGTCGCTGTTATACTTGTAATGGGCTACGAATGCCTCCGCTAATTGCTTCCAAGTCTTGATATCAGTTGGCTCCAACCCCATGTACCACTCTAGGGAAGGACCCGATAGACTATCCTGAAAGAAATGCATGAGCATTCTTTCATCAGTGGAGTATGCAGACATCTTTCTGTAATAAGCTCGTACATGCACTTTCGGACATGTGTCTCCTTTGTACTTATCGAATGCAGGCGCCTTGAATTTAATTGGCACCCTCAAGCCAGGTACCAAGCCCATTGTTGCCATGTCCAATCCCACAGCACTCTGATTTAAGACTCCCTTCATCTGCTCTTCCAGCATTCTTATCTTTTGGGAATCATCCATCGGCCCTTCAAAACCTCCTCCAGAGAAGGCGTCCTCCTGCTGATCCTCTTGCCACAGACCATTTCCAGCCCCGTACCCATCATACGCATTATTACGCCCAGCTCGGATCTGATTCATTCCCGGACCTCGGCCTCTGTTGCCGTACCCTTGAACACCTCCAGTAGGACCATAAGCCATAAATCCGGCACCGTTTCCGTTTCCAAAGCCTCCATAACCCTGATTGATCATACCATAACCATCTTGCCCAAAGCCTTGAGCATTAAAGCCATACTTGCCAGTGTTGTCGAATCCCTGATCGTTGAATCCGAACCCATTATTGACAAAGCCATTGCCTCCGAGATTATCTCCCACATTGACATCACCCAGCCCAACATTGTGGACAGCAGTCTCATTCCCCACTCCGACGTTACCATTCACAGCAGCGGTAGCGTTGTTGACGTTAGCAGCAGGTATATTAACCACAGGCGGAGCTACTGGCGTGGGAGTGCCGTCTCCATGAGCAGTATCAACCCGGACAGACTGATGATCGTCATTACCATGACCAGCGTTGCGAGCCAACAGAGGCTGGACCATGGCCTGCAAATTCTCTTGCCCTTTTGCTATAGCCTCCATGGTTTGCATGAAGAGGGCGAGCTTCTCGCGCACATCCTGCATCTCGTTCTGAATCTGGTCCATGACTTTCCGACAGTTGGAGCGTGTAGAATAGCGGTGCGGATGTTGATCTGGAATCCTGTTAAGTACCTGGTACAGAGCAGGAGATAAGACACCATTCAAAGATTACCTGTCATGCAATATGAATATGAATGCAATGCGATGTGTCTGTGCCTTAGGGAAGTTCATTCCCCCAGTTCTAGTGCGAAGGTGCCGGTGCAGTGACAGTGCTGACAATAGGAATATCGGAGCTGAATCATAGAAAGCCTCATATATTGCAGAGAGAATCAATAAGCCCAGGGTACAATATCACTGAGAGTACTAAGAAGGCATGACCTCAACCAACGATCCTGGTGATGGTCAGCACTATACAAATAAAGCATACAAGTAACTACATGAAATGATCAAATCCTCCCAAAAGTCTGGTACTCCTCTAACAACTTCTTGGTCTCCGGATGGCTTGGTCGATCAAGCGGCCCTTCAACAAGCTGGTTTCTCCTCTTAAGGACACGGCGTACGTCTCCAGTAGTTTCTTCCCATGTCGCTTCTCCGAAGCAATCTTCTAACTTTCGCTTCTGGGACACTGCTTCATCTCTGGATTTGATTGCCTTGTTCAGTGCATGCTGGACACTATACCGGTTCATCACTTCTTCCTCACACTTCTTGATGCTAGACTTCAACTTTTCTTCGAGGTCGGAAATTTGCTGCTTCATCTTATCTTCCCTCTTCTTGTTATTAGTGAGTGTAGCATTCCAAGTTTTATTGCAAGAAGATATCTCTCGGTGTGCTGCGTCGAGCGCCTTCTTTTTGGCTTCCAGCATGTCATGGGAACTTCTGAACTCTTGCCCCAGACGTTCACGCTTTTTCTTTTCCTCGGTCAACTCAGCTCCTAACCTGTTTACCAGCTCGATCTGTTGTTGGAAAGCATATACGGCCTTGTTTTTCTCGCTGCGTGCCTGGGCTAGCTCTTGCTCCAACCCTTCATTAATCTTCATCAAGGCTTCTTTTTCTTTCACAACTTGCTCGTAGGCCTCCCTAGAAACAGTAGTTGGCTCTGCTACCGGAACGGGAACAAGAATTGGTGCATCCGGAAACGGCATCTTCAACTGACTAGCCCTCTTTTGAATCCAAACTCTATAAGGTGCATAGGCCTGACAGTCATTCTTTCCTAACAACGGCTTCCCTCTGCGGTTAATACGCGTCCAGGCATGTTGCAGCTTGGCTAACAATTCCCCCTTCACGTCACCGGTGAAGTACAGAGATTCCTGTACTTCTTCCTCCTGAGGTGGATTCTTCAGTGCATATCCGAACTGGAGAATGAATAGAGAAGGGTTGTAATTGATACACCCTTTTCTTCCTATCAGCGGCACATTAGGGTACCCAGAACAGCTGAAGATGAACTCGGATCCCAACAAATCTCGATCAAACCATACAACGTCTTCGGAAGATAGCCTCATCAGGCGTTCTGACCAACTGGCTGAGGTTGCACTGTCTACAAATGGTCCCTTTGTGGGAAGGTGACTCTTGAACCACATATTCAACAGAGGAGCACAGCAGTACACAGCCTTTCCTCTTCGGTTCTCATTCTTGTAGTGCAATGAGTGGTAGAAGTCTCCGATCAACGTTGGCACTGGATTGCCGGCAACGAACAGATAGAAAGCATCCAAGTCCACAAAATTGGGCAGGTTAGGGAACAGCACAATTCCATAAATGCATAGAGCCAGAATAGCATTGAAAACCACCCAACAACCGCTCTTGGCGTACTCCCGAGCTTTGGCGACTAAGAAATCCAGAGAAAAACCTGACACCCCAAGCCAAGAAGTCAATAACAGATCTGCAGCGTTCATATGCAAGGCTTTGGCTAAGTCCTCCAACTTGGGCTCAGCAGCAGAGTGAATGAAGGGAACTTTGTTCTGCACGGGAAGCTCGGTAAACTCCACATATTCCTCAATGGTAGGTCCCAGAATGAAGTCAGCAAAAGTAAAGCATCTCAATGCGGGGTCATAGAACTGCATCAAGGTGTATAGCCCGTTCATCTCATCAGCAGTGGGCTTACAGACTAATCTCAGTAATTTCCCATGGCTCATTCTGAAGCTTCTTCTAACCTCCTCATCAGCAAGAGATATCAGACCAAGCAAAGAAGTAATATCAGGTGAAGGCAGCTTATACGCAACTGTTTTCCTCAAACCAGCCATAATCAATACTCAGAAGTCCGGGCACTAGAACTAGGGAAATGCAAATGCACCTGCAGCACAGACACACGTTAGTGAAATGCAAATGATAATGGATATGCAGGCAATGCAATGCAAGTGTCATGCAACAGGGACCAAAGCTGCAGCTGAATAGCCTAAACCCAATCAAGAAAGGTCTCAGATAGACCATCCAGAAGTCATCAAACCCTGGTCTCAGATAGACCTAAAATAAACTCCAATACTGGTCTCTGACAGACCTCAAACCATAACTCCAACTGGTCTCTGATAGACCTCAAATCACATCTATAATTGGTCTCTGACAGACCTCAGAACACATCTCTAATTGGTCTCTGACAGACCTCAGAACACATCTCCAAATTGGTCTCTGACAGACCTCATGACTCTCCATAAATACCCAGGATCTCTGATCGAGAAATAACCGGTATCTGAAGGTCTGGTTACCTGCATAACCCCAAATCCCCTCACAGGTGGGTGGCCCTATAACTGGCACAAGGTACGGCATCCTATGCGGTCGTCGGCGTCACAGACTTTCAGGGTTGATGATACGATTCCCAGAAGGAGTGGCATCATCAAATCCTGAAGAGGCCTCACTTAGCCAACTTCCAAATGATCGGTTCCCGGAGTCGACAATTCAGCTGACCAACAACCCCTTCGACCCAAAGGGTAGAAAAAGAAGCCAACCAGAAGAACCTCGTCCGAGTGTAGATTTCATGAGACACTAATGCAAGCAAAGCCGGCACGCGCCCACTACTTTCTACGCTAATTCTAGGTGCACTCAAGCCCAGGTCCGGCTTCTCACTCAATATCAGAACACCCGTCACACCCCAGATACAGCAATAATAATCAATATACAAAGCTGAAAATACAAGGTTAGAAATATACAATAACTCCATACAAAATCCTCGACGGGAAAACAAGCGCTAGGATTGACTCTCTCAAAGGGACGTTGGATCCCAAATGCATAAGAACCATCGCAGTCCTTAGCAGCCAGGGGACGTTGGATCCCCAGCAGAGTCGCCAGCTGTCGCTACTGCGAAAATCGGCGCCGGCTGAACAGAAGAGTCGCCACCGTGCGTTATTTATCCCACGGGAGGGAAAGGAAACGCTCAGAGTAAACCTCGCACAACACGGGAAAGGTATGGTCATCGCAACCAAAACCTGGGTTCGGGAGTCGGTTACGCAAGGGGAAGGTATTAGCACCCCTCACGTCCATCGTACTCGATGGGATCCACGCTTGTTTTCGGGTATGGATTGTTATTCTATCTAAACTATAGGTCAAGGGTGAAAAAGAAAATAAAATGAAAATAAAAAAATGACTCGGCAAAGTATCGCACTTTATGCCTACGTATTCCCGTCTGAAACGAGAAATCAGAGTCAACGTAGTTCGCCTACCTACGGGAAAGGAGGGGAAGGTTGCTCGCTAGGATATCGCATCCTATGCCTACGTACTTCCACACAGCATGAAAGATCAGAGCAAACGTAGTTCGGGCCACGTACGACACAAGTCTGTCTTAATTGTTTTTATTCCTTCTGAAAAAGGGTTTTTTTTTTATTAACAGTCCCGGCGGACAAAAGTGACGTCTTGATGAGTTCACATTCTTTTACGGAAGAAGTGTCTTTTATTGGGTTTGAAATCTTTATGTGTTTTTCTGTTTGTTTTGAGAAAGAAGAGACAGAACTCTAACCTACGGTTGCGAAGGGAATCAACTAACCTAATGTTATCATGCATGGGTTAAGACCTAGTGTCTATCATGCTCCTCTCTTGCACAGAGAGAAACAGAGATCCTACGGGATAGGCAGAAACAGAAACAATATCAGATATATACAGTAAAACAGTAAAATGCATGGATGCAACAATACAAGTGAGGCAAGGGAGTCCCACTCAACCTCGAACCTAAAAAACAATAGGCAAAAGTGAACAGGCTTCACTTTCAACCCAACAGGGTAAACAGCAAACAATACAGTTCAGAAAACCAATCAATACATCAGCAAATGAAATACAGCAACAAAATTAACAGCATCAGCAGCTCTGAATCAACATCTGGCTTCAAACAATCTCCAATCAGCTACAAGCTTCAACAAGCATCAATCTCCATCTTCATGACCTTCAGGCAAGGGCTTTGATCATCTGTCTTCTATCTGCAATGGCTTTTCTTCATGCTCAAATCTCCAGGATGAGGGATCAGTCACAAGAGTGAAATGAATAAATGTTAGACAGTTACTTACCTACCAAAGGTGGTTCATCAACTGTTAACATTAATTAGAAAGTTTCCTCTCAAAAGTTCTATCTTTCAAATATATTCACTGATCATTCCAAAGGAAGGAGGTGGATATTTGAAAGAGACTTTGAATCATAGAGGAAGGATGGATGCAGACAAGGCATTCCATGTTTGAGAAACAAGCTTTCTAATCTAGAGCTCTGCCTAGCTCCTAAACCCTAGTCTCCTCAGCATCTGCTAGCAAGAATCTCCTCCTCAACTCTGACAGTTGATCTTCAATCTTTGGATCTCCAATGGTCTTCATTTCCTCAAGTCTTCAGCTCTCCCAAGTCCCCAGACAACCCCAAATACCCAAGCAAGCAAGCAATAAATCCCCAGAGGGCACACCACACCAGTCAATCAGACATACACAGAGTAATAGCAGTAGGGGAATCCTAACTTTCTCTAAGGGATCTAGTAACTACCCATAGCCCCTATAGTCCCATAACTAATCTATTCAAACCCTAAGTCCTAAGGGAAATGAAATCAAACTTCTTAAGTGGTCACCTAAAACCCTAGTTTTGTTCATGATGTTCAAACCTATTTTAATCACCTAAAATTAATTCCTAAAAATGGGAACTAAAATATTTCTACAAGTTGAATATCTCATCTAAACAATATAGAAAGAATGACCCAAAAAAATATTAAAGCATGTAAGAGAACAAAAATTATTAAGATCATGCATGAAATTAATTTATTTAAAGTGCCATTTATTTAGAAAATATGAAAAAACTATGAAATAAAAATAAAAATGCAATTTTATTTTTCTATAATTTTCTAGACATTTTAATGAAAAGGATGTAAAAAGAATGAATTAAAATGCATTTTCTATGAATTTATTATGAATTTTTGAAGTTGGTAAAAAAATTAAAATGAATTAAAAACAATTAAACCAAATAAAATGAGGGAGGGGGGTTAGAATAGAAATTCGCTCCAGTTCAATTCAGGATGGGCCACACAGACAGGGGTGCGCTTAGCATTTTGAACAAGGCCCAGCATCAATCAGAATTGGTGAAAAATAAAAAGGACGCTGGGGGGTGAAACTAGTAAGCATAACACGTTGAAATTGACTTGGGCTCTATATAGGGGGGTGGGGATAACACAAACTAACTCAGGCCCGCCCGTTTCAATTAATGAAACGGTGCGTTTTGGCCTCACAGCTCACTTCCCTCCAAATTCAGATTAAATGAGAGCCATTGGATTTCCTTCTAAGTCAAAAGTCCAACACGCATTGAACGGACCAGATTATGTCTTCCTCACTTGGATCTGAAACTTAGGGTTTCATCTTCCATGAAACTCCATGCACGCTCCAATTCGAGCTCTCGGTTCTCCATCACCAGGCCATGAATCAACATACTTCCAACATGAAAGATGCTCAGAATTTCTTCCTCTATAATCCTATGGCATTAGATTGCTTTGAAACTCACCACAACAACAAACCCGATCGAAGCAAAATCTGATCACCATGAAATTACTCTGAGATGCACCATCACAATTCTTCCTCAAACCTATCCTAATCTAACCTATAACTAATGGTAATCAACCTGCGCTATCAAGCTACGATTATGATGCATTAACCTAAGAGTTATTGATCCAAACAGTTTATGGCACCTGCTAACAATTGTCACCAATCCTCTCCAAATTCATCTAAACTAATCTCCTAACCACCTAGATCATATCTAAACTAACAACAACATGCCAAACTAACTAGATCGAGCTGTGTGAATGAAAACTCACCTGGTATGAAATCTTGAAAACAGCTATGGAACTCGTGGATCTGAAGCTTCTAGGTTTTGGATCTTGATCAATCCTTGATGTGCTTGATTCTGTATGCAATGTTGTGATGATTCTTGGCTTGAATTATGCTGTCCACTTGAAACTTCAATTTTGATGTTGATGAAGAAAGTGCTCGAAAATGGATGATTCACACTTGATTCTTGATTGAATTATACTCTATGATGATGAAACAGTATGAGAAAGTTGATTAGGATGATGATTTGGTGAAGGTTTTGAGAGAATTGCAATGAAACTTCAATGAAAAAAGAATGAGAAAGCTTGTGAAATTCTTGGTGCAAATGAAGCCAACCCTTGATCAATGCACATTTCATGAATATATAGACCTCATATGAACATTCTAGATCCATCTTGCACATTCCCTTGCTTTCCAACTTTGATCCATTTTGGTTATGTTTCTTCAATTACAAGTAACCAAAGATAACTTTCTTTTTTCCTTCTAAACTCAAAAAAGTGTTTGAACCATTGTTCTTAGAATTGTTTTTCCATTCAAAATCATATATTGGAAGTCTCCATTTGGACTTGTAAATCTCCCAAACCATTTTTCATCTTGAATTTATTCACTTTATAAGCCATTTTAGTTCATATTTTGACCAATTATGCAACATCATGCTATGAGCTTCTCCAATAATTTGTGATCTTCTTTATAGACTTAAAATCCCATTTGGAGCAAGTTTTATGTTGTAAGTTTTTCCATTTGAGGCCTCCTTGTATGAGTTTTGGACATAGGTTAAAATGACCTGTAATTCACAAATGCCCAAAATACCCTTTGCTTGCCAAGACCATAAGTTGAGTTCCACACATCATATGAAGGCATACTATACCATTCTAGAAAGCTAAGACAATGAGGAATAATTCTTATGTTGACCAAGTATTCATTTGAAATCTCCTTGAGGGGTAAAAATTGCTTGGAAGTCAAGTCACTTTCACAGACAAAAGTTCAGATACCTCAGATGACCTGTAACTTGCAAGGACCATAACTTGAGTTCTATAAATCTCCTTGATGTCTTCCACCACTCAAATTAAAGTTCTTGAGATCCTCTACAAGTTTCATGTTGGCCAAGAAGCCATTTGAAGCTAGCATTTTGACTTATCTTGCTTGGAAATTTGACCTAAACTAGGGGATTTTACAGAGAAACCCTAATTTAGTAACTCCTCTTCTCCTTGATTTCTCTTGAATTCTCCTTGGCATATCTCCATATCCTTCTTCATATGTCCAATTATGAACCCCACATCTCCTTAATAGACTTGAATGCCCCTTAAATCAGTCAATTGACCTAGGGTTGACCTAGAGTTGACCCAGATGAAACCCTAGTTGACTGTCTTCAACTATAGCTCTTGTGCTCTCATCAATGACTTGTCTCCTTCTCCAAATGACTTTATAAGCCTCTCATAATGCTTAGATACTCTCCATGCCTTCATTTCACAGCTCACAACCCTCTTGTTGATCTTCAGATACCCTCAACTAGGAGATGGACTCAAGGCTTGATCTGCTGAACTCTTTGCTTTCAAATTCTTTCTTGATGACTTGAATGAGATTGAATTGGGATAATAACCTCTTGATAGGCCTATATAGATGAAAATAATGATTGGTCCCCTGTTGAATGACTTGCTATGCTTATGCTATGCAGATGATTAGTCTATGTACATGACTCTATATGCAGATGCTAATGATAATGAAACATAAACCAAGTGAATAAGGTTAGGCAAATTTTAGGGTGCAACAATCCTCCTGAAGCCATCTAATTATTTCAAGACTGCTTTAGAGTTATCCATTGCTCTATCCTCCTGAAATTACATTATTATTTCAAGACTGCTTTAGAGCTATCCATTGCTCTATCCTCCTGAAATCATTACTTCAAGACTGCTTTAGAGCTATTGATTGCTCTATCCTCCTGAAGACATATCACATTATTACTTCAAGACTGCTTTAGAGCTATTGATTGCTCTATCCTCCTGAAGACATATCACATTATTATTTCAAGACTGCTTTAGAGTTATTCATTGCTCTATCCTCCTGAAATTACATTATTATTTCAAGACTGCTTTAGAGCCATTCATTGCTCTATCCTCCTGAAATTACATTATTATTTCAAGACTGCTTTAGAGCTATCCATTGCTCTATCCTCCTGAAATCATTACTTCAAGACTGCTTTAGAGCTATTGATTGCTCTATCCTCCTGAAGACATATCACATTATTATTTCAAGACTGCTTTAGAGCTATCCATTGCTCTATCCTCCTGAAATCATTACTTCAAGACTGCTTTAGAGCTATTGATTGCTCTATCCTCCTGAAGACATATCACATTATTATTTCAAGACTGCTTTAGAGCTATTCATTGCTCTATCCTCCTGAAGCCATTATTATTTCAAGACTGCTTTAGAGTTATCCATTGCTCTATCCTCCTGAAATTACATTATTATTTCAAGACTGCTTTAGAGCTATCCATTGCTCTATCCTCCTGAAATCATTACTTCAAGACTGCTTTAGAGCTATTGATTGCTCTATCCTCCTGAAGACATATCACATTATTATTTCAAGACTGCTTTAGAGCTATTGATTGCTCTATCCTCCTGAAGACATATCACATTATTATTTCAAGACTGCTTTAGAGCTGTTGATTGCTCTATCCTACTGAAGCCATTCTATTACTTCAAGACTGCTTTAGAGCTATTGATTGCCCTATCCTCCTGAGGTCAGATTTATCACTTCAAGACTGCTTTAGGGTTGTCATTATTGATTGCTCTATCCTCATGAAGACATGCTGTTACATCAGTATTACTCCAGACTCCTGACAGTTCTCATTATACTACTGAAGAACTTTCCCCTAGTGGCATCTTTAAGCCCACTCAATCATGTTCAACCAACCATCAATATCACTCCATGCACTGGTGAGTGCAAATTTTTGGGCTTTTGTGTTCAATCCCCTTCAACCTTCCAGGTTACGACTGGCAAATATACCAATCTAACCCCTCAGGTTTCAGAAAATTGAACAGGTGCAGCTGTTGCACCCCAAAATTTGCCCTCACAATACAAGACTTTGTGTTCTAAGAAGATTCACAAGGTTCACATATGTTGCACCCTAATTTTTGACCGTAAGATCCCACCTCTTTTTGGTTGTGATCTTCTTGCGCTTTTTGGACTTCGTGATTTCATATTTTTATGCTTTTGCGACTAACAAGTTTGTGCAGTGGCTTTAAATTCCAATGGAGGGTGCCCGTTGCATAATCAACATTCTGACATGACCTTTAGCCCCCGATTCAAAGTCTAATCCAACGGGGATTAAGACTAACTATGTGTTAATACAAGGTGCTCGTGAATGATTGGATTCAAGAATGTCATCCCTTGTAATATAAGACGCTCATGAAGAATCAGATCCGAAGGCGTCAAAAGTTGGCTGAAGGGTGCATTTAAATTATCTTCTTTTTTTTCTGGATTATTCAAGTATTTAATTCTACAAGTACAAGATAATCCTAAATTCAAAGTGTGTCCGAAGTCAAAGGAGTTTGAAAGTCTAAAACACGGTAAAAGAGAAGACTATTTTGAACTTTTTTTAAATCCAAGAGTTACAAGTACAAAGAAGTTTGACATGTCAGCTAGGATGAGATCATACAACAATTTGGATGAGATCATACAACAACGTTCCTCAACCCACCGCCATTAACTACTACTCATAGAGAGCATCTCAAGGAGGACTTCTCATAGCGGAAGCTACTAGTGTTTTTGCCACGGCTCAAGGACATCCAAGCACGCCAGGTTTGGCATGTTGAAAAGCTTTCAAATTCAACTTATCAACCGAGTGAACCAAGAATGAAATTAAAATAAAAATGATGACCTCTTTGGATTCACAAGATTTTTTTTAATGCTACAAGTGCAAGACAATATCATGCTTTCATCTCCATAATCAAAATAATTTCATGTTCATTCAAAGCTACAAATTCAAAGCATAAATAACTGAAGCTACAGGATCCTAGGGTCCACGTTACACCGGCTATGATGAAACTCATCCAAATTGATGTTCGTTCACGAGTTCCTCCTCGCAAGGAATTTTGCTTCATTATAAGTGTTATGCAATATGATTAATCTTATGATTTTCATCATAATAAAAGGAATAGACACTTGCTAAGAAACATACGTGGAGGATGTTATTTGCTAGCCATTTCTACTTTGCTACCACTATGTTTGAAGTATGAGTCAACAAGTTATGGCCGCGTGAGGCATTGTTGGAAAAAGAACGGTTATCCTCCCACAGGACCTTGTTACACGTGGCCTTTACATGGGTAAGCGGATGGGGTGCTATAATCAATATTGTTACAATCCTACCTATTCCCATACGTAAGCAATCGCACGGAGTTTCATTTAAAAAACAGGCATATTTCAAGTCAAGAAGGCATCATTGTCATTAATTTTCACAAGTTTTCAGCCAAAGCAAGTACATGAGAGGCAATTTACAAAAATATCTCAAACCAAAGAATTACAATCATTCTCCAATATTCAAACAAAATTCGGACCGCTATAGCATATATTACAATAAGGACCTTAAACCGCTGTTACTCATCTACAACCGCGAGCTTCGGAGTTTCCGCTCTGGTATTCCGCCTACACCTAAAATCCTCACCGAATCCTGATACAAAGCAGCAACAGCATTATGTTGCATGATCACTCCGACAAAACCATCTTTACAGCTCCATATGTACATATGCTTCGACGCAGAACATTTGATTTTCATGGAGAAGCTACTAACGGTGCTGACGGCGTGAAAGCGAGAATCTACTAGTGGCAGCAAACTCAATGAATGTTGTTCACCTTGAAGCTTTGGTCCTCCATGTCAAGCACCTGCAAAACACACAGTTGGGTGAGAATTTTCATAGCAAGCAAGCCATAGCTCAATCCAAGATCAGCACTCGACTCCGAAAGATCGTTGAACTCGTACTCTTCATCATTGTTACTTTCTTGGTTCTCGAATCTCTAGCCAGACTCCGACTGTTATTAGTAACCAAGACTTAATGATAACGATGTGCTTCCTGCTCCTCCCACATGTAAGGAATCTGAGGATCCTTCCGTAACGGCACTGCAGGGACAGCTCCAAAGTTCAAAATCCTGATAAATGCAGCAATAAATTAACACGACAACAAAGTTTGAGTCCCACCATTTTAAACCAAATCATGCTAGACATAAACAGAGAATGTTGTTAATAATGTAAGCCGTGCCGGTAAGAGGTCTTGAAATCCAGAGTAACTAAGTCTGAACTTGAACAACAGTACAATTCTCACATTTCTGCCACGGTCCATCTCACCTGTGCTGAGCAGCTTTCATGGCTCACAACTTTTGGTGTCGGAATGAAGTGTTCAACAACATCACCTGCAACGGTAAAACACATCAATTAAAGACAAAACCGAATACATGGTTAACGATTTGCCATAAACTTTTATCAGGCGTAATCACAAAGAGGAGCTTATTCATGATTGAGATTCTGCTGCCAATAAGAACTATTCAAAGCACTGTGAACCTCCCTATAAGTTACGACACCATTTGGACTACTCGTCATACCCCATGTACAATGTCGGCTCCAAGTCGGGATCAGAACTAAAAACTGCTGCAAATCCAAGAAAAAGGCAGTTAGAGACAGTTTACCAATGTAATTTGAGAAGTCAATTAGCGGAACAGACAAGCCAACCGTAGCATTGCAGTACTCCAATAGCAGGTGCGTAAGGGCAATCACGTGAAAACACCGCCAAGGCCACTATAGCCCAGCCACAGACCCTTCATCATAGCCAGTGGATTCTTCACACTAGGGTAACAACGTGACACCAGCATCGTGAATCAAAGTGTGCAGCTTGTGGGTTTGTGACGACGGAGGGTGTCCGTTTTGACAACGCCAGCTCGAGCCTCAACAACAGCAAGATCACCACCTGCAAAGTACAAAAGGGGGTCAACACCCGCGACCAACAATCGGAACAACCATAACAGATTTGAACCAAGAGACGAATTAAGTTTTGTTTCAGCCCTCAGTTCCATCCATCATCGGGCATGAGACTCGAGCGGCCGGGAGGACTATGGCCGTGGCCATTATCAAACTCCCTACCGAGCATCGAAAATCGAAATAAGGCAACTATTTCGAACAACTCAATGTAATTCGCAAGGCAACTACATCCGACAACCCAATATGGCTCAGACTATTAAGTCGTCATCACCATTATGTCCTTTCTCGCCAGTGGCACAAGACCGGCAGCCTCCGAATTTATTTGCACCTGAAAGAAAAAGAGAAAAGTTAATTGGGTTCAAATCCAGAAATCCAAGCCAATGCAGGTTATCCAAATCAAAGCAAACCCAACGAAATCCAGATGAGATCAGAATTTGAAAATGGAAAGAATCTCAATCAAATCGAAATATTATCAGGTTCACAAATCCACAAAAATCATATCATATCTCAGTAAAATCCAGAACCAACAAAAAGCCCAAAAAAGAAATTATAAAAGGAACAATCTCACCGTGTTGGAACCCTAAGGGGCTGAGGGCGAAAACAGAGGGACAACCGAGAGAGAAGACAGAGGGGGCGAACAAAATCGCGAACAAAACCCTAGGGGGAACGGCTGCATGTGCAAGAAGGAGGTGACGATACCCTAGCCATCGGACAAGAGTAAATCACCCTCAAATGTTCGTCATTGGCCGTTGACATGCAACAATCATCCAGACGGAGAACCAGAAACAAACAGATTTGCCCTCGAGTTCACGACCTCCGTATCTTCAACATCACCGGCCAAACGAAGGACATCACTTTTTAAAGAAAAGGTAAGCAAAGATCGCACGATACCATCGGTGTTTAACGGGCTTTTATTTATTTTCAGGTTGATTGCAAACGAGAGACCAAAGGACATGGAGAAGAATGAGAGAACGGAAGAAGGGATTGGCGACGGCGCTAGGGTTTATGAACCCATTTGCTTTTTTTTCATTTTTTATAGTTGTTTTTTGCCTGACCCAGTTTTTTTTTTTATCTAACCCAGTTTGTGTCTTAGTATTAATTATCTTGCTTTCAATTAGTTTGATATTATAAAAAAAAAACCTCATTTTAAAACAAACCGATTTTTTTTTAATAAAACTCTTGTGTTTAATAAATCAAATTTTGTTTTTTATATTAATCAAAATCCTCTTTAGATAATTAGATAAAAATTACTTTCAAACCTAGTCTTTTAATATTAAACATTTTTTCGTTAATTTAAATAAAAAAACTTTTTCTCTAAACAACAAAAATCTCGCAACTTCTCTGACTGTTGTCTTGTTTCGGCTTACTAACCACATCATTTGTTTTGCAGCTTAGTCATGTTACCGTCGATTTATTTTTCGTGTGTTTTATTCAAATTTTCATTATAACTGCTTCTCATCTGTAACCTCGCGAATCCTAATAATCGCGTCCTAATTTCTGCCTTTAAGTTTCTGCATGTATGATTTTAATTTCTGTCATTATTTCCCTGACCGTATGATTAATTTCTCACACATTCATCGATATTCTTGTTACATTACACACATCCGAAGGTTAGGTCTAACCGTTTGGCCGCCGCGCCAATAGTCCTCAACTTCAAACCCTTACAACCTCACAAACCCTAATTTTCACAAATGCCTCGCCGCAGGCAAAATTACAATTTTACCCTTAGCATTAGGTCAAAGAGCCGCCGCGCTCATTTTAGGGTTTCCCGCCGTGGAACCCCTAATTTAACCCTAATTACAACTTAACATTTCAACGTAGAGATTTGGAGTTTCTACACTCCACGTAAGCGTGTCCTTAAGATGCGTTTATTCCCCTTAAGACCTTGACCACAGTCAAGAAGTTTCTAACCTCCCTTTTGAGGGGAACTACGATTACTCTGATTCCACTCCCGTAAGGATACGTAGGCACAAGATGCGATGTCTTGCCGAGTAAACTTAGAATTAACCCCCTTTATTATTTATTATCGCTTATTTATATTTTATTTATCTTTTCTATTTAATTATTTTGCTTATTATTTTGTAATTGTTTCTTGAATGTAAAGTTGTTTAATTATTTAATTATTATTATGGTTAGTAATTAGGGAGTGCTAATATGTATGATATTTAAAAAAATAAATTAGATCATTTTAATATAATATAATTAAACTAAACATTTCACACACGTAAGTCGATTTTAATCGCCGCCTCACTTCCTAAGGATATCCCTCAAGTTGCCTACGAATAATGGTTAAGTGGGGTGTATAAAGCAAGTCCCTCAAATAGAAAAATCATCAAAGTCCCTTATGGTTGCCTTTACGAATCGAGTCCCTTTCGAAAAATGATGATTGCGGGACGGTAAAACAAAGAGCCAGTTGGCTCGGTTGGATGGGTCAATGCGGTTGCGGGACGGCAGAGTGATGTGGTGGAAAATGGTGCCATTGACAACAGGGCTATACCTGTCATCCTCTCACTGCGCGATCAGGTGGGCGGACCTGCAGTAGCTTTTGGTCAGGAATTCGGCGGCTAGGTGAGGCTGATTAACGAGCGCGTCACCAAGCCCCAACTGAATGGCGAGGGCGGTGACAATGCCGCCTATGAAGAACGGGGAGGAGCCTCGCTGTGCGATGGCCTGAATGTGATGAAGCATGAAAGGGGCAGCGTTGATCGGCTCGTCATGAAGAGCGCAGTATAAGAACAGAAGCTCCTTGGAGTTGAGCTTGTGGTTGCTTTCTCTAGCGAAGATTGTGTTGCAGATGACCCGGTGAAAATAGCGGATTGCCGGGTTGTGGATGTGTGTGGCGTTGAGGCTCTGGAAGGTGGATGCACGGGTGTTGGTAAGGTCGTGCCATAGAGTGAATGCTTGTTCACTAAAATTATCGGGCACGCGACGGTGGGCTTCAGTGCCGTGATCGAAACCTAACAGCTCGGCTATCCTGGTTTGCGGGAGATTGAACTCTTGGCCACGCAATCTGAATGTTACGATGCCGGTAAGCTGACTCTGGGAACCGGGAGGGGTGATGTAACTGTAAGAGCTTAGGAACTCCAGCGTCAGAAGTTCGAAAGTAGGCTGAGGTTGACGACAGAGGTCCCACAGACCGACCTTTTGCAGTAGGCTTTGTACGCTGGCCAACATTCCGAGTTCTCGCAGACAGTCAGTGGCAATGTAGCGGGTAGGTTGCAGACCGCGGTTTTGGAAGCGGATGAAACGGTCTCTCTGGTTTACTCCAGCTTCGCCTTCTCTAAAAATGATGGAATCCATAACATGCAAGAGTGAAGAGTGAGGGAGGAAGGATTTTGTGAGGTTTTGTGAGAGAAATGGTAGAATGAGGGAGATAGAGGTTCGGGTTAAATACGGGAGAGTTTTAATGAAATGGTTGATGATAATGGGGGGTTAATGGGGGTAGTGGAGAGGTTACGGCGGTTGTGGAATGAATGGGTAGTGTTTTGGGTAGGTTATGGATGGAGAAGAAGAGGGGACACGATGAGAAACAATTATGTTTCTCACGATTCCTGTAATAGAGGTCGTCACGGTCGTGACAGGGGCGTGACGGCCGTGACACGCTAAATGAGCACGTCACGGTCGTAAGATAGGTGTGACGACCGTGAGGGCATGTTTTGCTGAATAATTCCCATAAAAGAACATTTTCTCACGTTATTCATAAATTAATAATAATTTATTTTATTTAGTAACACTTATATTAAATACACACCATATTGTATATCATTTGCAACACAGTAGTATACGAACTTGCATGAAAGATTGTATATATGATATAATGTAGGTATGACAGTATATAGAAAAAATATGTAAGTTGCTAAGAATGGAGAAATAATTGAAATTAAAGGTGCGTGGCATAAAGTAAAAAATGAAATTACAAAAATGGAAATTATGGTATGAAATTGTTGCGAAAGATAAATTTAACTAGAAACGAAAATAGTGAGAAAAAAAATAATGAGAAAAAATAAACTAAATCACTCATAGCCTTTTCAAAGGCGTTTCTTCAGGTCTTCGATGGCGGAGTCCAAATGATAGAACTGTTCGCAGGCCATGTCAGTCAATCCTATGATGTCCAATCGCATGCTCTTAATGTCTTCTTTGAATAGATTAATGTCAGTTTGGTAGGCATTGAGAGTGTGCATGATGTTTTGTAAGTTGTTAGCATACTCTCCTTGATTCGCTCCAGGGGTTTCATGTACTTTGTCAGTTGGGTCAATGTCATGGTAACCAGGAGGTGTCTCAGGGTCAGTTTCAACAGCGGTCATTATATCATCTGTTATCCTGTGAGACTGAGGTGTTTCAGGAGTGGCTAGATAATCAGGTGGGTTTAACTCATAAAGCCAGTTATCCTTATTATGAACACTTACTCTAGCATGATTGGGCAATGTGAACAGGGTTACTACTTCGTTCCGGATTAGGTACTCAAAAGGTGGGCGTCCTAAATTCCTTATGATATGTCTATTGAAGCAGAATTTAAGATTCATTGGGCGGATGGTTCCCAGACGGGTGCACCTGTCCAGTTGGTACCTAAGTCCTATGGCATCAGCAATCATGGTTACAAGACCTCCTACTAATATAGGTAATTCAGGTTCTTCTTGGATGCGGGTGAAGGTTTGCATCATGAAAGGTACACCATTAACAGACTGTCCATTAGTGAAACATGACATAATAAATACTTCATCTTTAGAAACTCCGGTAATGTTTTCTTCTTTTCCAAAGAAGGTATGGGCGAGGAATTTGTGGAAGTAACGGAGAGCAGGATTATGGATCTCATCGTTATTCATGTTATTTGGTTCAGGGTGGTAGTTTCCGTTTAGAGTTCCCCAAAAGAAATCTAGCTCCACATCCATCAATTCTACCTGTGTGGTAGTAAAAGCAAAAGGTCCACTAGGGAATCCTAACAAGTCAGCTAGTTCTTTATGGTTAAAGTCGTATTCTATTCCAAATAGGCGGAAACTAATAAATTCTTTCCTAAATCCAAAACCGCGCTCAGGTAGGTAAAGTAAAGAGCTAAGGAACTCAAGGGTAAGCTCGCGGTAAGTCGCAAACTTATGTTGGATCAATGCATTCTCCCATCCGAGTCGGTTGAACAAGTACATGACACTATCATGTATACCTAGGGTTTCCATAGTCCTATCATCTGGGTACAGGGTCAAATCCATTTGCCTCTGTGATAACTCTTCAAACTTCATTCTTTGGTTCCTACCTCTAAATTTGGTTTCCATATAGTTAATTGGTTGGTTAGCCATGGTCAGTGCAAATATGGGGGAAACAAATCAGTGGAAAAGACTTTAGAAAATCTGTAAAAAGTGATTTAAGATAAAAATAAGAAAATGAAATGCATAATGTAATGGCGATAATAGTAATGTAAAATAAAACTGACAAAACAACTTGTACAAATAGTAAAAACGATAATTAACAATGCTCTAAAAGAAAAGAATAGTTGAAATAAGTAAATAAGTAAATGGGTTGCCTCCCACTAAGCGCTGTTTTTATTGTCAAAAGCCTGACGTAATGTTTTGGTTTAGATTAATCAGGGGAATTAGTGGACAATTCTAAAAGCTTTAGATTATTCGCATAATCTCTATTTTCAACTTTATGATAGTGTTTTAGACGTTGTCCGTTTACTATGAATGGTTCACTATTCCTACCCTTAATTTCTATTGCTCCACTTGGGAATACTTTAGTTATATCAAAGGGTCCTGACCATCTAGACTTTAATTTTCCAGGAAAGAGCCTAAGTCTTGAATTAAAGAGGAGTACAACGTCTCCCACACTAAATTCTTTCCTAGATAGGCGTTTATCATGCCATCGCTTAGTTCTTTCTTTATATATCTTAGCATTTTCATATGCATCTAACCTTAATTCTTCTAATTCGTTAATGTCTAGGATTCGCTTTTCTCCTGCAGCATTATAGTTTATATCGAGAGTTCTGATCGCCCAATAAGCTTTGTGTTCTAGTTCTACTGGGAGGTGACAAGATTTTCCATAAACTAGTTGGAAAGGTGTAGTACCTATGGGTGTCTTGTAAGCGGTCCTATAAGCCCATAGAGCTTCATTAAGTTTAGATGACCAATCTTTCCGAGATATGGCGACAGTCTTTTCTAAGATTTGTTTAATCTCTCTGTTTGAGACTTCGACCTGTCCACTTGTTTGTGGGTGATATGGTGTAGCCACACGGTGTCTTACTCCATATTTAGATAGTAATTTGTCAAAGATTTTTGAAATGAAGTGCGAGCCACTGTCACTTATGACGAGTCGAGGCACACCAAATATGGGAAAGATTATATTTTTGAAAAGCTTTATTACTACTCGTGTATCGTTTGTAGGAGAAGCTATGGCTTCAATCCATTTCGAGACATAATCAACAGCTACGAGTATGTAATTATTACCGAAAGATGATGGGAATGGTCCCATGAAATCTATTCCCCAGACGTCGAAGATTTCTATTTCTAAAATTCCCTTTTGGGGCATTTCATCTCTTCTTGAAATATTGCCAGTGCGTTGACACCGGTCGCAATTTATAACAGCGATGTGGACATCCTTCCATAGATTAGGCCAGTATAAGCCGGCTTGCAAGATTTTTGCACAAGTCTTGGAAGTGCTTGCATGTCCACCATAAGGAGATGAATGGCATTGAGCAATGACGTCTTCTATTTCTTCTTCGGGAATACATCAGCGAAAGATTCCATCTGGTCCTCTTTTGAACAATAATGGTTCATCTCAATAGTAATGTTTCAGGTTATGAAAGAATTTCTTTTTCTGCTGATAGGTTAGATCGGGTGGAAGAGCTCCTGCGGCTAGGTAGTTGACAATGTCAGCGTACCATGGCAGTCCTACAGTTGTCTGTATTGTTTCCACGGGTTCTGGTTCATTTATATCTAACTGGGCTAGGTTGCTTCCTATTTGTGCTATCAGCTGTTCATACGGAAAATCATCGTTAATCGGCACTTGTTCGGGTTTAATACCTTATATTCTAGATAAATGGTCCGCTACGACGTTTTCAGTACCTTTTTTATCTTTTATTTCTAGATCAAACTCTTGTAAGAGTAAAATCCATCTTAAGAGTCTTGGTTTAGCATCTTTCTTAGTTAATAGATATCGGATAGCAGCATGGTCTGTGTAAATGATTATTTTCGCTCCAACTAGGTAAGAGCGGAATTTGTCAAGCGCAAAGACAACTGCTAACAATTCTTTTTCTGTAGTAGCGTAGTTCATCTGGGCAGAATCCAAGGTTCTACTGGCATAGTAAATCGCATGGAGTTTCTTTTCCTTTCTCTGGCCCAGAACTGCGCCTACAGCATAGTCACTCGCATCGCACATGATTTCAAAAGGTAATCTCCAGTCAGGGGGTTGCATGATTGGTGCGGTGATGAGGGCTGTTTTTAGAGTTTCGAATGCTTTAAGACAATCTTCATTGAATATGAACTCGGCGTCTTTCATTAATAAACCAGTAAGAGGTTTAGTGATTTTCGAGAAATCTTTGATGAATCGTCGGTAAAAACCGGCGTGTCCTAAAAAGCTTCGTATTTCTCGAACGGTTTTAGGGGGTTGAAGATCTTTTATTACTTCAATCTTAGCCTTATCAACTTTAATTCCCTTGTCGGATATTACATGACCTAATACTATTCCTTCGTTGACCATAAAATGACATTTCTCCCAGTTAAGCACGAGATTTACTTTTACACATCTTTCTAACACCATTTCTAAGTTCGATAAGCATCCTTCAAAACTTTGCCCGCATACAGAGAAGTCGTCCATGAACACTTCCATGATGTTGTCTATAAAATCTGCGAAGATTGACATCATACATCTTTGAAAGGTTGCAGGAGTGTTGCATAATCCAAAGGGCATTCGCCTGTAAGCGAATGTTCCATAAGGACATGTGAATGTAGTCTTCTCTTGATCATCAGGATGGATAGGGATTTGGAAAAATCCTGAGTACCCATCAAGGTAACAGAAGTAAGAATGCTTGGCTAATCGTTCTAACATTTGATCTATGAAAGGTAGTGGGAAATGATCTTTTCGAGTGGCTTTGTTTAGCTTACGATAATCTATGCACACTCTATATCCCGTCACTACTTTTTGCGATATCGATTCGCCTTGTGCGTTTTTCACCACAGTGATACCTCCTTTCTTTGGCACTACATGTATTGGACTAACCCATTCACTATCAGAGATCGGATATATTATCCCGGCATCTAATAATTTCTTGACTTCTTCTTTTACTACAGTGCTAAGGGTTGGGTTAATTCTTCTTTGTGATTCTCTGGAGGTTCTGCAATCTTCTTCTAGCAGAATACGATGCATACAAACTGAAGGACATATTCCTTTGAGATCAGATATGTTATATCCTAATGCAGTTGGATATTTCTTCAAGACATCTAAAAGTTTCTTTGTTTCTATAGTTCCTAAACTGGAATTTACTATAACTGGTCTTTTACATTCAACGTCTAAGAATTCGTACCTTAGGTTATGAGGTAAAGTTTTTAATCCTAATGTAGGTTTATCTTTACTTGGCATGGGATCCGGTGTAAGTGCTAAACTTTCGCTTAGACTATCATCCTGATACGGTTTTCGCCAATTATCATCTTCGAAAATTGGAGGGATTTGAATTTTCATTATTTCAGAATAAGTGGTCTCCTTCAGCTCCATTTCTCTTACACATTCGTCAATTACGTCCATTAGATATCATGTATCCTCTATAGCTGGTGATTGTAAGAATTGTGTTAAAACAAATTCAACTTTCTCTTCACCTACTTCAAAGGTTAGCTTTCCTCTTTTTACGTCTATTATAGCTCCGGCGGTAGCTAAGAATGGTCTTCCTAGTATGATAGGTGTAGTGGAGTCTTCAGAGATGTCCATGATTATAAAATCAGTAGGAATGTAGAATTGTCCTATACGTACTGGGACGTTTTCTAGTATGCCTACAGGATATTTAACAGAGCGATCGGCTAGTTGAACAGACATTTTAGTTGGTCTTAGGTCTCCCATGTCTAGCCTTTTGCAAATAGTTAAGGGCATAACACTGATACTGGCTCCTAAATCGCATAGAGCTTTGTCAATGACGAATTTTCCTATTACACAGGGTATAGAGAAACTTCCTGGATCTTTTAGCTTAGGAGGCATATTATTTTGAATTATGGCGCTACACTCGGCAGTAAGTGTAACTGTTCCGTTATCCTCTATCTTTTTCTTATTGGATAAGATTTCTTTTAAAAACTTAGCATACGAGGGTATTTGGGTAATTGCTTCTGTAAACGGAATAGTAATATTCAACTGTTTCAGAAGTTCGACAAATTTCTTAAATTGACCCGTCGTCTTGGAACTTACTAATCTTTGAGGGTACGGAATTGGTGGTTTATAGGGTGGTGGAGGCACATAAGGTTGTTCTTTCTCCACTACCTCTCGACTTTCATCTTCCTTTTCTTCTGGATCATTCACCACTTCAGTCGGTTTATCCGGTTTTTGGTACATGGCTGGATTGTCAAGTCTTGGATCGGTAGGTCCGTCAAGTTCCTTGCCACTTCTTAATATTACAGCGTTAGCATGTCCTTTCGGATTAGGTTGAGGTTGTCCAGGGAATACTCCAGTTGGTGCAGCAGTAGGTGCTTGTTGTTGAGCTACTTGTGAAATCTGAGTTTCAAGCATTTTGTTATGTGTAGCTAATGCATCTACTTTGCTCACTAATTGTTTAATCTGCTCGCTAGTGTGAATATTTTGGTTTAAGAAGTCCTTGTTTGTCTGAGATTGGCTAGCTATAAAGCTCTCCATCATCAATTCAAGGTTCGATTTTCTAGGGATGTTAGGAGCAGTCTTTTGATATCCTGGCGATGTAGCTGGTGATTGACCTGGTGCGTAATAAGCATTGTTATTCTTATAGGAGAAGTTCGGATGATTCTTCCAACCTGGGTTGTATGTGTTTGAGTAAGGGTTTCCTTGAGCATAATTCACTTGATCAGTGGGAGTTCCTGCCAATAGTTGACAATCAGAAACTTCGTGTCCTGGGACTCCACATAGCTCACAGTTAGGTGTTACTGCAGCCACGGTGGCTGCAGGTGTTATGGCCAAGTTATCGATCTTTTGGCTTAGTTGGTCAAACTTCGCATTGACTTGGTCCATACTACTTACTTCGTACATACCTCCCTTTGTTGGTTTCTCAGTTGCGACTCTCTCGCTTCCCCAAAGGTAATGATTTTGAGCCATACTTTCGATAAGTGCATAGGCATCTCTATATTCTTTGTCCATCAATGCACCACCCGCGGCAGCGTCAATTGTCATTCTTGTGTTGTACAAGAGTCCATTATAGAAGGTATGGATGACCATCCAGTCTATTAATCCATGATGTGGACAAAGTCTAAGTAGATCCTTATAGCGTTCCCAAGCTTCGAATAATGATTCACTTTCTCTTTGCTTAAATCCGTTGATCTGAGCTCTCAGCATGGTTGTCTTGCTAGGTGGAAAATACCTATTCAAGAAAACTTTCTTAAGTTCTGCCCACGTAGTTACTGAGTTCGAAGGCAGAGATTGAAGCCAAGCTCTTGCTCTGTCTCGAAGCGAAAAAGGGAATAAACGTAGTCTAATAGCTTCTTGGGTAACTCCATTGGCTTTTACGGTATCTGCTGTAACACGGTGGGAGAACTGACTTTAAACAATGTTGCGGATAGCAAGAGTCGCCACCGACTTTTATTTTATCCATAAGGAAAGGTTATAAAAGAACAGGAAAGACCTTAGAGAATATTTTGGGTCCGGGGGGTAGGTTATGAAAAGGGAAGGTGTTAGCACCCTTTTCATCCATGGTTATCCATGGGCTCTTAGGTACTTAAGCTCACTTTTGAATTGTTTGGAAAGTGTAGTGTGTGAATAGAAAATTTTCAGAATAGTTAATAAATAATCCATGTAAGGATGTGTTAAGAACTTGTTTGAAAACTTGTTGAAAATTTGTTTAAGTGTGAAACAGTTTTGAAGTGAGCAAGCACCTAGGAGTAACCTACCCTAATGTTTAAAGGTCTTTCTTATTCTTTATTCTTTCCTTTAGTAAGACTATCCCTACTATAATGGAGTAGGTAGTCCTTACTTTGGATGTTAAGGGACATGTGAGGGACAATTTGACTTTGAAGGCCATTGTGGGATGTAATAAGCACATATAAGGGACCATCATCATTTTTCGAAAGGGACTCGATTCGTAAAGGCAACCATAAGGGACTTTGATGATTTTTTCATTTGAGGGACTTGCTTTATACACCCCACTTAACCATTATTCGTAGGCAACTTGAGGGATATCCTTAGGAAGTGAGACGGCGATCAAAATCGACTTACGTGTGTGACGTGTTTATTTTAATTATCTTTATTTAAAAGTGATCTAAATTTATTTTAATATTACATACATGTTGTTACACTCCCTAATTACTAACCATAATAATAATTAAATAATTAAACAACTTTACATCCAAGAAACAATTACAAAATAATAAGCAAAATAATTAAATAAAATATAAATAAGCAATAATAAATAATAAAGGGGGTTAATTCTAAGTTTACTCGGCAAGACATCGCATCTTGTGCCTACGTATCCTTACGGGAGCGGAATCAGAGTAATCGTAGTTCCCCTCAATAGGGAGGTTAGAAACTTCTTGACTGTGGTCAAGGTCTCAAGGGGAATAAACGCATCTTAAGGACACGCTTACGTGGAGTGTAGAAACTCCAAATCTCTACGTTGAAATGTTAAGTTGTAATTAGGGTTAAATTAGGGATTCCACGGCGGGAAACCCTAAAATGAGCGCGGCGGCTCTTTGACCTAATGCTAAGGGTAAAATTGTAATTTTGCCTGCGGCGAGGCATTTGTGAAAATTAGGGTTTGTAGTTTGTAGTTTTGAGGATTTGAAATTGAATGTGTGAAGTTTTACGGACTATTGGCGCGGCGGCCAAACAGTTAGACCTAACCTTCGGATGTGTGCAATGTGACAGAAATAATCGTAAACGCGTGAGATAATTGAATCATGCAAACAGAGAGATAATGTCATAATTTAAACCATGCAAGCAAAAATTTAAAGGTAGAATTTAAAGAGCGATTGTTAAGTTCGCGAGGTTACATGAGAGGAGCAGATACAATATGATAATGAAATTTGAATTGAACAATAATAAAATAAAATAAATAACGGTTCTAGTTATTATTTTAAAAAAAAAGATTTTAGTTATTATTTTAAATTTATCTAAAAAAAAGTTTTTCTTAAAAATAATAGGTTTTCATATTAATTTGGAAAAGATGTTAATGTTATTTATTTTAAAAAAACAGATTTTTATATTATAACAAATTTTAATAAATTAATGATAACAATAATAATAATAATGGTAATAATAATGATAATAATGATAATAATAATAAATAATGATAATAATAATAATAATAATAATAATAATAATAATAATAATAATAATAATAATAATAATAATAATAATAATAAAGCAATAATGAATTTTAAATGTGCCAAATAACCCAACAATGTTGCTAACGCAGAAATGCGCTCATCGCAACCAGATCTAAATCGGACGAAACAAAATTTATCGCAAAGAAAAAGAAATTAAGCAAAAAATAGTATTATTGCTCACACAAAAATGCGATCATCGCAACCAGATCGAACTAACACAAATGTCACGCGTCATGCACACAAATGTGCAAACATCGTATCGACATAATTCGATCAAAAATCTTATATATATAAACTCTAACAATTTAAAAATTATATATATATAAACGTAACAGTAATAGATAAAGAAAAAGAAATAACGGTAATAGATGAAGAAAAAGAAATAACGGTAAAAGATGAAGAAAAAGAAACAACAATAATAGATGAAGGAAAAGAAATAACGGTAAACGATGAAGAAAAAGAAACAATAGTAATGGATGAAGAAGAAAACTAAATAACGGCAAACGGCACTCACTCCTCTTAGGTTTTTTTCATTCTCCTCCTCTTTTCCAACAAGGCAACACATGTATATATAGGGAACAAATTAGGGTTTAACACCAAATTGTCAATAATGTCCCTAAAGCCCATTTTAAAGCCCAAACTAAATAATTAGTTAAGAAAAAATAAAATTTAAATAATTTAAAATAATTAAAATAAACTTAAAATAAAAACTAATAATCCTATTGATTCCTAAAATAAAAAATATTATAAAAAGAACAAAATTTTTTTCAATATTTTTTATTTTATGATTTTTTGGATATTTTTATGAATAATTTAGAAAAAAGTGAAAAAAAAATAATATTTTAAAAAATGATTTAATTAAAATACGAAAATAATAATTAAATAATAATAAAAAACTATTTTTGTTATTTTTTTAATGAAAGATAGAAAAATTTAGAGTAAAAATAATAAAAAACAAAAAAAATGACAAAGGTGAGATTCGAACTCTCAACCTCTCACACTCATAACTCCTTACACATGTCCTCCTGCCAATTGTGCCATTTTTACTTTTTAGAAAAAAAATGCATGCCATATGATATTTACCTGCAAAAAGTCAAACGACTACACAAATTTGTTAGTAATTGATTAAATGCAATGAAATGCGACGACAAATCTTAGGGCAAAATTTGGGGTATTACAGTTATTATGATAATATTTCTCACCCAACCTCTCTTTGATGTTGGCAAAAAAAAATCATGAAGTTTGACTTTGGTTTGACCACAGTTGACCTCAGTTTGACCTTTTAACTGCATTGACTGCTTTTGACTTATCTGATCATCTGACTGAGCAAACTTTTGAGAAAAGTCTTGAAACTTGACATGGGGGTTCTTATACACATATAAGATGTTATGAAGCTCACTTGAAGTCTTGGAAGTCCATTTAGCCTGATTAAAGTCAAAACCCTAGTTTTGGATGCACTACTTAGGAGGTGCATTGTCTGAGGAAATTGTCAACTCTTCTGACCAATTGTGAATTTTGTGAACCTTGTGAACCTTCTTGGAACACAAAGTCTTGTATTGTGAGGGCAAATTTTGGGGTGCAACAGCTGCCCCTGTTCAATTTTCTGAAACCTGAGGGGTTAGATTGGTATATTTGCCAGTCGTAACCTGGAAGGTTGAAGGGGATTGAACACAAAAGCCCAAAAATTTGCACTCACCAGTGCATGGAGTGATATTGATGGTTGGTTGAACATGATTGAGTGGGCTTAAAGATGCCACTAGGGGAAAGTTCTTCAGTAGTATAATGAGAACTGTCAGGAGTCTGGAGTAATACTGATGTAACAGCATGTCTTCATGAGGATAGAGCAATCAATAATGATAACCCTAAAGCAGTCTTGAAGTGATAAATCTGACCTCGGGAGGATAGAGCAATCAATAGCTCTAAAGCAGTCTTGAAGTAATAATGGCTTCAGGAGGATAGAGCAATCAATAGCTCTAAAGCAGTCTTGAAGTAATAGAATGGCTTCAGTAGGATAGAGCAATCAACAGCTCTAAAGTAGTCTTGAAATAATAATGTGATATGTCTTCAGGAGGATAGAGCAATCAATAGCTCTAAAGCAGTCTTGAAGTAATGATTTCAGGAGGATAGAGCAATGGATAGCTCTAAAGCAGTCTTGAAATAATAATGTAATTTCAGGAGGATAGAGCAATGGATAACTCTAAAGCAGTCTTGAAATAATTAGATGGCTTCAGGAGGATAGAGCAATGAATAGCTCTAAAGCAGTCTTGAAGTAGTAATATGACCTCATGAGGATAGAGCAATGAATAGCTCTAAAGCAGTCTTGAAGTAATAGGATGATTTCAGGAGGATAGAGCAATCAGTAGCTCTAAAGCAGTCTTGAAGTCATGAGAGGCTATCAGGAGGATAAAATAACCCTGAGGTTACAATAAAGCAGTCCCAAAGTAATAAGAAGCTCATCAGGAGGATAAAGTAACCCTGAGGTTACAATAAAGCAGTCCCAAAGATCATAAGATTGTTTGTTGGATAATTAACCTGAAAACAAGGTAGCATTCTGTATAACAACATTAGTTTATGCTTTATGTATGCATGTATGACATGATGCACTTAGGTAATGTACTATAGGCATATATGTTATGGTATGATGTAAATGATGTATGTATGCTATGACACTGCTGGAAGTGTCTGGATATCCTTGTATAACAACTGCTGGCCAAGGAAAATAAATCCCGATTCGTTGTTGAAGAATATATAACCTTCCGTCTGCTGGGGATAACAAGGTATAGATAACCTCCCGTTGTTGGGGATAACAAGGTATAGATAACCTCCCGTTGTTGGGGATAGTAGGGTATAGATAACCTTCGTTTTCGTTTGATAGTAGGATAAGTATAACATCCCGTCTTCGTTCATCGTGCCCTTATTGGAAAGTAATTTCCCGTATATCCGTATGAGGATAAAAGAGATGGATATAAATTCCAGGGGAGATTAGACTTTGTGAAAATGGATTAGTCCTACTGATGGTTTGTAACTGTCTTGTAAAGATGAACCGGCGAAGCTTCGTTGAAATCCTTCCCTCGTTCGTCCTTAGTAAATACTATTACTGCATTTTCATGCATTTCTGGTAAACATCAATCATATTAAAAGCATACATGCGTTTCTGGTAAACATCAATCATATTCAAAGGCATACATACATTCAAACACAACCAATGGACGTTTCGCTTATGTAAATAGGGTAAAAGTAAATCTGGATTCAAAAGATGGAATTTATTTATATCAAAAGTGACCCATACACGGGTAAGTTTGTACAAGGAGACATAAACCCTAGTAAGAGAATTTTGTCATGAAGTTTTACAAAAAGAATCAGCTATGTGGGAAATAATCCTATTGAGTTTCAATTCTACTATTGCCACTCAAGTATCTCATCTTCTTGCTGTTGAGACGGAAACGATTGGATTGAGCTTTATCTGTTTGAGCTTGAGTAAGTAGTACAACTGGTTGCAGTTTCATGAGTGATCCAAACGAGACATAGTCATACGCTTTAATCCCTAACTTTTGCCTGGATTGCCCTTTCAGGTTTTCAATCCACCGGGATACCCTTTTTTGCCCAAGCCGCCTTTTCAGGTTTTCGACTTGCCGGGTGTACATCTTTTTATATATATATCCCTAATTTTTGCCCAAACCCTTTTGGTTTGCCGGGATGCCCTTATTTTTGCCTAGGCCTGTCAACCTAGCGGGTCTCTTTTTATGCGTAGTATTTTTTAACTATGTCTGCGTTTACAGGTTGTGGGAAGTCTTCACCATCCATTGTAGTCAGTATCATGGCACCTCCTGAGAACACTGTCTTGACTACAAATGGTCCCTCATATGTTGGAGTCCACTTGCCCCTAGGATCACCCTGTGGTAATATGATACGCTTGATTACCAAGTCACCAGCCTGATATACCTTTGGCTTAACCTTCTTGTTAAAAGCTTTGATCATCCGTTTCTGGTACATCTGGCCATGACAAACTGCTGCTAACCTTTTCTCATCAATCAAATTTATCTGGTCAAGTCGAGTCTGAATCCACTCATCTTCATCCAAGCCTGCATCCTTCATAATTCTCAAGGAGGGGATCTTAATGGCCTTCTGAGTAGTATACTGTATATCATATTCCGTCAAGATCATTTGCCATCTTGCAATTCTTCCGGAAAGGGCAGGTTTCTCAAATATGTACTTGATTGGATCCATCTTCGAAATCAACAAGGTAGTATGGGTCAACATATACTGTCTTAGTCGGCGAGCAGCCCATGCCAAAGCGCAGCAAGTTTTCTCGAGCAGTGAGTATCTTGTTTCACAGTCGGTAAACTTTTTGCTAAGGTAGTATATTGCCTGCTCTTTTCGACCAGACTCGTCATATTGCCCCAATACACACCCCATTGAGTTGTCTAATACTGTTAAATACATAATCAAGGGTCTTCCATCAACTGGTGGCATTAAAATTGGAGGTTCTAGCAAATATCTCTTGATTTCATCAAAGGCAGTCTGGCACTCATCATTCCATTCCATCACCTGATCTTTCTTCAACAACTTGAAGATTGGCTCACAGATGGTAGTTAATTGGGAAATGAATCTTGCAATGTAGTTCAATCGTCCCAAGAAACCTCTAACCTCCTTCTCAGTACGGGGAGCTGGCATCTCTCGTATAGCTTTCACTTTTGCAGGATCCACTTCAATACCTTTTCCACTGACAATGAAACCCAAGAGTTTTCCAGATCTAACTCCAAAAGTACACTTGTTTGGGTTCAATCTCAACTTGTATTTCTTCAACCTCTCAAACAACTTGTGCAGATGATCAAGATGTTGCTCTTCATTCTGAGATCTGGCTATCATATCATCCACATATACCTCTATCTCATGATGAATCATATCATGAAACAAAGCCACCATAGCACGCTGATATGTTGCCCCTGCATTCTTCAAACCAAATGGCATTACCTTATAGCAAAAGGTGCCCTACTGTGTCACAAATGTTGTCTTCTCCATATCTTCAGGTGCCATCTTGATTTGATTGTAACCAGAGAAACCATCCATAAAAGAGAATACCTTGTGCTGAGCAGTGTTGTCTACCAGAATATCGATATGAGGAAGTGGAAAGTCGTCTTTAGGGCTAGCCTTGTTCAGATCTCTGTAGTCTACACACATACGTACCTTACCATCTTTCTTAGGAACTGGTACCACATTTGCAACCCACTGAGGATAAGAAGTTACGGCCAAGAACCCTGCATTGAACTGTTTCATTACCTCTGCTTTGATCTTTTCTGACATTTCAGGACGCATACGACGAACCTTCTGCTTCTTTGGACGACAATCTTCTTTCACTGGCAAACGGTGAACCACAATGTCCGTATCCAACCCTGGCATATCTTCATAAGACCAAGCAAAGATCTCCACATAGTCACGTAGCATCTGAACCAACCTGCTCTTGACACTGTCCTCTAAATCAGCCCCTATCTTGACCTCTTTTCTGTTTTCTTCAGTTCCCAGATTCACAACTTCGACTGGCTCTTCATGTGGCTGTATAGCTTTCTCTTCTTGTTGTAACAACCTAGCAAGCTCTACAGGTATTTCATAATCGTCCTTGTCTCCGTCTTCAGTTTGATAGATCGGATTCTCGAAATTGTAATTGGCAATAGTAGAACTGTTATCAACTGGATCCAGAGTGGATGAGGATCTGCATTTTAGTAGCGTGGGTGTGTGTAAGAACACATAGCTGATAAAGCAAAAAGAAAAGAAAAAGAAAGACAAGGAACACAATATTTACGAAAACGAAACGTCCACTGATTTTATTGAATGAAGTATGCAAATGAAATGACAACCCGTAGCAAGCACGCCATTGTGCCCCGGGTAAGGCACATGGCTTGAAAGTTTTAATTGTTCCAGAAATTATAAACTTAAAAACATAACACAGTAATAGTATTTACTCCTGGCTAAAGGAGATAGGGATAACATCTTCAGCTTTCCAATTATTGAGTCCAGCACCCACAGTAGGAAAAATCCATGCCTCCAAGTTGTGGTCTTCATCTTGATCTCCCACAGCATTGATAACCCCTTGATTGGTGATACGAACAGCACGAGCACGACGAACAGCCTTCTGGGACTCTGCAGTGAAACCCAAACCAAACTTGTCAGACTTGTATGGAATATCAGGAAGCTGACCCCAAATAGTACAACCACCTTCTTCCACCATAGCTTTTGCATCATTGAGGGAGGCCATTGCCATTGTTGGAGGGTTTCTGATGACCACAGGAACCTTCTTCACAGCAGGGGGAGTCACACAATCCTTAACAGCCCAGGGAACCACTTCAAATGACTGACATGGAGTTTCAATGTGTTCACCTTCTACTTCCAGATACTTGAAAGTGTTTACATGGCTGACAAAGTATTCTTCCTCTCCAAAGACAGTAACAACTTTTCCATTCACCGGATATCTCAATTTTTGATGTAATGTGGAGGTCACCGCACCTGCCCCATGGATCCAGGGACGACCAAGCAGACATGAGTACGAAGGACAAATATCCATCACATAGAATGTAGCAGTAAACACCTGAGAGTCAACCTTGATTGGAAGATCAATTTCCCCATGCACTACTCTTCTAGAACCATCAAAAGCCTTTACCACAATATTACTGGGCTTCAATACCGTATCTTCAGGACTCAGCTTGTTCAGGACTTCCTTAGGCAACACATTCAGAGAGGAACCATTGTCTATCAGCACATGAGACAGGGTAGTGCCCCTGCATTCAATTGAAATATGCAAGGCCCTGTTATGTTCCCTCTTGGCAGGGGTCAAGTCAGCATCAGAAAATCCTAACCCGTTGTCATAGGTCAGGTGAGCAACACAATTCTCAAACTGGTCCACAGAAATTGCACTGGGTACATGAGCCATCTTTAGAAACTTGATCAATGACTTGGCATGAGCCTCAGAACATAATAACAGGGAGAGCATAGAAATCTTTGAGGGAGTATGCCCCAGCTGATCAACAATATCATAATCACTCTTGCGAATGATTTTCAATACTTCTTCCATCTGCTTAGAGAGGTCATCAGCAGCTGGCACATCAGTAGATACAGGCTCAATAACAGGACCCTTGCCCCGAGCATCAGTGGTGGAAGTAACAGCAGGAGTAACTGCACTCTTAGAAGCAACTGGAGGAGAGAAGACTCTTCCACTACGAGTGATCTTGCTAGATCCAGCAACATTATCAATGTCAACAGGCATATCAGGTAAAGGCTCCTGCTTGACACCATGGATGTAAACATCAGACCCATAGTGCCAAGGCACAGCTTTGTCAGATGTATAAGAAATAGGACCAGGAGTGGTAATGATCAGAGGAGCTACTCTGGCTTCAGCAACAACTTTCACAGGACCTTCAGCAGTAATCTTGATTGGGCCCTGATGAGTGATTTTAATGGGACCCTTTGAAGTGATTCTTGGTGGTACTTTGTCAACCATGTCAACCTCTTCAATCTTCTTACCCTGAGTCAGATGATCCACCATACTTTCTACAGATGCTGGTCTTCTTTCAAACACTATAGTATATTTATCCATGAGACGTTGAATCCCATCTCTCAAAATGAAGTAACCATCCGGCTTATAGGTACAATATAGACAATCTTCATGACAACCTGGAAAGATCCCAGCTTGTACTAACCTCTTTTTGATAACAGACGATGGTGTGCTCAACTCCATAACTGAATAGACATGCAGATCTTCATCAATATCTTCATCAATGGCGTTGACAGTCTTCTCGTGATTTGGCATTGGAGCTGTAATCACATTTGGAGTACCTGGTGGATCAAACTCAATTTCTCCAGCATCAATCATATCCTGAATTTTGTTCTTCAAGACCCAGCAGTTATTAGTATCATGTCCTGGACAGTTTGAATGATATGCACATCGTGCATTGGGATTGTACTTGGGAGAGGTAACATTGGGATTCTGAGGGGCCTCCCTCAGGGTAATAAGTTCAGCCTTCAACAAGTGTTGCAATGCCTGAGCCATTGACATGTTGATCTTCGTGAACTGTCTTCTAGCCCTCTGTTGGTTGCCTTGAGGCTGCTCTGTTGTTGCAGGAGTTGGATTTGAAATATGAACTGCACTAACAGACTGATGCCTTCTGTTACGATCAGGCTGACCATACACAGCATTAGATTCTTTCTTCCCAGTGGGAGGCTTCTTTGCAGCACCTGATGAAGAAGTGCCCACTTGGATCTTACCACTCTTGATACCATTCTCTACTCGCTCTCCTGTCATGATCAACTCAGTGAAGCCAGATGATGAGCTTCCAATGAGATGACTGTAAAACGGACCATTCAGCGTACACATGAACATATCAACCAACTCCCTATCAGTCAAAGGGGGTTGAACTCTTCCAGCTAAGTCTCTCCACTTCTGAGCATACTCCTTAAAGCTTTCTTTGGCACCCATAGACATGCTTTGAAGCTGCATGCGAGTGGGGGCTAAGTCAGCATTGTATTGATACTGCTTGTAGAAAGCTTCAGCAAGGTCATTCCAATCTCTGATGTTGACACTCTCCAACTGATAATACCACTCTAGCTGAGCTCCAGATAAACTTTCTTGAAAGAAATGGATCCACAACTTTTTATCAGCAGTGTGGGGTTGAATTCTTCTGACATAAGACCTCAGATGCAATTTGGGACAAGAGACCCCATCATAGACAACAAATGTAGGAACTTTGAATCCAATGGGTATGACCACCCCAGATATCAAGCTCAAATCCCCAAAATCCAGCCCAGATGATTTCTGTAATTCCATAGCATCCATTCTATCCACCAGCATCTTGAATTTGTCTTCGTTAGGCTCATGGTAGTAGTTAGCCTCAGAATCAGAGTCCCCCATAGTGTTGTGGAGACTGCCTCTCTCCTGCTCAGATTCTTCAGATTCATAGTCTTCAACCTGTTCCTTGGTCTTGGCAGGACCTTTGAACCTTCTTCCCATGTTGAGCAACCCAGCAGACCTTCTAGCCTTCTTAGTCTTCTTGGCCAGCAGTGTCTTCAATTCATCCTGCCCCTTGGATAGGTTCAGGATCAGCTCTTGGAACTGTGCATTCTGTGCCTGGAGATCCTTAATTGATTGTTCAAGAGCCATTGCTGAAATAAACAGCGAGGAGATGAGAAACCTGTGCACAATTATAAACCTGTGATGCAATGATATGGGAATGCATATGCAATGTTTTCAAGGACCGCAGGATTTAAATTTGCTTAAACAAACAAGAAAGTAACTTTTTATTAGTAATAACTTGTTTTGCCTTTTAGGCTTACAAAAAATGAAAACGAAATAAGTACAAAAGATGGGGTTTTAAGTCTCCCATGGACGTTTCCTCTTTGTGTTGAGGTATGAGTTGAGGTTTCGTTCCTCATGAAGTAGCTTTGTTAGCTCTAGGATCCTTGCTTGGCTTGCTTTGTAATGAGCCTCGAAAGTATCCCTTTGCTCTTTCAGTTGGATCCATGATCTCTGCAAGTCTTCCATATCAGTAGGCATGTCTGGGTGAAGGATGGTATAAGCTGTGTCTCCTTCAGCAACAGGTTCCATGGTAACTGGTAGGATGGCAGGATATGGCATCATGAGTGTCTGAGCACGAAATCGTACCCATCTGAGATAAGCCTCCATAGGAATGGTGTACTTAGGCTCCAGTGTCTTGCTGTCAATCCTGTTTACCTTTCCCCAAGCTCGTATGAATCTCTGACGGTAACTCTGAAGATCGTTGTCGTAATCAAACACAATGCCCTGAATCAACATGTCATGTGGACCATCGCTCCGGGCGTAACCAAACTGTCGTAAAGCTAGAGATGGGTTGTAGGTGATGCCTCCTCTTATGCCTAGAAGTGGCACATTAGGAAACTCCCCACAACGGTCAATGATGGTGACATTCTCCATAGATCTGGAGCACCAATGGATGTCTGAGTGAGAAAGTGACATGATCCTCTTGGACCATCTGAACCCTTGCTCATTCTTCATTACTGAGCGAGGAAGGTGAGAAATAAACCACCTAGAAAGTAAAGGTATGCAGCACATCAAAGTTCCTCTTGCCCTTGTAGTACGGGTGTGAAGAGAATGTAGGATGTCTCCAAGTAAGGTAGGCACTGGATTGTGACTCAGGAATATGTTGATGGCATGAACGTCTATGAACTGATCAGGATTGGGGAACAACACTAAGCCGTAAATCAATAAGGCTAAGATCTCCTCAAAAGCATCGTAACTCATAGCCTTCAAGAACATTTGAGCTTTATCCACTAATACCTTGGCAAGAATACCTTTAACTCCACTTCTCGTCTCTAGAACAATGTCAGACTTCTTCAGATGTAGAGCTGCGGCAATAACTTCTGGTTTAAGCTCCTTCTCTAAGCCTGTGAATGGCTTCTGATCAAGAACAGGTATACCCAGAAGTTTAGAGAACTCCTCCATGGTTGGAACCAGCTGATAATCAGGAAATGTAAAGCAATGGTGCTTAGGGTCAAAGAACTGAAACAGCACACTCATCATGTCTTCACTGAACCCTGAAGTAACTAGGTCCAATAAGTGACCATGTCTCTTGTTGAACTGGGAATGATCAGGCACTAGGGAAACCAACTCTTTGAGCTTGGGAGGTATCCCTACAAAGTTGATCCTGATGGTGTTTCTACGAGCAGAAGCCATGACCTGCAACAAAGAACAAAAATAAATCCCTTGGTCCTTGAAATGGTTAGGGAAAATGATATGCTCATGATGCATGATGATGTCATGATGTTATGTTCAATCACAAACATGTGGCACACACAAACAAGTCACACAATTGCCCTAGGTTTAAAGGCTTGCATGAGGTTTAAAGGTAAGTACCCTCCCCTGAAGTTAGATGGTTCATCCTGTCCTACAAAAGTAACCAGGTTCTAAGGGATCTCAATATCATTGATCCTTCACAAGGGTGGTTATTCAGAAGGCAACTTACTTGCCAACCAAAACCCTCCAAGTTTAAGATCTCAATGAGCGTAGTATCGAGTGTCAACCAACTTCAGTCTGCACCAAAGCCGGTTACCTCACTACTTTCTAAAGGCCAAGATGAGTTAACTAGGGTTCTAAAAGTCAGTTAGTGCATTGACAACATATGGCAGCCTCAATATTATCCTCAACTTGACTTAAGGAATATAAGCACCAACCAAGAAGTCGCACTAACTATGGCCACCAGATCAACCGTATCGATATACGTCGTACAGTTTCCTTGGTCTATTTCCATTTACCTAAGGTACACTAGATCCGGGTTAGGACCTTTCACACATAAGAGCACCCCAACAATATAATAATAAAGCAAACAAGGCAAACAATTTAAAGTGATCTTAATTCCTAAGGGTACCCCTCTTAAATAAATCCCCAGCAGAGTCGCCAGTTCTGTAACATGGTGGGAGAACTGACTTTAAACAATGTTGCGGATAGCAAGAGTCGCCACCGACTTTTATTTTATCCATAAGGAAAGGTTATAAAAGAACAGGAAAGACCTTAGAGAATATTTTGGGTCCGGGGGGTAGGTTATGAAAAGGGAAGGTGTTAGCACCCTTTTCATCCATGGTTATCCATGGGCTCTTAGGTACTTAAGCTCACTTTTGAATTGTTTGGAAAGTGTAGTGTGTGAATAGAAAATTTTCAGAATAGTTAATAAATAATCCATGTAAGGATGTGTTAAGAACTTGTTTGAAAACTTGTTGAAAATTTGTTTAAGTGTGAAACAGTTTTGAAGTGAGCAAGCACCTAGGAGTAACCTACCCTAATGTTTAAAAGTCTTTCTTATTCTTTATTCTTTCCTTTAGTAAGACTATCCCTACTATAATGGAGTAGGTAGTCCTTACTTTGGATGTTAAGGGACATGTGAGGGACAATTTGACTTTGAAGGCCATTGTGGGATGTAATAAGCACATATAAGGGACCATCATCATTTTTCGAAAGGGACTCGATTCGTAAAGGCAACCATAAGGGACTTTGATGATTTTTTCATTTGAGGGACTTGCTTTATACACCCCACTTAACCATTATTCGTAGGCAACTTGAGGGATATCCTTAGGAAGTGAGACGGCGATCAAAATCGACTTACGTGTGTGACGTGTTTATTTTAATTATCTTTATTTAAAAGTGATCTAAATTTATTTTAATATTACATACATGTTGTTACACTCCCTAATTACTAACCATAATAATAATTAAATAATTAAACAACTTTACATCCAAGAAACAATTACAAAATAATAAGCAAAATAATTAAATAAAATATAAATAAGCAATAATAAATAATAAAGGGGGTTAATTCTAAGTTTACTCGGCAAGACATCGCATCTTGTGCCTACGTATCCTTACGGGAGCGGAATCAGAGTAATCGTAGTTCCCCTCAATAGGGAGGTTAGAAACTTCTTGACTGTGGTCAAGGTCTCAAGGGGAATAAACGCATCTTAAGGACACGCTTACGTGGAGTGTAGAAACTCCAAATCTCTACGTTGAAATGTTAAGTTGTAATTAGGGTTAAATTAGGGATTCCACGGCGGGAAACCCTAAAATGAGCGCGGCGGCTCTTTGACCTAATGCTAAGGGTAAAATTGTAATTTTGCCTGCGGCGAGGCATTTGTGAAAATTAGGGTTTGTAGTTTGTAGTTTTGAGGATTTGAAATTGAATGTGTGAAGTTTTACGGACTATTGGCGCGGCGGCCAAACAGTTAGACCTAACCTTCGGATGTGTGCAATGTGACAGAAATAATAGTAAACGCGTGAGATAATTGAATCATGCAAACAGAGAGATAATGTCATAATTTAAACCATGCAAGCAGAAATTTAAAGGCAGAATTTAAAGAGCGATTGTTAAGTTCGCGAGGTTACATGAGAGGAGCAGATACAATATGATAATGAAATTTGAATTGAACAATAATAAAATAAAATAAATAACGGTTCTAGTTATTATTTTAAAAAAAAGATTTTAGTTATTATTTTAAATTTATCTAAAAAAAAGTTTTTCTTAAAAATAATAGGTTTTCATATTAATTTGGAAAAGATGTTAATGTTATTTATTTTAAAAAAACAGATTTTTATATTATAACAAATTTTAATAAATTAATGATAACAATAATAATAATAATGGTAATAATAATGATAATAATGATAATAATAATAAATAATGATAATAATAATAATAATAATAATAATAATAATAATAATAATAATAATAATAATAATAATAAAGCAATAATGAATTTTAAATGTGCCAAATAACCCAACAATGTTGCTAACGCAGAAATGCGCTCATCGCAACCAGATCTAAATCGGACGAAACAAAATTTATCGCAAAGAAAAAGAAATTAAGCAAAAAATAGTATTATTGCTCACACAAAAATGCGATCATCGCAACCAGATCGAACTAACACAAATGTCACGCGTCATGCACACAAATGTGCAAACATCGTATCGACATAATTCGATCAAAAATCTTATATATATAAACTCTAACAATTTAAAAATTATATATATATAAACGTAACAGTAATAGATAAAGAAAAAGAAATAACGGTAATAGATGAAGAAAAAGAAATAACGGTAAAAGATGAAGAAAAAGAAACAACAGTAATAGATGAAGGAAAAGAAATAACGGTAAACGATGAAGAAAAAGAAACAATAGTAATGGATGAAGAAGAAAACTAAATAACGGCAAACGGCACTCACTCCTCTTAGGTTTTTTTCATTCTCCTCCTCTTTTCCAACAAGGCAACACATGTATATATAGGGAACAAATTAGGGTTTAACACCAAATTGTCAATAATGTCCCTAAAGCCCATTTTAAAGCCCAAACTAAATAATTAGTTAAGAAAAAATATAATTTAAATAATTTAAAATAATTAAAATAAACTTAAAATAAAAACTAATAATCCTATTGATTCCTAAAATAAAAAATATTATAAAAAGAACAAAATTTTTTTCAATATTTTTTATTTTATGATTTTTTGGATATTTTTATGAATAATTTAGAAAAAAGTGAAAAAAAATAATATTTTAAAAAATGATTTAATTAAAATACGAAAATAATAATTAAATAATAATAAAAAACTATTTTTGTTATTTTTTTAATGAAAGATAGAAAAATTTAGAGTAAAAATAATAAAAAACAAAAAAAATGACAAAGGTGAGATTCGAACTCTCAACCTCTCACACTCATAACTCCTTACACATGTCCTCCTGCCAATTGTGCCATTTTTACTTTTTAGAAAAAAAATGCATGCCATATGATATTTACCTGCAAAAAGTCAAACGACTACACAAATTTGTTAGTAATTGATTAAATGCAATGAAATGCGACGACAAATCTTAGGGCAAAATTTGGGGTATTACAGTTATTATGATAATATTTCTCACCCAACCTCTCTTTGATGTTGGCAAAAAAAAATCATGAAGTTTGACTTTGGTTTGACCACAGTTGACCTCAGTTTGACCTTTTAACTGCATTGACTGCTTTTGACTTATCTGATCATCTGACTGAGCAAACTTTTGAGAAAAGTCTTGAAACTTGACATGGGGGTTCTTATACACATATAAGATGTTATGAAGCTCACTTGAAGTCTTGGAAGTCCATTTAGCCTGATTAAAGTCAAAACCCTAGTTTTGGATGCACTGCTTAGGAGGTGCATTGTCTGAGGGAATTGTCAACTCTTCTGACCAATTGTGAATTTTGTGAACCTTGTGAACCTTCTTGGAACACAAAGTCTTGTATTGTGAGGGCAAATTTTGGGGTGCAACATCTGCATATTGCACAAAGATCGAAAGATGAAGATTCGGATCCTCGGTAGGATTTCCGGCGAATTGATTTTGTTGCACGGCTGATATCAACGAAGGTTTTAGTTCGAAATCATTTCGGTTGATAGCCTGCGCTGCAATGCTTGAATGCGGCTCACCTTGCGAAGGATTAGCGTAATACTTGAGTGGATGAGTTTGTTCTTCAGCCATCCCTGCGTTTTCTGATTTTACGACTTGTTTAGGCGGATCTAATTGAAGATCTGGAATATTGGAATTATTTTCGAAATCGAATATACGTCTTCTTACGTGTAAGAAGCGCTCCGATTCAGGGATTAGAGGTTGCAAGTCTTCGCTTTTAGAGCGAGTACTTGGCATACACTCGGAGATTAGATTAAATTAAATAGTTGATACCTTAGTCTAGACAATGCTACCTAAATGCACTAGTAACTAAATTAAGGAATCCCCGGCAACGGCGTCAAAAACTTGATGGGCTAAAGACGTGTCTACTTATGCGTCTAGCGGTATCTTACTGCAAGTGCACAGTCTATCGAAGTAATATTTAAGATTATCGATCCACAGGGATTCTATTGTTACTTAGTGCTAGATGAACTTCTAGTTTAGTTAAGGCGAACGGTTGTCACGATTGTTGTTGGTTTTTAAGAATATTAAAGGCGGAATTAAATTTAAGTTTTTAATAAAGTAATACTAAGGCGGTCGGTATGTAATTATACTAACTTAGGTGGGTCAATCTAACCTAGGCTTATAGAGATGTTCACTTAATCTATTCGGTAGAGATTACCAGTTTAAATACCCTCAACTCACACTCTCGTGGTCTTATATCAGATCTTATCCCTAAAGCCCTATGCCTGCTCTCGCTAGCCCATAAGTGTTTAGAGGTAATTTTTGGAAACTAAATAATTCTAATTTATCTTAAAGCGCTCTCGCTGTGTTCAATTTAAATGCCTAACCTTAGCTATCTGGTTAAAATCTCACACTCTCGTGGTCTTGATCCAACCTAATACCCTTTTCTTACTCTCGTAACGAAAAGGTCTATTTCAATTAAAAAGTATCAGCCAGAATGTTAAGTGATTAATTATTTTCAGCCTATGGTTATATTTTACCGGTTAAGTTGTTATAACTACATACCGCCCTAAGGTGTTTAGCTGCTCATCGAGGTTGAACCAGACACAGAATTAAATAATAACTTACTCATGGCAGAAAAATAAATAGACATTATAATTAAATTAAATTGCAATAAATTGAAAAACCTGATTAACAAATATTTGAGCAGACTCCTTCTTTCACAGACCGGAAAGCTCGGAGTAGGCGGAAATTAAAAATGAACGAATGCTGAAGGTTTGGAAACAAATAAATGTATAACAATTCCCTAATGTTGGAAATTGTTATACGGTTGGTTTGGATACAAATAAAACAAGACAGAAAATAAAATAATGCTGGAATGAAAATGCTGGTTTGTAAGGTAATTCGGCAGAGCTTCCGCAGGAATTTTGGATAATGAAGTCTGTCTCTGAGTTCACAGAGCTTGTACTATTTATAGAGTCTTTAATGGGCTGGATTCTTGGTCCTTTGTTGCATGGGCCTTGCTGAAGTTGTTGAGGAAATGCTGGAACGTGGCAGCAAAAATGGGAGAAGTCGTCTTCACGTGCTGCCTTGAGGAGAAATAAGAGGAGAAGTGGTCTTCAGTGGTGCCTTGACGTAGTCTGAGTCAAAACCAAGTTTTATCCTTGTCACGGGCGTGACAAGGTCTTCACGTTCGTAAATTGAGGATTTTAAGTGTCACGGTCGTGACTACTTCCTTACGGTCGTGATGGCCCAATTTGGGGTGTCACGGTCGTGACACCCTTGTAACGACCGTGGCTGCAACAAATTATGCAGTCTTTTTGCAGGCTTCTGCCTTTCTTCATCTCCTTGTGGTCTCTTTTGTTCCTTTTCTCTTAATTCATGATTCGGCTTCACATAACGATGTACCTGCAAAATAGTAAGAAAAACTCGAGAAATCGAGTGTTAAAACGGTGAATGCGCGATAAAATGTCAATGAAATCTAGCGATATAATCGATGCGTTTTCTCGTTATCAGTACTCTTTCAGCGCTGACAGGGTTTCTCGTAACTTACGATCACTTTCATACCGATGAGATGATTCCAATAAAGCTTTTTCATCCTTGATCTTGAGCTGTGTCTTCAGTATATCAATTTTCTTACAGAGCTCATCCTCTCTTCCTTTGTTGGCGGTCAAAGCAGCATTCCACTAATCACTGAATTTGGATATCTCTAGGCGCGCCCTCTCTAGCTCTTTCTTTTTGTCTTTCAAGACATTGCTAGTACTCTTCAAATCCTGACCAACTCGTTCTCGCACATGAATCTCTTCAGTCAACTCTTTTCCCATCTTGTTCAAGGTTTCTATATTCATCTTGGCCAAATAGGTTGTGACCGGAAAAATAGCAAGTGTACTATTTTTACCGATGTAGTAATAAGGGAAAAGTTCCTGAGTATCGATCTCGAGGACTGCGTAGGAAGCAACAGTGTTTTTAATGATTCAAAGGAACAAAAATACCTTGGGGTTATTTTTAAAAGTTATATAAACTAATAAAATTACTAAAGAAAATAAAACAGGAAAACAAAAGTTTATATTAATAATAAGAACAATGCTAGAGAAGTGGATAAATTACTCTGTGAAGACCGGGAAAAATTATTCTAGGAGACATTCCTCCAACCTTGGTATATGTCAAATTCCCAAATTAGTTTTCCTTAATTCCTTAATGAAAAATCCTTTGATAATTTTTCCTACATACTAACTCCTTAGTTGCCCATGAAAATCATCAAGCAATAATTCTGACATGATAAACACGTTACTACGGGGTATCCCTATTCCTAGGCAATATCTACCGTAATATTATTTTGCAAAAGCATTAGATTGGTTTTTCAGACCTAAACCTAACCGTCAATCGAATTCCATTTTCCAATATGAATCCGCCTTAAAATCGTTGCAAAATAAAAGATAAAAGGGGAAAAACATAGATCTCATAAAATAATTCAAACACAAATCAATACATTGCAATTTAGGACCACCCCCCTAGCAATGGGGGGTTTAGCCAATCATGTTCTTAATCAAAACAAAAACACAGAAAAATGAAAGGAAGACAATCATTACAATAAGGATTGGGGTTCTTGGATCATCAATCGCTTCTGCTTTTGATCGATCCTTGTTCTCCAAAAATCTCCTCCAAAGCGTAAAAAAAACCAAAAAAACAAAAAAAAACTCCCCTACTTTAAGCCACGATGCGTCTAATATATCAGAATTCAAATTACACTGCGAGATGCCTAAATTGCCCTCTGAGATAGCAACAGTCAGCATAAAACAAAATAAAAACTTTTCACTTTCAATAGCCCTGACACGAGCCGTGTCATGGGACACGGGTGACCATGTCAGGTTGCTGACTCTTGGGTCACGCTCTTCATCTTCAGGGGTTCTGACACGGGCCGTGTCATGGGACACGGGCACCCGTGTCAGGCTACTGACATGCCTAGATTTCTCTTCAAAGACTTCCATTTTGTCGGCAATCTTTGTACCAGGAATGGCTTCGCACAGATGTCAGATCATCAACTTCTTGCTATACTGAAAACACACTACAAACAACCAAATTAAATGCACCAACGACATAAAATGATAAAAACATAAAAACATGACTTGTTCAATGACATATGAAAATAAAGATGAAAACATAATCAAAAGACTCGAAAGCGGACGAAAACATTAAAAACAAACGACACAAACAGTTTGAAATACACGACTGAAACCCGCTGATCAAGTTGCTTCATTCTTTTCGCTCTTTAATTGACTAACCTCCTTTTTCAACTCTTCATTCTCTTTGCATAACTCTTCTTTCTCGACCCACAACTTATTATACCTCTGAATATCAACTGTCGTAGGTTCTTCAATTACCAAAGGATATAAAGGCTCTCTGACCGGGAATGGTAACAACATCCTTTCTACCCTCTCCTGGATCCAATCCACATAAGGTCCATAGGCTCTGCAATCACCCTTTCCCAAAGAAACTTTTCCTCTCCCATGGATTCTTCCCCAAGCCTTTTTCAACCTAGCTAAAGTATCATAGTCAACTACTCCTGTGAAATACAGAGATTCATGTATTTCCTCCTCCTTAGAAGGTTCTCTCAGAGCATAACCAAATTGCCTGACAGCAAGAGCAAGATTGTAGTTGATACCACCTTTCCTTCCTACCAGAGGAACATTAGGAAAGTTTCTACAGCTATAGATAATCTCCTTACCGAGCAGATCTCTATTAAACCAAACAATATTCTCAGATGTCAAACCCATGAGTCTTTCTGACCAATTCAATGTGTCTGACATGTCAACAAAAGCTCCAACTCGAGGGAGATGCTCCATAATCTATTTATAGAGAATTGGCGCACAACAAGAAACATTCTTTCCTCTTCTATTCTCATTCTTGTAATGTATTGAATGGTATACGTCTCCCAAAAGAGTAGGCACAGGATTCTTGGAAGCGAAAATATGGAAGGCATCCATATCAACAAAGTCTGGTATGTTGGGAAACAGAACTATGCCATATATGCATAAAGCTAGAACAGCGTTGAAGACCACCCAACAACCCTTCTTAGCAAAATGTTGAGCCTTGCCTACTAAGAATGCCAATGGAAAACCAGAGACTCCATTTCTCACACCATCTTACCATCTAACTCATAGCTGCTCAAATGAAGAGCATTGGCTAACTTGGTCAAGTCAGGTTCTTCTTCAAAGTGAAAGAAAGGCATCTTCTCTAAGACCGGAACTCCCATAAACAAATCAAACTCTTCCAAGGTAGGCACTAAGACATAACCAGGAAAAGTGAAGCATCGTAGCTGAGGGTCGTAGAACTGCAACAAAGTGTGGATGGCTCCCAATTCATATCTTGAGGTTTTACGGACAAAACTCAAAATCTTCCCATGATCTTTCTTGAAGTCTTCCATAGCACCATGATCAACCACAAAAATGAGACCAAATAAAGGTCCTAACTCCGGTGTCGAGAATTTGTAAGTGATAATCCTTTTCAAGCTGGGCTCCATGGTGACAGCAGGTCAGATCACTAGAATCAAAGGGAAAATGAACACCTAAAATCATAAATACATGCAAATGTTAATATGCAGATGAAAATACAGATGCAAATAAGGGATCAAGACTGTTGTGCTGCTGACTGAGTTGAACTAGAATTCCACTTCGGCAAGAAAATACCAGAACATCAGAACACCAAAGTATAGAAACCCACAGTATCGAAGGTCTACACTGACGATAAAACTAGAAAATCGGGTTGGTTGAAGGTCAAGTTTCCTGTATAACCCTTCCCACTCACGGGAAGGACCTAATCTCTGATATGGTACGACATCCTATGCAGGTCATTAGTATCACGGACTCTCAAGTCGAGAAACGATGACACGTTCACCATTTCTGGTTTGGCATCATGGTCAAACGAGGAGGCCTCAACTGCCTTCCCAATGATCGGTCTCTAGAGTCGTTAATTTCCATATCCAATATCCTTTCAACTGTTTGAGACGTATAAGACAGGATGTCTTCAAAGAGAATCTTGTCTGAACGTGAATTTCATGAGGACTATTGCATGCCAAACATGCAAGCCCTCACTAGTTTCCACACTAATGATAGGTATGTACTCAAGCCTGGGTATTGGGCTTATCTCTTGATGGAACACCCCACCAAACAGCACAACAACAGTATGATAATAACAATAATAGAGTGCGAAAAGTAAAATGCAAATGAAAAAATGTACAAATACAACACATATACATAAATACACACCCACAAACATAAAATAAACAAGCACTAGGATTAACTCGCATAGGGAACCAGTGTCCCCAGCAGAGTCGCCAGCTGTCGCAACTGCGAAAAAGTGCCAACAAATAGACAGAAAAGTCGCCACGAACGTTATTTATCCCAAAGAGAGGGAAAGGAAAAGATCTAAGAAAACCTAAGAGAACGGGAAAGACAAGGTCATCGCAACCAAATCTTGGGTTTGGGAGTCGGTTACGCAAAGGGAAGGTACGAGCACCCCTCACGTCCGTTGTACTCAACGGGATCCACGCTTGTTGTCTAATCTATGGGTGAAAACTATTTAAAGCTACTGCTAAACAGGGGTGAAGAGAAAGAACAGACTCAATAGAACATCTCCGCCCTACGCCTACGTATTCCCTCGTGCAATGAGAAAGTTAGAGTCAACGTAGTTCGGGAAACTACGGGTGATGGGGGTAAGGTTGCTCGCCAAGACATCGTTTTCTTGTGCCTATGTATCCTCATCTGGTATGAGAAATTAGAGCAAATGTAGTTTGGGAAAACTAGACCACTGGTTAGTTCAAGTGTTTTATGAGCAATGTTACATATCCATTCTAGCAGTTAGGGACGATGTCTGTTTGCGGTAGAACAGAAATGTAACATACTCTTTCTGAAAATGAGGTTTGAAACAATCCCAAAGGATAAAAAAGGTCTGAATTTTGTTTGTGTTTTTTAGAAGAAGTGAATTGAGTTAGTTCGAAACTCATGTTACACTAAAGATTATGATATAAGGGCGAATGCGTCACGTATCACCCAAAGGGCATACACTAAACACTCTAGATAATGTGAAGAGAGACCTCCCCATTTATCATTCCTCGTGTACTTAAAGCTCGTAGCGTACAACATTTGTCACTCATTATTAAGTGTCTTAAAAGAGTTTAAGATGAGAAGAGAAGACACAAGGACTCTAAAGGGAACTGGGAACCCTAATGTTATCATGCAAAGTGGTCATAAAGTTGGGATAGAAGGGAACTACCTAATGTTATCATGCAAAAGATTGAAAGCCTAATGTCTCTCCTACTCCCATCTTAAACAGATGGACTAGGAATTCTAAGGGATCATGTGAGCAAACACAAGTAAACACAATGCATAATCAATCACAGATGAAAATAAAGAAAAGACTTAAACAAGTCAAGAAAGATGGAAAGAGATATGCAAAGGCAAACAAAATATGCAATCATGAAGCATTCATCATAGACAAACACAAGTCACACACAAGTCAACAAGATGGAAAACTTAAACAAGTCAAGAAAGATGAGAGGGAATGAGAGAAGCAAGCTCCTACAATCAAATGCCATCAACATCACAAGAAGAGAGGTGCTAAATAAAAACACAATCAAATAAGTGAGGGGAGAAGTAGAGTGGGGCAGCAATCACATAATAAACATCTCAACCAAACACTCACTCATGATCAAATAAATAAAGGCACCCAAATAACTCCAAAGAAGCTCGATTGTTCACAACATACTCAAAGTGAAACAAACATCACCAAAGCATCATGAATAAGCACATAACTATCAAGGTCAGAAGTGAATCCAAGTAACATGCCTCAAATTCAAATTCAAGTCAACAAGCAAACACAAGAATGATCAAATCAAATTGGAGGACCAAGGTCCATCCAAACATCTCACACTTCAGACATAAATGGAAATACATGATCAAATGAGACTTGTGACACAAGGTATACATACAATGGACCTATAATCATGTAAAGCAGCACCTCAAATATGTCAACAAGAGTTAACAAGACTCATGATGTCTTCAAGGGATCACATACGATCATATCCCAAAACTAGGTCAAGGATTGCAAGCATACACATAGTTAAAACACTTTGAATTTGAGGCATCCACCAAAAATAGAAGTAAGCTCAAATAAAATCCAATTAAAATACCAAACTCAATTTAAATCAATCACAAGTCAGAGTGCAAAAGATCATGACAAGAATCAATCCAAAGCATCACCCATTATGTCAATGAAGGCATAGTGTTTAACTTATCGAGCAAGCATCGAGAGGCAAACAAAAACCAATGAAAAACCATTGAGGAGTGATCATCAAGACCTCAAACCATCCCTCAAATAAACCTCAATCAAACACCTAAGTGTGAGAGGAAAATTGGTCAAGGGGGGTGTTCAATTGAGGTCAAAGATCAAACTCAAAATCAAGGTGTCAACCATAAAACCTCTTTGCAAATTAAATCAATTAAAAATAGAAAAAATAACTGAAAAATAAAATAAAAATAATGAAAAAAATCCAACATCCTAAAATGTCAGAAACATATTTTTTGGGATTTTTGTAAAGCTTAAAACTATTTTAAAATGATTTAAAATGAAAATGAAAAGAAAAAGAAAATAAAAAGAAAATAACATGAAAAGGGAGGTGTAGAAGTAAATTGGTTTGCACTGAGTTCATGTTAACACGCATCTGGGCCAACAAAGAGGGGGTGTGATTATCAAATGGACAAAGCCCAACACCATCAGAAACCTCAATTTAAATGAAACTCAACGTTTCATTAATCTGAGTGGCAGCCACATCAGATTCAGCTCACCACACGTGTGAGTCAACAACCAGACCACCTCAGCATCACCTCAGACGTCGGAGCCCTAACTCTGATTGTCTTCCCCGGTGAGCTTCACCGATGTAATCTGCAAACCAACATAAAAATGAAACCTTCTAGCACCATTTTAAAGCATTTTTCACGTAGGTTCCAAATATGGCACTGGTTTTTGAAAAAGGTCCTTAAATCAACATGAAAATGAGCCACGAAAAATTCAATGCATAAACTGAAAATCATCCAAACAGCCATGAAAAGCATCCAAACATTGCCTACACAGGGAAGATCTTCAGATGCAACCAATATGCTCTTAAATAAATGCCTAAAATGGAAGATTCAGAGAGTGGAAAGTTACCTAACGGAGCTGCTCTGTTGGCTCTTCAAATGCTTTGCAAGCTTCACTCTAATGCCTCTAATCTCTTCCTGATGCTTGTGTAATGATGAAATGAGCCAAAGGTTGAAGGAAAACTCAGTGAAAACTCAAATTCGAAGAAAGAGAAAACTCTGAAATTTCTTGGTGGAATCTTGCTCTTCCTTGCAGCTACTCCACCTCTGATGCATTTAGGGTTTGACTATGGCTTATATATGAGGGCTTAGGGATACTCATGCAGGCCCATGTTTTGTGATTTGTTTGATTTCAAACTTTGCCAAAAAATGTCAAAAATGGAGGTACACGGGTTTGGATGGCTAGCTACTCATTCCACTCATACTTTTTGGTCATGTGGGAGGTGAGAAAAGGAATAATGGTCATTAAGATTAAAGTTAATGGACTTGGCATGTGTTTTGGATGATTACCTCTTATGGTGTGATATTTGAAAAATGACTTGAAATATGGACTTATGTTGGCTCAATTTTGGTAAAGAATGGCATGACCATTATATGATGATGATATGGTGTCAAAAATTCAAGAAAAACTTCATTTGGTGGCTTGTAATGGAAGAAAACCATATTAGGTCCAAAAATCAAGTTTTCATGCTCATTATGGTTCAATGACCTCATAATTCATCAAATGCCATGGATATTGAGATCAAGATGATGTTAAGATCATATGACACTACTTTCATGTTTGTAGAAAATGGATTTGAGGTCTTGAAGTGGATGAAATTGGTCCTTGAAATGAATTACCTAAAATTAGGTTTCCAAAATTGCCCTTGACTTGTGAAGACCATAACTAGAGCTCCACACATGATAATGATGAGTTCTAAAACTTCTTGGAAAGCTAATCCAATGAGGAACAACTCTCATGTTTATTTAAAAGTGAGGAAGAGCTTGGTTCCATGTGAAAAGTGCCTTGGAAGTGAGTTAACTTTGAGTGCCTCTAAAATCTTTTCATTTTGTGACACCAATTTGTGGACACCATAACTTAAGATATATGAACCCAATGGAAGCGTTCTTGTACTTAAAATAAAGCTTGAAGAATGAGGAACAAGTCTCATGTTTGATAGAAAATGAGACAAGACTTGTATCATAGTGAAATTTATCCTTGAAGTTAGGTACCAAAAGAGGGGATTTTACACTTAGAATCATCTGAAACCCTAATTTAGTAACCTCTTAAACTCTTGAATCTTCTTATCTTAGCTTCAACATGACATTTGAGATGATCTAGGATGACTTCTCATGGCTTCTAAGATCAATACCCAAGCTTTAGACCCTTTCAAACTCACAGTTGACTTTTGTTGACCAAGTGAAGCCCTAACACTTCCTCCATTGACTGAGGTTCTTGCAGATGATTTTTGTGATCATGGGACTCCCCTAGAGGACCCTCAGAATATACATTGAGCCCTTGAGTCATGCTTCATCCAAGTAGATAACCTCATGTGCCTCTAACCACCCTCAAAATAGGAGGTGATACCCACACACATACTTTCTCCTCTCAAGGAGCTTTGAGACCCAACTCTGATGATGATGAACTCTTAATGACGTGAAAATGTACCCTTACTTGAACTTGAACATGAAATTTCTTCCTTGAGTAGCAACAAAACAACATCTTGATCCCTTGTCTACCATTCTGCCCAAGTCTGGGGACGTTCGCTACCAGCTCGCTTAGCAAACGACTCGCCAAACAAACGTGCTAGCGAGTGTCTGCATACTTAAAAACCCCAACTGTCCAAAAACCTCAGAAACTCCCGAAATCACCCGATTCAAAATCTACAAGTTCCAATAGTCCTAGCCTAACATTTCTCGACTAAACTACACCATTAATTCTGGATTCTAACCGTTCAAACATCAGTTTATATAGATTAAACCATTTCTGACCTAGAATGGGAAAAGATGGAAAACATCCAAACACACACATACATAGTCACACACATTGATTAAGATGATAATATTTCACACCCTTAGTTGATTAATCAAAACCTAGAAATTGCTCTTGAGCTATCCAAACTTTTCCTCTATTTCCTCCTCTTCTCTCTTCTTCCTCTTTCTTTTCTCTTCTTTCTATTTCTCTTTTTATCTCTTTTCTTCTCCATTTTCTCTTATATATATCTATTCTATTTCTCTCCAAACATCTACTAATCCATTTTCTCACAAAATATCCAATCTTATCATTAATTGAGAAATATCTAAAATAGTCTCCAACTTAATTTCCCAAACTCCAAATGATAAAATAACATAATATGCAACATAACATATTAACACATTAATTCCACAAATAAAATAATAATCACCCAATAATTCAAATAATTAAAATAATCTCAATAAATCAATTAATTAATAGAAATAACTAATTATAAAAAATTGGGATGTTACAACCCTCCCCCACTTAAAAGATTTTCGCCCTCGAAAATTAGTTCAATGCACAGAGTCGGATACGACTCTCTCAACTGGTCTCCCACTCCCAAATCCAACTTTCTCCAGCTGCTCCTCCCAACTGAAGTTGCTTCTCGTTCATCAATCTGAACTAGTAATGCCTCAACAATCAAATCCTCTCTCACTTGTACACCATTTATCTGAATGAATGCACTTGCACTTCCTCAACTTAGGCACATACCACATCATGTAAATTCACAAGCGACAGTGCTAAAACAATCTAACATGATACTTCTCCCACGCTTCTTCTGCGCCACTCTGATATAAATCAACAAAACACAGTGTGTGCTTCCGAGACTTCAAAGCTCGACCAACACCACTCACCACTGTAACTCTCAAAACACATCTTTTCTTGGATCTTCTTGATCTTTTCAGTCGTCTCTTACACAATTCTCAGGTCCGAGCACAACACTCTCGCCTGAATCATATCAATACAAAGGAGTCCTACACCTTCTACCATACAAAGCTTCATACGATGTCATTCCGATACTAGAATGATAGCGATTATTGTAGGTAATTCAATCAACGATAATTAACTATCCCACAATCCACCTTGATCCAACACACAAACTCTCCACAAATCCTCTAAAGACTGGATAGTTCTCTCTGTTCGTTCATCCGTCCACGGATGATAGGCAGAGTTCAACTTTAACATGGTACTCAAAGCGTCTGCAACTCTCCCAAAACCTCGAAGAAAACTTAGATTCCCATCTGACACAATATTCGACGACATCTCATACAACTTCATCACTTCATCGATATACATCTCAGCTAGCTTCAACATAGAATGATTAATCTTCCTTGGTAGGAAAAGAGCCAATCTAGTTATTCTATCCAAAATCACCCAATTAAAATCATATCCCTCAAATTCTCCGGAAAACACAACACAAAATCCATGGGAATACTATCTGATTTCCACTCTGGAATATTCAACGGTTGCATCAGACCCAACGGTCTCTGATGTTTATTCTTCGACTTCCAACAAGTCTAACCAGCATATACAAACTCAACCACTTCTCTCTTCATCTATGGCCATCAAAACAATTTTCTCAAATCCGGTTACATCTTCATAGCACCGAGATGGATACTCCATCTACCTTAATACTCTTATTCCACTTAATAATATCTAGAACACAAACTTTATCACGACACCTCATGATACTATTCTCATCAATCCGAAAATCAGCCCTTCAACTTTAATTCATTAAATTCAACCATTATACCAACTTAAACCAGAGTTGTGACCTTATCGAATCTCATCAAGAATACCTCTAGTAAGGTCCAACATACTAAGCTTAACTCCATAAGAAGTCTCTTAACAAACCAAACTCATATCACAAAATTTTTCAATCCGTTCTAACTCTTTTCACCATCATCATCAGTATATGCAAAGATTTCCAAGTCAATGCATAAGCTACCACGTTTGCTTCACCCGAATGGTAATTCAATCCAAAACCATTATCCTTCAGGAGTCCTAATTATTTTCTCTGCCTCATATTCAACTATTCCAAATCAAACAAATACCTTAAGCTCTTGAGATCACCAACCATTTCAAATCTCACACTAACCAATTGAAGCCTCCAACTCCGGCACAAACACAACAACTACCAACTCTAAATCACTTATCAGATAATCCCTCTTATGTACTTTAATTTGCCTCCAAGCATAACTAAACTCGCTGATGTTGCATTTAAAATATCTCCCAATCATATCAACAAAGCATCACAAAACACAACGAACAATTCTGTCGGATTCGGCAAAAATCAACACACGAGCTGTTGACAGCTCTCCCAAAACTCTTTGAACTCCTTTCATAGTGGCATATAACTGCTTCTTCTCCAACACTGATAACTCAAGTTCCCGATGCTCAACACGATCCTATATACTCTTCTAATATATCAAAATATCATCGGTTAACACAACCATTGACTCGCTCAATTAAGTATGGAAAATCTCATGCCAAACAGACATTCAATTTGTGAGTTATGGCGGAAACACAAACCGCACTTCCTGCACTTACTACAACATCCAAACATATTCCATCAATAAATAACTTAATTCCATTCCACTACTTCACCATTGCATAGAGCATTGTAATAGCGTCCAACGCTTTGAACCGTGCGTCATTCCAAGTTACGGTTCTCCCGTTACGTCAAAAATACCAAAACAATATTTTCACACTTAGAAGGCCATTCAACACATCTTCAACTCTTGAAATATTTAAAGGCCTAATTATACCAATATTGCATTCCACATCTTACTTTCTTTAATAATCATCAGAAGTCACTGTCCACCTTTAATATACTCGACCTCACACGCTGTTGCCTTAACACACACACACCAGGCACAAGCCTCAAATCTACTCAATCAATTTTAATTCCTTGACCATCTAAACAGGCATATAATATGGAGCTCTCAATATCGGATTAGTTTTTGTAACTAAGTCGATCACAACTCCACTTCACGTCCTGGCTGTATATCACCATCTTGTCAGGATAACTCCTAGACAACCACAATTAATCGGTAAACCGTCAACTTCCCCACTTTCATTGACACTCACAGTTTCCCTCAAAATAAACATCTCGACATCATCCTACACCGACTCACCAAAACAATTCTAAGCATTGAGCTTAACTCAAAACAATTCACTGCATCACACCATCTAAGCTTGCAAGACACATCTATCTCATCCAACACAATCCCAACTACTATCAACAAGAGATTAAGGGTGATCAGTTCCTCAATTTATTAATAGACAGCCGAAAATCATGATGGGGTACAAACCATCTTTACCAAACTATAAGAGCGTTCAACCACACACTGAGCTACAACTCCACACTTGCAGCATCCTGGAGAAGCACAAGTTTCTCCCCCACTTGAATCATTCCCACTTCTGCAGACAAAGGTTAGGCAACAAACACGTATCGACAGTGTTTCCACACACATGTCGCATACAAGGGGATAAACAACATTAGACAACTTGACCGGACGGACCGACCTGCTCTGATACCACTAATGTAACACCCTTATAAACCCCACGAAAAATATATGAATAATCAGAGTAAATTATCATGCATTCACAAAAGGGCGTCACACATAACTTTCAAACATCAAAACCACCTGTCATGCTCATTAACACTTCAATAAATAATTATGCTTTTCAAGATTTCACTTTGCATGTAGCAGCGGATTCAATTTATATTCATAATTCTCTTAACAGAACATTTATGATCATCACATAATTCAACATTACTTAGGCACCAAGGCCAACATCATAATATTCCAATGAATATAAAAACATAGCGTAGAGTACATAAAGTATCTCTAAAACATAAATCAAACGATCCCAGTGTTACATGACCAGAGCATGACTCGACCCAACATAATTAAATTACTAAACAACTACACCAATAGCGACTTCGCAACTACAAGCAGCTCTACTCTTGATACCTGCACGATGCCAGATAGGACATCATTCCAGCAGAAGGGTGAGAAATATTATCATAATAATCAATGCATATAATTAGATATATCTAAAATCTTAGAATACACATAATCAACATTCTCACCACAAGTCATCCATATACGTCACAATGTATATACAATATATGGATAATCACCAAACACATTCATCATAATTCACTCATATACATCGCCATATATATACATATATATAATCCAAGCATAACATCATGCACACTTCCACAATTTCAATCAATCCATATAAACATACACATTATGTTTAATTCACTATAATTCATATAAACATATACAATCATGTTTATTCATCAATTCATCAATCAATATCATTCACAATTACACATTTTCCACCCAATTCATCAATACACAACACAATATATATAAGCAAATATGGATAATCACCAAGCATATTTCCTCATGCATACATCCACAATTCACTCATGTACATCGCCATATACCGCACCAGGAACAACATCTCGGTCGTTCTACCCCGACGATTACTCCACTAGGAACGACACCTTGTCATTCTACCCTAGTGATTACTCCACTAGGAACAACATCTTGTCATTCTACCCCAGTGATTACTCCACTAGGAACAACATCTTGTCATTCTACCCAGTGATTACTCCACTAGGAACAACATCTTGTTATTCTACCCCAGTGAGTATGAGTTTTGCACATACACATATTTTCATAAAACAATCATATGTACTTAAGACCGTTCTCACATCTTAATCTCATGCATACTCAAATAATTCATCACACAAGAATTATGACATGACTGCACACACAACACATCTCATAATAATTAAAGTGTTCATACTTTCATTCATCAGCACTACATTTATCAAGCAATGCACACATATTCACTAATATGTTCCCATGCATTCTTCACATACAGTCACATATAATCAATATGCATTCACAATATCGTGCCAAACGGCAACGAACTTAATCACATTCATCCATACACTTTTAAATCAATTTAAACAATGTATATATTTGCCAAAAGGCCATATTTCACATTCAATTCCACAATCTAGGGTTCACGCCATACGGCTACCCATAGCATAACATATCACAACATACAACTATGCATTCAGAAAGATCGATCATAATCGAGCCAAACAATCAACATTGGATGGAACACAACAAGAAATAAGAATGTTGTCACGCTCGCTACACCCTTCGCTTAGCGAGTCCTTGGCGAACAAGCTCGCGAAGACAAACAGAAGCTACTGGAAGGATTCGCTACTGGCTCGCTGGAGCCTCGCCTATCGAACAACTCGCTATATCTCTCGCCACAGCGAATAAGGGTCATTTCCATTCTGCCCAATTCTAGGGACGTTCGCTGGCAGATTACTTAGCAAACGACTCGCCACTCTACTCGCCTAGTGAACGTGCTAACGAGTGTTTGCATACTCAAAAACCCCAACTGACCAAAAACCTCAGAAACTCCCGAAATCACCCGATTCAAAACCTACAAGTTCCAGTAGTCTTAGCCTAACATTTCTCGACTAAACTACACCATTAATTCCGGATTCTAACCGTTCAAACATCGGTTTCTATGGATTAAACCATTTCTGACCTAGAATGGGAAAAGATGGAAAACATCCAAACACACACATACATAATCACACACATTGATTAAGATAATAAGATTTCACACCCTTACCCGATTAATCGAATCCTAGAGATTGCTCTTGAGCTATCCAAGTTTTTCCTTTATTTTCTCCTCTTCTCTCTTCTTCCTCTTTCTTTTCTCTTCTTTCTATTTCTCTTTCTATCTATTTTCTTCTCCATTTTCTCTTATATATATCTATTCTATTTCTTTCCAAACATCTACTAATCCATTTTCTCACAAAATATCCAATCTTATCATTAATTGAGAAATATCTAAAATACTCTCCAACTTAATTTCCCAAACTCCAAATGATAAAATAGCATAATATGCAACATAACATATTAACACATTAATTCCACAAATAAAATAATAATCATCCAATAATTCAAATAATTAAAATAATCCCAATAAATCAATTAATTAATAGAAATAACTAATTATTAAAAATTGGACTGTTACACAACTCACCTACATCTGAGGGCGTCCAAGCCAGTAAGGAAATCCACTATAATAATATTAGTTCAAAGCTAGACTCCCCCGTTTACAACTTATCACCTAATCATTACTCGTGCTATTTCTATATATATATATATATGAGAAACCTCTATCACTTCCCACAATCACCTCAATGATAGAACCAGTCACAAATCAATGACAAGAACCAAAATAGAAGATTACACTTCCAATAAACAATACTTAGTTTTACTTAAAAGCTTTAAACTAAGAGCAATACACTCATGCTTAAAAGCTCATGAGTGAATAATTAACAACATACAATCAGTCTACCTCAATGTATCAAAAGATACAAGGGTGACTTATAACGAAAAACCTAAAGAGACTCTCAAAACCTAAGACTTTACACTTCCCCTAATTTTACAAAATTATGAAAGCCAAATTACAGTAGGTTTAGGTCTCTCTTTGTATACAGCTTAGCAGTCCATGGGCTTCAGAATCTTCTCCCAGATATTTCTTGATCCACATGCTAAGAGCTGTATCAATTGTGCAGAAAAATCTCCTTGAATCTTGGAAAAAATCATCAAGTTTGCTCAATTGTCTCAACATCCAATTTTAGAAACTTATGAACAGTTGGAGATCAAATCAAATGTTTCAGATTAAATATTCATGACCTACGAAAATAAGTGAGATATATCCAAATGAGATCTCACAAAATCAAATCAAATTTGTCAAGAATAAAACAATCTGTACTGATGGTCTGGTATAACATATCACAACATCTGTTAGAACATCTGCCCTCAAGGTTAATTGACCAACATGTTAGGACATCACACCTAACATCTTGTTGTGAACCATGTTTTAGCAAAATTTTTGCAAATCCTAAAACCATGGAATTTACAGTTACCACGTCCCCCTCCGCGACCCTGGTTGCTACGAGAGCGAGAACGGTTCCTGGGGAGGCGGTTGCCATACTGAGAGGTGTCTTCAGAAGGTCACTACTAAGTGGTATGCATGGCAATATGAGAGTCAATACTTACCATTTTAGCCATACCAGCTTCTCCCAAGGTGAGCCTAGAGCGAGCCTGATAGAATGCAGAAAGAGGATTACTCTGGTGAATCAAGGTGGCAACACTGCGGTAAGCTTCTGAAAGACCATATATCAGTGTAAGAACCAGGCGATGATTATTGACAGGATATTCGACATTTCTCAACTGGTTCGAGAGCATCTTAAGACGTTGACAGTAAGCGGAGACATTGGGAAAATCCTCCATGCGAGTGTTGGAGAAATCTTGCTTAAGAATGACAACACAAAAGTTTTAATTATCCTGAAAAATATATGCCAAACGATTCCATACTTCCATTGCAGTGGAGTTGGGTTCCAGAATAGTGGTCAACAAATCAGTAGAAATAGTGGAATAAATCCATTGAAGAATGATGACATATAGAGTGGTCAATTGTTCATGCTCGACGTCGGTAGGGGATGGTGGTGCTGTTCCTGTAGATGGAATGATGTGATGTAGGACTAAATGTGAGTGGGCATGAATGCGGAAAAGCTCGACCTAGGTTCCATATTGATCTTTTTCCATCTCAATAATAATAGGAATGGGGTTCCTAATATTGGAGACGACAAGAGCGGGATGAAACTCCGTTTTGAACCTTTGAGCATAACAACCTTGGGCGGGCCGAAATCACCAGTGGCAGAGGTGGTTGGACGGCTATTGGAATCGCTGTGTTCTGAATCAGACATGATTTGCAGTGGAAAGAAAACAATCACGAACAACAAGCACGACGTGGACAAGAAATTGAACACAAACAATAAGAACATTCGCAAGCAGAATTCCCAAATATGAATAGGCGGAATAACTTGTGTGTAGAGAAGGCACAACCCGGAGGAAAGAATGCACGATACGGTGGTGTTGTGTTCGTCGGAACAGAGATTGAAATCACGAACACATATCTGAATATTGTAACACCCCCTTTCTATACCCCCAAATTAATACATTTAATCAATTAGACACTTAGAAAATTTTATTTCATCAGAGTTTAATTAAAATTTAATTAAAACATGGTATATAAGAGGCGCATCACATTATCACGAAATTAAACACATACGATACCTGCTCAAAATAGATATGCAACAATGGGTAACCCACATCTCAATATTTAGAATAAAAGTGGAAACATCCAAATATTGAATCGATCACATTCATAAAAGTATATACAACCATTCAATCAATTCATGCTTTACAACCATATCCACAGCGGATACATACACAGATGTATCACAAGGAATCAAAACAAATGTAACTCCAAAGGAGTCAAAGGCTTCCTAACTACCCAGATGTTACATATCAGAGCCATTGACCAAAAAGAATGAAGACATCGCTTCACAAAAAGAACCTCCAGCTTCCTACTCTGCAATGCCTCATAGAGCATTATAAAACAGCAGAAGGGTGAGAAACAATATCATAACAGTTAATGCATAAAATTGTATATATACATATACTCATATTTGTATAAGTTATACTCAAATTATGTTCTCACCACATTAAGCATATACAATTAATTATGCCTCTACACATGCTCATGAACATTCACTATATGTTCCTCCAAACAATCATATATAACATACACAGTTACATTCATACAACTAATGCATCATACACAGATGACTCATGCAACTCATAGAGACTGACACACGACTCTATGCAGATGCAAATGCGGTACCGACTCATTTCAACAGATTCTCTAAGGAATCGAGTATTCAGCAGATTCTCCACGGAATCAAGTATTCAGCAGATTCTCCACGGAATCAATTATTCATCAGATTCTCCATGGAATCGAATATTCAGCAGATTCTCCACGGAATCAAATACTCTGCAGATTCTCCACGGAATCAAATACTCTAGTCAATCCTCCAAGGGATTACATGTTATGACCGATTCTCCGAGGAATCACACAATGCAACCAATTCTCCAAGGAATCTAAAGTAACCATCGTATCATACGAGGTTCTGCAAATCCTCCGAGGGATCATTCAACACGAAAATGCATACTAAGATGCTACATAATGCTAATCCTCCGAGGGATCGATCAACACAGAATGCATACTATGTTCACAAACATACTCATTGCATTTATCACATACATCGCATATATCTATCATGCATTCACATTATGCACCATTTCACACATGGTTTACACACATATCAGCCTATCAATGCGTTTCTATTCAATTCAAGCAAATACACAAGATTATCAAACATTCAAGATTCACCATTGGCTCTACAATCTAGGATTCACGCCTTTCGGCCACCCACAACACGACATGTCGAAACAGTTCACACATCAATCATTCATATAGGCATTAATCATAATTGAATCGGCCAAAAAAATCATGCTATGAATAAACAGCAAAACAAATAACACTGTCAGGTTCGCCAACCTTCGCCTGGCGAAGCCACGCAGCGAATGCTCGCTGGCCTTCGCCTGGCGAACTTCCCAGCAAAGTCCACTGGGAGTAATTCTGGAATTACTCGCTGAGGCTCGCTACACACTTGCCTGGCGAACCTTCTCCAACTCACTTCGCCTGGCGAACTTGCCAGCGAAGACAGGGTGTTTGCTTCTGACTTGCTTCGCTACAGCTCGCTGGACTTCGCCTGGCGAAGCTTCATTGCCATTCGCCTGGCGAGCCTGCGAAGACAGAACTTCCATGGCTGTCTCAAGAGCCCAAACTCCACAAAATCAACCGATTAAATCCAAACCAGTCTCAGTGGCACAACCCTACCATCACCCGACTAAACTACATCGTCTAATCCGAGTTCTAACCGATTAAAACCTCATTCTACTCACAAAACCAACTTCTAACCTAAGTGGGAAAAAGAGTAGAAACTCTACAAAATCCAAAACACATACACATACAATCATATACATTAAAGAGATGATGGAGTTTCACACCCTTACCGATCGATTGCAAGCTTTGGTGATGACCCCTTGATGATTCTAGGTTTTCCTCTCTACTTTCTCTTCTCTTTCTCTTCTCCTCTTTTCTTTCTCTTGTTTTTCTTCTTATGTTACTATCTTTCTTTCTTTTCCTCTCTTATTCTATTTCTATCTCTATTTCTTTCCTCTCAAATTCTTTCCAACACTTACCAATCAATTCTCACACTAAATTGCTAAATGTCTAAAATGCCCTTTTTACTCTAATTCCCCCGAAAACTCTCCGAATCGGTAAAAATAGATAAAATAAGCAAACACCACATAGTAATATATAATTTCTCAATTTAAAACAAACATCAATTAAATAAATTAAAAGACTCAACAATTAATGGGAATTCAGAATCAGGGCGTTACAACTCTCCCCCACTTTAGAAATTTTCGTCCTCGAAAATATTACCTGATTCAAACAACTCTGGATGCGATTCTCGCATCTTGCTCTCCAACTCCCAAGTCATGTTGCCTTCTGTGGCACCTCCCCAGGACACTTTCACAAGCGCAATGTCCTTGCCTCTTAGTTTCTTAACTTCGCGGTCCAAAATACTAACCGGTAAAACTTCAACTGTAAGGCTATCTCTTACTTCAACTTCATCCATTGGGATAACATGTGACGGATCCGGAACATACTTCCGAAGTTGCGAGACATGGAATACATCATGCAAATTCGAAAGGTTCGGAGGTAACACCACACGATAAGCCACAGCACCAACTCGTGCGACAATCTGATACGGGCCAATAAAACGAGAAGTCAACTTTCTCGACTTCAAAGCACGACCCACACCCGTAACCGGTGTAACTCTCAAAAACACATGGTCGCCCTCTTGAAACTCAAGATCCTTTCTCCTTTTATTATGATAACTTTTCTGTCTACTCTGAGAAGCTCTCATCTTTTCCCGAATAAATTTCACCTTTTCCGTCGTTTGATGTACCATTTCCGGACCAACTACCGACTTTTCACCTATCTCATGCCAACACAGAGGTGTTCGACATCTCCGACCATATAAAGCCTCAAATGGCGCCATACCAATACTCGAATGGAAACTGTTATTATAGGTGAACTCAATCAACGCTAAATAACCGTCCCACGCACCACCTTGTTCAAGCACACAAGCACGCAACAAATCTTCTAACGATTGAATCGTCCTCTCGGTTTGACCATCTGTTTGCGGATGATATGCCGAACTCAATCTCAACTTAGAACCCAAGGCACCTTGCAAACTCTCCCAAAATCTTGAAGTAAATCTAGGATCTCTATCCCACACAATACTCTTAGGAACTCCATGAAGCTTCACAATAGTGCCAACATAAATCTCGGCCAACCTTTCCAAAGAATAAGTAATATCAAACGGAATAAAGTGAGCCGATTTAGTAAGCCTATCAACAATCACCCAAATAGCATTATGTACTCTTTGCGTATTCGGCAATCCCATAACAAAATCCATCGATATACTATCCCATTTCCATTCCGGAATATCCAACGGTTGCATCAATCCACTAGGCTTCTGATGCTCCACCTTAGACTTCTGGCAAGTCAAACACGAGTACACAAAACAAGCAACATCGTTTTTCAATCCAGACCACCAAAAGATCTTCTTCAAATCCTGATACATCTTATTCGCTCCCGGATGAATACTCAAGTTACTCCGATGTCCCTCTTCCAATATCATCTTTTTCAAATCCGCATCATCGGGAATACAAATACGACCTCGAAACCTCAAAACTCCTAATTCATCAACTTTGAAATCTTCATTTCCATTCGTCATCAAATCCACAAATTTCAAATCCAACTTTTGCTTTTCACACACCGTAGCAAGGAAATCATTCGTGACATGCAACATACCAAGCTTCACACTACTCGGTGTTAACTCACAAACCAAACTCAAATCTCTAAAGTTCTCCAAGAGTTCCCACTCTCTAACCATCAAAGTAGACACGTGCAACGACTTCCGACTTAAGGCATCGGCTACCGCATTCGCCTTACCCGGATGATAATTTAAACCAAAATCATAGTCCTTCAAAAGTTCTAGCCATCTCCTTTGCCTCATATTCAATTCTTTTTGATCAAACAAATACTTCAAACTCTTGTGATCGCTAAAAACTTCAAATCTTGCACCATAAAGATAGTGCCTCCAAATTTTCAAAACGAACACTACGGCCGCTAACTCCAAATCATGAGTAGGATAATTCTTTTCATGTACTCTAAACTGTCTAGAAGCATACGCCACGACCTTCCCATCTTGCATCAATACACCACCCAATCCTGACAAGGAAGCGTCGCAATAAACCACAAAAGGTTCCGTAGGATTTAGAAAAATCAAAACCGGCGCTGTCGTTAACCTTCTCTTTAATTCCATGAAACTCTCTTCACAATTAACATCCCAAATAAAAGCCTTTCCTTTACAAGTCAACTGCGTTAACGGAAGTGCTAACTTTGAAAATCCTTCGATAAACCTCCGGTAGTTACCGGCCAAGCCCAAAAAGCTTCGAATTTCCGTAACTGATCTTGGAGTCTCCCATTGCATTATCGCATCGATCTTGGATGGATCCACACTAATACCATTGCCGGAAATAATATGTCCAAGAAAACTCACCTTCGATAACCAAAATTCACACTTAGACAACTTTGCGTACAACTTCTTCTCTTTCAAAATCCGCAACACAATCCTTAAATGTTCTTCATGTTCCTCTCGAGACTTAGAATAAATCAAAATGTCATCGATAAACACTACCACTAAACGATCCAACTGCTCGTGGAAGATACGGTTCATATATTCCATGAAAACACCCGGCGCATTAGAAACTCCGAATGGCATCACCGTATACTCATAGTGACCATATCGTGTTCTAAAAGCCGTCTTCGAAATATCTTCTTCCTTAACCCGAATCTGGTGATAACCGGATCTCAAATCAATCTTACTAAAAACACGGGCTCCAACTAATTGATCCATCAAATCGTCGATTCTTGGAAGCGGATACTTGTTCTTAATTATCACCTTATTCAACTGCCGATAATCAATACACAATCGCATACTACCATCCTTCTTCTTTACCAATAATACCGGCGCACCCCAAGGAGAAACACTTGGTCTTACAAATCTCTTATCCAACAAATCATTCAACTGCTTCTTCAATTCCACCAACTCCGATGCCGACATCCGATACGGGGCCATCGAAATCGGTCTAGTACCCGGAACTAGATCAATAGAAAATTCAACCTCTCTCTTTGGCGGCACATCCGCAACATCTTCCGGAAACACTTCAGGAAATTCACAAACCACAGGAAACACGTCGAGCTCAACTTTGCTCTCCACCGACAACGATGCAAACAAACCAAACAACTGAGCTTCGTCCGCTAAAAGTTTCTTCAACTCTTTAGTGGAAAGAAAACCCTCGTTTTCACCATCTTCCAAAGAAGGAAACCTTACTAACTTGTGATAGCAATCCAGATGAACTCTATTAAATTGCAACCAGTTCATACCCAAGATTACGTCCAAACCTTCCAACGGCAAACACACTAAATCCATAACGAAGTCCTTACCATACATGGTCAAAGGACAACTTGCACACACCAAAGAAGTAGTTACCGACCCCGAAGCGGGAGTTCCAATAACCATACCACTACTCAAAGAAACCATACACAAATATAACCGCTTAGCACACGCAAGAGAGATGAACGAGTGAGTCGCTCCAGTATCAATAATAGCAACTAAAGGCATATCATTAATAAAGCATGTACCTTTAATCAAACGATCCGCCGCATTAGTAGCGTCTGAACCTGCTAATGCGAATACTTTTCCGCCCGCCGGAGCTTGCTTCAGTTTGGTACAATTCGGGCTAATGTGACCCACCTCGCCACAATTAAAACACTTCACAGCATTCTTTCTACACTCTGCTGCATCATGTCCAAGGAGCCCACAGTTGGAACACTTCGCCTTGAACTTTCCACAATCATAAGACTTGTGGCCCATCACGCCACACTTAAAACATTTGATCGCACCGGAACCTCCTCCGGGTCTCCTATCAAAGTTTCCCCTATGTTTGCCCTTATCAGCAGGCGTCACATAAGGTCCGCTTCGTACTTGCGGCTTCCCTCTCCTCTCGCTCAAACCCTTATAATGAGTAGAACGAGCTCTACTGTCTTCTTCATAAATTCTACAACACTCGGTCAAATCCGAAAACCTTCGTATTCTTTGATAACCCACCGCTTGCTTTATCTCAGGACGCAAGCCATTCTCATACTTGATACATTTGGAAAATTCCGCCGTAACCGCATCATAGTGAGGGTGAAACTTCACTAACTCAGTAAACTTAGCGGTGTAGTCCACCACCGACATATTACCTTGTTTCAACTCCAGAAATTCCATTTCTCTCTTCCCTTTAACACTTTCGGGATAATACTTCCTTAGAAACTCAGTATGAAATAAATCCCACGTAATCTCCTCATCGTCGACCTCAAGAACTTGCCTCACGCTGACCCACCAGTTATCAGCCTCTCCTCTCAGCATGTGAGTCCCTAGTCTCACCTTGTTCCCTTCAGCACAATCCATCACCCTAAAGATCCTCTCAATTTCCTTTAACCATATCTGAGCACCATCCGGATCAAATCTCCCTTTGAACACCGGTGGTTGGTTCTTCCTGAACTCATCATTCGCATTCACGTTAGGTGCACCCTGCACAACTCTGGCCATAGCCTCTAACGCCGCTGCCATAGCATTGTCATTACGACCTGCCATATTCTGAGGATTCCCAAAAATAACAACAAGGTTAAACAACCGTTCAACCAACACAACAACAAGACAGACACGACTGACTCAACACTGGCTCTGATACCACTTAATGTAACACCCCCTTTCTATACCCCCAAATTAATACATTTAATCAATTAGGCACTTAGAAAATTTTATTTCATCAGAGTTTAATTAAAATTTAATTAAAACATGGTATATATGAGGTGCATCACATTATCACGAAATTAAACACATACGATACCTGCTCAAAATAGATATGCAACAATGGGTAACCCACATCTCAATATTTAGAATAAAAGCGGAAACATCCAAATATTGAATCGATCACATTCATAAAAGTATATACAACCATTCAATCAATTCATGCTTTACAACCATATCCACAGCGGATACATACACAGATGTATCACAAGGAATCAAAACAAATGTAACTCCAAAGGAGTCAAAGGCTTCCTAACTACCCAGATGTTACATATCAGAGCCATTGACCAAAAAGAATGAAGACATCGCTTCACAAAAAGAACCTCCAGCTTCCTACTCTACAATGCCTCATAGAGCATTATAAAACAGCAGAAGGGTGAGAAACAATATTATAACAGTTAATGCATAAAATTGTATATATACATATACTCATATTTGTATAAGTTATACTCAAATTATGTTCTCACCACATTAAGCATATACAATTAATCATGCCTCTACACATGCTCATGAACATTCACTATATGTTCCTCCAAACAATCATATATAACATACACAGTTACATTCATACAACTAATGCATCATACACAGATGACTCATGCAACTCATAGAGACTGACACACGACTCTATGCAGATGCAAATACGGTACCGACTCATTTCAACAGATTCTCTAAGGAATCGAGTATTCAGCAGATTCTCCACGGAATCAAGTATTCAGCAGATTCTCCACGGAATCAAATATTCATCAAATTCTCCACGGAATCGAATATTCAGCAGATTCTCCACGGAATCAAATACTCTGCAGATTCTCCACGGAATCAAATACTCTAGTCAATCCTCCAAGGGATTACATGTTATGACCGATTCTCCGAGGAATCACACAATGCAACCGATTCTCCAAGGAATCTAAAGTAACCATCGTATCATACGAGGTTCTGCAAATCCTCCGAGGGATCATTCAACACGAAAATGCATACTAAGATGCTACACAATGTTAATCCTCCGAGGGATCGATTAACACAGAATGCATACTATGTTTACAAACATACTCATTGCATTTATCACATACATCGCATATATCTATCATGCACTCACATTATACACCATTTCACACATGGTTTACACACATATCAGCCTATCAATGCGTTTCTATTCAATTCAAGCAAATATACAAGATTATCAAACGTTCAAGATTCACCATTGGCTCTACAATCTAGGATTCACGCCTTTCGGCCACCCACGGCACGACATGTCGAAACAGTTCACACATCAATCATTCATATAGGCATTAATCATAATTGAATCGGCCAAAAAAATCATGCTATGAATAAACAGCAAAACAAATAACACTGTCAGGTTCGCCAACCTTCGCCTGGCGAAGCCACGCAGCGAATGCTCGCTGGCCTTCGCCTGGCGAACTTCCCAGCGAAGTCCACTGGGAGTAATTCTGGAATTACTCGCTGAGGCTCGCTACACACTCGCCTAGAAAACCTTCGCCAACTCACTTCGCCTGGCGAACTTGCCAGCGAAGACAGGGTGTTTGCTTCTGACTTGCTTCGCTACAGCTCGCTGGACTTCGCCTGGCGAAGCTTCGCTGCCATTCTCCTGGCGAGCCTGCGAAGACAGAACTTCCATGGCTGTCTCAAGAGCCCAAACTCCACAAAATCAACCGATTAAATCCAAACCAGTCTCAGTGGCACAACCCTACCATCACCCGACTAAACTACATCGTCTAATCCGAGTTCTAACCGATTAAAACCTCATTCTACTCACAAAACCAACTTCTAACCTAAGTGGGAAAAAGAGTAGAAACTCTACAAAATCCAAAACACATACACATACAATCATATACATTAAAGAGATGATGGAGTTTCACACCCTTACCGATCGATTGCAAGCTTTGGTGATGACCCCTTGATGATTCTAGGTTTTCCTCTCTACTTTCTCTTCTCTTTCTCTTCTCCTCTTTTCTTTCTCTTGTTTTTCTTCTTATGTTACTATCTTTCTTTCTTTTCCTCTCTTATTCTATTTCTATCTCTATTTCTTTCCTCTCAAATTCTTTCCAACACTTACCAATCAATTCTCACACTAAATTGCTAAATGTCTAAAATGCCCTTTTTACTCTAATTCCCCCGAAAACTCTTCGAATCGGTAAAAATAGATAAAATAAGCAAACACCACATAGTAATATATAATTTCTCAATTTAAAACAAACATCAATTAAATAAATTAAAAGACTCAACAATTAATGGGAATTCAGAATCGGGGCGTTACAAATATCGCACAAAGTGAGAAAGAAACACGCGGGTTCTTGTGCACAGTGGTGCAATGTGCGTCGACAACACGAACATAACAGAGAGCGAGAAATACGGTGGCTCTCGTGTTCGGTGGCGGTGTTACGTAGATGACGAAGGTCCTGTTGCGGCGATGACCGCTTCAACAAAGGAAAAGAAGTAAACACACATTTTTGGTTTATATATATATATATATATATATATATATATATATATATATATATATATATATATATATATATATATATATATATATATATATATATATAAATATATATATATATATATATATATATAAATATATATAAATATATATATATATATATATATATATATATATATATATATATATATATATATATATATATATATATATATATATAAATATATATATATATATATATATATATATATATATATATATATATATATATATATATATATATATATATATATATATATATATATATATATATATATATATATATATATATATAAATATAAATATATATATATATATATATATAAATATATATATATATATATATATATATATATATATATATATATATATATATATATATATATATATATATATATATATATATATATATATATATATATATATATATATATAAATATAAATATATATATATATATATATATATATATATATATATATATATATATATATATATATATATATATATATATATATATATATATATATATATATATATATATATATATATATATATATATATATATATATATATATATATATATATATATATATATATATATATATATATATATATATATATATATATATATATATATATATATATATATATATATATATATATGTATTTTTGAAGAGAGGGATCAATTAAAGTTGATACCATGTGAGATAATGGAATTCCTTGCTTTCTCATTCATGTGACTAGAATATACATAACTATTATGTAACGTTTGATTAACTATCTAATTATGATACAACATAATTACAGAAAACTAATTTTAGACAATTATGACAAAATATTCTATTCTATCACTAATCACTCAGATGAACACGATCACACAAGATTTTCCACTTTCTCTCTTTCGTAGTTTGAAGTTTCACGTCTCAGAATAATTTTTGACTTTATCACACAAAAGCCTCGAGTCTTATTGATGAGGTTTGCGATATTTTTGTATTAGTTGCCATCTGTTGCACCCCAAAATTTGACCAACATTTATTCACCCATCAAGTGTTTGAAGTTTGATACCTTCATCAGAAAGTTCAAAAGATCCTCAGAGGAATTGGTTGAAACCAAGGTTGTGTGCTTCATAGCTTGAGAGTTGTGGGAGCTCCTCAGATGACTCTGAGACTTTGAGAATGAATTTGAAGCTTTGGGAAAGTTTATGAGATGTCTTGAAAGCCATCATGAAGCCCAGAGAGGTCATTGTGCAAGAATTCAGAAGATTCAACCATGAATGGTAGAATTAGGGTTTTGACTGGGTTAATCCTAGGTCAGCTGAAGATTTGGAGAAGGTTGAGACCTAATCCAAGGGCCATGAGATCATGGAATGATGTATGGAGATGTTATAAAGATGATTCCTAGACCAACTCATCATGATTGAGGAGTTTGAGAAGTTTTAAGTTAGGGTTTCCAAGGATTGACAGTGAAAAAACCCTAGTTTGATCTCCATCTTCCAGGCAGTTTTAGCTCAGGATATGATTGTTATCTCATCTTCCCCACAACATGAATGTTGTAGAGCTTGTTCTTAGATTTAATTTTAGTGGTATAAGTCCTTGATAGAATGTGCAGAGCTCAAGTTATGGCTTCGACAAATTACAGGTCATCTGAGGTGTGTGAATCTGGGTCCTTGAAAGTCACCCAACTTGCAGACAACTTTTGCCCTAGTAGGATGATTCCTATGATCTCTTAGTAAACATGAATGTTGAAGAGCATCTTCTTAGCTTTCTATAGAGTACTAGAAGTCTTTGATAGGATTTGTAGAACTCAACTTATGGTTTGAACAAGACAGGGGTATTTTGGTCATTTGGAAGTTATAGGTCATTTTAAGCAAAGGCCATATCTCCTATTTCCAAGCCTCAAATGAAAAAACTCAAAACATCAAAGTTGTTAAAAATGGCATTTTAAGCCTAGAAAAGTGGTCATGAATTGTTGGAAAAGCTTGTAGCAAGGATTGATAAGAATGGGTGAAAATGACCTAAAAATGACTTATAACTTAAATGGATCCAAGTTGGAAATTGGTTTGGGAGATCTACAAATCCAAAATAGGTCATCCAATATGTCATTTTAAATCCAAACATCATTTTAAAAACAATGGTTCAAGTACATTTTTGATTTGAGGTCTTAAAATGGGGTTACTTTGTAAAGTTGTTACTTTCATAATAAGGAACCTTTGAAAAACTTGGCATAAGGCAAGGTTGAGCTTGTTTTTGCACATTCCCTTTCAATATCTTATGTAAGGATATTTTGGCACAAAATTAAGAAGTCTTAATGCATGAAATGAGATGATACAACATATCACTACATGAGATTTTCCATGATATTCTAGCTCTTTCTAGATGAATCTAGAATCTTCTATGGATTGTTATATAACAAGTGGATCATAATGAAGAAAAGGTTGGTGAATTCATTGGTGAAGAGTGAGGGAGAGAAGTGGATTTCAAAGTTTCTTCAAATAGAAGCAAGGCACGATTTGGATCTCTACAAGCTTCTTCCATCAAAACCATTGCAAACAGAAGAGAGTACACCATTAGAGGAGTGTTTGGAAGAGATAGCAAGCTCTGAATCCATCTGTTCACACCTCCACCATCACCATTTGACAGGTTGGTGATTCTCCTCATACCACCTTATTTATGTACATTTGATCAAGTTTCTAGGTGTAGAATTGGCATGCTAGGTTAGTTGATCAGTTTCTGAGAGTTAGAGGAAGATCCATGAGGTTTCATGGCAGGGTGATGTTTCTTCAAGATTCAAGAATAGGCTGTTTAGGGAGTATTAATGGGCATGTGATAGCATAGAATGATGAGGGCAACGCCATGAACAAGTTTCTACCATTAGAATTAAGTTTCATCGTGATTGATCTCAGAAGAAAATGGTGAAACCCTAACCTTCGTGCGTTCTGTTAGAGTGTTACAAGATGTTTCAGTGAAAACTATTGGCACCATCGTGTTCTTGGAGAGAAGTGGATCATCTTTGCTTTTGGAATTTTTGAATTCCATCAAGTAACCAGGGAGAACGATCGGTTTGAATATTCGTGCATGAACCTGGCAAGTCTGAAACCCTAATGGAAGTTTGGAGAAGACGATCCCTCCACCGTTGGATCGTTCTGGTTATTTGACTAAATAATCTCATCGTGCGGCCTCAATTCAAACAAGAAGCGGAGGGAAACCTCCCATCCAAAACGCCGCGTTTGAATAAGTGGTAAATCTTGGGCCTCAGCCAATCCATGATATTCGCACCCCCGCGTGGAGCCCAGTCCAATTTTCAACTGAAAACTAATGCTTTTTGCACCGAATGTTTATCTTTTTCTCTTATTTTTTTAATTAATTTTTCTGTAACGCATGGGCCCAGGGCATTCGCTAATGGCACCCCCCATCCCTGGCCCATCTGGGAATTGAACTAGGGCGCTTTTCTTGTTACACCTCCCCCCGATTTCATTCATTTCTTTTATTTTGTTTTTCTTTTATATTTTCTTGTTTGTAAATAATTCATAGAAAATTGGAAAATAGATATTTTTTAATTCTTGTTTTTTCTATAGGTTTATAATTTTGTCTAGAAAATTAATAAAAATAAAAATTCCATTTTATTTTTAGTTTAGTATTTTTAGAATATTATTCTTTTAAATAGCTTTTTAATAGGTTTAGTTTGATACTCAATTTTGTAGAATTTATTCTAGGACCTCCCCTTAATCTTTTGGAGCCATTCTTTTTGGTGTGATTAGATATTGAATCATAGTTTCCCATAGTATTTAATTCATGATTTTTAGATTAAAATTTGATTAGTTTAATTAGGCTAGCATTAGGGTACTATAATTAGGGTTTAAGAATGCATAGGTGAAATAAATCATTCTCTGTTGAGAGTTTTGACTTGATTTTTGAGTATGGGCATATAGGGATGTTATGGGTAGATGTTATAGACCCTTGTAAATGATTGTTAGATTTTTCCCCTTGGTCTTTATATTTTTAGATATTTTCTGAATAGAACTGATTGTATTGACTGTCTGTGTGATGTTTGTCTATCTCTGGGGTTTATCTTTGGGGAATTGTTGTGGGGCTTGGTTTGCTTTGAAGATCTTGTTGAGGAGCATGATGAAGGAGAAGATTGTATATCAAGACTCAGAGGTTGAGAGGTTGGAGCTTGTTCTCTGTTTGTGAGGTTTGAGATCCTGAAGTTTGAGGGAAGTTCATGGTACTTTCCTGAGGAAGGCACTATGGATGTCTTTCATTCTTTCTTCTCACCTATTTCTTAAGTATCCAATGATGTTAGAGCCTTCATGTGAGTTTAGTTTCTCCTGAGGAGGAACGTAAACCGATCACAGTTGTTGAGCCACATGGGATACGATTCCTAAGTGGAAGCCCCCTAGTACTTTCCTGAGGAAGGTCCTATGGGTCTATTCACTTAGTTCCCTTAGTTCATCTAGGATTTTTTAAGTATCCAATGATGTTGGAGCCTTCATGTGAGTTTAGTTTCTCCTGAGGAGGAATGTAAACTGATCACAGTTGTTGAGCCACATGGGATACAACTCCTAAGTGGAAGCCTCCTAGTACTTTCCTGAGGAAGGTCCTATGGGTCTATTCACTTAGTTCCCTTAGTTCATCTAGGATTTCTTAAGTATCCAATGATGTTGGAGCCTTCATGTGAGTTTAGTTTCTCCTGAGGAGGAACGTAAACCGATCACAGTTGTTGAGCCACATGGGATATGAGTCCTAAGTACAAGCCTCCTAGTGCTTTCCTGAGGAAGACACTATGGGTCTGCTTACTTAGCTCCCTTTCTTTGGTAAGCTTGTTTTGAAGCTTGAAGACTGGGATTGATTCCTTTAGGGCTTTGCTTAGATTTGATTAGGGTTTTGTTTTAGGATTAGGGAGAGCTTAGATGTAGATAATTTCTTTCTCAAGCATGGGGTTTGTTTGCCTGATGGCACTTCATTTCTTTTATCTGTATATTGCTTGATAGCATGTTGTTTATTTTCAGTATGATTACTGTTATTTCATGACTGGCTTGAGGTTGAGATGAGCTTGTGGAGGCTGAAGCCCCACACACATTTCCTCCCTCACTTGCATTGCATGCATTTTACTGTTAAGCTGATGCTTTGTCTGTTTTGGTGTATCATTGACATGATCCCTTAGGACTCTCATTTCCTTTGATAAGGATTTGATGATAGACTTTTAGGTTGAAACCTATGCATGACAACTTCTAGGAGTTCCCTGTTCAAACCTCAACCATAGGATGAATCCATGGCATGATAACAGTAGGACTTGATAGTCTCCCTCCTAGTTGGGCCTGTTCTCTTCTCATCTCAAAGCAGTTTAAGATACAGTAATCATGAATGATTTCTTTCGTACGTTACGAGCCTTAAGCTATCTGAGAAAGGATTGTGGGAGAATTCCTTTTCCACAGTCTGGATGTTTAGTATGGTACCCTTTGGGTGACATGCGACGCATTCACTCTCAGGTCATAGTCTCTAGTGCGGTTGAAATCGCAAACACAATAAAAAACACTTCTTTCAAAACAGGAAATAAGCCGTAGTTTCCCGAACTACGTTTGCTCTGATCTTCCATACAGTGTGGAAGTACGTAGGCATAGGATGCGATATCCTAGCGAGCAACCTTTCCCCCTTCACCCGTAGTTAGCCGAACTACGTTGACTCTGATTTCTCATTCTCTGATGAGAATACGTAGGCATAAAGTGCGATGCTTTGCCGAGTCATTTTTCTTTTCTTTTTCAGCCAGCCTTGATAGGTAGATAGAATAAAACCAACCCGTCCAAGTAAACAAACAAGCGTGGATCCCGTCGAGTACGACGGACGTGAGGGTGCTAATACCTTCCCCTTGCGTAACCGACTCCCGAACCCAGACAATGGTTGCGACGACCTTGTCTTACCCTTATTCGTCAGGTTTTTCCGATCGTTTCCTTTCCCGCTCTGAGGGATAAATAACGAAAGGTGGCGACTCTTCTGTCATGCCGACACCTTATTTTCGCGCAAGCGACACCATCATCTGAGATGTTTTAAATCACCAGTGATCATTAACCCTGAGTTTTTACTTGATAGTCGCTAGACTAAAGTGTTGACTTTAAACATAAGTTTTTGACCATTTGAGCTAACTTTAGTAGTTGCATGACTTCAAGACTTCAAGTGTTCTTTGGCCGTTTGAGCTAACTTTAGTAGTTGTTTGACTTCAAGACTTTGAGACTTCATGTATTGTCATCATCAAAACCACTTTAAGTGTTATCATCATCATCAAAACCATGACATCATCAAAGCTAAAGAGTGGTTTTGAATCTTACTATCTATGAACTTTATTATATTAAATCACTTGTTGATTTTACATGCAAGCACATAGATCCACCACATTTAAAGCCTATTTTACTTTGTCATCAACTATTTATGTTCTCGTAATTTTTTTAGCATATTAAAAGATTTAAACTATATGATGGATGGACTTTTTAAATATAAATAGTTTGATATAAATAACAAATAAAAAGTTTTTGTTTTTTTTAAAAATAAAATTATTTTATAACATTAAATAATTTTATAATTGTACTAAAATTAACGACAAGACATAAAAAAGAATAAACTTTCTTTAATCGTAGGTATTAAATTAATTTAGAAAGAGAATATTTGTTTAACAAACTATTTTTTTGGACAAAGTTTATTAAACTATTTAAAAAAAACTAATGACAATAATAAATCTTTTACACACAAATTAAATTAATATTAAATTGGATAATTTAGAAATACTTTAAAATCATTTAGTAAAATTGTGTAACAATGATATGTAATTACATGCTTTTTTATAATTATTTTGAGTCATATTTTATTTAATTTTCATATACATACCACTTAATAATATTGTTTCACAATAAAACATCAAAAGTTTCATTATTGCAGCACTACATTTCAATTATTTTTTTTTGTGAAAATTTGATATTTGATATATATATATATATATATATATATATATATATATATATATATATATATATATATATATATATATATATATATATATATATATATATATATATATATATATATATATATATATATATATATATATATGTGTGTGTGTGTGTATATATATATATATATATATATATATATATATATATATATATATATATACACATATATATATATATATATATATATATATATATATATATATATATATATATATATATATATATATATATATATATATGTAAATTTTTTTGTGAAAATATTAAATCTGTATAATATAAAAAAAAAAAGTAAAATTAAAGAAAAAATCTTTTTTGATTTTCTTCGGTAACAAGAAACCGACTCACTTAACCCAAGTTCTTACTTCATCGAATCGAAATATCCACTATAAAACCCAACAACCCAAACCCTCTCTAACTACGATTCTTATTTCACTTTTTTCACATCTCAATTTCTCTCTCAAAATTCCCAATTCTCTTCGTCTTCTACAATGGCTAACCAACCTGAATCCTCAGATTCGTAAGACTTTTCACCATCTCAGATCTCTCTTTTCTCCGATTTCTCATTCGTGTTTCGATTTCGATTTTCATTATTGTAATCGTTTTTTGAATCTGATTTGTTTGTGTTTTTTTTCACCTTTTCAGAAAGGGAACCAAACGTGACTTCAGCACTGCTATCTTAGAGCGGAAGAAGGCACCAAACCGTCTCGTCGTCGATGAGGCCGTCAACGACGATAACTCAGTCGTCGCACTTCATCCTGAAACCATGGAGAAACTTCAACTTTTTCGCGGCGATACCATTCTGATCAAGGTAATATAATTCTAATTCTAATCCGAAGAAACCCTAGGGCAAAATCTTAGAATCTTTCCTAAGAGGATCTAAGTGTAATATGTTTTTTTTTGTTGATTAGGTTTTTAATTTGTTAAATGGTTGTTTGTTTTGTTGGATTGTTAGGGGAAGAAGAGGAAAGATACAATTTGTATAGCACTTGCTGATGATACTTGTGATGAGCCAAAGATTAGAATGAACAAGGTTGTGAGAAACAATCTTAGGGTTAGGCTTGGAGATGTTGTTTCGGTTCATCAATGCCCTGATGTCAAATATGGAAAGCGAGTTCACATTCTTCCTGTGGATGATACTATTGAAGGGGTTACTGGGAATCTCTTTGATGCCTACTTAAAACGTGAGTTACAGTATTGATTTTTATTTTGTACAAAACGCTTTTTTATTTAACATCATCTTTACTTGTTCCCTTTTGATTAGACTAGGCTTGAAAAATAAACTACTAGTTTATTGTATTATAGCTTTGTTTTGGGTCTCTTATTGTTACCCGATCAATATTTGGTTGTTAGTGGCCATAGTGTTGTAGCTTAGCGGAATTTGAACAATTGTTAGTGTTCTGTGATATGCTATTTTAGAACAAAGTGTTTTCATATAGCCGAGTAGTGCTGCAATTCACAGTCTATAGAAGTTTGAACAAACTGTTTTTTTTTTCAGTGAAACTTAATAGACAACACTGCACTTGATAAGTTTTTTTTTTTTGATACTGGCTGAATCACTGTCGAGATACTTTTTGATTTTCATTTTGTGAGAATTTAAAATGAATGACTCTTATGAATAAATATTGGCTTCCTTATGCTTGACTTGCATATGAATAAGGCTTCGATTTAGCTCACTAACATATGTTTCACAATGAATTATATTTGCATTGTTATTTAGTATGCATACTCACTGCTGTTTTCTTTTGCAGCTTATTTCTTGGAGGCTTATCGTCCAGTTAGAAAGGGAGATTTCTTCCTTGTGAGGGGAGGGATGAGAAGTGTGGAATTCAAAGTTATTGAATGTGATCCTCAGGAGTATTGTGTTGTTGCGCCTGACACTGAGATCTTCTGTGAAGGAGAGCCTGTTAAAAGGGAAGATGAGAATAGACTAGATGAGGTTGGTTATGATGATGTTGGTGGTGTTAGAAAGCAGATGGCTCAGATTCGTGAACTGGTGGAACTGCCATTGAGACATCCACAATTATTCAAGTCAATTGGTGTTAAGCCACCAAAAGGGATTTTGTTGTATGGACCTCCTGGATCCGGTAAGACTTTAATTGCACGAGCTGTTGCAAATGAAACTGGTGCTTTCTTTTTCTGCATCAATGGCCCTGAGATCATGTCAAAGTTGGCTGGTGAGAGTGAAAGTAATTTGAGGAAGGCATTTGAAGAAGCTGAGAAGAATGCACCCTCAATCATCTTCATTGATGAGATAGATTCCATTGCTCCAAAGAGGGAGAAGACCAATGGTGAAGTTGAGCGTAGAATTGTTTCTCAACTCTTGACTCTCATGGACGGGCTTAAATCACGTGCACATGTTATTGTTATGGGAGCAACAAATCGTCCCAATAGCATTGATCCAGCTCTTAGGAGGTTTGGAAGGTTTGATCGGGAGATAGATATTGGTGTACCAGATGAAGTTGGACGTCTTGAGGTTCTTCGTATCCATACAAAAAATATGAAGCTTTCAGAAGACGTGAGATTGAATCCTTCCCCCTTAGTTGTGTTTTGATTTGGACATTATGTGATCTGATGTTTTGACATTCTGTAATCTGAATTTTGTTCTTCTGTTTAATCTACAGGTTGATTTGGAAAAGATTGCTAAGGAAACCCATGGTTATGTTGGTGCTGATTTAGCTGCATTGTGTACCGAAGCTGCACTTCAGTGTATCAGAGAGAAAATGGATGTGATTGATCTTGAGGATGAAACCATTGATGCTGAGATATTAAACTCAATGGCGGTCACTAATGAACATTTCCATACTGCACTTGGATCAAGCAATCCCTCTGCTCTCCGTGAAACTGTAAGTACTGTAGCATATCTGTATTTGTATACCAATGCTAAACTTGTTATGCTCTTAATCTTTGAGATTAGACCTTCAAGAACTTATTTATATCTAACTTCGACTTTGCTAATGAACCAGGTTGTTGAAGTGCCCAATTGCAGCTGGGAAGATATCGGTGGTCTTGAAAATGTTAAGCGAGAACTCCAGGAGGTAACTCAAGTTCTCGCGTTGAATTGCATTACTTGTTTCTTCTCATCAGCTTCTGGTTTTAATACTGTGTCTCTCTTTTGCAGACTGTTCAATATCCAGTGGAACACCCTGAGAAATTTGAGAAGTTTGGAATGTCACCTTCCAAAGGAGTTCTGTTCTATGGTCCTCCTGGTTGTGGTAAAACCCTTTTGGCCAAAGCTATTGCCAATGAATGTCAAGCAAACTTCATTAGTATCAAAGGTCCCGAGCTACTTACAATGTGGTTTGGAGAAAGTGAGGCTAATGTGAGGGAAATTTTTGACAAAGCTCGTGGTTCTGCTCCATGTGTCCTATTCTTTGATGAACTTGATTCTATTGCAACTCAGGCATGTACCATATTGAGCTGTGATTAGGTCATCTGACAGTTTTTTGGGATCTAAAATATTTATGTGCCTTAAATATATATAAAGATATATAATGAAGGACCAATTAGTGTGCCTTTAAGCCCCTGTAGCTTTCTTCTCAGTAACTGTTTAAATTAAATCTGTTGCGTGCCTGATCTTGCAGAGAGGCAGTAGCTCTGGAGATGCTGGTGGTGCTGCTGATAGGGTTTTGAATCAACTGCTTACAGAAATGGATGGAATGTCTGCGAAGAAAACTGTGTTTATCATTGGGGCCACCAATCGACCAGACATTATAGACCCTGCTCTACTGCGACCTGGACGTTTGGACCAGTTGATTTATATCCCCCTTCCAGATGAGGATTCACGCCATCAGATATTCAAAGCTGCCTTGAGAAAATCCCCCATTGCAAAGGATGTTGACATCAGAGCTCTTGCCAAGTACACTCAAGGCTTCAGTGGTGCTGACATTACTGAAATTTGCCAGCGTGCATGCAAGTATGCTATAAGAGAGAACATTGAGAAGGTACATTTTTAGAAACCTTTTTCTCATTCCTCTTCACTAATGTGTCTTGACTAATGACGACAGTAGAATTTTTTAATTGTATCAAGTGTCGAACTGATTTTGCTCAACTTTTCTGATCAGGATATTGAAAGAGAAAGGAGGAGAAGTGATAACCCTGAGGCTATGGAAGAAGATAATGAAGATGACGAGGTGGCTGAAATCAAAGCAGCACATTTTGAAGAGTCAATGAAGTACGCACGCAGGAGTGTTAGTGATGCTGATATCCGCAAGTACCAAGCATTTGCCCAAACCTTGCAGCAGTCAAGAGGGTTTGGAAGCGAGTTCAGGTTTGCAGACACCAGTGCTGGTGGTACTGCCACTGCTGCTGCTGATCCTTTTGCTAGTGCTGGCGGAGCTGATGAAGACGACCTTTACAGTTAGTTCAACATTTGCTATTTTTATTCTGGAACTACAATGCTGCCTAATTTATGTACTCTTTCATTTGTTTGTATGAAATCTGGCTTCCATTAGATTACTAATATCATTGCGCCGTAAAAGATATTATTGGTAAATCATTTAGGCACGAGCCTGTCTTGAGGTTTGAAACAGTTATTTGGTCAGTTTCTAGGATCATTTATGGTCTTGGGTTCTCAGCTCTGGTTATTTCAATTGTATTTCTTAGCCTATACATTTTTAACAGCAACGCTTCTAAGTTAAACTTAAAGGAATAAATTCAACTACCTACATTTATCATATTGACGTCTATTCCTAATTAAATAACTTCAATAATGTAGATTTCTCATATAAAGGTGTCTTTGTTAGCTTATTTTGAGTCAGTCCTGTCTCACATACTGGAATCTCTTTATTTTATTTTAATTTTAGTGACACTGAGAACTACTTCCGGTCATATATATTATTTTTTTGGAAACTTCCAATCATATTGGAATGTGAAACTGAGAGCGGTTATGTTTTTGTATATTTTTATAAAGGAAGGCTACGATCTTAAGCGGGCAATACCATGACTTCGAACACGAACCGAATATGTAACGCCTTGGGAAAATAATGTGATAGGTTTTCCACGCTGTATTCAAATCTCTAGCCAATGTTCAAAAAGTAGGGTTTTATTTTTATTAATTGTCAAGTTATAAAATAGTTGATTCAAACATTTTTCTTTTTATATAATAGAAGTTCAAATCTAAGGTCAATACAATTCTATAAATCTAATTCAGAATACGTTTTAATATACATATATTTAATTTTTCATATTTATATGGTCAAATTAAATATCAATTTATATTCCCAGGTGGATTAGCTCATGTTATTAGTCTAATATTTTTTTATGAAGTATTTAATTATATTTATGAATTAATGTAAATAAGAATTTATATAATTGTAAACAAATTGTTTATTTATAAATCAATATTTTTTAAAGTTAATAAATAAATTATAGTGTAGACTTGTTAGATGCAAGGATCAATAGTTTATAGTGGAATTAATGTTTATTTTGCTTTATATTATCGACAATGTACTACTAAAAATAATTATAGTAAAAGTTGAATATTTTAAATAATTTAGTACTTCTGATTCATTTTATAAAATATCTACAAAAAGTGTATACATCGATGATTAAATATCTAATATTTGGAGGTAAACTTAAACGTCAAAATTTAACTTGCAACGTGTTTAAATTATAGATGTATATCTCAACGTACAAAGAGCTTCATTAGATAAATAAATATATTTATTCTCTCCTCTTGGAGAATTAAGGAGACTATGCTATCATCGATTACGTCAGCATTACCACTTTTTGGGGCCAATAGAACCTTGTAAAATGAAGAGATAAGTTTTGTTTAGTTTTTATTTTTTATTTATTTATTTTATTTTATTTTATTTTAAATTTTAAATTTATTATTATTAGTTTAAGAAAAGATAGATATAAACACAAACATTTTAAATAAGAGAAAAAGATACATAAAATATATTTATACTATTTTGGCAACCAATAATAGATATGTATCCATCATATCATACTTCTTTTATTTGTTTTATGAACTTGTTTTATTATTATGAAATTTTCATGGGGTTTGTGAAGTTTTACATTGAATATTCAACAACAAATCTAAGTGTTTATATAGTTTGTTCACACAATAATAAAAAAAACTTGACTATTAGACTGCTACGGTTAAGAAAAGAATATGAGCTTCATTTCCAAATATTTTATATTAAAGTTTGTAAAAATTAATTTAAATAGATAGTTTTAAAAAAATAATTAAAATTAATAAAAAATATTTCTGCCACGTAGTCATTTCTTTCGCCACTTTAATTGACGTCATCTCAACTAACACAGTTTGTCAATATTTGACGCAAAAGACTACTTTGATTATGTTAAACAACCTAAAAAACTAATTTAAAATTAAAAAAAAAAAAGAGAATCAAAATGGATCCAGAGACACATATAAATAACTAAAACCTTTCTAAAATGTTTTAATAATTTAGCAGTGTAAAATATTTTAATTGAATATTTATGTAATACTTTATTACATTGACAATACATTATCTTTAAACTCTTTAAATAAATAAGGATAAATAAATGATAAAAAAAAAATTGAAATTAACATCTCAAAGAATATAGTCAAATCGAGGATAAGTTAGAAGAAGAATACGAGCAACACTTTCATTAACCATCAACCTTTTATTGAGTGAAATATATATGGGCATTATGTGAAATCCACTATTAAAATAAGAGACCATGTGTTTGATCTAATAAAATATAATTTTAGAGAATATTAAAAAGATTCCCTAAATTAGATTTTTACAATATGATAAATAAAACTATAAGATTATGAAGGAATAAATTATATATATATATATATATATATATATATATATATATATATATATATATATATATATATATATATATATATATATATATATATATATATATATATATATATATATATATATATATATATATATATATATATATATATATATATATATATATATATATATATATTAGTAACAAACAATACCAAATAACAAATTCTTAATTGAGAAACAAAGTTTCTTGATGAACAATAAAACAGTTGGGTTAACAAAGAGAGAGAAGAAAGAAGAAGAATAGGATTAAGATAAACTATTTTTTAATCCACTTACTCAATTATGGTACAAATGATTACAAATAAATAACAACAATGAGTCTCTCTCAACAACCAGAGAGATCTAACCTATTTATAGGCTACTAAGTTAACTTAAATAACAACCTAACTTAAACCATTGGATCCATAACACAAGGCCCAATTCGACATTGCATACTAGAACTAACTTCAATAACAACATGTAACACTTCGACGTCAACATGTGAGTCAGCTTCGACTTCATGCTTGTCTCCTATCAAAACTTGAAAGCTATCCCTACTGACAATAAATCTGTCGACAACACTAGAGTTCGATCCAATATCTCACAAATCTCCACCTTACAACAAACTCTACAATAATAGGAAATAAACTAGCTTTCATAATGCAGCTTTATCAACTACATACATTGGAAAAACTTGCAACTCGGTAATGTCTTGGTGATCATATCAGCAACATTGTCATCAGTCGAAACCTTCAATACTTGGACTTCTCGACGCTCGATTATCTCTCTAACGAAGTGCAACCTTACATCGATATGCTTGGTTCGCTCATGATAGGATGAATTCTTTGACACGTGTATTACACTTTGACTATCACATTTAACAGTGATAACTCGACCATAGAACACGTGGCACGTTATTTGATAGAAGCGGGGTTTCCATATGCCCGCTATGACAAACCATTCTGCACAAGTAATCCGTCAACAGATGGATGAAAGCAATCATGATATGGTGCAGGCTTTGACACAACAAATGGGAGACGTGTTCAATCCCTTAATACAAAACACTACCCAAACAAACCAAATATTGGCAGAACAGATGGCACGCATTGCTGATTTTTTTGGAGTCCCACAAGCACAACAAAGAATGCAATTAAACCAGAATCCTGCCAATAGGGCTGTCGAAGAGGAACTCACTATAAACCAAAGGCCCTTAGGGAACCCTCAGGAAAATCCCAGGGGGCAAGAGGTGATGGTCGAACAGCCTAATGTAGAAGAGCCTATTCGACAGGAACCAAGAAGGATAATAGTCCAGAGAAACCAAAATGCTGACGAAGTGTTACAGCAGAGAATGCGTTACAATAACATGCCTGTCGAAAATGATATTGCCACCATGGTGGAGAGAATAATGGCACAAAACGGAGTAAACGTAGGATTACAAAGGCCTAGTTATACTTCCCCCTTGTCTGAATTTATCTTACAACAAGAGTTACCACCAAGGTGGAAAGTCCCCAAATTCACAAAGTTTTCAGGGGATACTAGTGAATCCACCATAGAACACGTGGCACGTTATTTGATAGAAGCGGGAGAGATTGCTAATAACGAGAACTTAAGGACGAAATATTTCCCAAGTTCTTTGACAAAAAACGCTTTCACTTGGTTTACGTCACTTCCTCCAACTTCAATTTTTACTTGGACCCAATTAGAGAGATTGTTCCATGAACAATTTTATATGGGACAAACCAAGATAAGTTTGAAAGAGTTGGCAAGTGTCAAAAGAAAATTTTCTGAACCCATAGATGACTATTTGAATAGGTTTAGATTATTAAAAGCCAGATGCTTTACGCAAGTGCCGGAACAAGAACTAGTCGAAATGGCTGCAGGGGGTCTTGATTATTCCATAAGGAAAAAACTGGATACCCAATATCTGAGAGACATGGCACAGTTGGCAGACAGAGTAAGGCAGATAGAAAGACTAAAAAATGAGAAATTTAGATCAAATAAAAACAAGAAGGAAAGAGTGGCCTATGTAGGAATAGTTCAAGATGATTACGACGAAAACGAACCAGTCATTTTCGACCAGCAAGAAATTGATCTTGCAGAATTAAAGCAAGGCCCTCCATATTCTTGTAAAGTTTTAGCCCCGTCGAATGGAAAAAGTCCAGTCGAAATGGAAAAGAATGACAGGTTCCCTAAAAGAACCTATACATTCGACATCACCAAGTGTGATGAGATATTTGATTTACTAGTCAAAGATGGTCAGTTAATAAAACCAGCAGGCACTAAAGAGCCTCCTATAGACCAACAGAAAAAGAGAGGTTTTTGCAAATACCATAATTTCTTGGGTCATAAAACTTCTCAATGTTACCTTTTCAGGGATCTTGTCCAAAATGCAATCCAAAATGGAAGGTTGAAGTTTGGAGACAAAGGCAAGCAGCAGATGAAGATTGACTCCAATCCCATGCAAATTGTGGAGGCAAATTATGCTGAGCCAGAAATGGTAAACGTGGTCGAAATGGAGATCATGGCAGAAGAAAATTCTGAAATGGTAGGAGTTACTGAAAGCTTCGACACCAACTTCACCATGATAGAAGCTGCTGAAGGTTTCGACACCCATGTCAATGTGGTGGAAGAAGGTGATAATTCTGCTGGCCAGGCTGAGGCAAAAGAAGTCAAAATTTCTGAAGACTTCGACAGTGAGAATGTCACTAAGACCACTGAAGGTTTCAACGGAAGAAATGCAGTCAAAGTGGGAAGAAGCTTCAACAAGAAAAACTGTGAAAGAGATGCTGACCAAGAGGAGATTAAAACACCAGGGACTGATGACAATTCCCTCACTGTCAAACAAATGAACAGTGATACCACCAAAAATGAAGAACATCCTGTCGAAAGGGTTGCACATTGCTGCAAATACATCTATAAGGGCTTACACCCAAAAGGCAATGTTAGTCAGTCAAAGGAGGACATCCCAGAGGAAATCATGCTAGTCGAAAAAATGAACAAATTGAAAATTACAACTGAACAGAGTGCTGGGATTCATATGGTGGAAATCACTCAAAAGGGAGGATCAGACATCGACAAGGGAAAGAAGCGTCAAGAGGAGCATCAGAAGCTGGTTTACCCAGAAGAGAACGAGAGTCTGGTTGAATTCATCCAGAGGTGTCAAAGGAAGAATGCAGAAGTCATGCTTTGCCCAAGATGCAGTGCTGTGTTCGACAAGAAAGCAGCTGATGACTTAGAAGCAGCAGTAAAGACCCAGAGGAAAAGAAATTGGGGAACAGTCCCACCAACCAGAAACGAAAGATTCGACCCAAGAAGAGGGGAGCATCACAGTCAAGGGGTCGGAGAAAGACGTTTCAACACTTACAAACCATCCAACAGGCCAAATGATGACAAATGGGTTCAGCCTATAAGGGATGTCCAAGGTCAGAAGAGATGGAAGAGTTTTGAAGTGAACAGGGGTCCTTCCATGGAAGTTAAAAAGGAGGCAAAGCCAAAATACGTCTCTGAAAACTACAAAGGGAAGAATCCTATGTCCAGATCCCAATGGAGAAGATTCCAAAGGCAGAAGAAAATTGAAAAGAAAACTGTAGAATACCAAAAGGTTGGGCAGAAGGAAGCTGAATCAAGCAAATGTGTGCAGATTACGAACAAGGGAATGCCCCTGGCAGAAAAAGAAATCATTCAGAAGAATAGATCTGGTGACACCCCAGAGGTGCAGAAAACAAACAATAGAATGCCAGTGGACGAAGAAGTCACAGATGAATTTGGTTCAGAATCAGATGCTTCTTTCGACGTAACTTGCAATGTGGTTTCTGTACTGCCCAGAGACTTCGACAGGATAATGGAAGTCGAAGACGAAGAGGATGACATGATGGATGATAGCATAAGCTTGAAGCCTGTATGCTACTACATAATGAACAATGGCTGTGTCGAAGAGCAAAATGCCTTCTTCGAAAAGCCAGATGATGCAATGAAGGCTCACTTAAAGCCTCTCTTCATAAAAGGAAAGGTAGAAGGTGTAGGTGTCAACAAAATTCTGATAGATGGCGGAGCAGCTGTAAATTTAATTCCTCATTACATGATAAGGAGAATTGGAAAAGATGACTCCGACACTAAGCCTCACAATATGGTGTTGTCCAACTATGAAGGTAAAGTGGGAACAACACTGGGAGTAATACAATTGAACTTGACTGTAGGATCCATCACCAGGCCTACAATGTTTGTGGTGATAGCATCAAAAGCAAATTACAACTTGCTGTTGGGAAGAGAATGGATCCATGGGATTGGGGCTGTGCCATCCTCCATGCATCAAAGAATAGCAATCTGGAGGCCAGATGGGATTGTCGAAAACATTGAAGCAGATCAGAGTTACTTCACAGCTGATGTGAACAATATCACTAGTCGTAACTTCGACAAGAACCTAGCCCATATAGCACCATGCAATCCTGCGGCTTTCGACCTGACAGCTTCCGACAACGCTTACTGTTCCATGTACCTCCATCCTACACATGGTTTCCAGTGGGATAAAGAAATAATTGGGGAAACAAATTATACTTGGGGAACTGCCCATGTCAACCCAACTGGATGGGGAAGTGAATTCAGTGAAAATGACTGAAGTTTCAGCAATGGAAAGGATTTCGGCTTATATAGCCGAAAAACAACGCAAAGCGGCCCTTGAGGCTGAAGTAAGAAATATGGCTGTCGAAGCCAGCACTCAGGTTGTCGAAGGACAACACCCTCAAGAAAATATTGAGGAGCAACATGCAAATCAGAGTTTTGAAGAAGACTCAAATGGTGAATGGCAGAACCAAAGACTTGATGCCATTTATGATGACGAACCTTTGGGGTTCGAAAAGGATCCAACCTCCACCAATATGAAAATGGTGGCACAGGATCCCTTAGAGGAGATTAATCTAGGACTGGGGGCAGAGAAAAGGCCCACTTACATCAGTGCCAAGTTGAATCCTCAACTCAGAATCGAAATAATCCAGCTGCTGAATGAGTTTAAAGACTGCTTCGCATGGGATTATGACGAAATGCCTGGTTTAGACAGAAGTTTGGTGGAATTGAAGTTGCCAATTCTGGAAGGGAAGAAGCCAATAAAACAGACCCCCAGACGCTTTGCACCTGAAATTCTGTCGAAGATCAAAGAAGAGGTCGAAAGACTTCTAAAATGCAAATTCATCCGTACAACAAGGTATGTCGAATGGATTGCTAATATTGTTCCTGTGATTAAGAAAAATGGCACACTAAGGGTGTGTATTGATTTTAGAGATCTAAACTCAGCCACCCCTAAGGATGAGTATCCTATGCCAGTAGCAGAAATGCTAGTAGATTCTGCAGCAGGCCATGAGTATTTAAGTATGCTTGATGGCTATTCTGGTTATAACCAGATTTTTATTGCTGAAGAAGACGTTCCAAAAACAGCTTTTCGTTGTCCAGGAGCAATAGGAACATATGAATGGGTAGTAATGCCCTTTGGTTTGAAAAATGCTGGAGCTACTTACCAAAGGGCTATGAATTCTATTTTTCACGATTTCATTGAAACGTTTATGCAAATTTATATAGATGACATTGTGATTAAATCTGCTTCAGGCTTCGACCATATTAGCCATCTTCGACAGTCCTTTGAAAGGATGAGGAAGTTTGGTTTGAAAATGAATCCTCTTAAATGTGCTTTTGGTGTGCAGGCTGGGGATTTCTTAGGCTTTGTGGTCCACAAAAAGGGGATTGAAATCAATGAAAACAAAGCTAAAGCAATAATGGAAGCAAAAGCGCCATCGACAAAGAAGGAATTGCAGTCTCTACTAGGGAAAATCAACTTCCTCAGAAGATTTATCTCCAACCTTAGTGGAAAGACTCAGGCCTTCTCACCCTTGCTTCGACTGAAGAAAGAGGGTTTCACTTGGGGGCAAGAGCAACAAGCTGCTTTCGACAAGATCAAGGAGTATTTGGCAAATCCCCCAGTCCTAATATCTCCTTGCCGAAAAAGAAGCATGAGGCTCTACATATCAGCATCTGACAGAACATTAGGAAGTATGCTTTGTCAAGAAGATGAACATGGCGTCGAAAGAGCCATTTACTATCTCAGCAGGGTCTTGAATGATGCTGAAACTAGGTATAGCATGATAGAGAAATTATGTTTATGTGTATATTTCTCTTGTATGAAATTAAAGCATTATATAAAACCCGTCGATGTACATATATCTTCTCATTTCGACATAATAAAGCATATGTTGTCTAAATCTATTTTACATAGTCGAATTGGAAAATGGGCTTTAGCCTTAACTGAATATTCTTTAAAATATATGCCTCTAAAAGCTGTTAAAGGGCAAGTAGTTGCTGAATTTATAGCTGACCACTCCATACTTGGAGAGGAGACAAATTATGTCGAAAAAGAGCCTTGGAGGTTATATTTTGATGGTTCCAGTCATAAAAATGGAACAGGTGTTGGGGTGTTAATTATTTCTCCCAATAAAGTTCCAACAAAGTTCAAGTACAAAATAGAAGAATTCTGTTCAAACAATGAGGCAGAATATGAAGCCTTAATTGTTGGACTTGAAATCTTGTTGGAACTGGGGGCAACAGAGGTCGAAATAATGGGTGACTCTGAATTGGTGATAAAACAATTGACGAAAGAGTACAAATGTGTCAAAGAAAATTTGATCATGTACTTTGTGATAGCCAACAGACTCCTCAAGAGATTCGACAGTGTAGTTTTTAGACACATCCCCAGATTAGAAAATCAGGAAGCAAATGACTTGGCCCAGCTGGCTTCAGGGTATAAAGTGTCGAAAGAAAATCTGTTGAAGTTTGTCGAAGTGAGAGGAAAAGTTTTATCTACTAAGCTGTCCCCATCTGATTTGGACACAATAAGATTGGGATATGGTGATCAAGAAAACTTTGAGATTTTCAATGTGGGTAATCTAGAGGATGGAGATTGGAGAAAACCCATTAAAGATTATTTGCAAAATCCAAATCAAACAGTCGAAAGGAAGATAAAGTACAGAGCCTTAAGTTATGTGCTCTTTGGAAATGAACTGTTTAAAAAGACTGCAGAAGGAGTTCTACTAAAATGCCTTGGAGAGACTGAAGCGTACATAGCTTTGTCGAATGTACACAGTGGTGCATGTGGTGCCCACCAAGCAGGACATAAAATGAAATGGCTATTATTTCGACAAGGAATGTATTGGCCAACCATGTTGAAAGATTGTGTCGAATTCGCAAAGGGTTGTCAGGAATGTCAAATCCATGCAGGCATACCTCATGTGCCAGCAAGTGAGTTACATTCTATTATAAAGCCTTGGCCATTCAGAGGTTGGGCTTTAGATTTGATTGGTGAGATTCGACCAGCTTCTTCAAAAGGGCAGAAGTACATTTTAGTAGGAGTAGACTATGTCACTAAATGGATTGAAGCCATACCTTTGACAAATGTAGATCAGGAAGCAGTCATAGATTTCATCCAGAAACACATAGTGTATAGATTTGGAATACCAGAGACTATAACCACTGATCAAGGATCTGTGTTTACTGGCAGAAATATGCAAGCATTTGCAAGAGAGACAGGTTTTAAGTTGTTGACTTCGACACCTTATTATGCCCAAGCAAATGGCCAGGTCGAAGCAGCCAACAAAGTGGTGATAAACCTGATAAAGAAACATGTGGGTAAAAAACCCAGAAATTGGCATAAGACCCTGGATCAAATCCTTTGGGCTTGTCGAACCTCTCCTAAGGAAGCAACTAACTCCACCCCATTTAAATTAACCTATGGACATGATGCAGTATTGCCTGTCGAAATCTGTTTACAGTCAATACGAATTCAAAGACATCATGAGATTCCATCTGAAATCTATTGGAGTATGATGATGGATGAATTGGTTGATTTAGACGAAGAAAGGTTGCGTGCTTTAGAATTAATAAGAAGGCAGAAAGAGAGAGTTGAAAAGTTTTATAACAAAAAAGTAAAATTCAAAGCCTTTTTAGTAAATGATTTAGTCTGGAAAGTGATCTTGCCCATGGAGAAGAAAGACAGAGTGATGGGAAAATGGTCCCCTAAGTGGGAAGGACCTTTCAAAATTTTAAGAGTTTTTTCCAATGGTGCATACGAAGTCGAAGAAATAGAAAAGATAGAAGAGTGATGAAAATAAATGGGAAGTACTTAAAAAAGTATAAACCAACACTGCACGAGATAAAAATAAGAACAAACTAAATTACAAAGGAAACTTGTCTTCGCCAAACAAATGGCGTAAAATAGCATTACATATAAAAAGTGCTAAAAGAAAATATCCCAAAACAAGTAAAATTCCTAAGTCCTATTACAAAATCACTGTCGAAGGAATGTGGTTTTGAGTTCGTCGAATTTTTTCTTTTGGAGTTGAATTCGACGCTCACAAAGGCTTTTGCTGACAGTCATTTCGTCAAGCTCCCTGTGAAGTTGCTGGGCTGTTTCTGCATGTTGTAGCCCCTTCCGGAGTTCACTGTCTATTGCTTCCTGATTTGGTTTTTGAAGAGAGGCCTGGCGTTCTTTTTCTCGGAGGATTTTTCTTTGGAGATCAGCAATTTGGGCTTGGTAGGCTTGAATATTGCTTTCACAATCAGCAGCAGCTTTGGTGTATTCGTCAGAAAGCTTATTCAGCTCTGAAATCCTTTCTGTCGAAGAAGCCACTGTGTTCCATGCTGAAACTTGCTCCTCAGACTTGGCTGTGATCTTTTGGGAGAATTCTTTTTGTCGAACCAGATCAGCGCTGGCAGAATCAATCAAAGATATCAAATCCATCACCAGATGGCTTTCCTCAGTCGAAGCCTCCAGCAAGTTGGCACTTTTTAGGAGCTTCTTCAGATCATATTGAGCAGAAGTATTCTCAGCCAAGACCTCAAACAGGTCAACTCCAAGGATCCTTGCCTTGATCTCATCCATGATGACATTGATTGGTTGAAGGTCGGAAGTGGCCCCTGAAGCTATCGAACCACTGGCAGAGGAATCGTGGAAGTTATACCTGGTGTCGAGCAAAGCTTTTAAGTATTCAAAGGGTTTTCTAGCCTTCAAACTCTCAATTTCTTCATGAGATAAACTCGTCGAAGCAGTGCCCAAAGAGGTTTCGACAGGAGCCTTTGATGAAGGGGGAATGTGTTGAGAGGTTCCTCCAATGCTCAAGTTAACTTCTGGCTGGTTCGACAGAGTAACAACTTCTTCGACATTGTCTTTGTTAGCCATGGTGGTGTTAGTTGGATCTGGAGTTTGTACATCCTGAGAAGTGGCATTCTCATCAGTGTTTGGTATAGCAGCGGTTGTTGGAAGTGGTACATCTTGATCTGAAATAATTTTTTCGGCAGTGGGGTCTGGTCGAAAGGGAGAGTTGTTGTCGGAAGACTCAGAGTCACTAAGGTCGAATTCATCCAAGGTTTGAGGCCCATGGATCCCTGCATCTGGAGTGGCATCATCCCGGAGTCTTTCAGCCAGAGTCCTCTCAGAATTAGAGGGAGCATGCTCTTCTTGGATTGCAGAGGTCTCTTCGACATCAATAACAACCTACAAGCAAAAAACACAAAAGAAGAACTTGAAGATAAAGATACATTCAGTCAAGGCTGGATTGGTGATTGTCGAAATGATTACCTGAGGAATTTCAGTATGGGCACTTGAGTCCCCACTTCTTTCGCTCCTTGAAGGAACTTTGTTGACCGGACTGGCAGGTGGGGTTCGTCTTTGGACCAGAGATCTTTGGGACGCCACTGTTTTAATTTTTAAACCTTTGTTTCTTTTCAAAGGCTGGGGTTCAGGGGATTCGTCCTCGGATTCTTCGACGCTTGTTTCTTTTTCTTCTGTTTTCCTTTTCTTTGCTGGGGTACGAGTTACCTATAAGAGAAAGAGAAGAAGTGTTTAGTATAAGAAAATATGAAGTATACAAATAAGGAGGGATGTTCTGTTTGTGTCGAACCCTTTTTGTTGTTGAAGGGGTTTTTTCGACTGTTTTTGAAGAAGTTCCTTCGCCAGTAGTCTTCCTGACAATTCTAACAGCTGAAAAAGAAAAGTTGCATGAACATTGATATAATAATAAAAGGAGTTAGAAACAAAAAGAGAAATATAGTCTCTTCGACACCTTCAAGAATGGGTTCGTCTATAGTAACATGTTCAATCCCAATATGAAGGTGCCCAGTGAAGTTGTGCAGATGATACTTCGTCGCAACCACGCGTTCGGCAGGTTTTTTGTTTCTTTCACGAAGCAGTTTTAAGTCTGATCCACATACAAACCAATCTGGAAATGGAGGACACAAGGCCACTCCAAATTCTGCAGAAGGGAGTGGAGGGAATTTTGGAGGAAAGGTTGTGAATGCAAAGTCGTAGTGTGCATGTGGTGGAAGGGATGAAGGAAACCACAATTGGTTTAATTTCTCTGTGAGTTTGAATTTTAAAGATCTTGCTGCTTCAGCTATGGTTCGACGAAGATCATCAGGCCTGTAAATAGTTTCAAAATACTTTTGAAACTTTTGAATTTCTTTTATATGTTGGTCTGTACCTTTTTTCTTCTTGTCCTGCACAAAGGTAAAAGCATTTGTCAGAAGAGCAGTGAAAGTTGCTACGTCGAAAAAGTTGTTGATGTAGTATTCCTTCCACCAAACGTCGAACTCTTCAGTGCAGAGGAAGTTTGGTATAAAGATGGTGGGATAGACCTCCAGAGTTGGGTCGAAATATTTGTTGTACAGTTCTAAGCTCTTGTCGAAATGGTGAAATGAGTTGTAGAAAATGATAGCACCTTTCTTGTGGTAGATGGGCTTTGTCTTCGTCTGGATTAATCCAAACTGCCTGGCTACCAGATTGGGTTGGTATACAATGAGAGATACCTTTGTATTGTTGAGGCTATGATGAGAAAAGAAGTGTCTAGGCATAAGAAAAGCTTCCCAAATGGAGATGTAAGAGTCTTCATCTTTCTGGTCCTCCACTGGGAGTCTTCTGGTGAACCATCTTGGACCTACTTGTCTATTGGCGAAGGGTGCCATTGAAGGAGAAAATTTATAGCGTTTGGCGAACATCATGATGTAGCCAGTAAATGCTTGTTGAAGGCTTACATTCTCATCAGTGGGGGTCAGTTGAACCAGTCTAGGCCATTCGACACGCCTTTCTTTGACTGTTTCTTCGACAACAGGCATTTTGTTAGGGATGAAGTTTTCAAAAGTGGCATTCAGCCATAGTTGTAGAAGCCAAAAGGGGCCTGTGAGACTGATGTTACCCTTTTCTTTGAGGGATTTGAGATTGCTGACACTTTCACTTAGAGATTCATAAAGGTTTGCTAGAAGCAACTCACTCAGGCAGAATGCAACTCCATTATGAAGCTGATTAGCCATAATGATGAAACTTCTAGCCACCTGAAGGGACCTTGTACAAAAGACAAATTTGGACAACCATAGGCTGAGAAAGGCAATGTGCTCTTCATCAGAGACTTCTTCATGGCTTTCACCTTGGTGATGGGCTATGAAAACAGAATACCCAGCATGCTTGGTGTCGAAGCCTATGGGATCCTTGTTCAGATGTTCAGGGTTAAATATTTCCCCTAAAGGACTAAGGCCAGTTATGGCTGCTATGTCGAATAGGGTGGGAGTCATCATTCCACAGGGTAAGTGGAAAGTGTTGTAAGTACTATCCCAAAAGTACAAGGAGGCCAACAGCATGTTTTGGCAGTAACGGGGACCTTCTTTCGACAACTGGATCAAGTTATAAATTCCAGTTTTCTTCCAAAATTTTTCTTTGGCTTTTTCAACCCTAGTTAACCATGTTTGGTACTCAGAGGGATCCTTTGTCAAAGGGGGACTCCTAAAAATCCTATTTTGATTTAGATAAGACAGATCTATCTCTGTCGAAGCCATAAGGACTTCAGGTTCTTTTGATGAGGTTTCGACAGGTTTAGGGTTTTTATTAGCAGCTATGGGTTTGGAAGCAGAATAGCAAGGGTAAAATTCTTTTAAACGCTTAGGGTCCATAGTAGGATCAAAAATGGGGCCTAACATAGCATGATGGATTCCAGAAACAGAGATAGGAATTATTACCTGTGACCTGTAAATGCTTGCCTTTTCCCTTTCATTTGGGGGTTCTGGGAAGTACTGTTGATGTTGAGTTTGGGTAGGCCCAGATAATACGTGAGCAGGAGGAAGATCCTTGGTTTTCTTTGTCTTCTTTGCACTCTGTCCAGTGGTAGTCTTGGGAGGAGCCATTGATTTGTTGAAGATGGTGAAGAAACAAGAGCTCTGAAAGACTTGGAAATGGAGTTTTCACGCTTGGGTAAGAGAAGATTAGAGAGAATGGAAAGTGTGAAATGTTATTGAAAGTGGTATTTATAGAGTTTGAAATAAATGAGAAAAAAAAGAAAATGAAAAGATTTTTTCAGTTGGGAAAAGGGAAACATGCATGTTAATCCATTGGTGGAGATTGAAAGTGGCGGTTGGTAGTGAGCCATGATTTACCTACAATATAGGGTCATGGGAGATTGTGTGAAACATGGGCTAGATGTGACGTTTCATAAAGTGAAAATCATTGTGTTTCCTTGGGACTCAATAAAAAAAAAAAAAAAAAAGTCATTTCACAATAAATGCAACTGGAAGTCAAAGATCACTTCGACAGCAAAAGACATTTCTCCTTTGATAGTCGAAAATATCTTTGCTGGGGGGCAATTTGTAAACCCATAATTTCGACAAGACCATAATTTCGACAAGATTAAAATTCAGGCTTTAAGGTCATCTTTGTCGAAGGATAGCATCAGGAGGAGAATCCAAGAATTGCTGACAAGGTTTTAAAGTTTCATTGTTTCGACAGAAATAGATATAATGTTCTGACGGAATAGTTTGGAGAGTTTGTGACTGAGGGCTTCGACAGAAGAAGTTTGTTTAAAAAAGATAAGGTTTGGCAAGTGCTGAAGAGTTTTTCTCCTTTAAAAGGGTTTCGACAGTTTTGAAGAGTTACAAGGTTTCGTCACCAAGGAAGAGATTCAAATTTCAAAAGGTTGTAACCTTTGGCAGTTGGACACATGGAGGTTTCAGAGAAGAAATTTACATGCAGGCTGACACTTGTCGTTTAGTTATAGTTTTTCCGTTCTAAGCAGTTATTTTGTTTATGTATAAATAGGATAGTTTGTGGTTAGAATGTGTGTGTGAAAATTTGTACAAAATTCCTGTAAAAGCTCTAAGTACCCAGTGTGAGAGAAAATGAGCCTAGTATTTGGAACAATGTACGTTTAAACACCAGTTATATTTCAAAGTCATTTTAAATTACTTGTTTATTCTTCAAGTTCATTACTTGTTTATTCTTCAAGTTCATGTCATTTTACATTTCATTTACTTTTCTGCAAGTTTTTAGCCTTTCGACATTTCTTTGTTCTTGTTTAAACTTTTAACCTTATTTCACCTTTAAGTTCAAACTTCTTTACTTGCAAAATCAAAGTCCTTAATACTTTGACAATATTGATAAAACAAACCCCAAATTAGTCACCAAAAGTCTAAGAGTATTTCGACAGAACCAAATGCACATGTATCCTAGGACTTGTATGGTTGGTCCTGCAAGTAACCCAACTTTCTGAAGAAATTGGTTAACCAGAGGTTGTTCGCCAGAAAACACAGCGAACAGTGTATTACACTTTGACTATCACATTTAACAGTGATAACTCGACCTTAAAGCTTCAACTCCTTTACAAAGCCTTCAAGCCATAATACTTCTTTCATAGCTTCAGTGAGGGTAATATATTCTGCTTCAGTGGTTGATAAGGCAACAACCTTCTGAAGTGTCACTTTCCAACTGATTGCTGTGCCGAACATAGTGACGCCTATCCAGAAATAGATTTTCTGGAATTCATACAACCTGCATAATCAAAATCAACATATCCTTTGATTTCAACTTTTCTATCATCACCACAGGCTCTATCATAAATCAAGACTCAATTTAGAGACTCATTTATGTACCTAAGAATCCACTTCAAATCTTGCTAGTGCGTCTTTCTAGGATTGACCATATACCTACTTGCAAGGTTCATTCCATACGCTATGTCTGACCTCGTACAAACCATAACATACATCAAAGACCCTATTATACTAGCATATGGAATGCTACTCATATAGATTCTTTCAACTTTAGTACTCGGACTTTGAGTAGTACTAAGCTTAAATTGAGGATTTGTCGGAGTCACAACAGGATTTGAATTCAACGTACCAAACTTGTCGAGAATCTTCCGTAGGTATGTCTCTTGAGATAAGCATAATTTCGACTGCTTTCTATCTCTCCGAATGTCAATCCCAAGAATTCCGGTGGCAACTCCCAGATCCTTCATTTTGAACTCCTTACTGAGTTCAACCTTCACCTCCATTACATCCTCGACACAGTTGCTAGCTATGAGAATATCATCCACAAAAAGCAACAAAATAACAAGTGAGTTTCCAGGTCAAAATCTGAAGTGAACACAGTGATCGAACTGGCTCCCAGTGAAACCAATGTGTGCCATGAACTTGTTAAATCTCATGTTCCATTGTCAATGAGATTGTTTTAGGCCATACAAAGACCTATTCAGCTTGCACACATAATCTTCCTTATCCTTTTCTGCATACCCTTTAGGTTGCCGCATCAGGATCGTTTCATCTAGATCACTATACAGGAAGCTTGTCTTCATATCCATTTGTTCAAGTTCCAGGTCGAACTTTGCCACCATAACAAACAACATTCTAATGGATCCATGCTTTATAACAAATGAGAACACATCATTAAAGTCGACACCTTCTTTCTGATTGAAGCACATAGCAACCAACCTTGCCTTAAAGCGCTTCGACATCACTCATTCGATTCCTTCATTGACCTTGAAAATCCACTTACAATTGACTAACTTGGCTCCTGCAAGTTTCTCAATCAGCTTCCAAATGTTATTATCATGAAGAGATTTCATCTCGTCATCCATGACTTTTCTCCATTCAGTCTTATTTCGACTCCTCATAGCTTTCTTGTAGTCTCTAGGTTCTTCCTCAAGTACCTCACTTGAAGAGATTAATGCAAAAACTATAAGATCCACATAACCAAGTCTCTGAGATGGCTTGATGACTCTTCTCGACCTATCTCTTGCCAGTAGGTAGTCATCGACATTTTCCTCAATCTCTTCAGCATCTTGCTCTTCTTTTTCGACTTCATCTGGGTTATATACTTCAGCATCACTATGCTCTACCTCAACATGAATCTCTACCTGTTCCAGCTTTTCTTCAGAGATTTATGCACTTTGATCAGCATCATCAGTTTTCTTGAATGCCATTTCGACTTCATTGAAAACTACATCACGACTCGTGATACATCTTCTGTGACATGGTTCTGGGCACCACAACCTATAGCCTTTGACTCCATCAAGATATCCAAGGAACATGCATCTCAGAGCTCTAGGTTCGACCTTGTCTTGCCTAGTGTGAGCAGAGGCTAAACAACCAAATACTCGTAGTTTTTCGAGATCTGGTGGTTGACCCGACCAAAATTCTTTAGGGGTCTTCATCCCCAAGGTAGTCGAGGGACATCTATTTATCAAATAAGCCGCTGTCGAAACAGCCTCCGCCCAAAATACCTTCTTAAATCCAACACTAACCAACATGCATCTAACCATTTCAAGGATTGTTCAATTGAATCTTTCAGCTAAGCCATTTTGTTGAGGAGTACCTGCTACAGTCTTATGCCTTACAATCCCAGACTCGACATAATAGCTGTCGAAAGCTTCATTGCGAAATTCAAGGCCATTGTCAGTTCTCAACCTCTTGACCTTTCTGTCAGTTTGAGTTTCGACCAGAATCTTCCAACTTTTGAAATTCTCAAAAGTTTCATCCTTAGTCTTTTGAATGAATACTCATAATTTTCTGGAATAGTCATTAACTATGGATAGAAAATACCTTGCACCTGAATGTGAAGGATTCCTTGCAGGCCCTCAAAGATCAGTATGAACGTAATCAAGGGATTCAACCTTTGTTAAACTTCACCCTACAAGATTTTCCAAATACACAAGGTTCACAAAACTCCAACTTCTCGACTTTGTCACCACCTAGCAGATTCTGTTGCCCCAATTCGACCATACCTCTTTCGCTAACATGGCCCGATCTCATGTTTCATAATTCTATCTTCGACACCAGTTTCGTGGATGCAAAATCTGCTGAACCACTTACAACCTCAACCTCAAGGGTATACAAGCCTTGTTTCTTCACGCCTCTCAAGACTTCCTTCGACTTGTTCATGACTTTCAGGATACCTTGCCCTCCTTTGAAGACAAATCCTTTCTTGTCAAATTCACCAAGAGAAATCAAATTCCTCTTAAGATCAAGTACATACCTAATACCAATCAATAGCCTTATTGACTCATCATGGAGCTTGAATGTCATAGATCCAATACCTGCAATATTGCAAGCTTTATTGTTTCCCAACAACACTGATCCACCATCTTGATCATATAATTCTTCAAACACATTCTTGTTTGGAGTCATATGCCAAGTACATATTGAATCCATAATCCACTCTTGGCAAGAGCCGCTGCTCGACGCCACAAGGACATTAGATGATTCATAATCATCTTACACAATAGCTACATTAGCATTGTCCTTACCTCCATGATTATTCAGGCGTTCAAGACGCATCTTTCTTATGTGACCCTCCTTTTTACAGTGATAACACCTAATACCAGAAATATCACCATCATAGGACTTCTGCTAAGTTTTACCTTTCTTTTTCTCGAACCTACCATCTCTTTTCAAGAATTTTCCTTTAACGGACAACCCTTCGCCAACTGATGATGGTTTATGCTCCTTTCTTTCATTCAAATCCTTAGAAAACAAGGATGCTTGAACTTCTTCAAAGGTCAAGGACTCTCTTCCATACAAGAGGGTTTCTTTGAAGTGAGCATGCGACTTAGGTAAAAAACACAACAATAACAACACTTGATCTTCGTCATTGATGGTAACATCAATATTTTCAAGATCAAGAATCAACTTGCTGAACGTATCCAGCTGCTCCGTCAACGGTTTGTCTTTATTCATCTTGAATGAATACAAAACTTGATTCAAGTACAAATGATTCACCAAGGACTTTGTCATATATAATCCTTCGAGTTTCAGCCAAACACCAGCTGCCGTCGTCTCCTTTAAAACCTGCCTGAGAACCTTTTCACCAAGACTCAGAACAATGTCACTGTGGGCTTTGTTGATCATCGTTGTCTTATCCTTCTCCGTCAATGAAGTATCCATGACTTCTTCTCCCTTTAACACTTCTAACAAACTTTGTTGAACAAGAAGGGCTCGCATCTTCAAGCGCCATAAACCGAAATCATTAACTCCGGTGAACTTCTCAATATCAAACTTTGTTGACGACATCCTTCTCCACGCTCACTGCACCAGTTTGTTGTAACAAATGATACCAATTAACAAATTTATTGATTGAGAAACAGAGTTTCTTGATGAACAATGAAACAATTATGTTAATAAAGAGAGAGAGAGAGAGAGAGAGAGAGAGAGAGAGAGAGAGAGAGAGAGAAGAAAGAAGGAGAATAGGATTAGGGCAAACTGTTTTTCTATTCACTCACTTGTCACATTACTGCGAAGAGGGGCCAACAAAGACAGAAGAGTCACCACCGTTCGTTATTTATCCCAAAGAGAGGGAAATGAAACGATTAGAGAAAACCTACGAAAAAGGGAATAAGACAGGTCATCGCAACAATATCTCGGGTTCGAGAGTCGGTTACGCCAGGGGAAGGTATTAGCACCCCTCACGCCCGTCGTACTCGAAGGGATCCACGCTTGTTGTCTAGTTTATGGGTGAAAAACAAACTATCTACGGCTGCTAAAGCTAAAACGGAAAGAACTGAAAAGAACGGAAAAAACTGACTCGATAGAGCATCGCCACTCTATGCCTACGTATTCCCTCGTGCAATGGGAATGTCAGAGTCAACGTAGTTTGGGAAACTACGGGAGGATTGCTCGCCAAGATATCGCGTCTTGTGCTTACGTATTCTCATCTGGCATGAGAAATCAGAGTAAAACATAGTTCAGGCTAACTACGGGTAAAAGGGGTGTTCTCGATCACACGAGGGTGAGAGAAAAGGTAGACGATACTAGCGTACGCATTCTAGCAGTTAGGTGTATTGCTGCTCGACCATTGGAGACTTAGGCGTTACCTGTTTGCGGTAGAACGGACATAGTATGTCATTGGTTTAAAGGTACGGGTTACCTAAAGGGGGAAAAAGGAAAAGTGCTCACTAGGATTATCGCAATCCTATACCTACGTACTCTCAACAGATATGAGAGATCAGAGCAGCCGTAGTTCGGATAACTACGGGAAACGATCTCAATCGCACGGAGGCGAGAAAAAAAGGGTCTCGATTGCACGGGGGCAAGAGAGGGGATCTCAATCGCCAGGATGCGAGAGAAAGGATTCTTGGTCGCACGGGGGCGAGAGAAAAGAGTTTTGATCGCACGAGGGCGAGAGAAAAGAGGAAGTGGGCCAAGACACGCATAAACGGGAAGGAACTCAGGACACAAACACACACTAAAACCTAAGGCGTAGGAGCGAATACGTCGCATATTGCCCAAAGGGTATATACTAAACACTCTATATGAATGAGAGGAGGCCCCCCACTCATCATTTCCCACGTATCTATTGCTTAGAAGTCACAACGCTCGATGGTTGATTAAAAGACTTGAATTAAAAAGATGTTACCGAACAGAGTGGTTCCGTTGACCCTTGACATTATGTTTGCAAGCTCCATTCCAATCTTCTCCTCTTTTAATCCTTGATGATGCTTCGAATCGGGACCAATGTGACGCTAAACCTTCATAGCTCGACTTATAAGGGAAGTCAAACTTTAAGAGGTCGCGTATTGATTTTCGTGCTATGGACAAGATAGAGAAACAATATTGAGGATCGTTCTCCAATTGAATAGTGTCGCACGGACCAAAAACAGTGGGATCTCGTCTTGCAGATACAAGACTTCATCAATCACCAAAAGTCAAAATGAAATCGAAAGATGAAGAAATGAGGAGAGGAAAAGAGGTGGTCTAGGATCCAACATTATTCATCAATAATTTGACTGTAATGAATTACGGAAATATCGTCATCGACCTAAAACAGATGAGATGACATAAAGTCGAAAATGAGAAAGAGGAGAGATAGTCGAGAAAACTCAAATCTCGTCTTAATTGCAAACTTTAAGTTAGTTTAATCGAAGGGAACCTCTCGCGATCCCAAAGTAAGGAAAATGACCCAAATGGTCATTCTCCTTAGATTTGAAATAACAAAGGTTTCAACATCCTCGAGAATTAACGTTTGACGAATCAGAGAGTTCATCGGTTCGAAAATAAAATTATAATAAAATATACGAGATGGAAAAGAGGTGGGTCTCGAATCCGACGATACTTATCAATATATTGACTTAGTAATCGATTTATGGAAACTTCGTCATTGACCAAAAACAAGAAAATGGAACAAAATGCCCAATAACAAATGAGAAATAAAATTTAACTTCTAAAATAAGATATTTTAATATAAAATAATATAAACTAGAAAGATTATTCTAAAGTTCTAAAAGAAAATGAGTATAAAATAAAACTATATAAAATTTCTGAAAGAAAAGTTAATAAAAATTTAGAATAATATATATATAAACTCTAAAGGAAATAATATATAAAATCTAAAATATATATATATATATATATATATATATATATATATATATATATATATATATATATATATATATATATATATATATATATATATATATATATATATATATATATATATATATATATATATATATATATATATATATATATATATATATATATATATATATATATATATATATATATATATATATATATATATATATATATATATATATAATTTCTAAAAGAAAAGTTAATAAAAATTTAGAATAATATATATATATAAACTCTAAAGGAAATAATATATAAAATCTAAAATATAAACTATATATATATATATATATATATATATATATATATATATATATATATATATATATATATATATATATATATATATATATATATATATATATATATATATATATATATATATATATATATATATATATATTAACAAAACTAAAATATAAATTTATATAGAAGATATGTACAAATTAAAAAAAGGCTGTTTTATAAAATACCAACAAAAACTAAAACGTTTTGCAAAATTTTTTAAATGAAGTAAAATGGATGTATAACTAAAATAGAGGGGTGAAAACGATGGGCTTCCCGACCCAACAGAAATAACAAAGCAGAAAAAATAAACAAAAATCAGCAAAAAAACAAAAAGGGGCTCCTTCATCGACCGCTTTCCACTTTGACCCAGCCTTTTTCTCTGAAACCAACTAAAAAAGAGCCTCATACTCTCTGTTCAAGGTCAGATCCTCCTCGCCGTTAATGTTTTCCTTGAAATCTCTACCTCCAAATTTCCTAACCTTTGCTCACAACCAAACTCCTCTTCGCCATTTTAGTTGCCGTTTTAAGGGATTTTAGATTATTGGTGGTGGTTATATTGATTCTGGGTATGGTTTGGAGAAAACAATGAAGTGGGTCATGATGTTGATGATGGTTGAATCTGGGTCGCTGTTGGATTGCGAAGGAGAGAAACATTTGTTTTTTTTTTCTTTTTCCGAAAATGGGTTTCTGGAAGCTTCGAAAATGGCGAACAGGTTTTCACAGTGGGTTGATGAAGATGGTGATGGAAGTTGGAAGGTGTTTATGGAGGAAAACAGTGGAAAATGGCGGCGAGGTATTACAGTTTGAAGTGGTTGTTTCACGGCGGCGGCGGTGAGTGATGAGTCCGATATGGCTTGGAAGAAGAACATGGGAGGGTTTGATGGTGCATTCGCCGGAGTTGTTGATGTGTTAAGACGGAAATCTGGGTCGTTGGGTTTTGGAAGGAGAGGAAATCTGGGTTGTTGGTTTCTGGGTTTTCATGAGTTTCAGATTTTGGTTTAAGAATGGAGTTGTGGAGGTTTGTAATGGTGAATGTTGAGTTGGTGAGGTTTGTTCTGGTTTGTGTAGTGTTGTTGAAATGGTGGATTTACGGTGGGTTTCCAAGATCTTTGAGGAAGAAGAAGTTTGAAGTTACGTTTAAGGGTTTCAGTTGATTTGAAGCCTTGTCAACGACGGAAGCAAGGTTGAAGAAGCAGGTTTTGATGGAGGTGTTAATGGTGAAGACGATGAAGTGGAAAATGGGCCGGAGAAGCTGGTGGTTCGAAAATGGAGGCTGAGTTGAAGGAAAATGGAGGAGTTATTGTTCATGAAGTTTGAAGGTGAGTTGGCTGAAGGAGATGCTGAAACGGCTAGGGTTTGCTGGAGGAAGGAGGAAGTGAATAGTGCCTGTATATATACAAGGCTGACACGTGGCAGGGCAGACTAATAACTGATTAATGATGATAATGACACGATTATCTTAATAAAAACTATTAAGTTAAATGAAAAAGCTGCCTCTAACTATAGAAACTAATATTTAATCAAAACTTAAATTCTAATTAAGGTTAATGCAATTCTAAATTAACTAATAACAAATAATATTCTAACTAATTAAATTAAATTTCTAATATCTATAAAATTAAAAAAAAAACTATACTCTATCCAAATTTAAATGAAACTATTTCTATAAAACCAAAGAAAAGATAAATTCTATTTAAAAAATTTAAAAATAAAATATATTCCTATTTTTAAATAAAAACAAACTATTTCTATTAAATTCAAATAAAATTCTAACAACCTAAATTCTATTCTAAAATCCTAAGAAAAATAATATCTATTTTAAAAAAAAGTCTATTCTAATAAAAACAATATTAAAAATCTACCTAAACTATTTTCTAAATAAATAAATAATGAAGTAAAATAGCAATAAAAAATGCGAAATGCCATGGAAAAACAGGCGGGCACCGAAATGCGCCGATATTATCAACACGGATTAAATTACCAAGAGGAGAGCGACTTTCGCTCGATTTCGACACTGAACTTATCGTTTGAATTATTTGAATCGCCTGAAATGCGAGCAAAGCGGATAAAATCCTGATAAATTCAATCCGGCCGATAACACAGGCAAAATGCGACCTAAATGATATGCAAATGAAAATGAAGCAAAATCCAATCAAAGTCGGAAAACCGGTGGGCAAATTTTAGGGTGCAACAGCTGCCCCTATTCAATCGACTTGGACCTGAATGGGTGAAAAGCAGCGGCTTTCAGACATTCATGGTAGAAGGTGATTGAATACAAAAGAACCCAAAAATTTGCAGTCTGTTTAGGATGTAAACTTTAGAATCTGTCAATCGGGCTCGCCTGAGAAATGTATCTGAAATTTGCAGGAAAATGAGCTAACTCATCACCAATACAGAAAGCATCGACACGCAGTCGGAAGAGACATCTGCTAATCCAAGCTGGCATTCGCTAAATAAAAGTGAGCATCGAACCCAAAGGTCAGCTCAACCTGAAGTTGAGAAGAACATCTGACCTTGCCGTCAGGCATCTGTTAAATAAAAACAGGCATCAAAACCCGAAGGCCGACTCAACACGAAGTTGAGAAGATCTTATCCAAAACTTGCATCATCTAAGGATAGACGGAGAGAAAACCATATCCGAATCTCACATCGTCTAAGGATAGACGGAGAAAAAAACCATATCCGAAGAACCACATCGTCTAAGGGTAGACATGAAGAAAACCATATCCAAAATCACTCACATCGTCTAAGAGTAGACAGGGGAACCATATCCAAATCACTCACATCGTCTAAGAGTAGACGGAGGGGAACCCTATCCAAATCACTCACATCGTCTAAGAGTAGACGGAGAGGAACCATATCCAAAATCACATCGTCTAAGAGTAGATGGAGGGGAACCATATCCAAATCACTCACATCGTCTAAGAGTAGATGGAGAGGAACCATATCCAAATCACTCACATCGTTTAAGAGTAGACGGAGAGGAACCATATCCAAAATCACATCGTCTAAGAGTAGACGAAGGGGAACCATATCTAAATCACTCACATCGTCTAAGAGTAGACGGAGAGGAACCATATCCAAAATCACATTGTCTAAGAGTAGACGGAGGGGAACCATATCCAAATTACTCACATCGTCTAAGAGTAGACGGAGAAGAACCATATCCAAAATCACGTCGTCTAAGAGTAGACGGAGGGGAACCATATCCAAATCACTCATATCGTCTAAGAGTAGACGGAGAGGAACCATATCTAAAATCACATCGTCTAAGAGTAGACGGAGAGAAAACCTGCTAGGGATGTCATCATCAGAGGGATGACGGATAAAGAAAATCTGCTTGGAGATGTCATCATCAGTGGGCTGACGGACAAAAAATCTGCTTGGAGATGTCAACATCAGAGGGCTGACGGACAAAGAAAATCTACTTGGAGATGTCATCATCAAAGGGCTGACGGACAAAGTACGACCGACGTATGATCTGGAACCCAAAAGTAAGCAAGCAGATGAGTTGATTGAACCAAACCATTGGAGTTATGCCACTGTCTTGATTGAAGAGCTGATTCAGGTTGCCACGGAAGGCTAACAGAAATTGGCTTATGCTTCGCATGCATATGTTTGAATTTTTTTTTATGGCGTAATGCTCCATACGAAATGGAAATGCTACGCATTTGAGGATGAAATGCAAAGATGATGCAAATATGATAACTATATGCAAAAATGCAGATGCAGGCTCGGGCTGCTGGGGGAAAGCTAGATGTGAAAGAACCACTCCAGAAAAATAAATGCTGAAGAGGTGAAGCCAACTCCGTTGGGAATAACCGGATGTGCCAAGTATGATTGGACTTTTGCTGGGGAAGAGAGGTGAAGGGTTACGACTTCCCGACATTCATCTTGAACCTGAAGATTGCCTGCATCTGCTTGAATAGCTCTGAGTAGCTCTGAAGATATGGAGAGGAAAAGTTCATTTATTTCCAAACTTGCCCCAGCCTGCGGGATTTCTGTAGAAATCTTCCTCGAAAGGGAATCGGAAATCTTTGTACTCTGATGGTCAGGCCTCAGCATCAAGAACCTCAGAGAGGTGCTTCAGATTAACTGCCTTCTGGGTAAGGATAATATCTGTGCTCTTGGGGTGACCTGCCCCCGCCTTGAAGTGATTTTCCCCTGATTGGCTGATTTGTAGAGAAGTGCCCCTGGCTGACTTCGAGAGATTTATCGAATCTCGACCTGATTGCCCCAGATTAACTGATCTTCGTATGGCTGACTCCTTTGATGATCATTTGATATGCCTTGCCCCTGCTCAACGGAGTACTCCGGCGCTCTGCATCTTATCTCGATCAAACTTTCCACTGTAGAAACTCTCCTGATGTCAAGTGCTTACTCGCAAGTAAAACAAATTGTTTTGCAAATATAGTATTAATGCAATGCATATGATAGTTTTGAAATCCAAGTCTGTTCACTGGAAAAAGTTGTGACATTTAGTGAACGCATCACTTATCAGAATGTCAATATCAATACCCATAGGGTAAGAAAATCCTTTTTAGGAGTCAGTTTCGACGCGATCTTTACCGAAGTATGCTTTCGAAACAAACCTGCTTCAATTAGGACTTTTGAAGGTGGTAACTTGGTCAGGTTCACGGTTTGAAAGAAAGGATATAAGGCTCAAAGTTCTGTTTAACCCACCCACTCTCCTTGATATTCTCCAATCCTATATTCAGCTAATTCGACACAAGCGCTCACCTCTCAAAGATTGAATGATAGGAGTGATGGTTCTGGAAACTGCAAGTTTCAGGAGTGACAGTCACTCGCTCTTCGTCTTTGGTGCCCGGAGTCACACGACTTGTTTTTCATCATCATTCATTCCCTATTTTTGCCTGGACTGACTCTTTGGAGTATATCTTCTAATTTCGAAGTCCAGCGGGATGCCCTAATTTTACCTAAACTACTTGTTTTCAAGTTATCAACTTAGCGGGCTTCTTCTTTTGATTTTTTTTCTTTATTATTTTTTTCTGATCCTCTTTTTTTTGAAAAAATCGTGTGACACCGGCTTGTCTAACTTGTTGACGGAATTGTGACTGTTTCACTCCTTGGTCAGTAATGGATAACCACTGGGGTTTTTTAGGTACGACATATAGAGGTGTGATTGATCCTCGAATGAGAACACTCCTTTCGCAATTTGGATGCTTGGCCAAATTAACTGACACCTACCCTGCCCCAGGTTAAGATTGAGGATTTTTCGTTTCTAGAAAGAAACTCCTACTACTAGGCTTAAAGGGGTTGACAAGGGATTATCATCCTTATATCTCCAATGTTTAGGGATTTGAAACAATGCCTGTACATCATCAGCAGAGGTTTTATTCAAAAGCATACAATCAGAAGCTTCCGTCTTTCAATTTCGTCATCCTCCCTCGGATTCTGCTTAAACAAGCGTTTGACATCAATTAAAAAACATTGAGTGAACACGGATGGATTTAATCAAAACATGCATATTCATTTCATTATCATTATCAACTGAAAACAAGCAAGTTCTACAGATATGATTTGCAAATAAGTTCGCACTTAAACCGAAAAGAAACTACAAATGCAAAGAAATAACATGATAAAAAGATTGCCAGCTTCGGGGAACTGGGCTTTCATTCTTGACTTGCTGCTGAACCAACCATCTTCAAAATTGCTCGTCGAAGTTAGTCTGGTAATCTTCTGAACACCTGCTCTCAGTGAATCCCTCCATAACATTAGCTGCCGAACCCACATGACTGGACGAAGGAGGATTGTTGATCTGGATACCCTGAGGTGTGACAGAGAACATGTTGGAGTCAAGCAGAGTTTGAATCTTGCTTCTTGTCGCTACTGCGAAAATCGGCGCCGGCTGAACAGAAGAGTCGCCACCGTGCGTTATTTATCCCACGGGAGGGAAAGGAAACGCTCAGAGTAAACCTCGCACAACACGGGAAAGGTATGGTCGTCGCAACCAAAACCTGGATTCGGGAGTCGGTTACGCAAGGGGAAGGTATTAGGACCCCTCACGTCCGTCGTACTCGACGGGATCCACGCTTGTTTTCGGGTATGGATTGTTATTCTATCTACTCTACAGGTTAGGGGTTAAAAGAAAATAAAAGGAAAATAAAATGACTCGGCAAAGTATCGCACTTTATGCCTACGTATTCCCGTCTAAAACGAGAAATCAGAGTCAACGTAGTTCGCCTACCTACGGGAAAGGAGGGGAAGGTTGCTCGCTAGGATATCGCATCCTATGCCTACGTACTTTCATACAGCATGAAAGATCAGAGCAAACGTAGTTCGGGCCACGTACGACACAAGTCTGCCTTGGTTGATTTTATTCCTTCTGAAAAAGGTTTTTCTGATTAGCAGTCCAAGCGGACAAAGATGACGTCTTGATGAGTTCACATTCTTTTACGGAAGAAGTGTCTTTTATTGTGTTTGAAATCTTTATTGTGTTTTTCTGTTTGTTTTGAGAAAGGAGAGACAGAACTCTAACCTACGGTTGCGAAGGGAATCAAACTAACCTAATGTTGTCATGCATGGGTTAAGACCTAGTGTCTATCATGCTCCTCTCTTGCGCAGAGAGAAACAGAGATCCTAAGGGAACAAACGGAAGCAGAAACAATATCAGATATATACAGTAAAGCAATAAAATGCATGGATGCAACAATACAAGCGAGGCAAGGGAGTCCCACTCAACCTCGAACCTGGAAAATAATAGGAAAAAGTGAACAGGCTTCACTTTCAACCCAACAGGGTAAACAGCAAACAATACAGTTCAGAAAACCAATCAATACATCAGAAATGAAATACAGCAGAAAAATAAACAGCATCAGCAGCTCTGCATCAACACCTATCTCCAAGTCATCTCCAAACAGCTACAAGCTTCAACCAGCCTCAATCTCCATCTCCACAGTCTTCAAGCATGGGCTTTGGCATCAATCTTCAGTCTACAATGGCTCTTCTTCAAGTCCTATCCTCCAAGCTGAGGGATCAATCACAAGAGTGAATTGGGTGTTGAGCAATTAGTTGACTACCAAGGGTGGCAAACCAACTGCTACTAACACATAAGATATTTTCTCTCAAGAGTTCTATCCCTTAGACAGTAGCACCAAGCCTTCCAAGGGAAGGGGGTGAGTGTCTTAGAGAGACTCTATATCACAGAGAGGAATGGAGGCAGTCAAAACCTTCCATGTTTGAGAATCAAGCTTTCTAATCTAGAGCTCTGCCTAGCTCCTAAACCCTAATCTCCTCAACAACTGCTAGCAAGAATCACCTCATCAACTCTGGAAGTTGGTCTTCAAGCTCTGGATCTCCAATGACTTCAACATCACAAGTCTTCAGCTTCCCCAATCCCCAGACAATCCCAATACCCACACAGACAAATCAATAATCCCCAGAGGGCACACCACACCAATCAGTCAAATATAGCAGTATATACTAATAGCAGTAGGGGAATCCTAGTGATTTCTAAGGGGATCTATCCTATACCCATAACCCCTATAGCCCATACCCCAAAAATCAAATGAAAATTTCCTAAAAGAATTAAACTATCTCACCTAAGTTGATTTAAAACCCTAATTTTATTCATGTTGCTTTTACCTAAACTAATCACCTCAAATTAATTCCTAAAAATATGAACTAAATTGCATGTACAAGATAAAAATGTCTATTAATCAACCTAAAAAGAATGGACAAAAAATATTAAAGCAACTATTAGAACAAAATTTATCAAAATCATGTATGAAATGAAACACCTAAAATAGGCATTTATTTAGAAAATATGGGAAAAATATCAAATAAAAAATAAAATGCAATTTTTATTTTTTATAATTTTCTAGACATCTTGTAGAAATTAATGCAAAAAGAACCATTAAAAAATATGCAATCTATGATTTATTATGATTTTTTGAAAATGCATGAAAATGAAAAGAAATTAAAATAAAATAAAAGGCAGGGGGTATGAAAAGTAAAAAAAACAATTGATATACGTTGGGCCCAGCAAATTGGGGGGCGCGAAAAGCAGTTGAGCCCAGACTGGCCACTAACTCAAACGCTGCGTTTGAGGATTCAAATTTTCCCTCCGTTTTCAGCATTAAATCGTGGCCGCACGATGAGAGGATTAAGTCAAAATCTGGGAATGATCTGATGGCTGAGGGTCATCGTCCCCAACGAGCCCTAGGGTTTTGCAGAATTATCCTTCCATGCACAAACTTCCACTGCTCATCTCTCCCTCCTCACTCAACCAAACGCCACGATCTCAACACCAAAACTGCTCTACTCTTCACCCTCTACAAGATCCTAACCCTAGATTTTGCTGAATCTCAATGTATAATCGAACCCGATAGCTAGAATATCCTGGTACCACTGCATTACACCTGGTGTGCATGATAACCAAACTTGCCAATTCTTGTACTAATGTACTCACCACATTGCACTGACTATTCTGAACTAATCTATCATGATTATCATCCCCTAAACTAGGATTTCTTGCTCATCAAAGTTTCACCACTCTGCCATCAAACTTCATATAACTCTCCCTAGATCTCAAGAATCAATCCCCTATGGTCTCTAAACATTTTTATCCTAACCACATGATCTACAACTGAATGAATAAGGAGACTCGAAAGGAAATACCTACCTTGCAAGTGATGATGGCAGGTGCAGTTGTGCTGCAATTCAAGACTTGTAATGGCTTCTAGATGCTCCTCCAATGGTGCTGATTCTTCTGTTTGCAATGGTAGTTGCTCAATCTTCTTGAATCACCTTATCCCTCTCTTCATGCAAGTTGGAGTGTAAACTTGGATCACCCTAACCAGCCACGAATTTCCTTCAATTTCCTTTGCCAATTACTCTGTGATAATGGTGGATGATGATGATAACAGAAATTGAGATGATTGATGAAGTTTCAATGGAGTTTGAAGAGAAAATGCAAATGGGAGTGAAGGAATCAAAGTAGTGCTTGCAAGCTCAAAGAATCACCAATCAATGCACAAATGGCTTCATTTCCTTATATAGGTGAGGGTTAACAGAATGAGAAGCTTCTAGATTGGTCTTAGTGGGATCTAGAAACTTGTGGAACTTTCATGAATTTATCATTTGATGGTATCTTGAATCATCTCATATCATGCTTGCACCTTGGGTAAATTTGAGTGAAAATCTCCTTTCATGAGATATTAGGAGTGTATGTATGAAAAACCAAGCTTTTCCTTGCCTTGTGTGAAGATTTGCAATGGTTCCTTAATATGCAAGCATGGACTTTACAAAGTAGCCCCCATTTTAAGACCTCAAATCAAAAATCTATTTGAACCAATGTCTCTAAAATGATGTTGGGAATCAATTTGGTATATTGGATGACCCATATTGGATCTGTAGATCTCTCAAACCATTTTCCAACTTGAACTTTTTCAAGTTATATGCCTTTTTTAAGTCATTTTTCACCAACTTTCATCAAGTCTTATTCCATGCATTTCCAAACTTCCATGACTTCTTTTCTTGACTTAAAATGGCATTTTGAGCAACTTTGATGTTGGGAAGTGTTTCATTTGAAGCTCCCTTGTATGAGTTTTGGGCATAGGCTAAGAATGACCTGTAATCTTTAGATGACCAAAATACCCTTTGCTTGCCAAGACCATACGTAGAGTTACACAAATCATATGAAGGAATACTATACCATTCTAGAAAGCTAAGACAATGAGGAACAACTCTTATGTTGACCAGAAATTCATTTGAAATCTCCTTGAGGGGTAAAAATAGCTTGGAAGTCAAGTCACTTTTACAGACAAAAGTTCAGATACCTCAGATGACCTGTAACTTGCAAGGACCATAACTTGAGTTCTAAAAATCTCCTTAGTGTATTCCACCGCTCAAATTAAAGGTATTGAGATCCTCTACAAGTTTCATGTTGGCCAAGGATCCATTTGAAGCTTGCATTTGGACTTATCTTGCTTGGGAATTTGACCTAAACTAGGGGACTTTACACAGAAACCCTAATTTAGAAACTCCTCTTCTCCTTGATTTCTCTTGATTTCTTCTTGGAATATCAACATATCCTTATTCTTCATGTAAAATGATGAACCCCACATCTCTTCAATATCCCTCAATGCCTTTCAATCAATCCTTTGACCTAGGGTTGACCCAGGGTTGACCCAGATGAAACCCTAGTTGACTGTCTTTCTCCACAACTCTTGGGACCACACCAATGACTTGTTCCCTTCTCCAAATGACTTTCTAAATCCTCCAAGATGTCTAGATACTCCCCATGCTCAGCCCACAGCTCACAATTTCTTTGTTGACCCTCAGGTACCCTCAGATAGGAGATAGATTAACTGCCTGATCCATTGACTTGATAGCTTCCCAATTCTTTCTGATGACTTGAATGAGATTGAATTTGAATAATAACCTCTTGATAGGCCTCCAGAGATGAGAATAATGATTGGTTCCCTGTTGAATGACTTGCTATGCTTATGCTATGCAGATGAGTAGACTATGCACATGACTCTATATGCAAATACTAATGATATTGAAACATAAACCAAGTGAATAAGGTTGGGCAAATTTTAGGGTGCAACACTTCTAAGCACCTTACAGTCTTCGGTTGAATGCCCTTATGCCCCAGCATGGTACTCACAGCGGGCGTTGACATTAAAACCCGGCGGATACGGAGGAATCTCTGGATTAATCTTCTTCGGCACTATCAATCCACCTCTGATTAAGTCTGGAAATATCTGACTGTATGACAACGACGGCTGAGTGAAATGCCTCTTTGGCTTCCTTGATCTTCGTCAGACATGCTGACGCGGTTGATGACGATATGAATGTTGACTCTGTAGGGGAGCAGATACCTGATACACAGACCCAACAAGTTGTTGACTCTGAACACTCAAAGCGTCTGAAAACTGAATCTGAGGTAATGGAGATTCCGGGATAGCGTTACTTTCTTTCTCCCATTCCTCTTTACAGCTGACAATTGATTCTCTTTCATAAACAGAGCTATCTGGGATGTCTCGAATCTTTCCACTCTTGATTCCGCTCTCAATACATTTTCCAGCTATCACCAAGTCAGAAAAGTTCACTACCTTACTACCAATCATCTTATCAAAGTAATGGCCTTGCAAGGTATCCACGAACAGGTCAACCAATTCTCTGTCCAAAAGTGGTGGTTGAACACGAGTAGCCAACTCTCTCCATCTCTGCACGTACGCTCTGAAAAATTCATTGTCCGCCTGAGATAGTTCTTGCAACTGCATGCGACTCAGAGTCATGTCGAGATTGTAATTGTACTACTTCACAAAGGCATTGGCTAAATCTGACCATGAACGGATGAAACCACTCTCCAACTGCATATACCAACTCAAGGATGCTCTGCTCAGACTGTCTTGAAAACAGTGAATCATAAGCTTGTCATCATGGACATATGAGGTCATTCTCCTGCAAAACATCACCAAATGCTGCTTCGGACAACTATCTCCTTTGTACTTATCAAAATTTGGCGTCTTGAACTTCAGAGGCATCACAAGACCTAGAACCAAACACATGCTCGAAGCATTCAGATTAAGAGTATCCCGACTCATCAGGGCGTCAAGTTTTTCATCCAACAGAAGATATCTTCTCATAAATTCAACAGTCTGTGGGTTCTTAGGATTAATCTTCAGAACAACCCTTTGAAGATCTGGTATAGGGAAAGTGAAATTCTGATAATTCGAGTCATGAAAAGAAGATGAATCCATACCTCTGACAATGGTATGCTCTTGATCTCCAACAGGAATCTGCACAGGCTGAGCTTGAGCAACATTGTTCACTGGAGTCCTCTGAATATTGGCCTCTCCCATAGTAATAGCTGTCATGGCTTCCATGAGCTGATCCAACTGATTCTTCATCAATTCAAACTCTGCCCTCGTAACAACCAAATTCTGCTCTTCTGAGTCCATGATTCTTCTAGAAGCTAACTCGAATCCAATCTGAATGTCGGGAAATCAACTGCGGGATGGACAAAAGACGGGTAAGCTCTCTGTTCCGGCCGAGGATGGACATGCAAACATGAGATACACATGAAATGTAATGCAAAATGCTGATGCAACACACAAAGGATCAAAGATCGCACAAAGCACTGAACAACCACTGCGCTGCTGATTGGACAAGTTCAAAGGTTTGCTCCGAAGAGAAAACCAAAATACCGGGTAGGTTGGAGGTCAAGTTTTCCTGTATAGTCCAATCCCACTCACAGGTATGGACCTAAACTGATAAGGTTCGGCATCCTATGCGGTCGTCAGCGTCACAGACTTTCAAGAAACAATGATACGTTCACCATTTCTGGTTTGGCATCATTGTCTCACGAAGCGGCCTCACTTTGCTGACTCCCAAGTGATCGGTCTCCAGAGTCGACAGTTTCCTGATCCAACACCCTTTTCCGACCAATATACTAAATAGGATGTCTTCAACAGAAAACCTCGTCTGAACGCAGATTTCGCAAGGACTAGTGCATGCCTAACATACAGGTCCTCACTACTTTCCACTCTAATGCTATGTGGAATGTCAAACTTTAAGAGGTCTCATATTGATTTCCGTGCTATGGACAAGATAGAGAAACGATATTGAGGATCATTCTCCAATTGAATCGTGTCGCACGGACCAAAAACAATGGGATCTCGTCTTGCAGATACAAGACTTCACCGATCACCAAAAGTCAAAATAAAATCGAAAGATGAAGAAATGAGGAGAGGAAAAGAGGTGGTCTCGGATCCAATATTATTCATCAATAATTTGACTGGTAATGAATTACGGAAATGTCATCATCGACCTAAAACAAATGAGATAACATAAAATCGAAAATGAGAAAGAGGAGAGATAGTCGAGAAAACTCAAACCTCGTCTTAATTACAAACTTTAAGTTAGTTTAATCGAAGGGAACCTCTCGCGATCCCAAAGTAAGGAAAATGACCCAAATGGTCATTCTCCTTAAATTTGAAATAATGAAGGTTTCAACATCCTCGAGAATTAACGTTTGACGAATCAGAGACTTCATCGGTTCGAAAATAAAATTATAATAAAAGATACGAGATGGAAAAGAGGTGGGTCTCGGCTCCGACGATACTTATCAATATATTGAATTAGTAATCGATTTATGGAAACTTCGTCATCAACCAAAAACAAGAAAATGAGGCAAAATGCCCAATAACAAATGAGAAGCTTCTAGATTGGTCTTAGAGGGATCTAGAAACTTGTGAAACTTTCATGAATTTATCATTTGATGGTATCTTGAATCATCTCATATCATGCTTGCACCTTGGGTAAATTTGAGTGAAAATCTCCTTTCATGAGATATTAGGAGTGTATGTATGAAAAACCAAGCTTTTCCTTGCCTTGTGTGAAGATTTGCAATGGTTCCTTAATATGCAAGCATGGACTTTACAAAGTAGCCCCCATTTTAAGACCTCAAATCAAAAATCTATTTGAACCAATGTCTCTAAAATGATGTTGGGAATCAATTTGGTATATTGGATGACCCATATTGGATCTGTAGATCTCTCAAACCATTTTCCAACTTGAACTTTTTCAAGTTATATGCCTTTTTTAAGTCATTTTTCACCAACTTTCATCAAGTCTTGTTCCATGCATTTAAAAACTTCCATGACTTCTTTTCTTGACTTAAAATGGAATTTTGAGCAACTTTGATGTTGGGAAGTTTTTCATTTGAAGCTCCCTTGTATGAGTTTTGGGCATAGGCTAAGAATGACCTGTAATCTTCAGATGACCAAAATACCCTTTTCTTTCCAAGACCATAAGTAGAGTTCCACAAATCATATGAAGGCATACTATACCATTATAGAAAGCTAAGACAATGAGGAACAACTATTAGGTTTACCAGAGATTCATCTGAAATCTCCTTGAGGGGTAAAAATAGCTTGGAAGTCAAGTCACTTTTACAGACAAAAGTTCAGATACCTCAGATGACCTGTAACTTGCAAGGACCATAACTTGAGTTCTATAAATCTCCTTAGTGTCTTCCACCACTCAAATTAAAGGTATTGAGATCCTCTACAAGTTTCATGTTGGCCAAGGATCCATTTGAAGCTTTCATTTTGACTTATCTTGCTTGGGAATTTGACCTAAACTAAGGGACTTTACACAGAAACCCTAATTTAGAAACTCCTCTTCTCCTTGATTTCTCTTGATTTCTTCTTGGAATATCAACATATCCTTATTCTTCATGTCAAATGATGAACCCCACATCTCTTCAATATCCCTCAATGCCTTTCAATCAATCCTTTGACCTAGGGTTGACCCAGATGAAACCCTAGTTGACTGTCTTTCTCCACAACTCTTGGGACCACACCAATGACTTGTTTCCTTCTCCAAATGACTTTCTAAATCCTCCAAGATGTCTAGATACTCCCCATGCTCAGCCCAAAACTCACAATTTCTTTGTTGACCCTCAGGTACCCTCAGATAGGAGATAGATTAACTGCTTGATCCATTGACTTGATAGCTTCCCAATTCTTTTTGATGACTTGAATGAGATTGAATTTGAATAATAACCTCTTGATAGGCCTCCAGAGATGAGAATAATGATTGGTTCCCTGTTGAATGACTTGCTATGCTTATGCTATGCAGATGAGTAGACTATGCACATGACTCTATATGCAAATACTAATGATATTGAAACATAAACCAAGTGAATAAGGTTGGGCAAATTTTAGGGTGCAACAGCTGCCCCTATTCAAGCGACTTGAACCCGATTGGGTGAAGAGCCCGGAGCCTTCAAACATTCGCGGTACGAGACGGTTGAATACTATGAACCCGGAAATTTGCCAACCGCAGAAATAAACTGCGCCCCTGCTTGGGGAACAACATTCATCAGCTGAATCTGACTGTCACGACAACCCACTGATCTCGTGCTGGGGATTATTTTCATCAGCTTGAAAAAGATTTTATCATCGCAGAGATAGAATTTTGTCCACGTCAGGACGCCTGCTTCGTCAATTCGGAAAAACTTCAACAACTTTGCTGGGGATGGCTCGTCTACCTTCTCGTCAGAAATAAATCGTCCACGTTAGGAATAGACTCTTCCACGTTGGGAATAACTTTGTTCACGTTAAGAATAACATCGTCCACGTAAGGAATAACACCGTCCATATTAGGACTCACCTTTCCACGTAAGGAATGAACTTCTACTTCGTCAAACTCTTCCACGTAAGGAATACGTCTTCTTTTGAATCTGTTTACGTCAGGACTAAACTTTTCCACGTTAGGAAACAACTTCTCTTTCCATGTAAGGAATCAACTTCTTTTCCACGTTAGGAATAACTTCTTTGATCTGTCCGCGTCAGGACTAAACTTTTCCACGTTAGGAAACAACTTCTCTTTCCACGTAAGGAATCAACTTCTTTTCCACGTAAGGAATCATTCTTCTTTCCACGTTAGGAAACTAACTTGATCTGTCCACGTAAGGACTCCAATCTTTCCACGTGAGGAATATATTGCTCTTCCACGTAAGGAATAACTCGTCCACGTCAGGACCCATGTTTCGTCTAGATTTGTCCACGTCAGAACTCCCTTCTCGACTTGCTGAGGAAATAAAATTTGTCCGCGTCAGGACTCATGAACCTTTGACCCACTGGGGGAGTGAAACTTGTCCATGTCAGGACTCACATCTCAACCTGCTGAAGTAATAGAACCTGTCCACGTCAGGACTTGCGCGTCTTCGACTTGCTGGGGAATAAGACTTTGTCCACGTCAGGACTCATACCTTGCCAACAACACGAAGAAGGATAAATTTGTCCACGTCAGGACTCTCGTATCTTGTCATCACAAAGAACTGCAAACTTGTCCACGTCAGGACACCCCTTTCACCATCACGAATAAAGCTATTTGCTGAAAATAAATGGCCCACGTCAGGGCACCAGCACGAAGAGTAACCAACTTTGTCAACGTTATGACTTCATACTCAATCAATACCGAGAACTCGAATCTGTCCACATATCGTCACCTGGAAGAAATGTCCACGCTAGGACTCCATATTCCATCAATTCTGAGAAATCAAACCCGTCCACGTTAGGACTAGCACCTCCCATCAATCTGGGGAAATAAATCTGTCCACGTTAGGACACTCGCTTCTCTAGCACCAAGAAAACCCGTCAAGAAATTGCCCACGTTAGGACTCATCTTTCCGTTGGTCCGCAAACTTCTCATCGCTGACGTTACAGCAACTTTGAGGCTGACCCTACTGGGGATATTTGGAAACCAAACTACCGGAAGCCTGTTCTGATAACTGGCGGTAGCCTCTGAAATTCTGGTTCATGAAACCTTTTAATGCTGACGTAACAACAACCTTGAAGGAAACAATCCGCTGGTCGGACTAGAGAAACTTCAACAAGAAATCCTGGCGGGGAAATAAGTAACTCTGCTTAGGGACAAAGAGAAACTTATCTTGCTGACTCTGTGGGGAATAGTGCCACAGCTGACACTTCGTTGAATGTCTCACGCCGAGACCTCGACTGTTTATTGATTTATTGGAGCAAGAACTCTCTCCACCTGCAAGAGAACCAATACTTGGAACAAACGGTTAGCCAACCTAGTCTATGTTTCAACATGCATGCGTTCGGCAATGATGCAATGCTCCATTCGACATGGAAATGCTACGCTTTTATTTGGTGGATGCAAGTATGACACTATATGCCAATGCAATTGCGGACTTGAACTGTCGAGATACAGGAACTGCTTCAGCAAAATAAATGCTGAAGATAATGCCGACTCCGCTGGGGATAGCCAGATGCTATAGAATTATTCCAGCAAAATAAATGCTGGAAGAGTGAAGTCGACTCAGCTGGGAAATGGGGAACTTGATACAACACACCTCGTTGAAGTAACACCCTGCTGGGAATATAACTCTGCTGGAGAATGGCAGATGCGCCTGGTATGATTATACTTCTGCTGGAGAGTGAACGGATATCACACGGTATTTTGACAAAATAAACGCCAATGCGCCACACCAACTCTGCCGGGGAGAGCCTTAATCTTCGAGTTCCACTGGGAGGAAAACACTTGCTGGAAAGAGAACTCCACTGGGGGATGGAATGATTCTCTTGGGGGAAAATCAATTGACTCCGCTGGGGGAGAGTAAATGACCCTACGGGGAAAGGTAAACTGCCTGAATACAGCTCACCGATATTAATCTTCTGAGGCTAGCCCACTCTGCGTGAGATAAGGAATCCTCCTGGGGGACACCACACTGTCTGCATACAGCCTACAATTTTGGAGTCGCCAATTCTGCTGAGAATAAATGGCTTTGTTGGAGAATATCCTTTGGATAAGCTACGACCAGCTGGGGAATTCTATCCTTCTTCAGGAAGAACATGCATGACCTGCGTGGGGGTCGAGCTTTTCGCTATTGCAATCTGTGGATCATCTTCCTCGTACGGTTATGAAACCTGCAACAACACAAACAAGACAAGACAAACCTATGCAACCAAATCAATTCAGGTTAGTGACATCATTTTCAGTTAATTCAAAGCTTTAGCAATTGTTGGCAAGGGCCAGGGATGTTATACACATGCTAGTTTCAATAAACTTAGGCGTTTTATCATGCACAAAGCAGTAAAGAACCAGCATTAAGTACTGAATAACATATTTTATTGATTGGGCCCCTGAATGGGCGGAATTTTTGTACACGAGATGTAACTCCTGAAAAGAGGAAGCTACGCAAAGCAAATACACAAGCATGCACAAGAAGCATAAATATTTTGACAAATTAAATTTTGTACACATGTCGGCAACGGGATGCAGACGAACACCACGAACTGATCCTCCTATGACTCACCCGACTCTAATGCTTTCCCGGTATCCATACTTCCGAAGAGGTTGTATCTGATAATCGATCCCTCAGGTATTCTCCCGTACTGATGCTCACATGCAGTATCAAATTCGGACCGCAGTCATTTGCTTTTCAAATCCCTAACTTTTGCGTGAACCGCCCTTTACGGGTTTTCAGTTCACCGGGATACCCCTTTTTGCCGAAGCCGCCCAGTGTAGGTTTTCAACTTCGCGGGTGTACATTTTTCAATTTTATCCCTAACTTTTTCCCGAACCTTTCATTCTGTTTTTGGTTCGCCAGGATGCCCCATTTTTGCCTGGACTCTCCTTTTTTGTCCAGCGGGTCAATTTTAAGCAAAGTATTTTTTAACTGCGTCCGAATTCACAGGCGACGTGAAGTCTTCACCGTCCATGGTGGACAACAATAAAGCTCCTCCTGAAAAGACTTTCCTGACAACATATGGCCCTTCGTAGTTGGGGGTCCACTTGCCCCTGTGATCTGCCTGCGGCGGGAGAATCCTTTTCAGCACAAGGTCGCCCGTCTGAAAGCTTCGCGGATGTATCTTCTTATCATATGCTTTCTTCATTCGGCTCTGGTACAAACGACCATATGTTAGTGAAGCTAGCCTCTTCTCATCCATCAAACTCAGTTTATTCAACCTGTCCTTCACCCATTCTGCCTCGTCCAACTGAACGTCTCGCAATACCCTCAGAGAAGGGATCTCCACTTCCAATGGTAGCACTGCTTCCATTCCGTATACCAACGAGAACGGAGTTGCCCCGGTTGATGTGCGTACCGTTGTACGATAATCGTGCAAAGCAAAAGGTAGCATCTCATGCCAATCCTTATAGGTCACCACCATCTTCTGGACGATCTTCTTTATATTCTTATTGGCCGCTTCGACAACGCCATTCATCTTGGGTCGGTAAGGGGAGGAGTTGTGATGTTCGATCTTGAAATTCTGACAGAGCTCCTTCATCATTTTGTTGTTCAGGTTTGAACCGTTGTCCGTGATTATCCGCTCGGGGATCCCATATCGGCAAATGATATCTCTCTTGATGAATCTAGCCACCACTTGCTTCGTTACATTTGCATATGACGCCGCTTCCACCCACTTGGTGAAATAATCGATCGCTACTAGAATGAACCGATGCCCGTTAGAAGCCGTCGGCTCGATCTTTCCAATCATATCGATTCCCCACATCGAGAATGGCCAAGGCGATGACATTACATTCAGAGGACTCGGAGGCACATGAATCTTATCAGCATAGATTTGGCACTTGTGGCACATCCTCGCAAACTTGAAACAATCAGTTTCCATAGTCAGCCAAAAATAACCTGCCCACAACAGCTTTCTCTTCATAGCATGCCCACCAGCATGCGTACCAAAAGTACCTTCGTGTATTTCCTCCATGAGCAGCTTTGCCTCTTTCTCGTCTACACAACGCAACAGCACCAAGTCGTGGTTTCTTCTGTATAAGACACCGTCTGGATTCAAATAGAAATTACCCGCTAATCTCCTGAGAGTCTTCTGATCTTGACTGGATGCCCCAGCCGGATACTCTTTATTCTTCAGGAAATTAAGGATATCAAAATACCACGGTTTGTCGTCGGATGCTTCATCAATAGCAAATACGAAGGCAGGCCTGTCAAGCCGAGAGATAACGATTCGGGGAGCCTCGTTCCAGAAGTTGACTTTGTACATGGAAGACAAAGTGGCCAGGGCGTCAGCCATTTGATTCTCTGCCCGCGGTACATGATGCAACTCTACCTTGTCGAAGAAAGGCAACAATCTCCTTGCATAATTCATGTAATGTATCAAGTTGGGCTGACGTGTCTCCCATTCCCCTTTGATTTGATTCACCACCAGAGCTGAGTCTCCGTATACGTCTAAATTCTTGATTCACAAATCAATGGCTTCTTCAAGCCCCATTATACAAGCTTCGTATTCGGCCTCATTGTTGGTAACAGAAAAGGTCAATCGGGCAGTAAACGGGATGTGCGACCCGTGTGCGTCGTGATGATTGCCCCTATTCCACTACCGTAAGCATTCACAGCTCCGTCAAATATCATCTTCCATTTGGAACCCAATTCTGGCCCCTCATCTGGCAACGGCTCTTCACAATCTTTCATCTTTAGGTACATGATATCCTCGTCAGGAAAATCAAACCTCATCGATTGGTAATCTTCAATAGGCTGCTCCGCCAGATACTCAGACAACACACTCCCCTTTATAGCCTTTTGCGAGACGTATTAAATGTCATATTCAGTCAAGACCATCTGCCAACGGGCAATTCTCCCTGACAACGCCTGCTTTTCGAATACATATTTGATAGGATCCATCTTCGAGATGAGCATGGTTGTATGATTCAGCATGTATTGCCTCAAACGCTTGGCGGCCCAGGCTAGCGCGCAACAAGTTTTCTCAAGCATCGAGTATCGAGATTCACAATCTGTAAATTTCTTACTCAAGTAGTAGATCGCATGCTCTTTTCTTCCTGTCTCGTCGTGTTGACCGAGAACACAACCCATGCTTCCCTCAAGAACCGTCAAATACATGATCAAGGGTCTCCCTGCCACCGGGGGTATCAAAATAGGAGGCTCCTGCAAATACTGCTTTATTTTATCGAACGCCTTTTGACAATTTTTGTTCCACGTTACAGCTTGATCTTTCTTCAACAGATTGAACAGTGGTTCACACGTAGCAGTTAGGTGAGATATGAACCGGGCAATGTAGTTCAACCTCCCTAAAAACCCGCGCACCTCTTTCTCTGTTTTAGGCGTCGGCATTTCTTGAATTGCTTTTATTTTAGCAGGATCAACCTCTATTCCTCTTTCGCTTACGATAAACCCCAGCAGTTTACCCGACCTCACCCCGAAGGTGCATTTGTTAGGGTTCAGCCTCAGTCTGAACTTCCTAAGCCTTTTAAATAACTTCAGCAGATTTACCAGATGCTCTTCCTCTGTCTGGGATTTGGCAATCATATCGTCAACATAAACTTCGATCTCTTTATGCATCATATCATGGAAAAGAGTCGTCATCGCACGCTGATATGTTGCCCCAGCATTTTTCAGACCAAAGGGCATCACTTTGTAGCAAAATGTTCCCCAAGGCGTTATGAAAGTGGTCTTCTCCATATCCTCTGGCGCCATTTTAATCTGATTATAGCCTGAAAAGCCATCCATGAAGGAGAATACGGAGTATTGAGCAGTATTATCAACTAGCACGTCAATATGAGGAAGTGGAAAATCGTCTTTTGGGCTTGCTTTATTCAAATCTCTATAATCCATGCACATCCGAACCTTGCCATCTTTCTTTGGCACTGGTACGATGTTAGCAACCCATGAGGGATATTTCGTCACAGCTAGGAAACCAGCGTCCCACTGTTTTTGAACTTCCTCTTTGATCTTCACTGCCATATCCGGTCGAGTTCTGCGAAGCTTTTGTTTGACTGGCGGGCATTCTTCTTTCAGTGGCAGGCGGTGCACAACCATATCTGTATCGAGCCCTGGCATATCTTCATACGACCAAGCGAATACATCACTATACTCTCGGAGCATTTCAACCAGCCTTCGCTTGATATCACTCTGCAGTGCGGCTCCGATACGAATATTCTTCTCAACCCCTTCCGACCCTAAGTTGATAATTTCGATGACCTCGTCGTGAGGCAGAATGGCTCTTTCCTCTTGCTTCACCAACCAAGACAGTTCTTCAGGAACGTCACTATCTTCGACGACCTCTTCTTTGGCCTGGAATACCGGGTGCTCAAAGTCGGGACGAGTCATAGGTGGTTCAAGGATGTCATCTGAAAATGTTATCCTGCAAAAGGAATGGTTAAGTGCTTCAAAATGCGTATAAAGCGAATAACCACGTTGCCATTTTATTGAAAAATACAAAGTAAGAAAGACAGAGATTACAGTATTTGCACATGAAAAACGCCATTTATTTAATGATTAACACGCAATGTTCATAACAACACAGCCCTAAGCAAATCCTGATGCCCCAGGCAAGACATCAGATTATTCAACAATTAATAAAGCAAAGCATTACTGTTTAAGAGTCACAGGAACAAGCTCCTGAATGGACCAGTTGCACAGTCCTTGTCCTGGCGTGCTTGGCTGAATCCAGGCATCCATATCACAGTCGCTGTCTCCTTCGTCAGACTCTGAAGCAGCATTGACGGTTTCATGACATACTCCACTGGCAGAGATGGTTATTGGCCCTCTGAAACGGGGTGCCCCCACAGCGGGAGTTGATGACGACGGTTGGTATCCCAGCCCGAACCGGTCCATCTTCACAGGGATATCCAACACTTTGCCCCAGCCTTTTGCTTCTCCTGTCTCCACTAGAGCTTGAGCTTCTTTATACGACGAGACTGCTATCTCCGATACTTTGCTCGGCCCGGGACCTTTGTCCTTGACATGCAAACCTTCAAATGCCTGGCAGGGCGTTTCGTGGATCTCTCCGTCGACCTCCACATATTTAAATGACGACAGATGGCTGACCAGGATGTCTTCTTCTCCGCATACGGTGACTACGCTGTCTCCGACCATATACTTCAACTTCTGATGCAGGGTAGACGTGACTGCCCCAGCCCCATGGATCCAGGGTCTTCCGAGCAGGCAGCTATTGTAACACGGTGGGAGAACTGACTTTAAACAATGTTGCGGATAGCAAGAGTCGCCACCGACTTTTATTTTATCCATAAGGAAAGGTTATAAAAGAACAGGAAAGACCTTAGAGAATATTTTGGGTCCGGGGGGTAGGTTATGAAAAGGGAAGGTATTAGCACCCTTTTCATCCATGGTTATCCATGGGCTCTTAGGTACTTAAGCTCACTTTTGAATTGTTTTGAAAGTGTAGTGTGTGAATAGAAAATTTTCAGAATAGTTAATAAATAATCCATGTAAGGATGTGTTAAGAACTTGTTTGAAAACTTGTTGAAAATTTGTTTAAGTGTGAAACAGTTTTGAAGTGAGCAAGTATCTAGGAGTAGCCTACCCTAATGTTTTAAGGTCTTTCTTATTCTTTATCCTTTCCTTAGTAAGACTATCCCTACTATAATGGAGTAGGTAGTCCTTACTTTGGATGTTAAGGGACATGTGAGGGACAATTTGACTTTGAAGGCCATTGTGGGATGTAATAAGCACATATAAGGGACCATCATCATTTTTCGAAAGGGACTTGATTCGTAAAGGCAACCATAAGGGACTTTGATGTTTTTTTTTATTTGAGGGACTTGCTTTATACACCCCACTTAACCATTATTCGTAGGCAACTTGAGGGATATCCTTAGGAAGTGAGACGGCGATTAAAATCGACTTACGTGTGTGACGTGTTTATTTTAATTATCTTTATTTAAAAGTGATCTAAATTTATTTTAATATTACATACATGTTGTTACACTCCCTAATTACTAACCATAATAATAATTAAATAATTAAACAACTTTACATCCAAGAAACAATTACAAAATAATAAGCAAAATAATTAAATAGCAAAGATAAATAAAATATAAATAAGCAATAATAAATAATAAAGGGGGTTAATTCTAAGTTTACTCGGCAAGACATCGCATCTTGTGCCTACGTATCCTTACGGGAGTGGAATCAGAGTAATCGTAGTTCCCCTCAATAGGGAGGTTAGAAACTTCTTGACTGTGGTCAAGGTTTCAATGGGGAAGTAAGCACATCTTAAGGATATGCTTAGTGGAGTTCAGAGACTCCAATCTCTATGTTAAAAAATGTTAATTAAAATTAAAATAGGGTTAAATTAGGGATTCCACGGCGGGAAACCTTAAAACAGAGTACGACGACTATTTTGGCCTAACACTAGGATAAAAGCAATTTTGCCCGCGGCGGGACACCTAGGCTAAACAGGGTTTGATCCATTAAAGGGGTAAGGCTATTGACTCGGCGGCCAAAAGGCTGGACCTAATCCTTCGGAAGGATAAAACTATAAAAAAATGTGAAAATATGACAAATCATTATATGGAGGAATAATTAAGGTACAGAAATAAGAAAAGTAATAAAGGCAGAGGGTATAAAGAAACAAAGAAACATTTCTGAAAACATGAAGAATATGAAAATATGTAATGACACTTAGAATGAAGTGAGGGAGGAAAATAGTGTGGGGCTGTGGCCACCACAAGCACATCTCAACCTCAAGCATGCAAATGAAATGCAGGAATAAAGAAAATAAAAGGTACACAAAATGACACGGCAAACATAAGGAGTTCCTTACGAAAAGGTTTTAATTTTTTAATATTTTAATTATGTAAAAAAATGTTTTAATTTTTTTAATATTTTAATTATATATATAAAAAAAGGTTTTAATTTTAAAATGGAATTACTTAGTTAAAAAAATTTAAGTTTAAATTATAAAAAAATGTTAAGTTTAAATTATATGTATAAAAAAATGTTTTTGGGAACAAAAAGATTTTTTTGGAAAAAAATGTTTACGGGAACAAAAAAAAGCTTTTTTTGAAAAAAAATGTTTACGGGAACAAAAAAGGTTTTTTTTGGGAAAAAATGTTTACGGGAACAAAAAAGGTTTTTTTGGGAAAAAATGTTTACGGGAACAAAAAAGGTTTTTTTTGGGAAAAAATGTTTTAGTTTTAATAAAAAAAGGTTTTGATTTTGAAAAAGGTTTTGATAAAAAAAATAACAATAGAATTGCAAATGCAAACAGACAATTAATGGACATGCAAACAATCCTATACGACACAATCATTGTTCATACAGATCAAAATCTACATATCTAAACAACAATGAAGATTTAACATGGCAAGGATGCAAATAAATATGAAAAATGCAAAGGATTTAGTAATTTAACGGACCTAAACACATTAACATGGCAAAATATGCACATAAACATGAAAAGGCAAAAGGTTTAGTAATTTAACCTACGAAGCGGAGGTTTGCTTCGGTAAATGTGAAAAAGGTTTGAATAAGGGAACACTGGAGAGCTCCAATCCTTCTAACGAGTTGTGGGAACGACCGCCTTTCTTCTCTGGGGATCTCCTTTGTTTCTCCCTCTCTCTCTCCTCTTTTCTGAAGAAAACCTTCTGACCTCCTTTTCAACAAAGCAACACATGTATATATAGGGAACAAATTAGGGTTAACACCAAATTGTCAATAATGTCCCTAAAGCCCATTTTAAAGCCCAAACTAAATAATTAGTTAAGAAGAAAAAAAAAAAATTTAAATAATTTAAAATAATTAAAATAAACTTAAAATAAAAACTAATAATCCTATTGATTCCTAAAATCAAAAATATTATAAAAAGAACAAAATTTTTTTCAATATTTTTTATTTTATGATTTTTTGGATATTTTTATGAATAATTTAGAAAAAGGTGAAAAAAATAATATTTTAAAAAATGATTTAATTAAAATACGAAAATAATAATTAAATAATAATAAAAAACTATTTTTGTTATTTTTTTAATGAAAGATAGAAAAATTTAGAGTAAAAATAATAAAAAACAAAAAAAAGTGACAAAGGTGAGATTCGAACTCTCAACCTCTCACACTCATAACTCCTTACACATGTCCTCCTGCCAATTGTGCCATTTTTACTTTTTAGAAAAAAAATGCATGCCATATGATATTTACCTGCAAAAAGTCAAACGACTACACAAATTTGTTAGTAATTGATTAAATGCAATGAAATGCGACGACAAATCTTAGGGCAAAATTTGGGGTATTACAGTTATTATGATAATATTTCTCACCCAACCTCTCTTTGATGTTGGCAAAAAAAATCATGAAGTTTGACTTTGGTTTGACCACAGTTGACCTCAGTTTGACCTTTTAACTACATTGACTGCTTTTGACTTATCTGATCATCTGACTGAGCAAACTTTTGAGAAAAGTCTTGAAATTTGACATGGGGGTTCTTATACACATATAAGATGTTATGAAGCTCACTTGAAGTCTTGGAAGTCCATTTAGCCTGATTAAAGTCAAAACCCTAGTTTTGGATGCACTGCTTAGGAGGTGCATTGTCTGAGGGAATTGTCAACTCTTCTGACCAATTGTGAATTTTGTGAACCTTGTGAACCTTCTTGGAACACAAAGTCTTGTATTGTGAGGGCAAATTTTGGGGTGCAACAGCTGCCCCTGTTCAATTTTCTGAAACCTGAGGGGTTAGATTGGTATATTTGCCAGTCGTAACCTGGAAGGTTGAAGGGGATTGAACACAAAAGCCCAAAAATTTGCACTCACCAGTGCATGGAGTGATATTGATGGTTGGTTGAACATGATTGAGTGGGCTTAAAGATGCCACTAGGGGAAAGTTCTTCAGTAGTATAATGAGAACTGTCAGGAGTCTGGAGTAATACTGATGTAACAGCATGTCTTCATGAGGATAGAGCAATCAATAATGATAACCCTAAAGCAGTCTTGAAGTGATAAATCTGACCTCAGGAGGATAGAGCAATCAATAGCTCTAAAGCAGTCTTGAAGTAATAATGGCTTCAGGAGGATAGAGCAATCAATAGCTCTAAAGCAGTCTTGAAGTAATAGAATGGCTTCAGTAGGATAGAGCAATCAACAGCTCTAAAGCAGTCTTGAAATAATAATGTGATATGTCTTCAGGAGGATAGAGCAATCAATAGCTCTAAAGCAGTCTTGAAATAATTAGATGGCTTCAGGAGGATAGAGCAATGAATAGCTCTAAAGCAGTCTTGAAGTAGTAATATGACCTCATGAGGATAGAGCAATGAATAGCTCTAAAGCAGTCTTGAAGTAATAATGTAATTTCAGGAGGATAGAGCAATGGATAACTCTAAAGCAGTCTTGAAATAATTAGATGGCTTCAGGAGGATAGAGCAATGAATAGCTCTAAAGCAGTCTTGAAGTAATAATGTGATATGTCTTCAGGAGGATAGAGCAATCAATAGCTCTAAAGCAGTCTTGAAGTAATGATTTCAGGAGGATAGAGCAATGGATAGCTCTAAAGCAGTCTTGAAATAATAATGTAATTTCAGGAGGATAGAGCAATGGATAGCTCTAAAGCAGTCTTGAAATAATAATGTAATTTCAGGAGGATAGAGCAATGGATAACTCTAAAGCAGTCTTGAAATAATTAGATGGCTTCAGGAGGATAGAGCAATGAATAGCTCTAAAGCAGTCTTGAAGTAGTAATATGACCTCATGAGGATAGAGCAATGAATAGCTCTAAAGCAGTCTTGAAGTAATAGGATGATTTCAGGAGGATAGAGCAATCAGTAGCTCTAAAGCAGTCTTGAAATAATAATGTGATATGTCTTCAGGAGGATAGAGCAATCAATAGCTCTAAAGCAGTCTTGAAGTAATGATTTCAGGAGGATAGAGTAATGGATAGCTCTAAAGCAGTCTTGAAATAATAATGTAATTTCAGGAGGATAGAGCAATGGATAACTCTAAAGCATTCTTGAAATAATTAGATGGGTTCAGGAGGATAGAGCAATGAATAGCTCTAAAGCAGTCTTGAAGTAGTAATATGACCTCATGAGGATAGAGCAATGAATAGCTCTAAAGCAGTCTTGAAATAATTAGATGGCTTCAGGAGGATAGAGCAATCAATAGCTCTAAAGCAGTCTTGAAGTAGTAATGTGATATGTCTTCAGGAGGATAGAGCAATCAATAGCTCTAAAGCAGTCTTGAAATAATAATGTGATATGTCTTCAGGAGGATAGAGCAATCAATAGCTCTAAAGCAGTCTTGAAGTAATGATTTCAGGAGGATAGAGCAATGGATAGCTCTAAAGCAGTCTTGAAATAATAATGTAATTTCAGGAGGATAGAGCAATGGATAACTCTAAAGCAGTCTTGAAATAATTAGATGGCTTCAGGAGGATAGAGCAATGAATAGCTCTAAAGCAGTCTTGAAGTAGTAATATGACCTCATGAGGATAGAGCAATGAATAGCTCTAAAGCAGTCTTGAAGTAATAGGATGATTTCAGGAGGATAGAGCAATCAGTAGCTCTAAAGCAGTCTTGAAGTCATGAGAGGCTATCAGGAGGATAAAATAACCCTGAGGTTACAATAAAGCAGTCCCAAAGTAATAAGAAGCTCATCAGGAGGATAAAGTAACCCTGAGGTTACAATAAAGCAGTCCCAAAGATCATAAGCTTGTTTGTTGGATAATTAACCTGAAAACAAGGTAGCATTCTGTATAACAACATTAGTTTATGCTTTATGTATGCATGTATGACATGATGCACTTAGGTAATGTACTATAGACATATGTGTTATGGTATGATGTAAATGATGTATGTATGCTATGACACTGCTGGAAATGTCTGGATATCCTTGTATAACAACTGCTGGCCAAGGAAAATAAATCCCGATTCGTTGTTGAAGAATATATAACCCTCCGTCTGCTGGGGATAACAAGGTATAGATAACCTCCCGTTGTTGGGGATAACAAGGTATAGATAACCTCCCGTTGTTGGGGATAGTAGGGTATAGATAACCTTCGTTTTCGTTTGATAGTAGGATAAGTATAACATCCCGTCTTCGTTCATCGTGCCCTTATTGGAAAGTAATTTCCCGTATATCCGTATGAGGATAAAAGAGATGGATATAAATTCCAGGGGAGATTAGACTTTGTGAAAATGGATTAGTCCTACTGATGGTTTGTAACTGTCTTGTAAAGATGAACCGGCGAAGCTTCGTTGAAATCCTTCCCTCGTTCGTCCTTAGTAAATACTATTACTGCATTTTCATGCATTTCTGGTAAACATCAATCATATTAAAAGCATACATGCATTTCTGGTAAACATCAATCATATTCAAAGGCATACATACATTCAAACACAACCAATGGACGTTTCGCTTATGTAAATAGGGTAAAAGTAAATCTGGATTCAAAAGATGGAATTTATTTATATCAAAAGTGACCCATACACGGGTAAGTTTGTACAAGGAGACATAAACCCTAGTAAGAGAATTTTGTCATGAAGTTTTACAAAAAGAATCAGCTATGTGGGAAATAATCCTATTGAGTTTCAATTCTACTATTGCCACTCAAGTATCTCATCTTCTTGCTGTTGAGACGGAAACGATTGGATTGAGCTTTATCTGTTTGAGCTTGAGTAAGTAGTACAACTGGTTGCAATTTCATGAGTGATCCAAACGGGACATAGTCATACGCTTTAATCCCTAACTTTTGCCTGGATTGCCCTTTCAGGTTTTCAATCCACCGGGATACCCTTTTTTGCCCAAGCCGCCTTTTCAGGTTTTCGACTTGCCGGGTGTACATCTTTTTATATATATATATCCCTAATTTTTGCTCAAACCCTTTTGGTTTGCCGGGATGCCCTTATTTTTGCCTAGGCCTGTCAACCTAGCGGGTCTCTTTTTATGCGTAGTATTTTTTAACTATGTCTGCGTTTACAGGTTGTGGGAAGTCTTCACCATCCATTGTAGTCAGTATCATGGCACCTCCTGAGAACACTGTCTTGACTACAAATGGTCCCTCATATGTTGGAGTCCACTTGCCCCTAGGATCACCCTGTGGTAATATGATACGCTTGATTACCAAGTCACCAGCCTGATATACCTTTGGCTTAACCTTCTTGTTAAAAGCTTTGATCATCCGTTTCTGGTACATCTGGCCATGACAAACTGCTGCTAACCTTTTCTCATCAATCAAATTTATCTGGTCAAGTCGAGTCTGAATCCACTCATCTTCATCCAAGCCTGCATCCTTCATAATTCTCAAGGAGGGGATCTGAACTTCAATAGGCAGAACTGCTTCCATACCATAGACTAAGGAGAATGGGGTTGCCCCTGTTGAAGTACGTATTGTAGTACGATAACCATGCAGAGCAAATGGTAATATCTCGTGCCAATCCTTGTAAGTAATAGTCATCTTCTGTACAATCTTCTTAACGTTTTTATTAGCAGCTTCAACTGCCCCATTCATCTTTGAAATCAACAAGGTAGTATGGGTCAACATATACTGTCTTAGTCGGCGAGCAGCCCATGCCAAAGCGCAGCAAGTTTTCTCGAGCAGTGAGTATCTTGTTTCACAGTCGGTAAACTTTTTGCTAAGGTAGTATATTGCCTGCTCTTTTCGACCAGACTCGTCATGTTGCCCAATACACACCCCATTGAGTTGTCTAATACTGTTAAATACATAATCAAGGGTCTTCCATCAACTGGTGGTATTAAAATTGGAGATTCTAGCAAATATCTCTTGATTTCATCAAAGGCAGTCTGGCACTCATCATTCCATTCCATCACCTGATCTTTCTTCAACAACTTGAAGATTGGCTCACAGATGGTAGTTAATTGGGAAATAAATCTTGCAATGTAGTTCAATCGTCCTAAGAAACCTCTAACCTCCTTCTCAGTACGGGGAGCTGGCATCTCTCGTATAGCTTTCACTTTTGCAGGATCCACTTCAATACCTTTTCCACTGACAATGAAACCCAGGAGCTTTCCAGATCTAACTCCAAAAGTACACTTGTTTGGATTTAATCTCAACCTGTATTTCTTCAACCTCTCAAACAACTTGTGCAGATGATCAAGGTGTTGTTCTTCATTCTGAGACCTGGCTATCATATCATCCACATATACCTCTATCTCATGATGAATCATATCATGAAACAAAGCCACCATAGCACGCTGATATGTTGCCCCTATCTTGACCTCTTTTCTGTTTTCTTCAGTACCCAGATTCACAACTTCGACTGGCTCTTCATGTGGCTGTATAGCTTTCTCTTCTTGTTGTAACAACCTAGCAAGCTCTACAGGTATTTCACAATCGTCCTCGTCTCCGTCTTCAGTTTGATAGATCGGATTCTCAAAATTGTAATTGGCAATAGTAGAACTGTTATCAACTGGATCCAGAGTGGATGAGGATCAGCATTTTAGTGACGTGGGTGTGTGTAAGAACACATAGCTGATAAAGCAAAAATAAAAGAAAAAGAAAGACAAGGAACACAATATTTACGAAAACGAAACGTCCACTGATTTTATTGAATGCAGTATGCAAATGAAATGACAACCCGTAACAAGCACACCATTGTGCCCCGGGTAAGGCACATGGCTTGAAAGTTTTAATTGTTCCAGAGATTATAAATTTAAAAACATAACACAGTAATAGTATTTACTCCTGACTAAAGGAGATAGGGATAACATCTTCAGCTGTCCAATTATTGAGTCCAGCACCCACAGTAGGAAAAATCCATGCCTCCAGGTTGTAGTCTTCATCTTGATCTCCCACAGCATTGATAACCCCTTGATTGGTGATACGAACAGCACGGGCACGACGGACAGCCTTCTGGGACTCTTCTTCCACCACAGCTTTTGCATCATTGAGGGAGGCCATTGCCATTGTTGGACGGTTTCTGATGACCACAGGAACTTTCTTCACAGCAGGAGGAGTCACACAATCCTTAACAGCCCAGGGAACCACTTCAAATGACTGACATGGAGTTTCAATGTATTCACCTTCTACTTCCAGATACTTGAAAGTGTTTACATGGCTGACAAAGTATTCTTCCTCTCCAAAGACAGTAACAACTTTTCCATTCACCGGATATCTCAACTTTTGATGTAATGTGGAGGTCACAGCACCTGCCCCATGGATCCAGGGACGACCAAGCAGACATGAGTACGAAGGACGAATATCCATCACATAGAATGTAGCAGTAAACACCTGAGAGCCAACCTTGATTGGAAGATCAATTTCCCCATGCACTACTCTTCTAGAACCATCAAAAGCCTTTACCACAATATTACTGGGCTTCAATACCGTATCTTCAGGACTCAGCTTGTTCAGGACTTCCTTAGGCAACACATTCAGAGAGGAACCATTGTCTATCAGCACATGAGACAGGGTAGTGCCCCTGCATTCAATTGAAATATGCAAGGCCCTGTTATGATCCCTCTTGGCCGGGGTCAAGTCAGCATCAGAAAATCCTAACCCGTTGTCATAGGTCAGGTGCGCAACACAATTCTCAAACTGGTCCACAGAAATTGCACTGGGTACATGAGCCATCTTTAGAAACTTGATCAATGACTTGGCATGAGCCTCAGAACATAATAACAGGGAGAGCATAGAAATCTTTGAGGGAGTATGCCCCAGCTGATCAACAATATCATAATCACTCTTGCGAATGATTTTCAATACTTCTTCCATCTGCTTAGAGAGGTCATCAGCAGCTGGCACATCAGTAGATACAGGCTCAATAACAGGACCCTTGCCCCGAGCATCAGTGGTGGAAGTAACAGCAGGAGTAACTGCACTCTTAGAAGCAACTGGAGGAGAGAAGACTCTTCCACTACGAGTGATCTTGCTAGATCTAGCAATATTATCAATGTCAACAGGCATATCAGGTAAAGGCTCCTGCTTGACACCATGGATGTAAATATCAGACCCATAGTGCCAAGGCACAGCTTTGTCAGATGTATAAGGAATAGGACCAGGAGTGGTAATGATCAGAGGAGCTACTCTGGCTTCAGCAACAACTTTCACAGGACCTTCAGCAGTAATCTTGATTGGGCCCTGATGAGTGATTTTAATGGGACCCTTTGAAGTGATTCTTAGTGGTACTTTGTCAACCATGTCAACCTCTTCAATCTTCTTACCCTGAGTCAGATGATCCACCATACTTTCTACAGATGCTGGTCTTCTTTCAAACACTATAGTATATTTATCCATGAGACGTTGAATCCCATCTCTCAACATGAAGCAACTATCCGGCTTATAGGTACAATATAGACAATCTTCATGACAACCTGGAAAGATCCCAGCTTGTACTAACCTCTTTTTGATAACAGACAATGGTGTGCTCAACTCCATAACTGAATAGACATGCAGATCTTCATCAATATCTTCATCAATGGCGTTGACAGTCTTCTCGTGATTTGGAATTGGAGCTGTAATCACATTTGGAGTACCTGGTGGATCAAACTCAATTTCTCCAGCATCAATCACATCCTGGATTTTGTTCTTCAAGACCCAGCAGTTATTAGTATCATGTCCTGGACAGTTTGAATGATATGCACATCGTGCATTGGGATTGTACTTGGGAGAGGTAACATTGGGATTCTGAGGGGCCTCCCTCAGGGTAATAAGTTCAGCCTTCAACAAGTGTTGCAATGCCTGAGCCATTGACATGTTGATCTTCGTGAACTGTCTTCTAGCCCTCTGTTGGTTGCCTTGAGGCTGCTCTGTTGTTGCAGGAGTTGGATTTGAAATATGAACTGCACTAACAGACTGATGCCTTCTGTTACGATCAGGCTGACCATACACAGCATTAGATTCTTTCTTCCCAGTGGGAGGCTTCTTTGCAGCACCTGATGAAGAAGTGCCCACTTGGATCTTACCACTCTTGATACCATTCTCTACTCGCTCTCCTGTCATGATCAACTCAGTGAAGCCAGATGATGAGCTTCCAATGAGATGACTGTAAAACGGACCATTCAGCGTACACATGAACATATCAACCAACTCCCTATCAGTCAAAGGGGGTTGAACTCTTCCAGCTAAGTCTCTCCACTTCTGAGCATACTCCTTAAAGCTTTCTTTGGCACCCATAGACATGCTTTGAAGCTGCATGCGAGTGGGGGCTAAGTCAGCATTGTATTGATACTGCTTGTAGAAAGCTTCAGAAAGGTCATCCCAATCTCTGATGTTGACACTCTCCAACTGATAATACCACTCTAGCTGAGCTCCAGATAAACTCTCTTGAAAGAAATGGATCCACAACTTTTTATCAGCAGTGTGGGGTTGCATTCTTCTGACATAAGACCTCAGATGCAATTTGGGACAAGAGACCCCATCATAGACAACAAATGTAGGAACTTTGAACCCAATGGGTATGACCACCCCAGATATCAAGCTCAAATCCTCAAAATCCAGCCCAGATGATTTCTGTAATTCCATAGCATCCATTCTATCCACCAGCATCTTGAATTTGTCTTCGTTAGGCTCATGGTAGTAGTTAGCCTCAGAATCAGAGTCCCCCATAGTGTTGTGGAGACTGCCTCTCTCTTTCTCAGATTCCTCAGATTCATAGTCTTTAACATGTTCCTTGGTCTTGTCAAGACCTTTGAACCTTCTTCCCATGTTGAGCAACCTAGCAGACCTTCTAGCCTTCTTAGTCTTCTTGGCCAGTAGTGTCTTCAATTCATCCTGCCCCTTGGATAGGTTCAGGATCAGCTCTTGGAACTGTGCATTCTGTGCCTGGAGATCCTTAACTGATTGTTCAAGAGCCATTGCTGAAATAAACAGCGAGAAGATGAGAAACCTGTGCACAATTATAAACCTGTGATGCAATGATATGGGAATGCATATGCAATGTTTTCAAGGACCGCAGGATTTAAATTCGCTTAAACAAACAAGAAAGTAACTTTTTATTAGTAATAACTTGTTTTGCCTTTTAGGCTTTACAAAAAATGAAAACGAAATAAGTACAAAAGATGGGGTTTTAAGTCTCCCATGGACGTTTCTTCTTTGTGTTGAGGTATGAGTTGAGGTTTCGTTCCTCATGAAGTAGCTTTGTTAGCTCTAGGATCCTTGCTTGGCTTGCTTTGTAATGAGCCTCGAAAGTATCCCTTTGCTCTTTCAATTGGATCCATGATCTCTGCAAGTCTTCCACATCAGTAGGCATGTCTGGGTGAAGGATGGTATAAGCTGTGTCTCCTTCAGCAACAGGTTCCATGGTAACTGGTAGGACGGCAGGATATGGCATCATGAGTGTCTGAGCACGAGATCGTACCCATCTGAGATAAGCCTCCATAGGAATAGTGTACTTAGGCTCCAGTGTCTTGCTGTCAATCCTGTTTACCTTTCCCCAAGCTCGGATGAATCTCTGACGGTAACCCTGAAGATCGTTGTCGTAATCAAACACAATGCCCTGAATCAACATGTCATGTGGACCATCGCTCCGGGCGTAACCAAACTGTCGTAAAGCTAGAGATGGGTTGTAGGTGATGCCTCCTCTTATGCCTAGAAGTGGCACATTAGGAAACTCCCCACAACGGTCAATGATGGTGACATTCTCCATAGATCTGGAGCACCAATGGATGTCTGAGTGAGAAAGTGACATGATCCTCTTGGACCATCTGAACCCTTGCTCATTCTTCATTACTGAGCGAGGAAGGTGAGAAATAAACCACCTAGAAAGTAAAGGTATGCAGCACATCAAAGTTCCTCTTGCCCTTGTAGTACGGGTGTGAAGAGAATGTAGGATGTCTCCAAGTAAGGTAGGCACTGGATTGTGACTCAGGAATATGTTGATGGCATGAACGTCTATGAACTGATCAGGATTGGGGAACAACACTAAGCCATAAATCAATAAGGCTAAGATCTCCTCAAAAGCATCGTAGCTCATAGCCTTCAAGAACATTTGAGCTTTATCCACTAATACCTTGGCAAGAATACCTTTAACTCCACTTCTCGTCTCTAGAACAATGTCAGACTTCTTCAGATGTAGAGCTGCAGCAATAACTTCTGGTTTAAGCTCCTTCTCTAAGCCTGTGAATGGCTTCTGATCAAGAACAGGTATACCCAGAAGTTTAGAGAACTCCTCCATGATTGGAACCAGCTGATAATCAGGAAATGTAAAGCAATGGTGCTTAGGGTCAAAGAACTGAAACAACACACTCATCATGTCTTCACTGAACCCTGAAGTAACTAGATCCAATAAGTGACCATGTCTCTTGTTGAACTGGGAATGATCAGGCACTTGGGAAACCAACTCTTTGAGCTTGGGAGGTATCCCTACAAAGTTGATCCTGATGGTGTTTCTACGAGCAGAAGCCATGACCTGCAACAAAGAACAAAAATAAATCCCTTGGTCCTTGAAATGGTTAGGGAAAATGATATGCTTATGATGCATGATGATGTCATGATGTCATGCTCAATCACAAACATGTGGCACACACAAACAAGTCACACCATAGCCCTAGGTTTAAAGGCTTGCGTGAGGCTCAAAGGCAAGTACCCTCCCCTGAAGTTAGATGGTTCATCCTGTCCTACAAAAGTAACCAGGTTCTAAGGGATCTCAATATCATTGATCCTTCACAAGGGTGGTTGTTCAGAAGGCAACTTACTTGCCAACCAAAACCCTCCAAGTTTAAGATCTCAATGAGCGTAGTATCGAGTGTCAACCAACTTCAGTCTGCACCAAAGCCGGTTACCTCACTACTTTCTAAAGGCCAAGATGAGTTAACTAGGGTTCTAAAAGTCAGTTAGTGCATTGACAACATATGGCAGCCTCAATATTATCCTCAACTTGACTTAAGGAATATAAGCACCAACCAAGAAGTCGCACTAACTATGGCCACCAGATCAACCGTATCGATATACGTCGTACAGTTTCCTTGGTCTATTGCCATTTACCTAAGGTACACTAGATCCGGGTTAGGACCTTTCACACATAAGAGCACCCCAACAATATAATAATAAAGCAAACAAGGCAAACAATTTAAAGTGATCTTAATTCCTAAGGGTACCCCTCTTAAATAGATCCCCAGCAGAGTCGCCAGTTCTGTAACACGGTGGGAGAACTGACTTTAAACAATGTTGGGGATAGCAAGAGTCGCCACCGACTTTTATTTTATCCATAAGGAAAGGTTATAAAAGAACAGGAAAGACCTTAGAGAATATTTTGGGTCCGGGGGGTAGGTTATGAAAAGGGAAGGTATTAGCACCCTTTTCATCCATGGTTATCCATGGGCTCTTAGGTACTTAAGCTCACTTTTGAATTGTTTTGAAAGTGTAGTGTGTGAATAGAAAATTTTCAGAATAGTTAATAAATAATCCATGTAAGGATGTGTTAAGAACTTGTTTGAAAACTTGTTGAAAATTTGTTTAAGTGTGAAACAGTTTTGAAGTGAGCAAGTATCTAGGAGTAGCCTACCCTAATGTTTTAAGGTCTTTCTTATTCTTTATCCTTTCCTTAGTAAGACTATCCCTACTATAATGGAGTAGGTAGTCCTTACTTTGGATGTTAAGGGACATGTGAGGGACAATTTGACTTTGAAGGCCATTGTGGGATGTAATAAGCACATATAAGGGACCATCATCATTTTTCGAAAGGGACTTGATTCGTAAAGGCAACCATAAGGGACTTTGATGATTTTTTTATTTGAGGGACTTGCTTTATACACCCCACTTAACCATTATTCGTAGGCAACTTGAGGGATATCCTTAGGAAGTGAGACGACGATTAAAATCGACTTACGTGTGTGACGTGTTTATTTTAATTATCTTTATTTAAAAGTGATCTAAATTTATTTTAATATTACATACATGTTGTTACACTCCCTAATTACTAACCATAATAATAATTAAATAATTAAACAACTTTACATCCAAGAAACAATTACAAAATAATAAGCAAAATAATTAAATAGCAAAGATAAATAAAATATAAATAAGCAATAATAAATAATAAAGGGGGTTAATTCTAAGTTTACTCGGCAAGACATCGCATCTTGTGCCTACGTATCCTTACGGGAGTGGAATCAGAGTAATCGTAGTTCCCCTCAATAGGGAGGTTAGAAACTTCTTGACTGTGGTCAAGGTTTCAATGGGGAAGTAAGCACATCTTAAGGATATGCTTAGTGGAGTTCAGAGACTCCAATCTCTATGTTAAAAAATGTTAATTAAAATTAAAATAGGGTTAAATTAGGGATTCCACGGCGGGAAACCTTAAAACAAAGTACGACGACTATTTTGGCCTAACACTAGGATAAAAGCAATTTTGCCCGCGGCGGGACACCTAGGCTAAACAGGGTTTGATCCATTAAAGGGGTAAGGCTATTGACTCGGCGGCCAAAAGGCTGGACCTAATCCTTCGGAAGGATAAAACTATAAAAAAATGTGAAAATATGACAAATCATTATATGGAGGAATAATTAAGGTACAGAAATAAGAAAAGTAATAAAGGCAGAGGGTATAAAGAAACAAAGAAACATTTCTGAAAACATGAAGAATATGAAAATATGTAATGACACTTAGAATGAAGTGAGGGAGGAAAATAGTGTGGGGCTGTGGCCACCACAAGCACATCTCAACCTCAAGCATGCAAATGAAATGCAGGAATAAAGAAAATAAAAGGTACACAAAATGACACGGCAAACATAAGGAGTTCCTTACGAAAAGGTTTTAATTTTTTAATATTTTAATTATGTAAAAAAATGTTTTAATTTTTTTAATATTTTAATTATATATATAAAAAAAGGTTTTAATTTTAAAATGGAATTACTTAGTTAAAAAAATTTAAGTTTAAATTATAAAAAAATGTTAAGTTTAAATTATATGTATAAAAAAATGTTTTTGGGAACAAAAAGATTTTTTTGGAAAAAAATGTTTACGGGAACAAAAAAAAGCTTTTTTTGAAAAAAAATGTTTACGGGAACAAAAAAGGTTTTTTTTGGGAAAAAATGTTTACGGGAACAAAAAAGGTTTTTTTGGGAAAAAATGTTTACGGGAACAAAAAAGGTTTTTTTTGGGAAAAAATGTTTTAGTTTTAATAAAAAAAGGTTTTGATTTTGAAAAAGGTTTTGATAAAAAAAATAACAATAGAATTGCAAATGCAAACAGACAATTAATGGACATGCAAACAATCCTATACGACACAATCGTGGTTCATACAGATCAAAATCTACATATCTAAACAACAATGAAGATTTAACATGGCAAGGATGCAAATAAATATGAAAAATGCAAAGGATTTAGTAATTTAACGGACCTAAACACATTAACATGGCAAAATATGCACATAAACATGAAAAGGCAAAAGGTTTAGTAATTTAACCTACGAAGCGGAGGTTTGCTTCGGTAAATGTGAAAAAGGTTTGAATAAGGGAACACTGGAGAGCTCCAATCCTTCTAACGAGTTGTGGGAACGACCGCCTTTCTTCTCTGGGGATCTCCTTTGTTTCTCCCTCTCTCTCTCCTCTTTTCTGAAGAAAACCTTCTGACCTCCTTTTCAACAAAGCAACACATGTATATATAGGGAACAAATTAGGGTTAACACCAAATTGTCAATAATGTCCCTAAAGCCCATTTTAAAGCCCAAACTAAATAATTAGTTAAGAAGAAGAAAAAAAAAAAATTTTAAATAATTTAAAATAATTAAAATAAACTTAAAATAAAAACTAATAATCCTATTGATTCCTAAAATCAAAAATATTATAAAAAGAACAAAATTTTTTTCAATATTTTTTATTTTATGATTTTTTGGATATTTTTATGAATAATTTAGAAAAAGGTGAAAAAAATAATATTTTAAAAAATGATTTAATTAAAATACGAAAATAATAATTAAATAATAATAAAAAACTATTTTTGTTATTTTTTTAATGAAAGATAGAAAAATTTAGAGTAAAAATAATAAAAAACAAAAAAAAGTGACAAAGGTGAGATTCGAACTCTCAACCTCTCACACTCATAACTCCTTACACATGTCCTCCTGCCAATTGTGCCATTTTTACTTTTTAGAAAAAAAATGCATGCCATATGATATTTACCTGCAAAAAGTCAAACGACTACACAAATTTGTTAGTAATTGATTAAATGCAATGAAATGCGACGACAAATCTTAGGGAAAAATTTAGGGTATTACAGTTATTATGATAATATTTCTCACCCAACCTCTCTTTGATGTTGGCAAAAAAAATCATGAAGTTTGACTTTGGTTTGACCACAGTTGACCTCAGTTTGACCTTTTAACTACATTGACTGCTTTTGACTTATCTGATCATCTGACTGAGCAAACTTTTGAGAAAAGTCTTGAAATTTGACATGGGGGTTCTTATACACATATAAGATGTTATGAAGCTCACTTGAAGTCTTGGAAGTCCATTTAGCCTGATTAAAGTCAAAACCCTAGTTTTGGATGCACTGCTTAGGAGGTGCATTGTCTGAGGGAATTGTCAACTCTTCTGACCAATTGTGAATTTTGTGAACCTTGTGAACCTTCTTGGAACACAAAGTCTTGTATTGTGAGGGCAAATTTTAGGGTGCAACAGCTATACGCAGGCTGTATATCCATGATATAAAACTCAGTGGCGAACACCTCCGGCCCCACCTGTAGAGGCAATGTTATCGATCCAAAGACTGTTCTTCGCGTGCCGTCAAACGCTCTGACTACCAAGTCACTGGGTGTGCACAGGATTCCTCTGACATCCAGCTTCATCATCGCTTTCTTGGGCATCACATTCAGAGACGATCCGGTGTCGACCAATACATGCGACATTACTGATCCTCTACACTCGATAGATATGTGCAGCGCCATATTATGATCTCTCCCTTTTGGGGTCAAATCAAAGTCGGTAAAGCCCAAGCTGTGGCCTGCATTCACATGTGCCAACACTCCTTCCAGCTGATTTACGGAGACGTCTTGGGGGACGAAGGAAGTATCCAGGACTTTCAACAAAGCATTTCTGTGAGCTTCAGAACATAGTAGCAACGACAGTATAGATATCTTGGAGGGCGTCTGTTGCAGATGCTCCACAATCTTATAATCACTTTTTCAAATCAAGCGCATGAACTCTTCTACGTCTTTCGATGCTGCTTCTTTGTCGCTTGCTTGCACTGGGACATTCTCAACCACTTTTCCCTTCCCTTTTGCTAGTCTTTCGGCCTCGACTTCAGGTGATATAAAGATCCTACCACTCCTTGTCATACCCCCTGAACCAACAACGTTATCAACAGTCCCAGCCGGCTGCTTATCAACATCGATCTTTATCCCGTCACAATACACCTCCAACCCATATGACCATGGGACTGCTTTCGTGTTCTCGTACGGGATTGGTCCGACCTTAGTTATGGTGATCGGCGGTCGCTGGACCGGTGCTGCAATAGTGATTGTCTTTCGAGGAATCGTTACAGTGGCCACATCACTCTGATCATTTGCTACTGCCCCTGCTGGCTCTTCAGTTGCTGCTCGGTCAAACTGCAATGTGCCTCCATCAATTAAAGCCTGGATGCCTTTCTTCAAATCATCACACCCCCCAGCTAGGGTCCAGCATTCTAAGCAGTACTCGTCACATCCTGGATAAACACCCCCTTGCAACAATCTGCTTTTTATCTCGTTTAGCGGTGTTTTTAAATCGTCGACATTCACAATCAGATTCAACCCTTCCTCAGTCAGGACGGCGTTTGCCCCATGATTAGGCATGGGTTTCTGCACTATATTCGGACCTGCCGTTCCGAAATTGATAGTCTTATTGTCCAAAAGATCCTGCACAACATGCTTAAAAGCATGGCAACCCTCTATATCGTGGCCCGGCGCCCCAGAATGAAACTCACAGTGCCTGCTTGCATCATAACCATACGGAGGAGTTCCCGTTATTGGTGCCAAAGTTCTCTTCTCTACCAAATTTAGACCCAACAATGTCTGCAACAAATCAACATACGTTGAGGGAGGCTTCTCAAACACTCTTCTTGGTTTACCACCCTGGAATCTTCGCTGAGCCTGCTGTGCACCCTGCTGCGGCTGCGGCTGCTGTTGCTGTTGTTGCTGCATTGGCTGCTGCTGAAATGGTTGTTGTTGTTGAAGTGGTTGTTGTTGATACGGGATAGTAACACTCGCCACCTGCTGCGGCTGATGATATTGGTTTCGTCCCCTGCCCAGGCCTCGGCCTCGGCCTCCAAATACTGCGCTTGCCTCGCCCTGACGGCGCCCACCAAAAGCCTTCCTATTACTGCCAGATGCAGTTGATTCCTCAGTCTGGAACTTTCCTTGCTTAATGTTACGTTCAATCTTTTCTCCCATCAAAATTAGGTCTGAAAAACTGGCCAGAGATGTATGAAACAACATGTCATGGAACAAGCCTGTGAATGTGCCGACGAACATGTCATTCATTTCCTTGTCTTCTAAAGGAGGACGGACCCTGGCAGCCATATCGCGCCACCTTTGCGCGTACTCTTTAAAGCTCTCCCCCTTCTTCTGAGACAGCCCTGTCAATTGGACCCGATTGGGTGCCAAGTCGCTGTTATACTTGTAGTGAGCTACAAATGCCTCTGCCAATTGCTTCCATGTCTTGATATTGGTTGGCTCCAACCCCATGTACCACTCTAGGGAAGGGCCTGACAAAGTATCTTGAAAGAAATGCATTAGCATTCTCTCATCAGTTGAGTATGCAGACATCTTTCTGTAATAAGCTCGCACATGCACTTTCGGACAGGTGTCCCCTTTATACTTATCAAACGTAGGAGCTTTGAATTTGATTGGCACCCTCAAGCCAGGTACCAGGCCCATTGTTGCCATGTCCAAGCCCACAGCACTTTGGTTCAGGACCCCCCTCATCTGCTCTTCTAGCATTCTGATCTTCTGGGAGTCATCCATCAGCCCTTCGAAACCTCCGCCGGAGAAAGCGTCCTCCTGCTGATCTTCTTGCCACATACCATTCCCAGCTCCATACCCATCATATCCATTATTGCGGCCAGCTCTGATCTGATTCATCACCGGGCCTCGGCCTCTGTTGTCGTATCCCTGAACACCTCCAGCAGGCCCAAAAGCCATTAACCCAGCGCCGTTTCCATTTCCGAAACCTCCGTAACCCTTATTGGCCACACCATAGCCATCTTGCCCAAAGCCTTGAGCATTGAAACCATATTTCCCAGCGTTATCGAATCCCTGATCGTTGAACCCGAATCCAGTATTGCCAAAGCCGTTGCCTCCCATGTTATCACCCAGGTTGACATCACCAAGCCCAACGTTATGGACAGCAGTCTCGTTCCCAACTCCGATGTTACCGTTCACAGCAGCGGTAGCGTTGTTGACATTAGCAGCAGGTATATTGACTACAGGTGGAGCCACTGGCGTGGGAGTGCCATCTCCATGAACAGTGTCGACTCGCACAGACTGATGTTCCTCATTACCGTGACCAGCATTTCGGGCCAACAGCGGTTGGACCATGGCTTGCAAATTCTCCTGACCTTTTGCAATAGCTTCCATGGTCTGCATAAAGAGAGCTAGCTTCTCGCGCACATCTTGCATCTCGTTCTGCATTTGATCCATGATTCTTCGACAGTTGGTGCGAGTAGAATAGCGGTGCGGGTGCTAATCTGCAATCCTGAAAGGTACCTGCTACAGAGCAGAAAATAAGACACCATCCAAAGATTACCTGTAATGCAATATGAATATGAATGCAATGCAATGTGTGTCTGTGCATTAGGGAAATTCATTCCCCGATTCTAGTGTGAAGGTGCCAGTGCGGTGACAGTGCTAACAATACAAAGATCGGAGTTGAATCACAGAAAGCCTCATATATTGCTGAGAAACCAATAAGCCAAGAATATAATGTCACTGAGAGTACAACAAGAAGGCATGACCTCAACCAACAATCCTGGTGATGGTCAGCACTTATGCAAATAAAGCATACAAGTTACTACATGAAATGATCAAACACGCCCATAAGTCTGGTACTCTTCTAGCAACTTCTTGGTCTCCGGATGACTTGGTCGAGCAAGCAGCCCTTCAACAAGTTGGTTTCTTTTCTTAAGAACACGCCGCACGTCTTCAGCAGTTTCTTCCCATGCCCCCTCTCCAAAACGATCCTCAAGTTTACGCTTCTGAGACACAGCTTCATCTCTGCCTTTGATGGCCTTGTTTAGTGCGTTTTGGAGACTATACCTGGTCATCACTTCTTCTTCACACTTCTTGATGCTGGACTTCAACTGCTCTTCGAGGTCGGAGATTTGCTGCTTCAACTTATCCTCCCTCTTCTTATTGTTGGTGAGCGTGGCATTCCAGGTCTTATTGCAAGAAGAGATCTCTCGGTGAGCGATGTCAAGCGCTTTCTTCTTGGATTCAAGCATGTCATGGGAGCTTCTGAACTCTTGCCCCAGACGTTCGCGCTTCCTCTTCTCCTCAGTCAACTCAGCCCCTAACCTGTTCATTAGCTCAATCTGCTATTGGAAAGCATGCACGACCTTGTTTTTCTCATTGCGTACCTGGGCTAGCTCCTGCTCTAACCCTTCGTTGATCTTTATCAAGGCTTCTTTTTCTTTCACCACTTGCTCGTAGGCCTCCCTAGAAACAGTAGTTGGCTCTGCTACCGGAATAGGAACAAGAACTGGTGCATCTGGAAATGGCATCCTCAACTGACTGGCTCTCTCCTGGATCCACTCTCTGTAAGGTGCATAGGCCTGACAGTCATTCTTCCCTAACAACGGCTTCCCTCTTCGGTTGATACGCGTCCAGGCATGCTGCAACTTGGCCAATAACCCCCCCTTCAAATCTCCGGTGAAGTACAGAGATTCCTGTACTTCTTCCTCCTTTGGCGGGTTCTTCAGCGCATATCCGAACTGACGGACCAACAGAGAAGGGTTGTAGTTGATACACCCTTTTCTTCCAATCAGCGGCACATTAGGGTACCCAGAACAACTGAATATAAGCTCAACTCCCAACAGGTCTCTATCAAACCACTCGACGTCTTCGGAAGATAGCCTCATCAAGCGCTCTGACCAGCTAGCTGTGGTTGCACTCTTCACAAAAGATCCCTTCATGGGAAGGTGGCCTTTAAACCACATATCCAGCAATGGTACACAGAAATGAACATTCTTTCCTCTTCCCTTCTCATTCTTGTAATGCAGTGAGTGGTAGAAATCTCCGAGCAAGGTCGGTACAGGATTACCAGCGGCAAACAAGTAGAAGGCATCGAAGTCCACAAAATCCGGTACATTGGGAAACAATATTATGCCATAAATGCACAGAGCCAGCACAGCATTGAAGGCAATCCAACACCCGCTCTTAGCGTACTCCTGAGCTTTACCGATCAAGAACTGGAGTGAGAAGCCTGGAACTCCACGGGAAACAGTAGTCAACAATTCAGAAGCATCCACATGCAAAGCTTTTGCCAAATCTTCTGGCTTGGGCTTAATGCCAGAATGAATGAATGGAACCTGGTTCTGCACAGGTAACTCGGTAAACTCCACATACTCCTCAATGGTAGGCCCCATAATGAAATCAGCAAACGTAAAACATCTCAATGCGGGATCATAGAATTGCATCAAAGCGTACAGCCCATCTAGCTCTATCTCCGTGGGTTTGCGCACCAATCTCAATAGTCTTCCATAGCTCATTCTGAAGCTCCTACGAACATCCTCATCAGCCAGAGAGATCAACCCAAGCAGGGGAACAACATCAGGAGTAGGCAATTTGTAAGCAACTGTCCTTCTTAAGCTGGCCATGACCAATCACTCAGAAATCCGGACACTAGAACTAGGGAAATGCAAATGCACCTGCAGCACAGACACACGTTAGTGGGATGCAATGATGATGATTATGCAAACAATGTAATGAAAGTAACATGCAACGGGGACCAACTGCCGTAGCTGAATAGCCTGAACCATATCAAGAAGTCTCAAATAGACTCTTTAGAAACCCTCAAACCCTGGTCTCAGATAGACCTACAACAAAGCTCCAACAATGGTCTTTGACAGACCCACAGCATAACTCTGGCTGGTCTCTGATAGACCTCAAATCATAACTCAATAGGTCTCTGACAGACCTCAGAACTCCTCAACTGGTCTCTGACAGACCTCATAACACATCGCCAAAATGGTCTCTGACAGACCTCCTAACTCATAAATACCCAGGATTTCTGATCAAGAAATAACCGGTATCTGAAGGTCTAGTTATCTGCATATCCCCAAACCCTCTCACAGGTGGATGTCCTAGTAACTGACAAAGGTATGGCATCCTATGCGGTCGTCGGCGTCACAAACTTTCAGGGTTGATGATACGATTCCCAGAAGGAGTGGCATCATCAAATCCTGAAGAGGCCTCACTTAGCCAACTTCCAAATGATCGGTCCCCAGAGTCGACAATTCAACTAACCAGCAACCCACGCCAACCAAAGGAAGGGGCAGGAGGCCAACCAGAGGAACCTCGTCTGAGTGTAGATTTCGCGGGACACCAAAGCAAGCAAAGCAAGCGGGCGCCAACTAATCTCTACTCTAATTCTAGGTGCACTCAAGCCCAGGTCCGGCTTCTCACTCAATATCAGAACACCCGTCACACCCCAATACAACAATAATAATCAATATATATAATGCTGAAAGTAAAGGTCAGAAATACAAATCCATACAAAATCCTCGACGGGAAAATAAGCGTTAGGACTGACTCTCTTAAGGGACGTTGGATCCCAAATGCATAAGAACTATCGCAGTCCTTAGCAGCCAGGGGACGTTGGATCCCCAACAGAGTCGCCAGCTGTCGCTACTGCGAAAATCGGCGCCGGCTGAACATAAGAGTCGCCACCGTGCGTTATTTATCCCACGGGAGGGAAAGGAAACGCTCAGAGTAAACCTCGCACAACACGGGAAAGGTATGGTCGTCGCAACCAAAACTTGGATTCGGGAGTCGGTTACGCAAGGGGAAGGTATTAGCACCCCTCACGTCCGTCGTACTCGACGGGATCCACGCTTGTTTTCGGGTATGGATTGTTATTCTATCTACTCTACAGGTTAGGGGTTAAAAGAAAATAAAAGGAAAATAAAATGACTCGGCAAAGTATCGCACTTTATGCCTACGTATTCCCGTCTGGAACGAGAAATCAGAGTCAACGTAGTTCGCCTACCTACAGGAAAGGAGGGGAAGGTTGCTCGCTAGGATATCGCATCCTATGCCTACGTACTTTCATACAGCATGAAAGATCAGAGCAAACGTAGTTCGGGCCACGTACGACACAAGTCTGCCTTGGTTGATTTTATTCCTTCTGAAAAAGGTTTTTCTGATTAGCAGTCCAAGCGGACAAAGATGACGTCTTGATGAGTTCACATTCTTTTACGGAAGAAGTGTCTTTTATTGTGTTTGAAATCTTTATTGTGTTTTTCTGTTTGTTTTGAGAAAGGAGAGACAGAACTCTAACCTACGGTTGCGAAGGGAATCAAACTAACCTAATGTTGTCATGCATGGGTTAAGACCTAGTGTCTATCATGCTCCTCTCTTGCGCAGAGAGAAACAGAGATCCTAAGGGAACAAACGGAAGCAGAAACAATATCAGATATATACAGTAAAGCAATAAAATGCATGGATGCAACAATACAAGCGAGGCAAGGGAGTCCCACTCAACCTCGAACCTGGAAAACAATAGGAAAAAGTGAACAGGCTTCACTTTCAACCCAACAGGGTAAACAGCAAACAATACAGTTCAGAAAACCAATCAATACATCATAAATGAAATACAGCAGAAAAATAAACAGCATCAGCAGCTCTGCATCAACACCTATCTCCAAGTCATCTCCAAACAGCTACAAGCTTCAACCAGCCTCAATCTCCATCTCCACAGTCTTCAAGCATGGGCTTTGGCATCAATCTTCAGTCTACAATGGCTCTTCTTCAAGTCCTATCCTCCAAGCTGAGGGATCAATCACAAGAGTGAATTGGGTGTTGAGCAATTAGTTGACTACCAAGGGTGGCAAACCAACTGCTACTAACACATAAGATATTTTCTCTCAAGAGTTCTATCCCTTAGACAGTAGCACCAAGCCTTCCAAGGGAAGGGGGTGAGTGTCTTAGAGAGACTCTATATCACAGAGAGGAATGGAGGCAGTCAAAACCTTCCATGTTTGAGAATCAAGCTTTCTAATCTAGAGCTCTGCCTAGCTCCTAAACCCTAATCTCCTCAACAGCTGCTAGCAAGAATCACCTCATCAACTCTGGAAGTTGGTCTTCAAGCTCTGGATCTCCAATGACTTCAACATCACAAGTCTTCAGCTTCCCCAATCCCCAGACAATCCCAATACCCACACAGACAAATCAATAATCCCCAGAGGGCACACCACACCAATCAGTCAAATATAGCAGTATATACTAATAGCAGTAGGGGAATCCTAGTGATTTCTAAGGGGATCTATCCTATACCCATAACCCCTATAGCCCATACCCCAAAAATCAAATGAAAATTTCCTAAAAGAATTAAACTATCTCACCTAAGTTGATTTAAAACCCTAATTTTATTCATGTTGTTTTTACCTAAACTAATCACCTCAAATTAATTCCTAAAAATATGAACTAAATTGCATGTACAAGATAAAAATGTCTATTAATCAACCTAAAAAGAATGGACAAAAAATATTAAAGCAACTATTAGAACAAAATTTATCAAAATCATGTATGAAATGAAACACCTAAAATAGGCATTTATTTAGAAAATATGGGAAAAATATCAAATAAAAAATAAAATGCAATTTTTATTTTTTATAATTTTCTAGACATCTTGTAGAAATTAATGCAAAAAGAACCATTAAAAAATATGCAATCTATGATTTATTATGATTTTTTGAAAATGCATGAAAATGAAAAGAAATTAAAATAAAATAAAAGGCAGGGGGTATGAAAAGTAAAAAAAACAATTGATATACGTTGGGCCCAGCAAATTGGGGGGCGCGAAAAGCAGTTGAGCCCAGACTGGCCACTAACTCAAACGCTGCGTTTGAGGATTCAAATTTTCCCTCCGTTTTCAGCATTAAATCGTGGCCGCACGATGAGAGGATTAAGTCAAAATCTGGGAATGATCTGATGGCTGAGGGTCATCGTCCCCAACGAGCCCTAGGGTTTTGCAGAATTATCCTTCCATGCACAAACTTCCACTGCTCATCTCTCCCTCCTCACTCAACCAAACGCCACGATCTCAACACCAAAACTGCTCTACTCTTCACCCTCTACAAGATCCTAACCCTAGATTTTGCTGAATCTCAATGTATAATCGAACCCGATAGCTAGAATATCCTGGTACCACTGCATTACACCTGGTGTGCATGATAACCAAACTTGCCAATTCTTGTACTAATGTACTCACCACATTGCACTGACTATTCTGAACTAATCTATCATGATTATCATCCCCTAAACTAGGATTTCTTGCTCATCAAAGTTTCACCAATCTGCCATCAAACTTCATATAACTCTCCCTAGATCTCAAGAATCAATCCCCTATGGTCTCTAAACATTTTTATCCTAACCACATGATCTACAACTGAATGAATAAGGAGACTCGAAAGGAAATACCTACCTTGCAAGTGATGATGGCAGGTGCAGTTGTGCTGCAATTCAAGACTTGTAATGGCTTCTAGATGCTCCTCCAGTGGTGCTGATTCTTCTGTTTGCAATGGTAGTTGCTCAATCTTCTTGAATCACCTTATCCCTCTCTTCATGCAAGTTGGAGTGTAAACTTGGATCACCCTAACCAGCCACGAATTTCCTTCAATTTCCTTTGCCAATTACTCTGTGATAATGGTGGATGATGATGATAACAGAAATTGAGATGATTGATGAAGTTTCAATGGAGTTTGAAGAGAAAATGCAAATGGGAGTGAAGGAATCAAAGTAGTGCTTGCAAGCTCAAAGAATCACCAATCAATGCACAAATGGCTTCATTTCCTTATATAGGTGAGGGTTAACAGAATGAGAAGCTTCTAGATTGGTCTTAGAGGGATCTAGAAACTTGTGGAACTTTCATGAATTTATCATTTGATGGTATCTTGAATCATCTCATATCATGCTTGCACCTTGGGTAAATTTGAGTGAAAATCTCCTTTCATGAGATATTAGGAGTGTATGTATGAAAAACCAAGCTTTTCCTTGCCTTGTGTGAAGATTTGCAATGGTTCCTTAATATGCAAGCATGGACTTTACAAAGTAGCCCCCATTTTAAGACCTCAAATCAAAAATCTATTTGAACCAATGTCTCTAAAATGATGTTGGGAATCAATTTGGTATATTGGATGACCCATATTGGATCTGTAGATCTCTCAAACCATTTTCCAACTTGAACTTTTTCAAGTTATATGCCTTTTTTAAGTCATTTTTCACCAACTTTCATCAAGTCTTGTTCCATGCATTTACAAACTTCCATGACTTCTTTTCTTGACTTAAAATGGCATTTTGAGCAACTTTGATGTTGGGAAGTGTTTCATTTGAAGCTCCCTTGTATGAGTTTTGGGCATAGGCTAAGAATGACCTGTAATCTTTAGATGACCAAAATACCCTTTGCTTGCCAAGACCATACGTAGAGTTACACAAATCATATGAAGGAATACTATACCATTATAGAAAGCTAAGACAATGAGGAACAACTCTTATGTTGACCAGAAATTCATTTGAAATCTCCTTGAGGGGTAAAAATAGCTTGGAAGTCAAGTCACTTTTACAGACAAAAGTTCAGATACCTCAGATGACCTGTAACTTGCAAGGACCATAACTTGAGTTCTAAAAATCTCCTTAGTGTATTCCACCACTCAAATTAAAGGTATTGAGATCCTCTACAAGTTTCATGTTGGCTAAGGATCCATTTGAAGCTTGCATTTGGACTTATCTTGCTTGGGAATTTGACCTAAACTAGGGGACTTTACACAGAAACCCTAATTTAGAAACTCCTCTTCTCCTTGATTTCTCTTGATTTCTTCTTGGAATATCAACATATCCTTATTCTTCATGTCAAATGATGAACCCCACATCTCTTCAATATCCCTCAATGCCTTTCAATCAATCCTTTGACCTAGGGTTGACCCAGGGTTGACCCAGATGAAACCCTAGTTGACTGTCTTTCTCCACAACTCTTGGGACCACACTAATGACTTGTTCCCTTCTCCAAATGACTTTCTAAATCCTCCAAGATGTCTAGATACTCCCCATGCTCAGCCCACAGCTCACAATTTCTTTGTTGACCCTCAGGTACCCTCAGATAGGAGATAGATTAACTGCTTGATCCATTGACTTGATAGCTTCCCAATTCTTTCTGATGACTTGAATGAGATTGAATTTGAATAATAACCTCTTGATAGGCCTCCAGAGATGAGAATAATGATTGGTTCCCTGTTGAATGACTTGCTATGCTTATGCTATGCAGATGAGTAGACTATGCACATGACTCTATATGCAAATACTAATGATATTGAAACATAAACCAAGTGAATAAGGTTGGGCAAATTTTAGGGTGCAACACTTCTAAGCACCTTACAGTCTTCGGTTGAATGCCCTTATGCCCCAGCATGGTACTCACAGCGGGCGTTGACATTAAAACCCGGCGGATACGGAGGAATCTCTGGATTAATCTTCTTCGGCACTATCAATCCACCTCTGATTAAGTCTGGAAATATCTGACTGTATGACAACGACGGCTGAGTGAAATGCCTCTTTGGCTTCCTTGATCTTCGTCAGACATGCTGACGCGGTTGATGACGATATGAATGTTGACTCTGTAGGGGAGCAGATACCTGATACACAGACCCAACAAGTTGTTGACTCTGAACACTCGAAGCGTCTGAAAACTGAATCTGAGGTAATGGAGATTCCGGGATAGCGTTACTTTCTTTCTCCCATTCCTCTTTACAGCTGACAATTGATTCTCTTTCATAAACAGAGCTATCTGGGATGTCTCGAATCTTTCCACTCTTGATTCCGCTCTCAATACATTTTCCAGCTATCACCAAGTCAGAAAAGTTCACTACCTTACTACCAATCATCTTATCAAAGTAATGGCCTTGCAAGGTATCCACGAACAGGTCAACCAATTCTCTGTCCAAAAGTGGTGGTTGAACACGAGTAGCCAACTCTCTCCATCTCTGCACGTACGCTCTGAAAAATTCATTGTCCGCCTGAGATAGTTCTTGCAACTGCATGCGACTCAGAGTCATGTCGAGATTGTAATTGTACTACTTCACAAAGGCATTGGCTAAATCTGACCATGAACGGATGAAACCACTCTCCAACTGCATATACCAACTCAAGGATGCTCTGCTCAGACTGTCTTGAAAACAGTGAATCATAAGCTTGTCATCATGGACATATGAGGTCATTCTCCTGCAAAACATCACCAAATGCTGCTTCGGACAACTATCTCCTTTGTACTTATCAAAATTTGGCGTCTTGAACTTCAGAGGCATCACAAGACCTAGCACCAAACACATGCTCGAAGCATTCAGATTAAGAGTATCCCGACTCATCAGGGTTTCAAGTTTTTCATCCAACAGAAGATATCTTCTCATAAATTCAACAGTCTGTGGGTTCTTAGGATTAATCTTCAGAACAACCCTTTGAAGATCTGGTATAGGGAAAGTGAAATTCTGATAATTCGAGTCATGAAAAGAAGATGAATCCATACCTCTGACAATGGTATGCTCTTGATCTCCAACAGGAATCTGCACAGGCTGAGCTTGAGCAACATTGTTCACTGGAGTCCTCTGAATATTGGCCTCTCCCATAGTAATAGCTGTCATGGCTTCCATGAGCTGATCCAACTGATTCTTCATCAATTCAAACTCTGCCCTCGTAACAACCAAATTCTGCTCTTCTGAGTCCATGATTCTTCTAGAAGCTAACTCGAATCCAATCTGAATGTCGGGAAATCAACTGCGGGATGGACAAAAGACGGGTAAGCTCTCTGTTCCGGCCGAGGATGGACATGCAAACATGAGATGCACATGAAATGTAATGCAAAATGCTGATGCAACACACAAAGGATCAAAGATCCCACAAAGCACTGAACAACCACTGCGCTGCTGATTGGACAAGTTCAAAGGTTTGCTCCGAAGAGAAAACCAAAATACCGGGTAGGTTGGAGGTCAAGTTTTCCTGTATAGTCCAATCCCACTCACAGGTATGGACCTAAACTGATAAGGTTCGGCATCCTATGCGGTCGTCAGCGTCACAGACTTTCAAGAAACAATGATATGTTCACCATTTCTGGTTTGGCATCATTGTCTCACGAAGCAGCCTCACTTTGCTGACTCCCAAGTGATCGGTCTCCAGAGTCGACAATTTCCTGATCCAACACCCTTTTCCGACCAATATACGAAATAGGATGTCTTCAACAGAAAACCTCGTCTGAACGCAAATTTCGCAAGGACTAGTGCATGCCTAACATACAGGTCCTCACTACTTTCCACTCTAATGCTATGTGGAATGTCAAACTTTAAGAGGTCTCATATTGATTTCCGTGCTATGGACAAGATAGAGAAACGATATTGAGGATCATTCTCCAATTGAATCGTGTCGCACGGACCAAAAACAATGGGATCTCGTCTTGCGGATACAAGACTTCACCGATCACCAAAAGTCAAAATAAAATCGAAAGATGAAGAAATGAGGAGAGGAAAAGAGGTGGTCTCGGATCCAATATTATTCATCAATAATTTGACTGGTAATGAATTACGGAAATGTCATCATCGACCTAAAACAAATGAGATAACATAAAATCGAAAATGAGAAAGAGGAGAGATAGTCGAGAAAACTCAAACCTCGTCTTAATTGCAAACTTTAAGTTAGTTTAATCGAAGGGAACCTCTCGCGATACCAAAGTAAGGAAAATGACCCAAATGGTCATTCTCCTTAAATTTGAAATAACGAAGGTTTCAACATCCTCGAGAATTAACGTTTGACGAATCAGAGACTTCATCGGTTCGAAAATAAAATTATAATAAAAGATACGAGATGGAAAAGAGGTGGGTCTCGGCTCCGACGATACTTATCAATATATTGAATTAGTAATCGATTTATGGAAACTTCGTCATCAACCAAAAACAAGAAAATGAGGCAAAATGCCCAATAACAAATGAGAAATAAAATTTAACTTCTAAAATAAGATATTTTAATACAAAATAATATAAACTAGAAAGATTATTCTAAAGTTCTAAAAGAAAATGAGTATAAAATAAAACTATATTAAATTTCTAAAAGAAAAGTTAATAAAAATTTAGAATAATATATATATAAACTCTAAAGGAAATAATATATAAAATCTAAAATATAAACTATAAATATATATATATATATATATATATATATATATATATATATATATATATATATATATATATATATATATATATATATATATATATATATATATATATATATATATATATATATATATATATATATATATATATATATATATATATATATATATATATATATATATATATATATATATATATATATATATACATATTAGAAAAACTAAAATATAAATTTATATACAAAATATGTACAAATTAAAAAAGGCTGTTTTATAAAATACCAACAAAAACTAAAACGTTTTACAAAATTTTTTAAATGAAGTAAAATGGATGTATAGCTAAAATAGGGGGGTGAAAACGGTGGGATTCCCGGCCCAACAGCAATAACAAAGCAGAAAAATAAACAAAAATCAGCAAAAAACAAAAAGGGGCTCCTCATTGACCGCTTTCTACTTTGACCCAGCCTTTTTCTCTGAAACCAACTAAAAAAGAGCCTCACACTCTCTATTCAAGGTCAGATCCTCCTCTCCGTTAATGTTTTCTTGAAATCTCTCCCTCCAAATTTCCTAACCTTTGCTCACAACCAAACTCCTCTTCGCCATTTTAGTTTCCGTTTTGAGGGATTTTAGATTGTTGGTGGTGGTTATATCGATTCTGGGTATGGTTTGGAGAAAACAATGAAGTGGGTCATGATGTTGATGATGGTTGAATCTGGGTCGCTGTTGGATTGCGAAGGAGAGAAACATTTGGGTTTTTTTTTCTTTTTCCGAAAATGGGTTTCTGGAAGCTTCGAAAATGGCGAACAGGTTTTCACAGTGGGTTGATGAAGATGGTGATGGAAGTTGGAAGGTGTTTATGGAGGAAAACAGTGGAAAATGACGGCGAGGTATTACAGTTTGAAGTGGTTGTTTCACGGAGGCGGCGGTGAGTGATGAGTCCGATATGGGTTGGAAGAAGAACAGGGGAGGGTTTGATGGTGCATTCGCCGGAGTTGTTGATGTGCTAGGACGAAAATCTAGGTCGTTGGCTTTTGGAAGGAGAGGAAATCTGGGTTGTTGGTTTCTGGGTTTTCATGAGTTTTGGATTTGGTTTAAGAATGGAGCTGTGGAGGTTTGTAATGCTGAATGTTGAGTTGGTGAGGTTTGTAATGGTGAATGTTGAGTTGGTGAGGTTTTTTCTGGTTTGTGTAATGTTGTTGAAATGGTGGATTTACGGTGGGTTTTCGAGAGCTTTGAGGAAGAAGAAGTTTGAAGTTACGTTTAAGGGTTTCAGTTGGTTTGAAGCCTTGTCAACAGCGGAAGCAAGGTTGAAGAAGCAGGTTTTGATAGAGGTGTTAATGGTGAAGACGATGAAGTGGAAAATGGGCCGGAGAAGCTGGTGGTTCGAAAATGGAGGCCTAGTTGAAGGAAAATGGAGGAGTTATTGTTCATGAAGTTTGAAGGTGAGTTGGTTGAAGGAGATGCTGAAGGACTAGGGTTTGCTGGAGGAAGTAGGAAGTGAATAGTGCCTGTATATATACAAGGCTAACACGTGGCAGGGCAGACTAATGACTGATTAATGATGATAATGACACGGTTATCTTAATAAAAACTGTTAAGTTAAATAAAAAAGCTGCCTCTAACTATAGAAACTAATATTTAATCAAAACTTAAATTCTAATTAAGGTTAATGCAATTCTAAATTAACTAATAACAAATAATATTCTAACTAATTAAATTAAACTTCTAATATCTATAAAAATAAAAAAAACTATATTCTATCCAAATTTAAATAAAACTATTTCTATAAAACCAAAGAAAAGATAAATTCTATTTAAAAAATTTAAAAATAAAATCTATTCCTATTTTTAAATAAAAACAAACTATTTCTATTAAATTCAAATAAAATTCTAACAACCTAGTAAATTCTATTCTAAAATCCTAAGAAAAATAATATCTATTTTAAAAAAAAAGTCTATTCTAATACAAACAATATTAAAAATCTACCTAAACTATTTTCTAAATAAATAAATAATGAAGCAAAAATAACAATAAAAAATGCGAAATGCCATGGAAAAACGGGCGGACACCGAAATGCGCCGATATTATCAACACGGATTGATATACCAAGAGGAGAGCGACTTTTGCTCGATTTCGACACTAAACTTATCATTTGAATTATTTGAATCGCCTGAAACGCGAGCCAAGCGGCTAAAATCCTGATAAATTCAATCCGGTCGATAACACAGGCAAAACGCGACCTAAATGATATGCAGATAAAAACGAAGCAAAAGCCAGTCAAAGTAGGAAAACCGGTGGACAAATTTTAGAGTACAACATTACTCAATTAAGGTACAAATGATTACAAGTGAATAACAACAATTGACCTCTCTCAACAACCTGAGAGATCTGGCCTATTTAAGGCCACTAAGTTAACTTAAATAACAAGCAAACATAAACAATTGGATCCATAACACAAGGCCCAATTCAACATTACATACTATAACTAATTTCAACTACAACATGTAACACTCGACGTCAACATGTGAACCAACTTCAACTTCATGCTTGTCTCATGTCAAAACCTGAAAGTTATCCCTGCTGACAACATCCTGTCGACAATACTAGTGTTCGATCTAATATCTCTCACACATGCACACACACATGCACGCACATATAGAAAACTAAAAAACTAACTTTTTCATTGGTATTAATATGATTCACTTTAAAAAAAATATTCAAATTATCACAAATTTAAATATAATAACATAACATATCATTCCTTATCATGCAACTTCACCTTAATTATCTACACCTTATTGCACTCAACCACCTAAAAATCTAAACGGTGATCATGTTGCCACAAGTTATGATCCAACCACCTTGTTTCAACCAAACCAACCACAAACACTAATCAAAATTTCTTTAAGAGTAAGATATCATCCATCTTATTTGCAACACTATATATACAATTCTACTAATGTCACAAATCATTCATTTAAAGATAATCTTTATCCTCTATCTCATTTCATTTCTTATGATAACCTCTTATGATAACCTGTCTACACCTCATGCACATTATTCAATGTCCTTAACCTAATCAATTGAACCTAAGTCATATACTGAGGCTTACACGTTTGAATGTTAGAATCAAGCCACAGGACTTGAACTCATTGCACTTTAGAAAATAAGAACATGGAAGCTTGTAGATTTATCTCAAAATATTAAGCCGATTAATTATATATGGATATATAAAATCAAGCATCTAGATGGTGGTTCAATTGAAAGGTTTAAAGGTAGATTAGTTTTCAATCTCACTAGTGTCAGTACTGGCTTCTCTTAACAATTGGCACCTGCCATTTAGATATGAACAATTCATTCTTGCATGATGAGCTTCAAAAGATGCTTACATTAATGTTCCTCTTGATGTTTCTACTACTAAACCCAATCAAGTGTGTAAGATTGTAAAATTCCTTTATGACTTTAAACAAGTTAGTAGAAGATAGTAAGAAAGTCTCACAAAATTCCTTATACAACACAAGTAGAAGCAAGAAAGTTCTGATCATTCATTATTTTTCAAGAACCGTTATTCCTCATTTATAATCTTACTAGTTTATTTATATGATTTCATTGTTTCTGGTAACGATCTTGATGAGTTCAATTCCATAAAAGCAGCTATGCATAAATTCTTCAAGATCAAATATTTGGGTGAGTTAAAATACTTCCTTGCCATGAAGTAACACATTCAAAAAATGACATATCAATATGTCTATGAAAATATTACATTGATTTACTAGAAGACTCATGATTTAATATTCAAAGACTATCTCAACACCATCAGATCCATCAATTAAACTTCACAAAACTCAAATGCATCATAAAGTTACATGTCTATGATACTTAAAGTGTTATAGTTTTGATTGTTTGTCTTTTAGGATTTTAGTTTTTCTATCTTTGTCATTAGTCTCCTCATCAATTGCACATTTTTAAATTGAGTTTAAGGTTCATATTTTAGGATGTATAAATGAAAGTGTTTGATTATAGCTTAAGCAATATGATTGAGATCAATCTATTGAGTTTTTGAATTAAGAACTATGTTTGAGAATGATTCAATTCATGACTATAGTAGAATCTAAAAAATACTTTGAGGTTTTGTGAAAAAGAGATTCTACCTGTGTGATTCGAAACACACAATTTGTCTGACTCGAATTAGACTCACAAAGAGCTCAAGCATGCATTTCTAGTCTCCATGATTCGAATTACATGAATGTCTAATTCGAATCACAACACTGTAATTTGAATCATAAGAATGCTTAGTTTGAAGCACACTCAATTGGAAGATTTCCTATTTGCCTCTAAACCTCTAATCCGTATCATAAGTTTGTCTGATTCAAATCACGCGACTCGAATCACACGAACATGTTTCATATAGTTTTTAATTCTTGATTCAAATAACTTGGTTTTATGATTCCAATCATATCTATTGCTTTTGAGTAGAATCTTACACCATTTCTTTTTCATTTTTGTGCTAGATCTCCAACACATATAAATACCATTTTCTCACAAAACCTTCACAATGTTAGATGTTGTGAATCAGATGTCTTTAAACAAAGTATAAAACGGTTTCTTAATGATCAAAAAATACACAAGGGTTAGGGTTAACAAAGAAGACAAGGTAAAACAACAAGGAACAACAAGGATTGGCTATAAACTGCTATTCTTTCTTTTCTCTTAAAACAAGATTACAAGTATACAAGAATAACAATATAACCTCTCTCTCTTGAAATTAGGATTTTATCTTCCTATTTTTCCTTATGCCAAGATTGAGAAACTAGGATCCTATTTATAAGAAAAATAACACACTAACCTAATGGGCTTTTTAACAATTACCATTACAAGCTAACTTAGGGTACAAACTAACTTAAACACTTGGGCTTACAAGTAAGGACCAATCCAATATGCTAACAACCTAGCAATATTGACTAATGCATGTTAGAACAAACTTCGACTATAACACGCATTATCTTCGACAGCAGCATGCGAACAAACTCCGACCTCATGCTTAATTCCTGTCGAACTAGAAGCTACCTTTCGACCATATTAGAGTTCGATCCAATATCTCACAAATCTCCACTTTGGATCTAACTCTATAACATCAAGAAACTAACTTTCTTCATGCAGTTTTATCAACTGCATACAGTGGAAAAACTTGCAACTGGGCAACGTCTTGGTGATCATATCATCAACATTATGATCTGACAAAACCTTCAGCACTTGGACTTTTCCATTCTCGATTACCCCTCTGACGAAATGCAGCCTCACATTAATGTGCTTGATTCGCTCATGATAGGATGAATTCTTCGACACGTGTATTACACTTTGACTATCATATTTAACAGTGATAACTCGACCTTGAAGTTTCAGCTCCTTTGCAAAACCTTCAAGCCATAATGCTTCCTTCACAGCTTCAGTTAGGGCAATATACTCCGCTTCAGTGGTTGATAAGGCAACAAAATTCTGAAGTGTAGCTTTCCAACTAATAGCTGTCCCAAACATAGTGAACACATATCCAGAAATAGATTTTCTGAAATCCATACAACCTGCATAATCAGAGTCGACATATCCTTTGATTGTTGCTTTACTATCTTCACCCAAGGCTCCACCATAAATTAGGACTCTATTCAGAGACCCATTTATGTACCTTAAAATCCACTTCAATGCTTGCTAGTGAGCATTTCCAGGATTTGCCATGTATCTGCTTAAAAGACTTACTGCATATGCTATGTCGGGTCTAGTACATACCATAACATACATCAAAGAACCTACTATGTTAGCATATGGAATGCTATTCATATAAGTTCTTTCAACATCAGTATTGAGACACTGATATATACTCAACTTGAATTTAGCGTTTGTCGGAGTTACAACAGGCTTTGAATTCAACATACCATACTTTTCGAGAATCTTCCGCAGGTATGCCTCTTGAGATAAGCATAGTCTCGACTACTTTCTATCTCTTCAGATGTCAATCCCAAGAATCCTGGATGAAGCTCCTAAATCCTTCATGTCGAACTCCTTATTGAGTCCAGCCTTTACCCTCATTACATCTTCGACATTGTTGCTTGCTATTAAAATATCATACACATAGAGCAACAAAATAACAAGTGAATTACCCAGTCAAAATCTGAAGTAAACACAGTGGTCGAACTGACTTCTGATGAAACTTATGCATGCCGTGAACTTGTTGAATCTCCTATTCCACTACCGAGGAGATTGTTTCAGTCCATATAAGGATCTATTTAACTTGCACTCATAATCTTCCTTCCCTTTTTTGACATACCCTTCAGGTTGCCTCATCAGGATTGTTTCATCTAAGTCACCATACAAGAACGCAGTCTTCACATCCATCTGTTCCAGTTCAAGGTCTAATTGTGCCACTGTGGCAAGCAACATTCAAATGGATATGTGCTTCACAACAGGAGAGAACACATCATTAAAGTCGATACCTTCTTTCTGAGTGAACCCCCTAGCAACCAATCTTGTCTTGTATCTCTTCGACGCCACTCCTTTGATTCCTTCCTTAACCTTGAAAATTCATTTACAACTGACTAACCTGGCTCCAGCAGGTTTCTTGATCAGTTCCCAGGTATTGTTATCATGAAGAGATTTCATCTCATCATCTATGTCCTACAACTATTCAGTCTTCTTTCGACTCCTCATAACTTCCTTATAGTCTATAGGTTCTTCGTCTAGAACCTCACTTGTAGAGATTAAAGCATAAGCTATAAGATCTGCATACCCAAGTCTCTGAGGTGGCTTGATGACTCTCCTCGACCAGTCTCTTGATAGAAGGTAGTCATTATCAGTCTCCTCATCTTCGATAACATCCTCTACGTCTTCTTCGACTTCATATGAGGTACGCAATTCAGCATCGACATGCTACACCTCAACAGAAATCTCTCCCTGTTCCAACTCTTCATTAACATCATTAGTTTTCTTGAACGCCATCTCTGCTTGATTGAAAACTACATCTCGACTGGTGATACACCTCCTGTGACCTGGCTCTAGGCACCATAACCTGTAAGCTTTGACTTCTTTAGAGTATCCCATGAACATGCATTTCAGAGCTCTAGGTTCAACCTTGTCTTGCCTAATATGAGCATAGGCCATGCAACCAAATACTCTTAGTTTATCGAGACTAGGTGAATATCCCGACTAAACTTATTCAGGTGTCTTCATTCCCAAGGCAGTCGAGGGACATCTATTTATCAGGTAAGCTGCTGTTGAAACAGCTTCCGCCAAAAACACCTTCTTCAATCCAACACTAACCAACATGCATCTAACCATTTCAAGGATTGTTCAATTGAATATCTTAGCTAAGCCATTTTGTTAAGGAGTACCTGCTACATTCTCATGCCTTGCAATCCCATACTCAACACAGTAACTGTCGAATGCTTCGTTGCAGAATTCAAGGCCATTATCGGTTCTCAACCTCTTAACCTTTCTGCCAATTTGAGTTTCGACTAGAATCTTCCAACTTTTGAAATTCTCAAAAGTTTCATCCTTCGTCTTCTGAATAAATACCCATAGCTTTCTGGAATAGTCATCAACGATAGATAGAAAATACCTTGTACCTGAGTGTGAAGGATTCCTTGCAGGCCCCCAAAGATCAACATGAATGTAATCCAGGGATCCATGTGTTTTTTGCTTACCTTTGTTAAACTTCGCCCTACAGAATTTACCAAATACACAAGATTCACAAAACTCCAACTTTTTAACTTTGTCACCTTCTAGCAGGTTCTGTTTCCCCAATTCAACCAGACCTCTTTCATTGACATGGCCCAATCTCATGTACCATAATTCTGTCTTCGACACAGGTTTCGTGGATGCAACATTTATCGAACCACTTACAACCTCAGCCTCAAGGGTATACAAGCCCTGTTTCTTCACGCCTCTCAAGACTTCCTTCAACCCCTTCACGACTCTTAGGATAGTTTTATCTCCTTGAAAAACATATCCATTTCTATCGAATTCACCAAGAGAAATCAAATTTCTCTTCAAGTCAGGTACATACCTGACTTCAGTCAATAACTTTATTGACTCATCATGAAGCTTGAGTCTCACAGATCCAATACCTGCAATTTTGCAAGATTTTTTATTTCCTAGCAGCACAGATCCACCATCTTGATCACACAGCTCCTCGAACAATTCTCTATTTGGAGTCATGTGCCAAGTGCAACCTGAATCTATAATCCACTCTTTTCTCGAGTCGCCACTTGAAACCACAAGAACATCAGATGAGTCGAAGTCATCTTGAACAATGGTTGCGTTGCCATTACCTCCATGATCTTTCAGGCATTCAGGGCACACCTTTCTTGTGTGGCCCTCCTTCTTACAGTGATAACATCGAATACCAGATTTCGCCACTATAAGATTTCTATTAACTTTTACCTTTCTTCTTGTCGAACTTACCATCCTTTCGCAAGAATTTTCCCTTAACGGCCAAACCTTCGCCCATCGTCGAAGGTTTATGCTCCTTTCATTTGTTCAAGTCATTAGAATACAAGGATGATTAAACTTCTTCAAAGGTCAGGGACTCCCTTCCATACAAGAGAGTTTCTTTGAAGTGAGCATGTGTTATGGGAAAAGCACACAACAACAACAGTGCTTGATCTTCATCATCGATCTTCACATCAATATTTTCAAGATCAAGAATCAGTTTCTTGAACATATTCAACTGCTCAGCTAACACTTTGTCTTCACTCATCTTGAATGAATACAAAGCTTGCTTCAGGTAGAGTCGATTCACCAGATATTTGGTCATGTACAAACTTTCAAGTTTCACCCATAATCCCGATACTGTAGTCTCCTTTGATACCTGTCGAAGAACCTTATCACCAAGGCTCAACAATATTGCGCCGCGGGCTTTCTCGATCATACCCGTATTTTCTTTTGCCGTTAACGCAGCGTCCATGGCTGCCTCACCCTTCAACGCTTCCAAACAACCCTGCTGAACCAGTAGGGCTTTCATCTTCAAGCGCCACAGACTGAATTCGTTCACTTCAGTGAACTTTTCAATCTCATACTTTGTTGAAGTCATCTTCTCCACGCTCACCGCACCAATTTGTTGTGAATCAGATGTCTTTAAACAAAGTATAAAACAATTTCTCAATGATCAAGAAACACACAAGGGTTAAGATTAACAAAGAAGACAAGGTAAAATAACAAGGAACAATAAGGATTGGTTATAAACTGCCATTCTTTCCTTTCTCTTAAAACAAGATTACAAGTATACAAGAATAACAATATAAACTCTCTCTTGAAATTAAGATTTTATCTTCCTATTTTTTCTTATGCCAAGATTGAGAAACTAGCATCCTATTTATAAGAAAAATAACACATTAACCTAATGGGCTTTTTAACAATTACCCATTACAAGTTAACTTAGGGTACAAGCTAACTTAAACACTTAGCTTACAAGCAAGGCCCAATCCAATATGCTAACAACCTAGAAGTATTGACTAATGCATGTTAGAACTAACTTCGACTACAACATGCATTATCTTCGACAGCAGCATGCGAACAGACTTCGACCTCATGCTTAATTCCTGTCGAACTAGAAGCTATCCTTCGATCATACTAGAGTTCGATCCAACATCTCACATTAAAAAACATACACTTCCAATATTGATTTGTAAACTCATAACTCACTTGTTCTCTCATTTTAATTTCAAAAGAGTTTTGAATATTTCCTAAACACTTAAAAATGATTTATTTCATTTTCTACTTCATTCTTTCTCCATTTGTCACATGGATCTAAATCTCATCTTTAGAGATTTGTGATTGCTTAGGAGATTCAGTAATTGATTTTAACGTTTATTTGAAGATTTGTTTAAGATTTCAAAGGATTTCAAGGTGTGTGGTGTTGTGGTTTATACACAAGAATTTGTTTCTGTCCCGCAAACCATTTAATTAAAAAAAAACTTTGATAAAAGTTTTTCAAAACTATTTTCAACTAAGATTTTAATTGGGAGGTCTATTCATCTCACTCTCTAGACCATTGCATACTCCATATTCTCTCCCCAACACATCATACCAAGATGTTTTACTTATAGAAGACTTGTGGGCAAATTAATATACCTAAATGCAACTAGGCCTTAAATCACATTTTCACCAAACAACTAAGCTAATTCTTGTTGTATCCTACCATAGCTCACTTCAATGCAACCCATAAAATTCTCAAATACCTAAAAGCATGTACAGGTCAAGGAATCACGCTCCTTATAAATTTAATAATTCACCTGAATGGACACTCTCATACAGATTGGGCAGATTGTCTTGCTACAATAATATCCATTTCAAGGCAATGGTTCTTTCTTGTTAATTCGATGATTTCATGGAGAAATAAGAAGAAAAAAATAGTTTTAAGATCTTCATTAGAGACAGAATATCATGTAGTTGCAGATGCCACAAGTGAATTGTAACGACTCTTATATCTCATGAAAGATATTCAAATCAAATGTATAAAAACACATGTTATCTACTGTGATAATCAAAGTGCTTTAAATATGGCAGCAAATCTTATGTTCCATGAAAGGACCAAACATCTTAAAATTGATTCCATATTATTAGGGAGAAGCAAGTATCAGAAGTTATAAAGCTTCTACCAGTCAAGTACAAAGATAAATTGGCAGATTTCTTTACAAAATAATAACTTCGTCAACCCTTTTATACACCATAGCTAAAGTTGAATATGTAAGATATATACAAAACTTTAACTCGAGGGTGGATAATAAAGGAAGTGTTGACAATTAGTTAACGTGTACTTGTTGGTTAAATTTCTATTATAGGTAGTTAACAAACATGTTATGACAATTACTTACATTTGAAGATATAATCACATAATGCATGAACACAATATCTTTGTGTGCAATCTCTCTCTCTCTCTCTCTCTCTCTCACACACACACACATGTGATCATTCTAACTATTCCATTCAAATGAGGAAATGACTTTGAGATTTTTCAATCATGGTTTCATAATAATTCTTATCAGCCTTGCCACATGGCATGGGGGGATTTGATAAGGATGAAGAGACAATAAAACATGATGGAAATGGTGTGAGGCGTACTGGAAAATTTGGATTTGGGAAGGAATTTAGAATCCAAGAAATTATGGTTCAAAGCATATACTATATGGGTATTAGGGAGAAAAAGTTGGGATCTAAGGGTGAAAATGAGGAGGTTTACTTAATGTAAAATGAGTCATGATTTTAGTAGCGTGTGGCATGGTCGAATTGATTAAATTTAATTTTGAATGACAGAAAGATAAAGGGGAGGATGAGATCAGCTCAACATGGTTCATTAAGGGGAAACTTGAATTTGTGGTTGTGACTGAAAATGGGAAAGTGAAGGGAGATCAATTGGTTGTGGTGTAATGTGGGAAGGAGGGAGAGGATCTTGTAGCTGGTTGGATAGATATGGGTTGATGAATAGTATTTTTATCATTTTCTAATTAGATTTTTCCTTATGTTTTTGCCTTGCTTTTATCCATTTTACTTCCAAAAGATGGTATTTTGTCAATGTTGCAGGTACAATAATAAAATAGAACTAATAACTGAAGATCACGTAAAAGAAGAACCATATGGACAAGCAAACAACAATATTTACAGCCAACTCGTAAGCAACTGTTACGATCATAACCACTATAGAGTAAAGGACCACCATTTTCAGGCAACAGGGATTACGACCATTCCGTAAGTAACTGTTGCGACCGTAATCCCTCTGGATGAAGGGCGCGACTTTTGGTTCTCTTTGTTTATGTTTTGCATCCCTTGATTTTCTTGTGATTAATCTTCATCTATCATGTATCTTTACTGCCAACTAGTTCCATTGAAGCGTGCGCGCGCGTGCACACACATATGTGTGTGTGTTGTAATCATAGAACAAAACCATGAAGCATTGTATTATATTATTTACTCTAAATTTTTGAGTTAATTTTTTGTTGTTGAGTTTTATGCTTTCTTGCTGTACTGATTAAATCTCAATTGGAACATTTTAATAATTACCTACTTTTATTTAGGTTCTATTTTTTTAAATATTATTTATCTTATAATTGTTATGTTTTTATTCATCTTGATGTATACTTTGCATTTAGTTATGTATGAGTAGTTTCCTAGACACTGAGGGTCTTGTAACAAACTTCATGAGCTCTCTGCTATTCTGTCATGAGAAACAAAACTTAAAATTATTTGGAATTCAAGTTTTTCACGTAGATGTATTTATTATGAAAGTAAAAACATTTTCTTCCTTGTTAAGATTGCACGAGGTTGACATTAGGATTGCTGTTACCTTGGACTTTTCTATATAAAACCTTTTTAATAACTCTTTACAGTATTTTGCTTAATTTATGAAGGTTTCTTTATTTTTTTTTGATGAGTTTGAAGTCCTATAAAATATTTGAGCTCTCCCATCATTGACATTTCAAACTCATTCTGCATAATTTTATAAAATTTCTTGTACAAGAATTTGTTAGTAGCACTAAAAATAATATCATCGATGTAAGTTTGAACTAGTAATATGCCATGTTTGGTTTTCTTGATAAAAAGAGTTTTATCAACTTGTCCTCGTTGAAACATGTTTTCAAGCAAGAATTTTCTTAGAACATCATACCAAGCCCTCGGGGCTTGTTTTAGTCCATATATGGATTTCTTAAGCTTAAAAACATGGTCTGAAAAAGTTGAGTTGATAAAACCTAAAGGCTGATCAACATATACATCCTATTGGATGTACCCACTTAGAAAAGTACTTTTTACATTCATTTGAAATAATTTAAAATTCATAATGTATGAGAACTCTTATAACATCCTTATGGCTTCTAATCTAACTATAGGAGCATATGTTTCATCAAAATATATTCACTCTTATTGATTGTATCCATTCTCAACGAGTCTGGATTTATTTCTTAAAATGTTGCCATCTTCATCCAACTTGATGCGAAAGACCAATTGGGTACCAATCACTTATTAGATAAAGCTCTGAGAACAAGTTCCCAAACATTATTTTGTTCAAAATGATTTAACTCCTCTTGCATAACAAAAGACCAATGTTCATCGACGATAGCTTCGTTGATTCATGTTGGATCAATTTGCAAAAAAATATCTACAAAATTACATGCCTTATTAAGGGACCGTTGAGTAGTGTCTGCCTTGGAGATATCTCCAATGAAATTCTAGATATGATGGTCTTTTGTCGGTAATAATAATCAACAAGGTAATCCAATTCTAACACATAAAAACCATGATGGAGAGATCACTTCAAATTTTATTACGAGAAAAACTTTCCTTAACCTGCCATGGGACCTCCGGGTTTCTAAAAAAGGTGTAGTTGCTGCCCCTAAGATAACCAATCTAGAATTGTTAATAGAGAACTTTGTAATGACCCAGACTCGTCAGAACGAAGATTTTAGAAACCTACATAACCTTGGTTACTCATATATATTACTTAGTCTTAACCTAGTTGCTGGAAAGTACTATATAAGTTACCGGGATTGCACCGAGTCTCCATAATGATAAGCATAAACGACTTATGCATCATAACATATTACTTACAATAACGATAAAAATATGTGTTGGTTGCACCTCTACAACTTCACATAAAAATATTGCATTTTTTATTAATCTGAATCATAGAGAATATATTCACAAAAGGAAAATCACCCATCAACTAATCTATTGGTTATCTTTAGGTGTTTATGCCACCTCTTCCATATATGATTCATTTTACACAATTGGTACTCGATCATTTGCATCATAAACACATAATTTTCACTATTTTTGTCCCATTCCTTAATAGCATTAGTTAAAGGGGGTGTAATGTTAACATCTGGTGGTGTGGGTGTGTTAGGAGTAACTACCCCCCATCCAATTCCTATTTATAAAGCCCAATAAAGATGAAATGTAACCACTCATTCCTACGCTCCCTACTTCTTGTTGATTCTTTAATATATGCCCCCTATTATTTTCTCTTTCTTTTCCACCAGACTTAACAATATTGGGCCTTTTGAACTGGGTCTCAATATATTTATTCACACTATTAATTAGTTTTAGTTTATCCACCATAGTTTTAGTTTGAATATTTGATTGTCTTCTCCCGAATAATTGCCCCATTTGAAATATTCTTGCCATTACTTTCTTTCTTACTTTTATTTTTATTTCTGAATTTAGCAAGGCTATTAATAGCATTACATGTTTTTACAACGTCCCCATTATTGTCACTTATTTCTAACTTGTCCTCCTTCTCTTTGACATTAACTACATAATTATTTATTTATGATATCTTCTCATTCAAAGTAATAAATCTTGACCCAATTAATATCGCGACCTCATTAACTCTCACCAGAGCATTGTTTCTCTACTCGTCAGCCGCCATGCACCCTCTTCATACTTTTTATACTACCATCCAAGGATTATAAATTTCAATTTCACCATAACTCCTTCCTACACCTCCTTCAACTCTTCCTTGTTTTTGATTCATTGTTGTCTCCCCTCTATTTGAATTTGGTTTTTTGGTTTTATTCGGGCACCTTTCTTTATAATAGCCAAACTTGCCACACTTGGCTATGGATGGCAAAACAAGACCGGTTCGTTGGACATGCATGTTTTGAACGTACTTTTTTGCGGGGTGGACTAAGATTTTAGGCTCAAACCCTCTAATATGTCCTCTTGTTTTTGCGGACTTTTGTGGATGTGGGCATTAACATAAAATTTTGCAATTTTTAAGCATAAAAGCTGCAATGCACATGGACCTACCCCACCCTGCCCTCATTTTTTGTATGGTGTGGATCAAAATTTTAGACTTGCACCCTTAACTATACACGCCCCACCATGCCCCTTTTTTTGCGGGCATTTTTGGGCGGGCCTAAACAGGACAAGATTCTTGTTTGACACCCCTAAACTTGACACACAGTAGATGCAAACCTTAATATTCAACATTGTATTTCCTCCCTTTGATAGTGAACATTTCTATGAGAGGTTTAGAGAGATTGTCTTCAACATATAACCTTGCATACTTCCCATGCTCTTTGTGCAAAATATTCTTATCAACTTTCACAATTATTTTTACCCGATTACCAACAAAAAGTAAAACCTTTTTATCATAGTATTCAATACGCAATCCAAAGATACGAATTCAAACAATGAAAATCTCAATAGTATCACTTGTTGGATGAAAGTTAGGGCTCAATTCCTTCACCATTAGATAGTGTATCATATATGAACCAATGACCCTCTGATAGAGGCACATTCTTATCAGCTTCATGCGTAAAAGCACAAAGGTAGTAATCATTACTATGATCAATGTTACTGGTCTGTTTCAAAGATGTTTTCAACGCTTTGTAACCAATTATGCATCCCAACAACTTCACAATAACTCCCATCCTCTATGGTCGATAAATTTGTCTCTCTTGAGATTTAGAGAAGACAAACGCTAGACACATTCATATTCTCCTATACGACCTTCCTCCACTTTCATTCATTCATCCCATCCACATTCTCTGCTTCCCTATCTTTTTTCTTATATTCATCTTTTCCTTTCTTATTAACGGTTTACCCTAACACCATATCTTTATATGATTTTCCTCCATTGATTTTACCCGCTTGCAAAGCATATAAGTCAGCATAACTCATTGGAAAATACGAAGATTCAAAAAACACCTAATTTTCACCTTTGATTTTCTTGATACTTCACTCTTGCATATCTTTGTTCATCTTTTTGAATAATAGAACATGAGTGGTTATTCATTGATTCTTAATTGATTATAGATTATGCAATTATTGCATGATTTTGGCAAGACATATTGATGGTGGTTTAATGGTTAGTCTAGCTACCGCAACTTCAATTTGGATGGTGTGTTGATACTATCCCCAACTCATTAACTTGTCAATATTATTCAATATGTGGACTATAATAAATTTTGGAGAGATAAAACGAAAGAGCCAAAATTATTTGCATACAGAGTATACTAGTATATGTGGACAATACTAAAAATTGGAGGGGAGTAGCTAGCCTAGACTAGGGACAAAATGGTGAAAAAAGAGTGATGAGGAAATAGTATTTGAGTAGTCATTTAAGAAAGCCGCACGAGGGGAGCATAACATTACATGAAATTGCAGACAGTCGTACCTTCAACCAACTTTTTATTGCTTAATTTGACTCGACCTTCACCGCACTTCAAGATCCACCACAAATACTCGAATCTCACCCACCACTTCATGATGAGTCTTTCATGTTGTAATGGGTTGTTAGATTTTAGATGATGAGGCTTAGAATCAAGGAGTTAGGTCACTTATGTCACCATTAAAATCCATTTATTTAAATATTTAGACTTATCTAGTTCTTAATTAAACCAACTAAACTCGTGAATTCGAAGCAATTAACTTATTCTCTCCTAAAGAGTCTTAATATACTTCGAGCCAGCAACATTAATTAAGATTCAAGGCAACTGTCATAACAACTGGTAGATATATTTTTGAAGGAGGCTTATTTAGAAATATCTCTCAAATATTCTTTAGATATGGTATCTTGTTTCTGGTTTTTCAGTTATCCGCGGATATATTTTTTTTAAAAAAGATTTGTTTTTGCACATTTAAATTTAAATTTATTTTAGAAGATTTAATTCAAAAATATCTATTTCGCTTCAATTTTAAATTACGGTCCATTCACAAAGATTTGTTTTCGTGTGTTTAAATTTATATTTATTTCAAAAATAGCTATTTAATGCTTAATAGCCACAATTATTGAGGATCAAGTTAAAAAAGAAAAGAATTTAGTCTCGCTTTTCAGCTATGGCCGAAGTAGTTGTTACATGTGGTCGTAACAAGCCTCTGGTAAATGTACTAGGGATGAAACATTGGAAACCCTAATTGCCCTTGTTGCTACGACCCATAGCGGCTGCAATAGGTGGCCGTAACAGTTCCTTAGATTTAGTATTGAGAAAGTTTGACTTTTAACTTTTTATCTTGTTTTACTTATTTTTGATCCCTCTTTATCTTGGATGCTCATTAGACTCTGAAAATAACAAGAACACACGACCAAAACGTAAAACACGGTAAACGGAAGTAAATTGATCAAAATGTGATGAAGTACTAAGTGAAAATGATTAGAAATAACGATACGTAAACCACTCATCAAACTCCCCCAAACTTAGACTATTGCTTGTCCTCAAGCAACAAAGCTTGCATATACAAGTTTTCGGATCAAGCAGTTCACTCCATGATAAAGCATACGAAAACAAAGTCAAAGATACTCATACGAGAGTTTTTGTTTCGATCAGTTAGACCTAGTTCTCTTGGTAATCACTTGACAACAAAGGTATTCGCAAGAACACTAACCGTGGTAGAGCCACATACCTAAGTCTTCGTTTCAAACACCTCTCCAACTATGCTTTGCGCTTAAGTCTCTTTTTTCGATTTTTTCCTTCCCCTTTCATTCAAACAATAAAATTAAGACAATTTATTTATTTTTATCGTCGCATACACAAGCTTATTCGGAAATTTTTTAGGCACTTATTTATTTATTTATTTTTCGGATGAAATTACACACTTTTTTGCGTTTATTAATCCACTTTGGGACGACGTTTTGGGTTCAACCACCGTTAGGCTAAATAATCGGGTGAAGGTTACCCAACTTAGATAGTTTAGTTGACTTTAATTGTATTTTCATCAGTTTGGTGCCTAAAATTATTCATTTTCTAATACATGTACGCAAGTCTAAATTATGAAAGACTATCATTTTAAACTAATCAGGAGGTACTTTTCAGAAGTCGAGTACTATGACACAAATCTACATGTTGGAATGCGTCCTGCTTTGGAGGACCTAGGGTGTTTGTGTAATACCTAAGTTGTCAAACTTTTCCTATGTCTTTATTCCTAGCCTTTCATCCTATATACTTTTCTATTTTCCCCATAGCCGAAGCTTATCATGAAAAAAATTGCACGATTCTAATTTGGTAACCGATTACCACATTCAAAATTTTAAATTTTTGGCTCCATAAAGAGGGAAACTTGGAGAATCACCTGTTGCCACCTGTCCTGAGCCACGTTAAGCCTATAAAACTTGCCTTTTAATATTGCACTTGCAAAATGCCTGAAATAACCTGTGAATTGTCTCATGCACTCGAAATAACCTGCTAAAAAATATAATCCGATATCTGATTACTGAACAAAATAACTGTTGAAGCCTCTGATGGTTGGTGCTTACAAACTTGGAATAAAAGAAAACCCTGAGCCATACAAAAACCTTGATCCCATGTCTCAAGAGCCAATGTCATGGTATGTAAAATGCAAAATGCAAATGAACGAAACATAAGTCAGTTACGGTTAAAACGAAAGGGAAAAATTATATATATATATATATATATATATATATATATATATATATATATATATATATATATATATATATATATATATATATATATATATATATATATATATATATATATATATATATATTAAAAAATAACAATAATAGTAATGATAAGAGGAAATAAACTGATTTTGACCTTTTCAAAATTACGTATCACAGATTTTGAAAAAAAAAACAGAGAAATGCAGAGAATGAGAGTGAAACGGAAAAGTGAACGGAAAATCTTCAGCGATGTCGTGAGCAAGAGGGAAAATTAAGTTCGGTGATGGACGTTTCTGGAGGTGATTCCACGTTCGCCGTTCATGATTTCTAATGATGGAGGGTCTGAGATGGAGAGGATGCGTGCAACTTTCCCGCGACAAGGATGGGAAAAGTTTGGATCTGTTCCTTCTTTTTTGTTTTAGCTTTTTTGTTGCTTAGATCTGATCAATGAGTCGCTGTTATTTATATTCCATGTTGTTGCTATTGAGATGAAAGAGGTTTGAATGAGTGGTAATGTTATGTTGGTGTGAGGGAGGGAGAAGACAAAAATCTAAGGTGTGTTGGTTTTGTGTCGAGTTATGGTTGTTGGATAAGTTTATGAAGGAGGTGGTGCGATTTATGTTGGTTAGCAACTAATATGTATAGCGCATTGGATAGGCATTTGATGTGAGTTTCAAGTGATTTTATGGAGTATTTATCGATGTTGTTATAAAATGTGGTGGTTATCTTGAAAAAAAGGAGAAGGAAAGGTCTCCGAAGAATGAAAAAGAAGCAGGTGAGATGAAGTTTTAGCAAAGGCCATTGGTATGCAGGCTCCATTTTCTTTTGTCACCTCCAGATCTCACTTTTTAGTTTTTTTTTTATCTTTGGTGAAAGAGGGATGATATTAGAAGAGGTTGAGTGAGTTTTAGTGGAAGAAGAAAGAGGGTTGCGATGGAACGGAGGGTGAGTGTGTCAGTTGGAAAAAAGGAAAGGAAGAAGTGTGTTTGGTTAAAGAAAAAGTCACATGGAAATAAAGAAGCATATGGTGGTTTTTTTTTCCAGTAGCAGGTCTAATAGTTGCAGAAAGGGTCACGAAAATGTGAAGAAGACGGTAGTCATGAAGGGAGTTAGGAGAGGCTTGTTTTGAAAGAAGATGATATATGTGTATCCATTTTTTACTTTCTGCAAGAACTCTTCCCCATAAAAAACAAAACAGACCAATCCCTTTTTATTTTTATTTTTAATTTTCTTCTTCTTTTATTGAATTGAGAGATAGAGACTATGATGGGGATCAGCGTCGTTGATGTGTTTGGAATGGCTACTGATTTTATGCATGGTCAAGAAATCGATTCATTCGGTCTGCGTGTAAGGCTGAAATTTCATTCTAAGCAAAACTATATAAAATTGAATGCATGAAAGTTTAAAATGTTCGAAAAAATTGGGTTATGACAGGTGGCAAAGAACTTCGTCAAGAGAATTTAACATTATTGAAAACCTCTCCCTAAAGAAGTTGCATTCATACATTTATTCGACACTAGATATTTATTAGAAATGTATCAAAAAATACATTTATTTTTTAATTCAACAAATCTTTGACACTTTCCAAAATTAAAAATGTTACGAAAAAAATGAGGATCAATAAAAAAATTAAAAAAAAGAAAACAACTTATATATATATATATATATATATATATATATATATATATATATATATATATATATATATATATATATATATATATATATATATATATATATATATATATATATATATATATATATATATATATATATATATATATATATATATATATATATATATATATATATATATATATATATATATATATATATATATATATATATATATATATATATATATATATATATATATATATATATATATATATATATATATATATATATATATATATATATATATATATATATATATATATATATATATATATATATATATATATATATATATATATATATATATATATATATATATATATATATATATATATATATATATATATATATATATATATATATATATATATATATATATATTCTTTATTAGTGTGATTTGCTTGATGATGATGGGCTCTTGAGTCGGTGGTATATGCATCTCCGATACAATAGCACGAGATAAAATTGCATGGTTATCACTCCAACACGCAAGTCACTTACAAAGTCTAAAATGAATGGAGTGAAAGTATCAAATAAAAAGCGTATCTTATGTATCATGTGTGTCCATTATAAGTGATGGATACTTTTAATGGGCTTTGCATCGTTGGGTTCAATTATATTGGGCCTTTAGTGGACCTATAATAGTTTCTCCTAAGGCTTTTCAGATGTTTCATTAACCGATAAGTCTTTTGAGGTTGATATTGGTCTTAGATCATTGAAGTCGTCCCTAAGGAGAAGTGGAAAATGTTATGAAGTAGTTGCAAAAGTAATGGAGAACTAGTGTTATTAAATGCATTTCCTATCATTGAGACTGTCATATCCTAATTTTTGATCCTAAGATTTTGTTTTTTGTTTTGCATCATCTGCATAGCATAACATGCACTTCATCTTACATAGTGTCCGAAATGTCAGTGAGAATAAATTTGTTGGATTTACAGACAAATTGGTCTAAATTTATTTCAAAATCTGACCAAACGTTGAATTTTTTCAATATGTTTATTTCGCGCTGATTATTTTGGTGTGTTCATTTTATTTTTTCGAGCACTTTTCTGCTCGACTTTTTATTTCGTTTTTCGATCATTTTTATTTAACTAATCATTTAACTTATTTAGATTTAATTAGATATTTATTGGAAATTTTTATTTTTATTAATTAATTTTATTTTTAATTTGTTTATTAATATTTTCTTTTAAAAAACACAAAAACATAATTTTTAATTCTTTATATTCTTGTCTTATCATAAGAAAACACAAAAAACATGATTTTTAATTCTTTTTATTCTTTTCTTATTATAAAAAACACAAAAACATGATTTTTAATTCTTGACTTATTATAAAAAAACACAAAAACATGATTTTTAATTCTTGACTTATTATAAAAAAACACAAAAACATGATTTTTAATCCCTTTTATTCTTGTCTTATCATAAAAACACAAAAACATGATTTTTAATTCCTTTTATTCCTGTCTTATTATAAATAAATAAAACATTGTGTTAATTGTTATTATCATTCTTGCCTATTTTCTAGTCCTATGTATATGCATTAGAAAAAAATAAAGGATACACAAACAAAATTCAAAACAACAAGAGATTGGATTCAAAGAAAACAGGAAAAGTAAAAGGAAGTTAGAATCATGAGCTCCATCGTCGCACCGCTTCCGGAGTCATCCACATAATCGCTGTCGAGAATCGACCGCAACCACTTTGATGTTACACTCCACAAGACTCTGCCAACACGCACCAACCGATGCCTCTTTTGCGCTTAGACCTGAATCTGTTCCACGTAACAAGATCGTGCCGTTGCGACACTTCAATTTCGGTAACTCGTGCTCTTCTCTGTTTTCGTTGGGTGCTTACTTTAATTTATGTTATCACATGTGTGGTTGTTATGACTATATCGCAATTATATGCCATGAATCTATATGAATTTGTTTTTTTTTAAATTGTTTTGAGAGTGTTCACCGTGAAAATTGGCGAACAACCGCTAGTCTAACAAATCGAGAAAGATTTGTGTTACTTGCAGGATCGACCACACAAATCCTAGGACATGTGCTAGTTGGTCTTTTAAATGAAGTGAATGAAAATTATGAACACTTCGACGAGTTCCATAGTAAGAAAACTTATTTCAAGTATGAATGAATTTAAGTAACAGTAAAAGGAAGTAAAATGCTGATAAATAACAAGGATAATAACTTGCATAGAGAAAAGTAAACTTTTAAATAAAAGATGTGTTAAATTGCATTGAAATAAGAACTGGTGTTTAGTTAACGTACATTCTCACGACTCGTTTCTCTCAATCACACGGATACTTAGAGTAAGTGGAGATTTTATACACAATTGAACACACACATCTTAATACTAAGACCTTCTATTTATAACTGAAATTCTGGCAGGCACACAATGAAGGTTATCACGGATGTTATGACATCCAATGTAACAAAGACTACTGAACTAACTAATAAGCTGTAAATGGAAAGCAGTAAATAACACAAGTAATTGTTCACCCAGTTCAGTGTCAACCACACCTACATCTGGGGGCTACCAAGCCAGGGAGGAAATTCACTATTAGTAGAATTAATTCAGAGTCAAACAACCCGTTTTCACTCTTCATTTAAGACCTACCCAATGACACTTCAGCCTAGAGACCACTAGACCAGAGTTTCCCACTCACTTCCCCTCAATCACTGCAGTGATAATTAATTCACAATTCCAATATGAAGACACTCTTTAAACACACTTTGATCTTGCTTCACAGCTTTGATCAAGAGATACACACTCTTGCTTAACAGCTTTGAGTGACACAATAAACACACTTGTTCATACACAATAACCAAAGCAATTATACAACATACAATTGCTTGGCACGCAAGGAATCCTAAGACTCCTAGACACACGTGAAGAGCAAACCTCTTCACTCATAAATCACACTCTCCAATATCTCTCTAGAAGCTCTACCTTCAAGCTCTCTGCTATTTGGAGTGATCCTTCTGCTATTTATAGCAGCAGACTTGCTTTGGGCCTTGATGGAGAAACTAGGTTTACCCAAGATAAACCTCTCTTCATGAAGCTGCGCACTTATCATTAGGTCAGGAGTCTTCTATGTTATCCTCAACAATGCCTGTTATGTCGCCTAAAATAACTATGCTTCCTGGATTGTTTCCTGAAGTATAGCCTGAGCTAATAATAAAAAAACAAACCCTGCGCGTTCTAATGTCATACGCTTGATGTCATAACATCCAGCCATGACATTCAGCTTCACTTAATCTTGGCTCTCCCTGTAGAACACTCTTCATGTATGTCATAACATCAATTATGACATTCATACATACATTAATGTCTTGCCATAAAATACATCCAATCAAAAGCATCTACAATAACCATCAAACATAACCGCCATTTGAAGGTGAGAAATAAACACAAGAAAGGGGGGATTGATGTGGGTTTATGCCTAAATAAAAACTTTTTCCTTTTCTTGTCTTCTTCTTCACTTGATGCTTTATGCGCTTATATTAAATACATTGCGGAAGCATAAATAATAAAGCATACTGAAAGTAAAGAACACAACATATATCCTGGTTCACTTGAGCAACTCCCAAGCTAATCCAGTCCACCCTTCCAAGGTGATTTCGCCTTAATCAATTAAGGACTTAATCCACTATAACCGAACTGATTACAGATGCACAAGCTAACTGCAAGTGACTAACAACAGATTAATGAAACGTTCAAGGATCCCCAAGGATATAACGTTCATTAACATCTAATAAAATCTGATCACTAAAGATCTCCTATTAGAAAACCACAAATGACTACTGTCACTTGTCATCTCAAGTATACTAATCTTCACAAGATCACTTGAGGAACCACTAATTCTAAAATAAAATGTTGTGTTGCCGGAGATTAGAATGGTGCTTCCTAGCAAGATAATTACTCCAAGTTAAGCACATAGCAAGTAATGAGTAACAAGTCCTTGCTTCCTAATGCAGAAACTAATCTAATGATGAATCTCTAAGAGATTAGAAGAACATAGTTTCCATCTTGCTTAAAAGCTTTTCTGAGTGTGAGCACTAAGGCTTCTTTTCATATAAGCTTTTCTTCTTTCTTTCTTTCTTCACTTCAGGCTTACTAGCATGGTACCATTTGAATGAATCAAATGTTATTTCTTATAATGCAGCTTAATAGCAAAAGCGTTGCTTGACTCAGCAACCCAGCCACTCAACAACATTTTTGATCAAATGATTCTTCTTTTTATATTGCAGCCAATAGAGTTGTTGTGAGGATATAGTTGTCCTTTCTCATTCCAACGGTCATATCCCAACGGATAGAATAAGCTCATGTGTTGGAACAGTGACCTTAGATTGTAGCTTCAATATATTTAATCATTGGAAACTACGCTTGAACAGTACCAACGTCTTTACCACATTTGAATAATTGCATACGTTGTACTTTAATCTTCTTGATTCTTCTGATGATTCGTCTGATGAGTAGTTCAGAACTACTTTGGTATGAAAGCTTCAGCATCAGAGTTGTTAACTCAAGCACATGTTTATCAGATTGAACAACAACAGCTTATTTGATGTAATACGTCTTGCATCTGGATGAATCTTCTTCTAACACAATCTTCCACTTCAGAATCCAGTCTTCAGCATTCCAAGAACTAAGTTTCCTCTGAAACTATCTTGAGAATCTTCATGACTAATTCTTCAGAAACCATGTCTTCAGAATCTTCAGATCCTTGACCTTCAGAAGACTTCTTCAGTGTCTTGACCTTCAGAACACTTCTTCAGAGTCTTGTCTTTCAGAACCTGTCTTCAGAGTCTTGACCTTCAGAACCTGTCTTCAGAGTCTTGACCTTCAGAACCATTCTTCAGAGTCTTGACGCACTTGGTCTTCAGAGCCTTCAGCCTTCAGAACTTCAAGTCATCAGAGTCTTCAGCACTTTGTTCTTCAGAGGACTCACTCTTCAGAGATGCTCGTTAGCTTCCAGATCAGATGCATAACTCAGAGCAGAATCTATAGATGCATTGCAACTGCAATATCCAGCATCCTTGATTCTTTACTGAACATGATCAGATGTAGAAATAAACTTGCTTCTTTATTGAGCTTCATTTTCTTTTAGATCAGATGCACTTCTTCAGAGCAGAAACCACAGGAGCATTGCAACTGCAATATCCAGCACCCTTGGTTCTTTACTGATGGTGATCAGATACATAAGCAAACTAGCTTCTTACAAGCGCTTCATGACGTCACACTAAGTAATTCCATAAGTGACTAGCTGCACACGTTGCTTCTGTTTGTTTGGTCTAATATATTTAATTTAATATGACCTGCACATAACAAACATTAAACCATAAAATGGTTCTTTCACAAATACTCAATTGTTATCATCAAAACATAGAGATTATCCTGTAGAGACAAATCTTGCTCTTACAATCTCCCCCTTTTTGATGATGACAAAAACATGTATTTTGATAGAACATTTTATACTGGGTAATCACCAAGCATTAACCTATTCAGAGTTCTAAGAAACTGCTCCCCCTGAATGTGTTAACCTTTAAAACATTTTTATGCTTGTTCAGAGACATACTCTGATCCCAAGACTTACAAAAAATAAATTTGATAAAACGCAATCAAATAGAGTAGAATAGAATACTTCCCTACGATATAAGAGAGCATAAGTCTTCAGCATCTGGACTAGTTCAGCAGAACTTCCATCTTCAGATCTTTAGAACTTGTCTTCTCTAATCATCGTATCAGAGTCATATAACTTCATAATCTTATAAAGCATTTTCTTTTGATCTTTAACACATTTGTTTATCTACAGATGAGAAACTCCCCCTGAGTTTCAGACTGGGTGAAAATCAAATATCCTGACTTGTGAACCTTCCTGGGAGAACTCCCCCTGATTACAATATGTCTGATTTTTGGATCTTCTGATCTTGATACAGTCTTGATTCTTGCTTTCTCAGACTTGCTTTCTTCTCAGATTCTTGATCTCTTGAAGCAGTCTGATACCAATAGAAACCAATAGAATGTTTACTTTTGAATCTGATACCAATATTGAATCTGAGTCAGATACCCATGTTGGTTCTTAGTCTGACACCAATACATGATACTCATGATTCTGATTCTGAATCCAAATCTTGCTTCTATGAAGATTTCTGATTCTTGTGCTTTGATTATCATATTCACAGACAATTTACATCTTCTGAACATTATGATTCCAAATGACTTTAACTTTCAAATCTCTGAACAGTATTGGGTCCCTTTGATTCTGAATCTATGTTCACGAAGTGTATAACTTCTATTATATGAACACCAGTTCATTTGAGCTCAGGTTTCTTTCAATTATCCTGTTTAGAATGCCTAGTGAACTTGTTCAGAGTTCCTCGAAAAAACATCAAACACACATTTAGTAATAAACACAGTTTATATGTTTTGCATTCTCTTTCAGGTTATAGAATATATCAAAGCTATATTCTATTTCTCCAAAACGTTTTCCATTTCTCCCCAAGTTATATTAAAAACATCTTTCATTTCTCCCCATTTCATTTTCCCTGTTATATAATATTATTCCAGATTATATCAAAATCATCTTCGTTTCTCCCCCTTTTTGACATCATCAAAAAGTTAGAGTTTTTCATTGAAAAAAATAGATTTTAAGAAAAAATATTTCTCTCTTTTTAATGTCTGAAATTAAAAAGATAGGGGTTGAGAGATAGCACCTGAGAACTTAATCATCTTTCATTTCTCCCCTTGAGAACTTACTTCTCACAGATTGATACCAATAAGGTAGGTTGATATCTTTTCCAGATTTCATCTTCTATATCTCCCCCTGCTTCTTAGAGAGTGACAACTCTTCAGAGTTTGTAGAAGCATGCTCTGACGAGGATTATTGACAAGTTTCTAATCAGCAGATCTTTCTCTGACAACTTGTACATCCTTCATAGCTTGTTGATCTCCTTTATACTTACTAATGTCACGTTTTCAACGTACAAGAGTAATTTCAGAAGAAGAACCAACTATAACAATTTGTTTAGTCTTCTTAGCATCTTCAGCTTCTTGTACCAATCTGGAAGTTTCTTTTCAGGAATCTTCTTCTGCTAGATTTAGACAAGAAAGTTGAAATTCCTTCTTCCTTCTGGCTTGATCTTGATACCAATTATTCCAGTCCTTAGAACAACTTGAAATATATCTAATTTCAGAGTCTAATACCAATTGAAGAAATATCTCAAGAAGTCTCAAGTTCTAGAGTTGAAGTGCTTGTTCTGGCCTTTGCTTTGACTCTTTCTTTTGAAAGGTTTGATACCCAATTGAAGGTGTGAAATTCAGAGGTTTGTGCTAGTGGTTGACTCTGAATTTTTGCTTCAAAGTTCTGCGCCCAGAACCTTCTGTGTCTTCATTCAAACATCTTCTGAAGTTTTGCTCAGAGTCATCTGCCGCTTTGCTTCTGGTTGGATGTCAGAGACATGATACCAATTTAAGATGTAAGATACCAATTAAAGGTGTGAAATAATGAAACTATTTCAGCTTGTTTCTTCAACATCAAAACACTATACTTCAGAAGTATCAACGTTTGATTTGATAAGCCATCTTCTAATTGAATCTTTTATCCAGATCTCCAAATGATCCAAAACTTCTGATAGTCTACGACTTCAGATTTGCTCAGATCTTTAAACAGCATCTGATATCAATTGAAGGTGATGTGTCAACAATTTTCATTATGATCCTTCAATCTTATGGAAATGAATGTCCTTCATTTGATACTTCATCCAGAGCATCTGATACTTCAATCAACATCAGCAGTATTTTGCTTTTGTAGGGGAGAGTGCTATTCAGAGGTACTTTTGTAACTAGCTATGTCTTCAGTAACATCAGCATAACAGAAACCTACTAAAAATAGTTATTTGGTTTTCTGCAACACAGAGTCACGTTAGTAGTACCTTTCAGATACCTCAGAAATCTCTTAACAACTGTTAAGTGATATTCTTCAGGATCTGATTGGAATCAAGCACATACACATGTACTGAAAAGAATGTTAGGACTAGAAACAGTAAAATACAGAAGAGTACAACTTATACCTTTGTAGAGCTTCTGATCTACCATTTTACTAACCTCTTTCTTTCTCATAGGGTACGTTTAATGCATGAGACTCTTAGCTGGCTGCTCTCTGACAGATTAATCTTCTGTCTGCTATATTCTTCATTAGATTCTTCCTTTGGTCTTTATCTTCTGATCATCCAATTTGACACCAATGAATACGCCTCTTTATCTTCAAGATGACTTGTTTCCAAATGAAAGTTGTATCTTCTTGCACCAAGAGTAGAAACAATATATCATCACAAACTGTCATCAAACCAAGATGGATTTCTTGAGATGATTTGAGTGACAATCTTGTTCTTATCAATCAGTATCTGAGGGTGACTTCTTCTTCTAGAATTCTCGTACCAACTGAAGGTGTGAGAACTTCTGAGTACCAACAGAAAGAGTAGGATCTTATGCTAAATCACCTTAGATTTCTGAATCCAAGCTTGTTATCGAAACTTGAATCTTAGCAACAGTGCTTCATTAGAGAATACTTGATACCAATTGAGACTTCCAAAAACAATATGCATTACGAAAGAGACGAATTGCATTTGGTTCTGATCAATCATTCTGACTACAGTATAGAAAAATTTCATCAAACATGATTACCAACATTTCCTTTAAGAATTGTTCTACCTTCAAAGTCTGAACTTGAAATTGAAGAACTAGAGCGTTAGAAACAACTTTCCAACAGATCAACTTCATACTTCCACTAGATCAAAGGATTTCAGAGAATGGTGAACAGCAACTGATACAATCATGTATCAACATCTTCACTGAACATTTTCCTTTCTGAATTAGCTTCAGAAACCTTCAAAGCTTCTGCTTAATCTTCTGACGAGATCAGACTTTCTAACCATAACTATTTCTGTTATGTTAGTAAGTTCTTCTGATCATCAAAAAAAGGTTGGAGACTGATAAGAGTCTGATACCAACTGACGGAAATGATTCCTTGCATTAGATCTTCTGCTTCAGATCTATGCATCTTAGCTCTAGTGAATGTTTCATCAAATAGTTCATCTAGAGGTACTCTTCAGATCAAACTAGATCTTCAATCTTCAGGATTACTTGTTATCCAGAAGTGAGTTATGTTGCTAACATATCAACCAACTGCTTAGAGTCTTCTGTAGAGTTGCTTCTCAGATTCTTCTGAAATTTGCCTCTGTAGCCTTTCTTCTGAATCTATATTGATACCAAATGAAAGTGTCTACTGCCTCAGTTGCTTTTCTTCTGATGCTTTACTTCAGTAGCCTTGCTTCTATAGCTTTGCTTCAGAATCACCAACACTTGAAGGAGAGATGTCTTGATAGACAGAGCCTCTACAAAATCAGTGTTACAAAAATTTTCTGTACAGCTTCTGATCTGACTTCACTAGCCTCTTCTTTTCCCAGAGTGCTAGTTTCAGCTACTGCCTGCATACACTCAGCAAACTCCTTTTCAAGTGAAGTATATGGTTCCAACGAAAACTATTATCAACATAAATAAATCTGATAGATTTAAAATATCTTTCTTAATAGTCTTTAATAAAAGAGTAGTATAAACTTTTCTTTTGACAAAAAAATAGTTTTCAAAAACTGGGAAGTTAATGAACACATACTACTTCTTCAAAAACCATTTAAAAATTATTTTTAATATTCATCTGATTTATATGATGTTATACTGATCAACAAAGGAGATTGACAAGAATATGAATTCTGACCTTGTAACAGAAGCACCTATCTTTTGTATAGTCAAAAGCTTCTTGCTGACAAGCTTTGAGAAGAAAGAATCTTGTTCTTCTGGAATCATCCTTCTTTCCAATGAACGTCTCTTCTGGAAGAGAAGATTTGATTCTGGGGGAAACTTCTCAAAGTTGATTCTTCAGAAGCAGCTAATTGAATAGCATCTGGGCTAGCTTCTAATTCTTCAGCTGGAACACAATTTGCTTCTGATTCTCCAACGTCTTCATTAATCACAACAACATCCATCTGATTCATGAGAGATATCCTCAAAGCACAAATATTCTGATCTTCATGAGTAGAGAGCATCTAGCTTCCATCAGGCTTCATTTTCTGAATTTGTCTACTTGAAACAAATACAAATTCAATCTAGATACAATTATCATCAAACTCAGATGTATCAAGAGACACAGTCTGACTGACAATTTTGCTCTTACAATGTTGAGCTAACTTGTAAAGAGTTAGATCAACAGAGTTTAACAGAAACATCTGCCCTTGAAAAAGAATATCTACTGACTTATTCAGATTGAATAACACCAGAGACTTAAATCCTTTTTACCTTAGACAGAATGACTACTGTCTTTATATCTTTCCACACAACTTTATTTCTCAAAACATTCATCAAGAATTTCTGAAAAAAAATAATGCCTGAAAACATCTGATCAATTACAATTTGTTCAACTGAGATGACATCTCAAGTTAATAGAACTTAATTGTTCATGCTTCTTCAAATCAGATCTTCTGAATTTCATCATATCCAAATGAGTTGATAAACACGACCTATCTTGAAACCTCTGCAGAATTCTTTGAAACTTCTTCAAGAATAGCAACTTTCAAATGCTTTGAATCTGAAGAATCATTTCTTCTAGATTTGAACATTCTTCTGAACTTGCCCTTTTCTGCAAACTACATTCTGGCGCTCTGATGACTAAACTTCACCAGCCAGCAATATATCTTTTCTTACTTAAGATAAATCCCAATGAGTTTTCATGAGAAAGTCAAGTGTGGACTAGTCCGTTTCTTGAAAACATCTCATACTCACATAGAATTAATCTTTAGAAAGCTTGATTTCTTGCTTGCTGAAGATTTGAACTTTGAGCAACTACGTTGAAAATCCAAACGTATTTGAAGATCAGTATTCAACAGATATATCTACTTATCTGATGAATCTATCTTGTCAGCTGATTCTTCATTCTTCTTTCATAATCTACTTGAGGAGATTTGTTGTTGAAGGCTTCAACACTTCAAACTTCAAACTTCACAGAATCAATGACTTGCTCAAGTAACCAAATAGATTACAATTTTAGATCTCATCATCCTCAAAAACTGATGTGAGGCTGAAATTGTAAGAACGGTGAAAAATCCCCAAAAGCATTTCTTCACACAGCCTATGGATCTTTTTCTGACACTGTTAGGTGTTTGATATCCATGAATAACAGAACTGGAGCTCTGATACCACTTGAAGGTGAGAAATAAACACAAGAAAGGGGGGGGGGGATTGAATTGGGTTTATGCCTAAATAAAAACTTTTTCCTTTTCTTGTCTTCTTCTTCACTTGATGCTTTATGCGCTTATATTAAATACATTGCGGAAGCATAAATAATAAAGCATACTGAAAGTAAAGAACACATCATATATCCTGGTTCACTTGAGTAACTCCCAAGCTAATCCAGTCCACCCTTCCGAGGTGATTTCGCCTTAATCAATTAAGGACTTAATCCACTATAACCGAACTGATTATAGATGCACAAGCTAACTGTAAGTGACTAACAACAGATCAATGAAACGTTCAGGGATCCCCAAGGATATAACATTCATTAACATCTAATAGAATCCGATCACTAAAGATCTCCTATTTGAAAACCACAAATGACTACTGTCACTTGTCATCTCAAGTATACTGATCTTCACAAGATCACTTGAGGAACCACTAATTCTAAAATAGAATGTTGCGTTGCCGGAGATTACAATGATGCTTCCTAGCAAGATAATTACTCCAAGTTAAGCACATAGCAAGTAATGAGTAACAACTCCTTGCTTCCTAATGCAGAAACTAATCTAATGATGAATCTCTAAGAGATTATAAGAATATAGTTTCCATCTTGCTTAAAAGCTTTTCTGAGTGTGAGCACTAAGGCTTCTTTTCATATAAGCTTTTCTTCTTTCTTTCTTTATTCACTTCATGCTTACTAGCATGGTAACATTTGAATGAATCAAATGTTATTTCTTATAATGCGGCTTAACAGCAACAACGTTGCTTGACTCAGCAACCCAGCCACTCAACAACATTTTTGATCAAATGATTCTTCTTTTTATATTGCAGGCAATAGAGTTGTTGTGAGGATATAGTTGTCCTTTCTCATTCCAACGGTCATATCCCAACAGATAGAATAAGCTCATGTGTTGGAACAGTGACCTTAGCTTGTAGCTTCAATATATTTAATCATTGGAAACTACGCTTGAACGGTACCAACTTCTTTACCACATTTGAATAATTGCATACGTGGTACTTCAATCTTCTGGATTCTACTGATGATTCGTCTGATGAGTAGTTCAGAACTACTTTGGTATGAAAGCTTCAGCATCAGAGTTGTTAACTCAAGCACATGTTTATCAGATTGAACAGCAGCGGCTTATCTGATGTAATACGTCTTGCATCTGGATGAATCTTCTTCTGACACAATCTTCCACTTCAGAATCCAGTCTTCAGCATTCCAAGAACTAAGTTTCCTCTGAAACAATCTTGAGAATCTTCATTACTAATTCTTCAGAAACCATGTCTTCAGAATCTTCAGAGCCTTGACCTTCAGAACACTTCTTCAGAGTCTTGACCTTCAGAACACTTCTTTAGAGTCTTATCCTTCAGAACCTGTCTTCAGAGTCTTGACCTTCAGAACCTGTCTTCAGAGTCTTCAGAGTCTTGACCTTCAGAACCAGTCTTCAGAGTCTTGACACACTTGGTCTTCAGAGCCTTCAGCCTTCAGAACTTCAAGTCATCAGAGTCTTCAGCACTTTGTTCTTCAGAGGACTCACTCTTCAGAGATGCTCGTTAGCTTCCAGATCAGATGCATAACTCAGAGCAAAATCCATAGATGCATTACAACTGCAATATCCAACATCCTTGATTCTTTACTGAACATGATCAGATGTAGAAACAAACTTGCTTCTTTACTGAGCTTCATTTGCTTTTAGATCAGATGCACTTCTTCAGAGCAGAAACCACAGGAGCATTGCAACTGCAATATCCAGCACCCTTGGTTCTTTACTGATGGTGATCAGATACATAAGCAAACTAGCTTCTTACAAGCGCTTCATGACGTCACACTAAGTAATTCCATAAGTTACTAGCTGCACACGTTACTTCTGTTTGTTTGGTCTAATATATTTAATTTAATATGACCTGCACATAACAAACATTAAACCATAAAATGGTTCTTTCACAAATACTCAATTGTTATCATCAAAACATAGAGATTATCCTGTAGAGACAAATCTTGCTCTTACACCATTAACAACTAACAAATAAAATCAAGACAAGTGTCACTACGCATGCCTTCGAACCATCGGGATGCTCCACGTGTCTTTCTAAAAAACAAACTTTCCCTCTTTTATTTGAATTCAAACAAAAACTCGTCGAAATGCCCTTGAACAATGCTTTTGTCAAATTGGGTCTTCCAACTACTGAGGAATGTCTCTAAGTCCATAACATAGAAACTCGAAGTAATCAGATTTCCCCAAGAAACTCAATTTTCTATTTTTAACTCTATTCAGGCGTCAAAATTAGAAGCTAACAAGTTTCCCCCCAAAATGTCATTAACATCAATGAAGAACAAGACATTTTTTGATAGTATCATTCGACGCCTCAAACAATTCTTGCATGTCTCTTACTATTCCAAAGGTCTATAACGTCAAACTCATCATGGAACTTTCTGCAACACGTCTCCTCAAAGCACGCCATTACCCCTAGCCATCATCACAATCCCTAGATACTAGGAAATCGTGCACGAGGCACTACTAACCACGTTTTTCAAATGGTCATTGTGGAACACGTGCCTGATCGCAACTTTCTATGTATAATACAACTAACTGCAAGTGCACAGTCTATCGCGTAGTAATAATAGATATCGATCCCACAGGGACTCGTAATCAAACTAGTGTTCTCGGGAGTTACTATGTTTAGCTAGGTAGAATATGTTTAAGGGAATAAGATTGTCACTAAAAAGGGAACTAAGATTTCTATTTAGATTATAATTAATTGAATCGATACGTAGTAATTATGTTCTTCAGGGATTTGATAAATTACTGGTGTATGAAATAATTTTCAAAGTTTATTTAAGCAGAAAATGGAGATTTGAAGACTCTCGTCTCACGATGGTTATTGACGCTAATCATAATCCTAAGGGCCAAACGTACACTTTCGTATCCCGTTCGGGGTTAAAATTATTTTTTGGAAATCTCTAAGTTCTAATTCATTTTAAAGTGCTTTCGCTGTTATTAAAACAAATGCCTAGTGTTTACTATCTGACCTTACCGTAGCTTTCGCTTGTTGGTTCGTATCTTAATTAATTTCCCACTTTCGTGGCAAAACTACTTTTAAATAAGTTCTCGCTTTCGCGACGAAGTTTATTCCGTGAATCAATTTTAAACACTCAGACTATAGATTACTTTTGTGAAAAGAAAGTTTTCCAACCAGTGGTTATCAAATCCCATTCGAATTATTACTACATATCGATTACCTAAGTTTAGCTAGACATGGATTTGGGAAATACAAAATATAAATAAGAATAATAAATAATAATTTGCATTATAATGAAACTGAAGTCGATCATAATGAAAACCTGTAAATATGCCAATTGGCCTTTGGGCAGATCCTCCACAGATGTTGGCAGGATTCTGGTCTTTAGTGTCAATTTGATCGTACAGTACAATAGAAATTACAGAAGAGCGGAAATGGGAATAAGGAAAGGTAAAGAGAAATGAATACAAATAAAACTGGAAAGTAATTGCTCTGGAAAGTAAATTCGGCAGCACTTCGTGGTATGAATGCAGCCCTCTTCTGAAGTCCTCTGCTTCCCTTTTTATAGAAGTGGAATCCCAACGGTTATCTCTGAGGATGATGGACCTTGAGGCAGATAATTTAGGGAGTAGTGGTCCACTCTGTGGGAATTGGAACTGCTCTTTTGACGTGTAATCTGAGTGGGGCGTTTTTGCCTGCATGACGGTCGTCACAAGGTGTGACGGTCGTCACCCGTGTGACGGTCATCATGAAGCTGTGACGGTCGTCACATCAGCAAAAACAGCTTGCTGCGCTTTTCATTGTATTTTCACTCCTTTTTCGTCCATATTTCATCTGAGATTGCTTCTTTTCTTCATGTTGCCTTGTTTAGACGTGATCGTTGAATACCTGCAAAACATCAGACAAATACACGGAAATAACTCAAAATCGGATCGAAAACGGTTAGATTTTAGTTGAATTATGCATGAAAATATCTATATGATTTCGTGTTATCAAACTCCCCTAAGCTTGAATCTTTGCTTGTCCTCAAGTAAAACATGGAAAAGTCGGCAAGCACGAGGCAACTTCTTCGTTCGCAGAGTTTGGAAAAACCGGGATTCTTGGTAGGAACAAGACGAGTATCATGACGACACTGGACTACAAGTCTTCGGAGGTCTCCTTTTTATGCAAATCGGTCTCAGTCATGCTACTGTATCTTGGCGTCAAGGTTCTCGTGGCAAGTTCACCCTGTTTGTTCTAGCGCAGTCACATTAAGCCCGTTGTTCGCACACTTTCATGGCAAGTCGACCTGTTAGTGAATATGATCTCATTTCTGTTTTTGATCTTCTTCATTGATCATAATTTTATGTCATTGATTTTCAATGAGTTTTTCGTGCCGTTGGGCTAAATGCTCGGGTGAGGAGCACCTAACTTAGAAGGAAACGTATCTTATATTCTTGGGCTTTTTAGCTCTCTTTTCATGATTTTTCATCTTTTTGGAGATCATACACTTATTTGCATCGGTCGTTTGCTTAGAAGTGTTTTTAGGATGGTGCTGACTACTAGTATAAACTACTTGGGGTTGAGTTTGCGTAGACACTTGAGACTTTGGTACACGTAGGTGGTGAAACCGACTCGCATAAACTAGAGATCTAAGGTGTCTGAACGATACTGGTTTTGTTAGAACTGTCATTTCCTCGGGGTTTCAAAACTTGTTTTGAACTCAGATGCATTCTCGTGATGCTTTTGCTTTTGAGGAACGAACTAAAATTTTTGTTTACGTTGAATAATGTGGGGATTGTTTGCGTAACGTGAAAAATATGTAGACGAGCTTTATTTGCTAGAAATAGAAAGTGTTAAAATAGAAATTACGAAAATTCAAAGTGCAGTGAAATGGAAATAAAGGAAATTCAGAATACAGTGGAATGGAAATAAGGCTCCACTCCCACACTATCTCGATCAGTGTCCTCACTGATTCTTGAAGCATGCGAGAGGGAGATACAACTGAAAATGAAAATACAAATAACTGAAATATAGTAAACAATGAAGGAAAAAGGGAAATCTAGTCACAGCCTCTGTCACGTCCGCGCTGGCGTCCTCTGGCTCTGGCAAGGGCTACTCTGTCTTCATAGGTCATAGCTCCGGTGTGGTAGACGGTGTCTCGGAGTCCTTCAACCTGCAAGGTCAGATTCGCTAGGCTCTCAGTGATTGTAGCTTGGCCGGTGTGAAGTTGTTGCATTTGAGTCCGGTGCCAAGCTTCGAACTGGTCAGCTCGCTGATTCTGCTGCTGCAGCATCGTGAGTATCTGTGCCTGCTGGTCTAGGGAGCGACGGAGGTCCTCTTCTGTGTAGTCTGGCACGGGATGATGACGGCGGCGGCGAGAAGATGTACCTATGGGAGGAGGAGGCTGCGATGCCTCTGGCTGCTCGGACCTGTCCAACTCAGCTTGGATTTCATCGTCGGAACCATAAGTGGGATCCTGAGTAGGAACAACGGCAGCAGGAGGGGCAGTGAGGTCGAACAACCAGTTGGTACGGTCCTCTGGATGGATGCGGGTGCAGGACGGAAGGATGATGCTTCGGACGGTCTTGCCACGCACAACCGGATGGTATTTGCCGTCAGCTCGGGAGCGGATGAGATGAGAGGCTCTGCAGTGGTCGGTGTCAAGGAACACCGAGGGGATGGAATGGAGGTGCTGGAGGCGGTCGCCAAGGTTCAGACCAAGTGCAATAGCTGTGACAATCCCGCCAAAGTAGAATGGCTTCGAGCCACGGTTGCAGTTGGCCTGAATGTGAGCTAGTAGAAACGAGGCAGCGTTGACAGGTTCATTGTTGAAGACGCAATGAATAAAGAAGAGCTCCTTGGAGTTTACTTTGTGGTTCCTGTCTCTGGAGAAGATAGTGTTACTCAACGCTCTGTGAAAGTACCTGATGGTTAGGTTATGGATATGAGTGGCGTGCAGGGAGTCCCAACCATCGGCATTGAGGCCGGTCAACTGATACCACAACGCGAAGGCTTCGTGTTGGAACTGATCGGTGATGCGGCGATGAGCGTTGTCGCCGCGAGGTAGCTGTAGGATGCCGACAATCTGGTTTTGGTGCATCTGATAGTTGACGCGAAACATCCGGAAGCAAGCGGCACCTGAATGCTGGTTAAGTTCGCCGCTGCTTGTGACGTAAGTGAACGAACTCAAGAACTCAAGAGTGAGTTGTTCGTAGGTTGGCTGTGGGTTGGTGCAGAGGTTCCAGATGCCTGCTCTTTGAAGCATCCAGGTTACACCTTCAAGGAGTCCGAGCTCCGTAAGCGATGGAAGGTGCGGGTAATGAGTCGGCTGGAGTGACCTCTGATGAAATGCAATGTAGTTTGCTCGTTGTCTTTCTCCTAACTCGCCTTCACTGAAGGTAATGTTGCTGACATCTGGGGTTTCTGCATTCCTTGCCATTGTTGGAAGATGGAGAGGTTTCTGAGGTTTGGGGTTTTTTTGCAGAGAGGGAAAAATGACAGAACGGTGGTTTGGAGGTTGAATTTGGAGTTGAAGTTTATAGTTCAATGTGGGGAGGACGAAAATTCGTAGTGGGGTAGGAGTTAGGATGTTTGAAAGTGATAATGGGGGGAGTGGAAGAGAACACGAACCCTGTTTTATCAGATATCAGTTTCTGTCTGCGTGACGGTCGTCACGTAAGTGTGACGGTCGTCACCCGCGTGACGCTCGTCATGAGGCTGTGACGGTCGTCACAGCAGCAAAATCTGCAGAACGCAGAATTTTGCTCTGAGGGCGTACTTGTAGTGACTTTAAGGCTTAGTATTGATACGGTGATGTAATATAACAGCCAACAAACAACAATTAATGCGAAAACAGAGTAATTGAATAAAAACTAGAATTGAAATAACATAAAATTGAAACAATTGTATGTAGTACATAATGAAAACTAACAATGCGAAAAATCCAAATGATTAAATGAAACTAAACTAGACTAAACTAAACTGAAACTACTGCTAAGAGCTAATAACTAATCTTTTCGTGCCTTCAACTCATCGAATTTCTATGAATAGTAGTCGAGTTGGTCGCAGACTAGATCCATGAAGCCTACCAGTTCGCTGTGCATGCCTGCGATATCAGCTTTTACATTAGTCAGAGCTTTATTAACGTCGTCCAATCTGAGTAACACAGTATCCATTTTGTCGGTGGTCTCCTCAGGGATAGGCTCAGGATAAGTATTGTAGTGTGGAGGAGTCGTAGGGTCTACTTCAGTTTCAGATGCAGCGTCCTCATAGTACATATAGTCGTGTGCCTCAGAGATGTGGTCACTGTCATACATATAGTTCTGTGGTGTTGACGTGGTGAAGGAGGTCCCATAGGCTCATCCAATTCGTAGAGCCAGTTATCCTTGTTGTGGATGCTTGTCATCAGATGATCAGGCAGTGTGAATAGCTGTACTGGTTTTTTATTAATAAGGTACTCATACGGTCCAGGTCCCATAGTCCCTAAGATGCGCCTGTTAAAGCAGAATTGTATGTTCATGGGTCTGATGGTACCAAAACGAGTGCTGGCATTTAAATGGAATCTAAGGCCAAGCTCGTGGGCAATCATTGTTACTAGGCCTCCTATAAGAATAGGTGTCTGAGGTTCCAGCGTGAGGCGTTTGAAAGATCTCATCATGAAAGGCACTGCATTTACTGTCCGTCCCTGAGAAGCACAGAACATGATGAATAACTCCTCCTTAGACACTGTAGTAATATTTTCTTCTTTTCCAAACAAGGTGTGAGCTAGTATCTTATGGAAGTATCTGAAGGCTGGGTTATGAATGTCATCATTATGCATTTTGGCTGGTTCGGGGTGATAGTTGCCTGTGAGTCTACCCCAGAATTGACCGAGTTCAAAATCAATATCGTCATCTTCTGCACTGATGAACACATGCGGTCCTCTAGGGAATCCTAGGAGGTTAGCTAGTGACATCCGGCTATGAGTTTGGTCCATTCCAAACAATCTGAAGGTAATCAACTCTGAGCGGGATCCAAAACCATAGTTGGGTGTGTATCTGAAAGAACTAAGGAATTCATAGGTAAGATCCTTGTAGGTAGCGAAACGTGTTTTCAGAGCAGTGTTCTCCCAACCTAGTTGATTGAACAAGTATTAAATGCTATATGTGATCCCTAGTTTATCCATAGTAGCCTTATCATAATACAGCGTTAAGGCGAATTCTCTTTCGGTCAGTGCTGCAAATCTTGCCTTTTGAGCGAGTCCTTGGAAGTGAACCTTTGTGAAGTCATACTCGGCCATATTCGCAGGTAATTCGGAGAAAACAGAAGGAATGTTTTGAAGACTTTAAAAATCCTGAAAAGTTTGAAACAAGAAATTGAAGTCAGGATTTTTAGAAACGAAAAGCGGTAGAAACAAAAGACAAAAGAGTGAAAATAAAATAAGAATAAAAGTATGAAAATGAACGAAAGTAGAAAGTAGTAGTAATTTTAGAATTTTTGTTGGATTTTTCAAAGTAAAATTTTAAGGAAAAAAATGAAATGCAATAACGAGGGAAATTTGGGTTGCCTCCCAGTAAGCGCTGTTTTTAACGTCTAAAGCCTGACGATAGCTTGGTGATGAGCTATTCGGGTGTCTGAGCTGGAAGCTCAAGCAATGTTATATTGCTGACTTGAGGACTGTTGTCGTTCTTATTGTAATGTTTTAGACGTTTCCCGTTTACGATAAATGGTGCATTTGTCTTATCGGTAATTTCAACAGCTCCACTCTGAAGTACTTTAATCACTTCATAGGGTCCAGACCACCTAGATTTTAGTTTTCCTGGGAAGAGTCTTAATCGTGAATTAAAGAGCAATACGATGTCTCCCACACTGAATTCTTTCCTGATTGAACGTTTATCATGCCACTTTTTAGTTCGTTCTTTGTAGATACAGGCATTTTCGTAAGCGTCTAATCGAAGTTCTTCCAACTCGTGTAAGTTCAAGATTCGCTTTTCTCCTGCCTCGGTGTAGTTGAAGTTGAGTGTCTTAATGGCCCAAAAGGCCTTATGCTCTAACTCTACAGGGAGATGGCAGGATTTACCGTAAACTAATTTATAGGGGGTAGTACCTATTGGTGTCTTAAATGTGGTCATATAAGCCCATAAAGCTTCTTGTAGCTTCGACGACCAATCTTTCCTTGAGGTAGCGACAGTCTTTTCCAAGATCTGTTTTATTTCTCTGTTCGAGACCTCTACTTGTCCGCTAGTTTGCGGATGATAGGGTGTAGCTACTCGGTGCCAGACTCCATATCTAGAGAGAAGTTTATCGAATATTCGTGATATGAAGTGAGATCCTCTGTCACTAATGACGAGTCTGGGTACACCGAATCTAGGAAAGATTGTGTTTTTGAAGAGTTTGATTACTACTCGTGCGTCGTTTGTTGGAGCAGCTATGACTTCTATCCATTTAGACACGTAATCGACAGCGACGAGTATGTAGTTATTTCCAAAAGAAGGTGGGAAAGGTCCCATGAAATCTATTCCCCAGACGTCGAAGATTTCTACCTCTAAGATTCCTTTCTGAGGCATTTCATCGCGTCGTGAGATGTTGCCAGTTCGTTGGCATCTATCGCACTTTTGCACAGCGATGTGAACGTCTTTCCAGAGATTAGGCCAGAATAGGTCGGCTTGGAGAATCTTAGCGCACGTCTTGGACGTACTAGCATGACCACCATATGGTGCTGAGTGGCATTGGGAAATAATATTTTCTATTTCTTCCTCTGGGACACAGCGGCGATATATGTTGTCGGCCCCTCTCTTGAAGAGTAGGGGTTCGTCCCAATAATAGTGTTTCAGATCGTGGAAGAATTTCTTCTTTTGCTGATAAGTAAGATCTGGTGGAAGCACGCCCGCAGCGAGGTAATTAACGATGTCAGCATACCAAGGTAATGTGACTTGGGCATAGACGGCTTCTACAGCTTTTTCAAATTCTGGATCTTCTGAGATTGAATTGGGCGTGTCACTTTCTAATTTGGCTATCAGACGTTCGTACGGGAAATCATCATTTATCGGTACTGGTTCATGTCTGATGCCCTCTATTCGGGATAAGTGATCTGCAACAACGTTCTCGGTTCCTTTCTTATCTTTGATTTCTAAGTCAAACTCTTGTAATAACAGGATCCATCTCAATAGTCTTGGTTTGGCATCCTTTTTGCTTATTAGGTACCTTATGGCAGCGTGGTCTGTGTATATTATAATTTTTGCTCCTACTAAGTAAGAACGGAATTTGTCCAGCGCAAATATAACTGCTAGAAGTTCCTTTTCTGTGGTAGCGTAGTTCATTTGGGCAGGATCTAAGGTTCTACTGGCATAGTAGATGGCATGGAGTTTCTTGTCCTTCCTTTGTCCTAGAACTGCGCCTACAGCATAATCACTCGCGTCGCACATGATTTCAAACGGTAGTCTCCAATCGGGTGGTTGCATGATTGGTGCGGTGATAAGGGATGATTTCAATGTTTCGAATGCTTTTAAACAGTCGTCGTCGAAGACGAGCTCAACATCTTTCATTAACAGGCCGGTCAGAGGTTTTGTGATTTTCGAGAAATCTTTTATAAATCTTCTGTAGAAACCGGCATGTCCTAGAAAACTCCGTATTTCTCGTACGGATTTTGGAGGTTGGAGGTCTTTTATAATCTCTATTTTAGCTTTGTCTACCTCAATCCCTCTATCTGATATGACATGTCCTAGAACTATTCCTTGTCGGACCATAAAATGGCATTTCTCCCAATTTAGGACGAGGTTTACTTTTACGCAACGTTCTAGTACCATTTCTAAGTTTTGTAAGCATCCTTCGAAACTTTGTCCACATACCGAGAAATCGTCCATAAACACTTCCATAATGTCGTCTATGTAATCTGCAAAGATTTCCATCATGCATCTTTGGAAGGTTGCTGGAGCGTTACAAAGTCCGAACGGCATTTGGCGGTAAGCAAAAGTACCGTAAGGACAGGTGAATGTAGTCTTTTCTTGGTCATCAGGATGGATGTGAATTTGGAAGAATCCTGAGTAACCATCTAGATAGCAGAAATATGAATGTTTGGCTAATCTTTCCAACATTTGGTCTATGAAGGGTAACGGGAAGTGATCTTTGCGTGTAGCCTTGTTAAGCTTTCTATAGTCAATGCACATCCTGCTTCCAGTCACGACTCTTTTTGTTATTGATTCGCCTTTTTCGTTTTTAACTACTGTGACTCCTCCTTTCTTTGGTACGACATGAACTGGGCTAACCCATTCACTATCGGAGATCGGATAGATGATTCCTGCATCTAGCAATTTCTTTACTTCATCTCTGACTACAGTGCTCAGGATGGGGTTCAGTCTTCTCTGATGCTCTCGAGAAGTTTTAGAGTCTTCCTCTATTGTAATTCGATGCATACAGATTGAAGGGCTTATACCTTTTAGATCGCTTATGTTATAGCCTAACGCGGTGGGGTACTTCTTTAGGACTTCTAATAGCTTTTCGGTTTCTGGTTGTCCTAAGTCGGCGTTGACTATCACTGGTCTTTTTAGTTCATCGTCTAGAAATTCATATCTGAGGTTTTTGGGTAGTGTTTTAAGTTCTAAAGATGGGTTCTTCGGACCTGGCATGTGGTTTGGGGTCAGTGCTAAGCTTTCACTTAGGCTGTCGTCTTTATACGGTTTACGCCAATTATCGTCTTCAGAAATGTCGGGTATTTGAATCTTTATTATTTCTGAATACGTGGTCTCTTCATTTTCAAGTTCTCTTATGCATTCGTCAATTTCGTCTACTAAATAGCAGGTATCATCTATTGCTGGTGCTTGTAAGAACTTGGTGAGAATAAACTCTATCTTTTCTTCTCCTACTTCGAATGTTAGCCTTCCTTTCTTCACGTCTATAATCGCTCCGGCTGTAGCTAGGAACGGTCTTCCTAGGATAATTTGGGTTACAGTGTCCTCCTTGATGTCCATAATTATGAAGTCGGTTGGAATGTAGAATTGTCCTATGCGTACTGGAACGTTTTCCAGTATTCCGACGGGGTATTTTACTGATCTGTCAGCTAATTGTACGGACATTTTGGTTGGCCTGAGGTCTCCCATATTCAGCTTTTTGCATATAGATAAGGGCATAACACTGATACTGGCTCATAAATCGCATAGAGCTTTGTCTATTACGAACTTTCCTATGATGCAGGGTATGGAGAAACTACCTGGGTCTTTTAATTTAGGAGGCATGCGGTTCTGAATAATAGCGCTACACTCTGTAGTAAGTGTAACTGTTTCGTTATCCTCGATCTTTCTCTTATTCGACAGGATCTCTTTGAGAAATTTAGTGTATGACGGCATTTGAGTTATTGCTTCTGTAAAAGGAATAGTAATATTCAGCTGTTTAAGGAGCTCTACAAATTTCTTAAACTGTCCTGAAGTTTTGGAGTTTATTAGTCTTTGCAGATAAGGAATAGGTGGTTTATATGGCGCTGGAGGTGCTTGAGTTTTTTCACTTGCGGTATCCTCCTTCTCGTTGTCCTCCTTCTTCTCTAACTCAGATTCCTTTTCTGCTTGTTCAGTTGGTTTCTGTTGCATGGCTGAGTTTTCGGTCCTCGGATCGATCGGTTCGTCCAATTCTTTTCCACTTCTTAGTATCACAGCATTTGCTTGGCCTTTGGGATTCTGTTCGGGTTGTCCAGGAAATGTGCCAGCAGGTGCGGCAGCAGATGCTTGCTGTTGAGCCACTTGTGATATCTGAGTTTCTAACATTTTGTTGTGGGTGGCTAAAGCGTCTACTTTTCCTGTCAACTGTTTAATTTGCTCGCTAGTGTGTATGTTTTGATCTAGGAACTCTTTGTTTGTTTGAGCTTGAGTAGCTATGAACTTTTCCATCATCAATTCGAGGTTAGATTTCCTAGGTGCATTCTGAGCAGCTGGTTTCTGATATCCTGGCGGAGCAGTAGGCATTTGCAATGCATTTTCGCTTTTGTAAGAAAAGTTTGGATGATTTCGCCAACCTGGGTTGTAGGTATTTGCGTAGGGATTTCCTTGAGCATAATTTACCTGGTCTGGCGGGATTCCGGCTAGCAATGGGCATTCGGGTGCATTATGAGTGGTGCTTCCGCATAACTCGCAATTTGGAGTTACTGCAGCGACAGTTGCAGTGGGGTTAACGGTCAGACTATCAATCTTCTGTGCTAGAGCATCTACTTTAGCATTGAACTTTTCAAGGCTGCTGATTTCGTACATCCCACCTTTCGCTGTGGTTTTCTCAGTTGGAGTGCGTTCACCTCCCCATTGGCAATGGTTTTGTGACATGTTTTCTATTAATTGATAGGCTTCATCGTATGGCTTATCCATAAGTGCACCGCCCGCGGCAGCGTCTATTGTCAATCTAGTATTGTATAGAAGCCCATTATAGAAGGTATGGATTGTCACCCAATCTTCTAGACCGTGGTGAGGACATGTTCTCATCATATCTTTGAATCGTTCCCATGCTTCGTAAAGAGACTCAGTATCTTTCTGTCGAAATCCGTTGATTTGAGCTCTAAGCATAACAGTTTTGCTTGGCGGAAAATATCTCGCTAAGAAGACGTTCTTCAATTGCTCCCACGTCGTAACGGAGTTGGATGGTAACGATTGTAACCATGTCCACGCTCTGTCCCTAAGAGAGAATGGGAAAAGACGAAGTCTTATCGCGTCTGGAGTTACTCCATTTTCTTTCACTGTGTCTACGTATTGTACAAAATTCGTTAGATGTTCGTTCGGATCCTCAGTTGCGTTTCCTGAGAATTGGTTTTGTTGTACAGCCGACAGCAATGACGGTTTCAGCTCAAAATCATTTCGGGTAATAGCTGGGGCAGCAATGCTACTTCTAGGCTCCATCTGAGATGGTGTAGCGTATGCCTTCAGCGATTTGTTTGGAGGTCCTTCAGCCATCTCTGGTTCTTCTTCTTCTGATTTGGGAATGGGAGTGAGAGGTTCGGGAGTGTTATGTTTGAGTTGTTTGAGTTGGTACTCAATGATTCTACTTCTTAAGTGTAAGAAGCGTTCTAGTTCTGCGACCGAAGGTTTTACGATATCGCTTTGCGGGCGATTTCTTGGCATACAATTGACAGAACTAGTAAAGGAAAAATGAAAATTGTTAACCTAGTCTATACGGCGTAACAGAAGGTTACACTATTGACTAAACGGGTCCCCGGCAACGGCGCCAAAAACATGATCGCGACTTTCTATGTCTAATACAACTAACTGCAAGTGCACAGTCTATCGCGTAGTAATAATAGATATCGATCCCACAGGGACTCGTAATCAAACTAGTGTTCTCGGGAGTTACTATGTTTAGCTAGGTAGAATATGTTTAAGGGAATAAGATTGTCACTAAAAAGGGAACTAAGATTTCTATTTAGATTATAATTAATTGAATCGATACGTAGTAATTGTGTTCTTCAGGGATTTGATAAATTACTGGTGTATGAAATAATTTTCAAAGTTTATTTAAGCAGAAAATGGAGATTTGAAGACTCTCGTCTCACGATGGTTATTGACGCTAATCATAATCCTAAGGGCCAAACGTACACTTTCGTATCCCGTTCGGGGTTAAAATTATTTTTTGGAAATCTCTAAGTTCTAATTCATTTTAAAGTGCTTTCGCTGTTATTAAAACAAATGCCTAGTGTTTACTATCTGACCTTACCGCAGCTTTCGCTTGTTGGTTCGTATCTTAATTAATTTCCCACTTTCGTGGCAAAACTACTTTTAAATAAGTTCTCGCTTTCGCGACGAAGTTTATTCCGTGAATCAATTTTAAACACTCAGACCATAGATTACTTTTGTGAAAAGAAAGTTTTCCAACCAGTGATTATCAAATCCCATTCGAATTATTACTACATATCGATTACCTAAGTTTAGCTAGACATGGATTTGGGAAATACAAAATATAAATAAGAATAATAAATAATAATTTGCATTATAATGAAACTGAAGTCGATCATAATGAAAACCTGTAAATATGCCAATTGGCCTTTGGGCAGATCCTCCACAGATGTTGGCAGGATTCTGGTCTTTAGTGCCAATTTGATCGTACAGTACAATAGAAATTACAGAAGAGCGGAAATGGGAATAAGGAAAGGTAAAGAGAAATGAATACAAATAAAACTGGAAAGTAATTGCTCTGGAAAGTAAATTCGGCAGCACTTCGTGGTATGAATGCAGCCCTCTTCTGAAGTCCTCTGCTTCCCTTTTTATAGAAGTGGAATCCCAACGGTTATCTCTGAGGATGATGGACCTTGAGGCAGATAATTTAGGGAGTAGTGGTCCACTCTGTGGGAATTGGAACTGCTCTTTTGACGTGTAATCTGAGTGGAGCGTTTTTGCCTGCATGACGGTCGTCACAAGGTGTGACGGTCGTCACCCGTGTGACGGTCGTCATGAAGCTGTGACGGTCGTCACATCAGCAAAAACAGCTTGCTGCGCTTTTCATTGTATTTTCACTCCTTTTTCGTCCATATTTCATCTGAGATTGCTTCTTTTCTTCATGTTGCCTTGTTTAGACGTGATCGTTGAATACCTGCAAAACATCAGACAAATACACGGAAATAACCCAAAATCGGATCGAAAACGGTTAGATTTTAGTTGAATTATGCATGAAAATATCTATATGATTTTGTGTTATCAGTGCCCCACTAACTTTCAGCTCTTTAATGCTGATTTGAGGCCTTTTGATTTTCCACAAGCCTATAAATTTCCCCAAACTTACTTGTTACAACTTTTACGCTTTCAGAAATTTCCAAACAATTTTTCGGTTTCTTCATTTCCAAACTTCTAACCACAAACCCAGATTCTCCAGAAAAATCTCAACAATGGCATCCTTTACTACCAACGTCAAGGATTCTAAGAAAACTCAAAAGTCCAAAGATCTAAAGAAAATTTCTCAACTCCCAGCTTTTAACATGCTATCAGCACCAATGATGATGGGGAACCAGCAATTTCTCCCTGAGCCACTTGCAAAAGAGAAGAGGAAAATATACGAATCCCAGGTACTTATCCCTCTTGTTCTATCTGGTAAAACGCATGCCCTATGTGGGCCTCTGCCTTTATCTAGTTTTGACCATAGTAAAACTAGAGACTTTTTCCCTTCCTACCACAAATCTAAACCCATAGGACAAGCCAACAAAGCTAAGGTTAAGAAAACCTCCACTGATGAGGTAGTGCTGAACAATATAGATTTAAGATTTATGAACAACGACTTTAGGGTTTTTAGAGCGACACCCTCCTTCAAGGAATCAGATGATTACATGAATTAGCTAGCAAAGATAGAAAAAGTAAAAGTTCAAACCTGGAAAAAACTAGGAATTTATGATATTCATGCTGTCGAAAACAAGCCTCGACTATTGTCAAACCATGTTAGTCTCTTCTTTGTATTTCTGGGACAATACACATTATACATTCCATCTCCCTTGTGGGATGATGACCCCCACGCTTTTCGACGTAGCCGTGATTATAGGGCTAAAACCCACTAGAAACCTATACGACCCTAACTTGGAATCTGACGATTCCATATGTTTTAATTCCGCAAAGGCCACCTACTCTCATTTTATAGCGCACTTTTTCGACAAGACCACTGTTGATGTTTCTGATTAGGAACATATAGCTTTTTTAACCGTATGGTTATCCCAGTGCGTTTTTTGCTCGAAGTCCCTACAAGTGGCTAGGAGGTACTTGACTCTATCCACTCAACTTCAAAAAGGCCACGACATCTATCTAAATGAAATGATTATGGGGAACCTTTACGAGTCTCTAAGTGAAGGGGTAGCCCAACTCAAAGACTTGAGAGAAAAGGGAAACTTGCTATTGTCTGGTCCTTTCTGGCTTTTGCAACTTTGGTTAAATGCCTCGTTCGAAGCTAGCCTTCCTAACAAAAATTCAGTTGACGAAGCTGCTGACGAGATCAAAAATAGAAGAATTGAAGGAACACGCTTGGTCCAGCTTACTCCCCATGAAGAAGGACAAACCCCCAGGCCAATGTTCTTAAGTTATGTCATGATGTTTGCAAAATGTCATGAATTTACTTTGAACATGGCCCCATTCACTGCAAGAAAACATGGTCCTGAGTGGTTCACCAGACCTTTTCTGACTCCAAAGAAAACTCTAGAGGCAGAATCTTTACAAATCTGGGATGCCTTTTTGATCCCAAGGTTGATAACACTTCGACTAAATCTGTTGAAGTCTCAAGTTGCTTTGGTTGCCTATCAGCCAAACTTGGTGGCTTGACAGTTCGGTCTAGTTCAAACGCTCCCCAAATGCCTCTTCAAAAAGAAAGGTGCCCTTCTACTTCACGGTGTAAAGTATACTGAGGAAATGGCTACGACACATCTTCTCCGCTACTCCAACAAAGTTCAACTCGTCCCCATTGGCTTCAATCCTTGTTTCTACTGTACCCCAGAGTTCAACCACTGGCGGTCATCTTACTATGCCGAAGAATTCTTCGATGCACCTTCTTTTACTCGACTTATTAATCAAGCTTTCCTCTCTGTGCAGGAGAAGATCAAGAAAGGTAATATGACACACATCAAAGAAATCCAAGCATTCCAGAAGTACTTTGAAACTGTTTATTGGCCAAATGACCTTAGTCAAACCGTCCATGAAACAACTATTACATTAAAGGAAAAGTTTTTAAAGAAAATGGAAAATTTTGGAACTCCCTTCATTCGTTCCTCCCAAGGAACGGTATGCACTGGCTTTCAAACAATTTCCTATGAAATTTCCTCGACTACCAAATGCTGATTTTGGAGTGGCCCTTGCCCCTCCATTCCCTGACTGGTTTATCTGTGGGGATTCTATAAAGATTCTTCGCCAGCAGTCGAAACCAAAGGCTCAACGGGTGGTTATGACTAAGCATACTTTAGATAGTTTCAAAGGTCCTCTTCATATCGGTATCGAAGATGTTCACATCGAATTTGAAATATATGAAGGTGTGGAATAGGAGGTTCTTCAAACTAAACTCCCCTATTTGATTTTTTTATTATCTTACTTGTATTATTTTGTTTGACTTTCAGCTGTTAAAGTTTCCCCGAAAAAGAAGAAGAAAATCGAAGAACAAACAGAGAAAAGCACTCCATTTGCTAAGGTAAACTTCTTACTTAATTTTCCCCAACTGCAAAGTCTTCGGTTGTCTAATGCCTCAAGTTTTTTTCTCAGAGTTCACGAAGGCCACCCCTTACTCCTAAAAAGAAAAAGACAAGGGGGACTTCCCACCAAATCATCATCGAGTCAGACGAGGAGGACCAATCTCCTTCTAAAGAACAAACTTTGAAGAGGAGGAGGAAGAAAACCAAGATAACTGAAGCCTTCAACCAGCCAAAACCAAAGGCTGGAAAACTCTCGATAACAAAAACTCCTGCTAGTCATGCATCACAAGATGAAAGCGACAATTCTAGTCCTGGGGCTGATGAGCCCAAGGTAAAAACTTCTTCTATAACTTTGTACCGTTTCTTTATCATTTACTCTTCTAATTTTTTCTTTTTCCTTCACAGATTACCACCGATACCAAGGGTCAACCCATGCTGAAGCAGCTTATCCCCACAACAAGCAGTGACCCAAGCTACCATCCAACAACTCCGTCTGGGGCCTCTGCGAGAGGCTCAACAAAAGATTCTGAGGAGGGAATCCAATCTACCGATACTTCCAAGAAGACGCCATTTGTTCCTGTGGTGGAGTTCCCCCATGTCGAAGCATCTGCTCAAAAAGAGGACCCGATCGAGAAAGAGGTTGTTGACCTTTCTGGGGACAATGTGATACCTAATATAGAGCAACCTACTGAGGGTGATCTCGAGGGAAAAACAAGTGAGGATGACAACCCTGTCAAAGAGGAAGAAGAAAAATAAGAGGAAAACGATGATGATGAAGAATAAGAAGAAAAAGAAGAGGAAGATGAAGAAGGAAAAGAAGAAGAAAAAGAAGAAGAGGAAGGAGAGAAAACTGCATCTGAAGCAGAGATTGGGGTGGAGGCTTTAGAAGGCCAAGTGAACCAAGACAATCAGTCTAAGGATCCTCCACCCAATACTTCGAATGGCACTCAATCGACCAGTCTTTTCCATGAAGAACTAGAACCTCTAAAAGTTCTGCGACCACTGGAGTATTTAAAGGCTATGCTTAGTTCCCAATACAGCTTTGGCAATAAAAGTACTACTACTTTGAATGCCTCAGGAAACACCCTGCTTGGGAAAACTGACAGTGACTTGCTGACGCAGGTAAAAGAAAAATTCTTTACAGCAGACTTCTTTCAAATCCTAGAACAAGATGTTTCTGCCAGTTTTAACCTTAAGAAACTCCTGAAACAAATTAATGTTTTGGAGGTTTCTCCAGAAGCACCTGATACCATTATGGAGCTAAGCACAATGATTGACCTAGTTGTCGCTGACCTCAACCGCCTTCGAGACTTTTCGAGCAACCTTTCCAAGAAAAATAGCAGTAAAAAAGCTGCATGGGAGGCTGTATCTGCATCGAGAGGTGTGATAAGAGCATTGTAGAATGGGAAAGATAAATTGCCATTCTACAAAACAAAATCTTCCAGGCTAAGCAGCACAAAACTAATCTGCTCAACTCTGTCGAAGATGAGGTGGCAAAAGAGATCCAAGCTGACCTTCAGCACCTTGAGACAGCTCAACAACTTGGAAAAGATATCGAAGCTCTCTCCACCAACAAGACTCTCTATGAACACCGCCTGCTCCTTCAGAAGTTGAAGTATGAAAAAAAATGAAAAGCTCCCTTCCATTCTAAACTTTCTTTGTAGTATTTTCCTTCTTTGCAGATTATAACTTTGGGCCTTTATTTATTTACCATTTTAGCTTTGCTTTTCTCACATCATTATTCTCTAGTGATATTTATTTCTTGAAGTGCAAACTTATTTTTTTTTTTAAAATATTTCCCATTTATCTTCATGATTCTTTTATCTCTTTATCTAATTCCTCGATTTCATATGCCCCGTTAGAAAAAACTTGTATAACTTGAAAAGGTCCTTCCCATTTAGAGGACCATTTACCTAAGGCTCTGTCTTTTTGATCCTTAGGAAAAATTACTTTCCAAACCAATTCTTCTGGCGAAAATATTTTGACCTTAACTTTTTTGTTATACAATTTCTCGACTCTTTTCTTCTGTCTTCTTAACAATTCTAAAGCATTAAGTCTCTCTTCATCCAAATATACCAATTCTTCCAACATCATGCTCCAATAGGATTCTGATGGAATCTCATGGTGCCTTTGAATCCTTGTTGACTGTCAGTAGATTTCCACTGACAACACTATATCATGGCCAAACGTTAGTCGAAACGGAGTTGCATTGGTCGATTCCTTGGGAGAAGTTCGACATGCCCACAACATTTAATCTAAAGTCTTGTGCCAATTTCTAGGCTTCTTTCCCACATGTTTCTTAATCAGACCTATCACTATCTTATTTGCTGCTTCGATCTGACCATTAGCTTGAGCGTAATAAGGCGTGGAAGTCAACAATTTGAAACCCATTTCATTAGCGAAACCTTGCATCTTTCGACTAGTAAAAACCGATCCTTGATCTGTTGTAATGGTTTTTGGGATTCTAAATCTATAGATAATGTGTTGTTTGATGAATTCAATTACATCTTCTTGATCGAAATTTGGAAAAGGCATGGCTTTGATCCATTTTGTGAAATAGTCAATACCTACCAAAATGTACCTTTGATTTTTGGATGATGTTGGTCGGATTTCTCCAACCAAATCCAAAGCCCAACCCTAAAGGGCTATGGTTTAACTATAGAATACAATTCACTTGTGGCAACATGTTATATGCCTGCATGTACTTGGCACTCCTGGCACCCTTTAGCAAACTCGATACAGTCTTTCAAAATGGTGGGCCAGTACATGCCTTGTCGAAACAACAACCATTTCATTTTATGGCCAACATGATGTGCTCTACATGCCCCGCTATGGACAATCAAAAGGGATAAATAAGCCTCTGATTCACTAAGGCATTTAAGAAAAACTCCCTTAAGAGTCTTTTTGAACAACTCATTTCCCAAAAGAACGTAACTCAAAGCACGATACCTAACTTTCCTTTCTATGGATGTCGTTGGCTTTTGCAGATACTCCACTATTGGTTTCCTCAAATCTCCATCCAGCAAGCTATCTATATCGAATATTTCTAAATTCTCCTTGTCAGCGCATCCAAGCTTCGTTGTTTCCAAATCTGTTAGGGATAGTCTGGCTGACACAACTCTTCCTCTAACTTCGATTGCATCTTGTAGTTTCTCTTTCGAAGTTTTATACCTCGAAGCAATATGGGCCAAATCATTAGCCACTTGATTCTCCAATCGAGGTATGTGTCGAATGCTGACCGTTTTGAATTTTTTTAGTAATTAATTGGCTATTACGAAGTACATAATGAGATTTTCTTTGACACATTTATAATCTGCTTTATGCCTAACTCTGAATCTCCCATTATTTCGACTCGAGTTTCCCCTAATTCCAACAATATTTCAAATCCGGCTATCAAAGCCTCATATTCAGCCTCATTATTCGAACAGAGACCTTCGACTTTATACTTGAATTTTGTTGGAATTTTATCGGGAGAAATGATCAATACTCTTACACCAGTTCCATCTTTATGACTAGAGCCATCGAAATATAATTTCTAAGGCTTGAGTTCGAGATAAGTTATATTACTTTCATTTATTGAGTGGTTGACTATAAAGTATGCTACCACTTGTCCTTTCATAGCCTTTAAAGGCATATATGTTAAGGAATATTCAGTCAAAGCTAACGCCCATTTACCAACTTGACTATGTAAAATTGGTTTGGACAACATATATTTAATGATATCAAAATGAGACGAAACATAAACATCAAATGGTTTCATATAATGCTTCAACTTTGTACAAGAGAAATACAAGAATAAACACAATTTTTCAACTATGCTATACTTAGTTTCTGCATCATTTAAAACTATACTAAGGTAGTAAATGGCTCTTTCGACACCATTTTCATCCTCTTGAGCCAACATGCTCCCTAAAGTTTTATCCGATGCAAATATATACAACCTCATGCTTTTATTCCTACAAGGTGGCGACATAATCAAAGGATGACTCAAGTAGTCCTTGATTTTTTCAAAAGCTTCTTGGTGGATCTTCCCCCATTCGAACCCTTTCTTGTTGAGTCGAAGAAGAGGTGAGAAAGCTTGCGTCTTACCACTGAGATTTGATATAAACCTTCTCAAGAAGTTAATCTTGCCCAATAGTGAGTGCAATTCCTTTTTTGTCGATGGTGCTTTCGCTTCCATTATGACCTTGGTCTTATTCTGGTTTATTTCGATTCCTTTTTTGTGGACCACAAAGCCTAAGAAATCTCCCTCCGGCGCACAGAAAGCACATTTGAGGGGATTCATTTTCAAACCATGTCTTCTCATTTTTTCGAAAGATTATCGAAGATGGTCAATGTGACTCTTCCCTGAAATAGACTTAACAACATTATCATCAATGTTTATTTGCATAAAAGTCTCTATATAATAATGGAAGATCGAATTCATAGCCCTCTGATACGTTTCCCCAACATTCTTTAAACCAAAAGGCATCACTACCCATTTGTAAGTGCCAAAAGCTCCAGGGCATCGAAAGGATGTCTTCGAGACATCCTCTTCAGCAATAAATATTTGATTATATCCAGAATAACCATCTAGCATGCTAAGGTATTCATGGCTTGTGGAAAAATCGACTAGCATTTCTGTCACATGCATTGAATATTATTCTTTTGGAGTTGCAACATTTAAATCTCTAAAATCAATGCACACTTTCAAAGACCCATTCTTTTTAATAACAAGTACAATACTTGTTAATCATTCGACATAACTGGCTGTGCGAATGAAGTTACATCGGAGAAGTCTTTTGACCTTTTCTTTGATCTTCGATAGGACTGTCGATGCAAACCGTCTTGGGTTCTTCTTGATAGGCTTCTTTCCAGGCTTTATTGGCAACTTTAGTTTGACCAAATCCCTTCTCAAACCAGGCATCGCGTCATAATCTCACGCGAAATAATCTTTAAACTCCTTCAGTAGTTGGATTACTTCGAACTTGAGTTGTGTGCTGATGTTGACACTTATATATGTTGGCCTCTTTGCTGCCCCCTCTCCCAGGTCGATTTCTTGAAGTGGATCTTGTGCCAGCATCTTAATGTTTGATGCCAACAGATCCTTTTCGAAACCCAAAGGCTCATCATCATAAATTGCGTCAATCCTTTTTTGTTCTTCCTGAACCTTATCAGGAGGTTCTGGATCGAAGTCCTTACCAGGACCTTCTTGGTGTAAATTTTGGTTGGCTTCTACAACCACGCCTTCCATTTCAGCCTCTAAGGCCGTTTGTAACTTACTTTCGGCTATGTAAGTCGAAATCCTTTTTAGTACTTCGAATTCAGTCATCATCACCGAGTTCGCTTCCCCAACCAGTTGGGGTTATCCCAAACACATCAAGATATGGAAGGCTGTCATCTCCTACCACCTCCCTGTCCCATTGAAAGCCCTGAACAGGATGTAAATACAACAAACAGTAAACCTCGTCGTCTGGGGTGAAAGCAAAATTGGCCGGATTGTAGGGAGCAATATTGGTTAAGTGTTTGTCGAAACTACGCCTGTCGACATGGTTAATTGAAGCTTTGAAATAGCCTTGATTGGCTTCAATATTTTGGACGATACCATTTGGTCTCCATATCGTGATTCTTTGGTGCATGGAAGATGGCACAACCCCGAATCCATGTATCCATTCTCGACCCAATAACAAGTTGTATTTGGCCTTTGTCTTGACGACCATAAAAACAATAGGCCTTGTAACAGTCCCCACTGTCAAATCAACTTGTATCATACCCAGAGTGGTGCCTACCTTTCCCTCATAATTTGAGAGTACCATATTATGAGGCTTGGTGTCCGTGTCGTATTTGCTGATTCTTCTTAGCATGAAGTGCGACATTAGACTCACTGTGGTGCTACAGTCCATTAAAATTTTGTTCACTGTGACATTCTCAACCTTTCCTGTGATGAATAGAGGCTTAAGATGAATCTTCACTGCCTCGTCTGGTCGTTCGAAGAACACATTATTCTCTTCAACGCACCCATTATTCATGACTTAGTAGCACACTAGTTTGTGTGCCACCATTTCCGCTTCCGTATACATATCTAGATCTTCGACCTTAGTGATTTGGTTGAATTCCCTGGGTAGAACTGATACCACGTTTACTATGATATCTAAAGAATCCTCTGACCCAGAGTCAAAGTTATATGTAAGCATTTCATTTTCTTCTCAATCGTGCCTTTCTTTAGCCTCCTTCCTCTGGGTAGCAAATAGTTTCCTCCCCACGGGAAATTTGTCAAAAGGATTTAGTTCTTCATCTTTTTCTTTCATAGAAGGCAAGTTAGTGTTGGTCTCAGGCTTAGCTTCAGCCTCTCTTTGGGCTTTTCTCCTACGTTGTTCTCTTCTCCATTGAGATCGAGACATTGAATTCTTTCCCTTGTAATTTTCTGAGGCATATGCCATCTTCTTCGAAGCTTCGAACTCCTTACGGTAGGCTATCTATGAACCTCTGTCGACGTCGAATTTCTGCCATTTTTTCTGTCCCGACTATTTTCCCTCAGTTGGCCTTATCCAACATTCTTTGGAAGTTTTTGCTGTGGGTTTGAATGTGAATGGCCTAACCCCAGACACCCTTGGCCTAGTTTCATCCTTCCTGTAAGCGGATCTTCATGGGTCGAAATCCCGTTGGTTATAAGAGGCCCTTTGCTCACGCCTCTCTTTTGCTTTTATGACACCCTCTATGTTGCATGCCGATTTTTTGTCGAAAACTGAACCTGGGGCACAACATTACCTCATACTTTTTATTTTGGCACCTGTGAAGAAAGTCGATAAGGCTTTCTTCCATCTTCGGGTAGGCCACTTTATTGTATTCCTCTTGCCGAAACTCTCGGTCGACCTCCATTGGAGTTTCCTGTGAAACTTCCACCATGTTAATGTTCATGTCGACACTATCAACGATGCCTAACTTGAAGAATTGCATCTGAAGGCCATCAGTAGCCTTGTCCATTTGAATGAAACTGTCAGCAGTTTCCTTCGTTACTATCATTCGGTTAGAGTCATCAACAACCCCTTTGGCAAAATCATCAGTGACTTCATTGTTGGAACCATCAGTAGTCCTTTAGGTGAAACCTTTAGTTGCTTTTTGAACAAAATCCGTCAAAAATTTTTGACCAAGTTCTTCAGTGACTCGAATCAGAACAACTTTATTAAGGAAGTCCTCAGTGACTTCCTCCATGTTGGCAGCACCGTTGAGACCATGAGTGACCTCGACCATGTTAACCTCTTTAGGTTCAGTATAGTGCGTGTCAACGATTTGTTGAGGCTCAACATCCATCTTTGTCTAGATGTTGAGCTTCTCTCCAAATTTCAATCTCCCCTCTAGGATAGCATTTTGCACAAGATCCCTGAAAAGAAAATATTGAGAGGTTTTATGACCCAAAAAATTATGGTATTTGAAAAATCCTCTTTTTTTTCTTTGATCTAAAGGGGGTATCTTAGCACCAGGAGATACTATCATTTGTCCATCTTTAACTAATAAATCGAAGATTTCGTCACACTTGGTGACATGAATGTATAAGTTCTCTTAGGGAACCTATCATTCTTATCTGACTCAGGAGGGTTTTTCCAATTTGAAGGTGTTAAAACCTTGTAAGAATAGGGTGAACCCTTTTTTAATTCGCCAAGATCCATTTCATTTTCATTGAATCTTATAGACTCACGACACGAACCTTCTTCGTCTTCGTTGAATTCGACATAGGCTATTATTTTATTTTTATTTACCCTTACTTTCTCTTCTCTCAAACGTTCCAACTGTCAAACTTTATCGGCCAACTGGACCATATCCCTTAGGTACCGAGTGTCTAATTTCTTCTTGATGGAATAATCTAGGCCACCAGCAACTATTTCAACTAACTCATGCTCTAGTATTTGCGTGAAACACCTTGCCTTGAGAAATCAAAATCTATTTAAATAATCGTCAATTGACTCAGTAAAATTTTGTTTTATGCTAGCCAATTCCTTCAGACTAATCTTCGTCTGTCCCATATAAAATTATTCATGAAATAGACGCTCTAACTGGGCCCAAGTGTGAATTTAATTTGGAGGTAAAGTTGTGAACCAGGTAAAAGCGTTTTTTGTAAGAGAACTTGGGAAATACTTGACCCTAAGATTCTCATCATTCAAAATGTCCCCCGCTTCTATAATATACCTAGCCACGTGTTCAACAATAGACTCAATAGTATCCTCATAAAATTTAGTGAACTTGGGGACTTTTGTTCTTGGGGGCAAGTCTACTTGGAGGATATATTCTGATAGTGGTGACGTGTAATTGCCCGCCGAAGGCCAACGTTTACTCCGTTACATGCCATGATTCTTTCGACCATGGCAGCCAAATTATTGTCTACTGCTAGATTATTACATCGAACTTGTTGTACGACATTCTCAGCATCCTGGTTCCTATTTACCAACACTACCCTTGGTTCTTCATCTCTAAGAACTTGTGGTTGATTCCTAAGAGGTTCGACTCTAGGCTGTTCGACTATTCCCTGGTTATTTGGATTTTCCTGGGCCAGATTTTGTAGAAATTGATTGATGGTGTTGTCTTCGTCAAAGACTACTCCTTAGTTTTCTCTAAGATACTCCCTCGGTGGTTATCGAGGGGGATTTGGCACACCCAAGAATTCCATCATGCGCGTCATTTGTGCCGCCAATTGTTGATTGACTTGTGTAGTGTTCTAGATGAGGGGCTGAAAGATTTCCCCTTTAGATTGAGACATCACCTGAACCATTTGATGGTTACTTTTGTCCATCTGTTGTCTCAAATAAGATGCAGAATTAGTCGTGAAACCTGGAATCTGGGCTGAATACCCTATACCTAAATTCTGACTATTTCGTCCCATATTTACCTCAGTGCCAGATCCCTGTAATGACGAATCATTACGAGTTCTGTATATAACGGAGGGGCATTTTGTAAGTTTGCCATCAACGAAGTTGGCATTCCATAGGGCGGGTCTCGCGGCAAAGACATTGAAAAGCCCGGGGGAGAAGTGCCTCTATATGTCGACGTTCTTATTGGTGGTGAGGTCTGTGGAGGACCCCTTGGCCCAATGTAAGTCAAAATAGGCTGCGTATGGGAAATCGAATGTGTGGGCATCGAACTTCCCATAGACGGATTGCCTCAGAAACAAACGCTGAGACCGTTGGCCCTCCTGTCGAAGCTCCTATGGGTTGTTCTACATTGTCATTTGAGATATCTTGAGGATTATTTGGCTGGTTTAGATTCGTCGCCATTCTCCTCATATATCTCCTTTTTGGTCTATCTTTGTTAACAGTGGCTACCTTACCACTTCTCATTAACATGCAATGAAGTTTTTCCCTCAAAAGAAAACTTTTTTACCATAGAACTAATAAAGTTTCTTTTTCAAAGAGAATTTTCTTAAATATGATTTTCATAATCGCTTAGCACAGTCTCAATGGGGGTGCCAATTTGTTTGTCGTGAAAATTGGCAAACAACCGCTGGTCTAACAAATCGAGAAAGATATGTGTTACTTACAGGATCGACCACACAAATCCTAGGACATGTGCTAATTGGTCTTTTAAATGAAGTGAATGAAAATTATGAACACTTCGACGAGTTACATGGTAAGACAACTTATTTCAAGTATGAATGAATTTAAGTAACAACAAAAGGAGGTGAAATGCTAATAAATAACAAGGATAATAACGTGCATAGAGAAAAGTAAACTTTTAAATAAAAGATGTGTTAAATTGAATTGAAATAAAAACTGGTGTTTAGTCAACGTACATTCTCACGACTCGTTTCTCTCAATCACACGGATACTTAGAGTAAACGGAGATTTTGTACACAGTTGTACACACAAATCTTAATACTAAGAGTTGCTATTTATAACCATCAAACATAATCGCTATTAACGACTAACAAATAAAATCAAGACAAGTGTCACTACGCATGCCTTCGAACCACCGGGATGCTCCATATGTCTTTCTCAAAAACAAACTTTCCCTCTTTTATCTGAATTCAAACAAAAACTCGTCAAAATGCCCCTGAACAATGCTTCTGTCGAATTGGGTCTTCCAACTACTGAGAAATGTCTCTAAGTCTATAACATAGAACCTCCTGACGAAAAACATTCTTCGACTCTTATTCCATAAAACATAGTTTTAGTCGAAGTAATTAGATTTCCCTAGGAAACTCTATTTTCTATTTTTAACTCTATTTAGGCGTCGAAATTAGGAGCCAACAAAGAGGTAGAGAGCATTGAGATCGAATAAGAGAGATTGAAGAAAATGAATTTGAAATGCAACTTCCTCTTTTTAACTGTGTTTTTATTTTATTATTATTTTTATTATACGAACACATGTCAAGATGTCATTGGATAGTATATTAAAATTTTAAAAAGTAAAAAAAAATATTTGGTTAAGCTCTAATTTTTTTTATCTTGTTATTAAACAATGAAAAAAAAGGGACGATTCCCCTTTGTGCCGTTTTCTTTCTATTTTATATAAATATTATTATTTATATTTTTTTATTGTTTTTTTAAACTTTAATTTTTTATTTAGTTGTTACTACTATATGATAAAAATTAAGGTTTATGTTAATGGGCCTTAGGTTAATGTCTAACTTGGTGCCACACCTTATGTTTTTTTTTTAAAAGCTACACATCCATGATATTTTTTTATACCCTTTTGATTTATTTATATTTTTTTTAATTGTTAGTTTTATTATTAATTAAAATTTCTAATTTTGATTAATTAAAATTTTAATGGATTAATTGAATTTTTAAAAAAATTCTAATTGATTGATTTGTTTTTTAGTGAATCTTAATTAAAATTTTGATTAACCATGATTAGTTACTTGTCAATTTACTCGTGGATGTTTGACATGCCTATATGACTTGGGTTTCTAAGTCCCCCTAGGTTCTCAATTCGACTTTGTCTTCAATAAATTGAATCAATATTAGACATTAAGATCAATTATTGCATGATAACAAAAAGATAGCTTTCCCCTTCAATCTAATTTCAAATTCATAGAATTAAGTTAGTTCTCTTCGGATGCTAACTAGACAACCTACAATTAGGTTCCCTTTTCTCCCATAAGAGAATTAGACATAGTCATCCTTAGTCGAGATGAAATTCTCCTACCTTGTGACATAGTTGAGAAAGATGTAGATTATTTTCTACTTGAGAGAGGTATGTGACATACTCGTGGATTCTATATCTGAGTTAGGACCCTTCTCTTAATGTGATGCAAAGATCCATCTTCCACATGTTTGTGGTAGTTTAAGTTGAATATTATCCTTAAGATGACAACTTGTCTTTTCTCTTAAAAACCAACCAACAAACTTTGTGTACTCTTAGTGAGGGGAACTACAAATACTCTGATTCTATTCCCGTCAGGATACGTAGGCACGAGATGCAATGTCTTGGCGAACCTCCTTAGAAATAACACCTTAGGCCCCCTTTTTTCCTTTTCACCCTTTAGCAGACAAATAACAAATAATACAATAAAATAAGAGGTTCCTGTAGAGTACTACAGATACTTAGGATGCTAACACCTTCCTTAGGTATAACCAACCCTTGAACCTTAGATTCTCTTTTGTTTTGCATTGCATTGCATATTTTAGGTTATTCGCTCTTTTTCCCTTCCCTTAGATAAATTAAAGATTGATGGTGAATAATGATTTGTGATTCAATTTAATCAATAACTTGAAATCCAATTCTCACTGCGACATAAACATTTTGTCGATTTTCAGGCATGTGGACTTAGGCTCACAGGTTAGGGCGTGTTGCTCTTCTCAAGAGAATTTGATTGCATTTGGGTTTGCTTGTATTCCCAAGGTGAAATTCAATTGTTGATTTTTAACTTTGCATCTTCTTTTTAATCTAACTCGCTACTCGCTTTCTCTGTATAAGGGTTTCCTATTTATTTAGGTGATATTTTTGCCACTCCCGATAGGCACTTTCCTCTTTTGTGAGAGAAATTTTCCTTTCTTTTTCATAAGCTTGTGCTTGATATTTTTCTTCTTCTTTTGTAACAGAGTTTTTTCACTTTTCATTTAGCCTTTACTCTATTGACTTCCTCTCATTCTCTATAGGTATTGTTCTTAACTTGAGCTCATTTTCTCATTTCCAATCTTTATTTTCTCTATGACTCATATAAATGATTACCATATAAACCTGCCTAGTGATTTTGTGAGTAGTGGTTCCTCTCCCTTTATTAGAATAGAAACATCTGTTAGTTCAGACTCCAATATTTTAGTTAATAATAATTTTTCTCTAGTTGTTATAAATGTATGTGATAGTTCTGAGTCAGATGTTCTCTAATTATTCTCTTGATTGGGAAACTTATCCTTATGTATCTTCCTTTGACGTTCTTCTTTCTGACAAGGATGCTAGAAGTGATCGTGTAGTCAATTTTTCGCCCTCTCCCTCCGTAGTAATTAGAGGTTCAACTCTTCCAGCTTTGGCTTCACCGAAGGTGGAAGTTACTTCCATGAACAGGGAAGAAGCTCACCCCATTCATTAAAACTTACATGTCCTCCTTTAGACGGGGTCCAAGTGATGGTAAGAGTTGGAGTCATCTCAAGCTCAGGACTCAGTCTGCTAGTATCGATTGGATCAGGCCATTAAATATCATTGGGGCTAATGAGATATCCCATAAAAGTATTAAGCTTGTGGAAGTGTCTTATGTGAGCATATATAGTTGGGTGGATTTCGTAATATTTTGAACCCTTTCCGCTTTAGATATTCATGTGGTCGTGGAAGAAGCTAAGATAGAAGTGAGACGTTCTTCTGATTGGTTCGTTCTTCCTATAGAATCAAGTTAATGAATTTGTAGAAGCTTCGTAAATACTCTATCCCTTTCTACAAGTGATTGCTCACTTAAATAAATTTTTGGCTGCTCTTGATTGGATTTGAAAAGGAGGTGTTAAGGTTCTTAAAGATTGCCTCCTCACAACTTCATCCAAGTGCTTTGGCTTTTATAAAGGCGTTTCAACTCTAGGTTGATTACTGGCTTTGGAAGTCCTCCTACCAGATGTTTTTCCACCTTTTTTTCTATGGTACACCCCTCACAGGATAATTTATGGGAGCAAGGGTTTAACACACTGCGCCGGGATGTTCTCCGGTTTAGTGCTTACACTAAGAACTAGGATAAGTTTTGGGATCGTTTTGTGTTGGTAAAACCTTGTACTTTGGAAGCTAACTCTTTCTTTTTCCAGGTTCCCAACGTGTTACCTCTTCCTTTTGGTTTCTAATACTTACCTCTAAGTAATTGTACATATAAAATTCAAAAGTGTTAGGAATGGGTCCATTTTAAATAGGAGCCTCATAAGTAGGTCATTTCCATGGATTCTTACTCCTGAATAGATTTATATGAAGGAAGACCTTAATGGTTTCTTTGATTGTCTCGTCTACAAAAATGGGTTCGGCCCTCCATGCAGTGGAAGCAGTTGATCGATACTCGTGTTATTATGGAAGCGATCAGTAATATTGAAAGAAAATAGATTTTTGGTAAGGATATAAATTCATCTGAGGAGAAGGATACTTTGAAGGGTAAATGTTATGTGATTAGGCACGAGAGATCTCAATTCTAAAAGAAATTGTTGGCTCTTCAGGAAGAAGTATACAAGTTGAAGTCTTCCAGAAGTTAAAAGCTAGCTTAAGAAACTCATCAAAATCCATAAAGTTTTCATTGATGACAACTAGTTGATTAAAAAAAGAATTGACATAATTCATCTCAGGTTTGGTTTGATCAGCACACAACCAAAGAAAATAAAAGGAAAATAAAAGAAGTGAACAAGATTCTAAAGGAATAAGCATCTTGTCAGAAAAAGGACACAAAATGATGTTTCACAAGATAGGGGATAAAGATAATAATAATAATATATAAAAAAGAAAAACATAATTATCCAAAGGTTCTTATCCAACAGATTTCCTGAATCCACTGGATGATTTTCACCTTTATGAATATTTAAGTAATATAATAGTTTTTGGAAAAACCTTCTACTTAAACTGCTTTATTAGAAGTAAAGAATCCTTTTCTGAATCTCAGAGTCTAAATTTTTTAGAAGATATCATCTATAAGAGTCTAGTAGATTTATACTTAGAGAGAGACATCTTCTGTCAGTTATCAGTCTTCAAGATTCTGTTCAGAACCAAACATTTTCTCTTGAAACAAGATTCGTGATTGATTAAAGAATATTGAATTGATTTCTTTGACAGCTAACAAACAACAGTGTCATCACAAAAAGTGAGGAAACTGTTTCCATAAATATGACCATCACCTAGCTAATGATATATTCAGTATAGATAAATACAAGATAGTTTCTTCTTAAAGATCTCTGAAGATTCTTTCATCAAAAGAACTTCTCTAGAAATCTAACAAAGACTTTGTATTTACATATACACAAATATCTCATTGATTCAAGTAATAAGCTAGTAAAGAACACACATACCTTTTTTTGTTATTTTCTCGGTCAGACTCGTATGAGTATTTAGATTTGACCATAGAATCTGAATACTGCTATGAGTGGATTCTGATTCAACTTCTTTCACCAAACTCAGTACCTCTAGCACTTGATTCTGGGTTGTATGCTCTTCTTCCATCAAATGTTGCAAACAACCTTTGATAAGCAACATGGAAGATGCCTTTTATTCTTTCTTCGATATCTCCAACAACTACATTTTAGATAACGATACTCATATTTCTATGAGTCCATACATGTTGGTCCAGACAAGCTTTCCTTTTCATTTCCTTTCCCTAGGATGAGTCATGATATAAAAAAGATCTTGTTCTTAGCAGAATCATTGATTTCATTGTCTTAGATTAAATCTTTTGACTTTGAAATCTTTGATATGCAAAGAACTAGATGGTGTTAGCTATCAAAGATTGGCATAAAACAAATTAAATCACTGTCATATAACTGTTGGCAGAATACAAAGAAGAATTGAAGGTTTCTCATAGAATTGTCCTTTAATACAAATTCCATGATGAACCTCAATCAAGGAGAAATGGAGTCACTTAAGATATCACCTTAAAGAATAGACTCCTTATTATCAAATGTTGAAGCAATGTAGATTTGGCATAATCTCTTTCTCTTCAATACTTGATTTTTATTTCAAAATTTAGATGCTTCTTCAAAAGCAGTAATGAATGGCAGAGCCAGATTAATATTTCTTATGAGTCTTGCACTAACGTCATCTTCAAATGAATATACAATGAAGATCTATGACATTAGGTTCTAGTATTGTTTCTCCTTGTTCTTGGATTTAGAAAATCAGTTGAAATACGAATATCTCAGAAGCTTTTGAAGTTACTCTTCTAACAACACATGTCACATTCCATTCAGCTAGTTAAAGAAGTCTTCTAATTAGGAAGGTTAATTCCTCATCATCAGACATTCCATATGAAGTATCCTTCTACCGGCTTTAGAAAAGATAATCTGTTAGATAGCTTTTCATCATCTAATTCCATTTATTTTCTTTGAAGATTGCACGATAAACCTACAAGCCACAATAAGCTCAAGTTGTATGACTTCTTGAATAATTATGCATCAGGTTTGAATTCACAACAATCTTCTTAGAATTTGTTTGGAAAGATTATATGAAGTGTAACTGGACAAGCTTCATAACTGATTCCCACAAATCTAATCATAAGGATTCAAAGAGACTCTGAGCATTAGACATATCAATGATGTTGATATACTCAGAATTAAGATAAAGCACCTACCAGAATGCATCTACCTCTGAAGATATTTTCAATAAGCTTTTTCTGAGCTGGTGAGAGACTTTAAAACTTTGATCATCCATACACCACCAACTTCTATATTAATACCTTTTCTAAGGATATTCTCCAGACCTTCATAAAATCCTTTATCAAGTCCAATGAATTAAAAATATATTTAAATTTTCCATCATTTAAATTCAGCGGGATCACCCTTTGAATATGGTAGGAAAATCAATGTAATATTTTTTATGTGGCACTTGATTCCTTCTTGAAGGAAAGTCTTTACAGACATACTTTCCTCATTGGATCATTATCTTCACCATTGTTAAATGTTATGTATAGACCATGCTCTGATATCAATTAAAGGTGAGAAAAAGTACACAAGAATGGGGATTGAATTGTGTTTTTCGTTTTCTTAATTTGTGTCTGATCAGAGTTCAGAATCTAAACTGGTGTTTAGATTCTGGTTATACCTAGCAGTGGAATGTTAACAGAAGCAAATAAGTAATAGAGTAAGACACAAATATTTATATTGGTTCCTCCCAAATGAGAGTAGTCCAGTCTCCTTGCCTCACAAGAGATTTTCATTATAACCAAATCATGATTATAATCTCTTATGCATTATGCATAAGACTTTTATAATGCTCAGACCCTAAGTCCGAGACTTCTTGCTTAAACTTCTAAGGCTCAAGACTTCCTTGCTCAAGTTCTACAGACTCAAGACTTCCTTTCTTAGACCCTCAACCTAAGACTTTCCTGTTCAAGCCCCTCTGACCCAAGACTTCTTGCTTATACCTCTCAAGTTCAAGACTTCCTTCTTAGACCACAACCTAAGACTACCCTGCTCAAGCCCCTCAAGCTCAATACTTCTACTTAGACCCTTGATCCAATACTTCTTTGCTCAGGTTCCACGAACCTAAGACTTCTGCTCAATCAATCCATTTGATTAAGACTTTCAATGCTCTAGCACATAACAGGCGACTTATATGGCTCAAGCATCTTGGTGAGAGACTTGGTTTTCTTAATTAATTTACTTGATTAAGACTTTCATTGCTCTAACGCGTAGCATGAGACTTACATGGCTCAAGCATCTTGGCGAGAGACTTTGATCTAAACTACTAAATAACATGTTCAGCAGAATAGAGAACAAGGCGTACTTGATAAAAATATCAGAGGTACAAGGAAATCATGATAACAAAGACCTAAAGCTCTTAAGATTTCTAAGATATTCAAGGTTTAAGAAATCTTAAGGCTTTTACAATCACAACCTATACTAGAAATTATGCATAACCAATTGTGTTGATAATTTCTGATCTTGTTACTCCATCAGGTTGATCTTTATTAAAGATTCAGTTTGAATCTTCAGCTACTTATATAGCATTTACAGAAGACTAGTCGTTGGAGAGATAACTTAATTAAGTGTCTTTGCTTTCTCCATAGTATAAGAGACGTTAAAAATAGATACACCAAAAGATCTTGATCCATTGTGTATCATGTTTAACCATTGAGTCTTTAAAGAGATCATGTACTATAGATCCGTTTAGAGTAGATATCTGTAAAACATTCCAACTTTTCTTGAGCCTTGTGAACTAATAGTCTATCCAACAAACTGATTTGACATTGCAGCTTGCTTTCTGTAGCACATATAGCTTCAACTTTATCAATAACTCTGAATGATCACCAGAAGCCAATTTACATATACCAAGTGTAGAGACAATTATGTTGCTTCTTCTGATGCTGAGACCTTCAGCTTCAGAGTCTATGCCAAACATCACTTAGAGAGTGTTCTTTAGATTTTGCATCTCTAGAAGTTAGAAATTCAGCTTCTCTCAAGTGTACCTTTGTGTAGAAAATTCTGAATATATATATTTACAAGTATTAGAATCTGGATGCATGAAACACACATCAAATATAAACATTGTTCTTTTAATAATTTATTATCATCAAAACCTAAGGAATATATGTCATGAAAAAATATTGTCCTAACAATAGGATGCTTGGAGTTTTTATTTTCTCATCTCACCCAGGCTTGCACTCTCCAAATCAGTTACAGTATCCAAATGAGTGTAATGAAAATATCATATTAGAAAGTGTATCTTATGTCTCACGCAGAAAGTGAACCTTATGTCTCACGCAAGTTAATTATATATGATGGATAATTTTATAGGATTTCTTAATGCACCCCATATATTACTTAGGCACCAAGTGAAAATACTTAAATGCCCCCAGATTCCGAAGATGTATTTTCGGGCGCACCTTGAAACGTTAAATGATCTGGAGATGCATCTCCATAATATTTTAAAATTCATACACCAAACATTAACTCTGATAGCCATTTTACAAGTTTATTGTACCGGCGATACATCTTTATTTATTTTACGAAGACACATCTCTATAACATATTAAAACAAAATAGTTCATATGATGTTTTGTTTATGTTGACTCATATGAAGATTTATAAGCATTATGTACCATGTTAGGTGACGAGATTTAAATCATATAATCAATATGAAAAAAATGACGTATATAAATCCAGATGGTCCAAAAATTCCATATATAAATAAAGTTGAAACAATGAGAAAGTAGCATGAGATGAAAATAAAATCCAATTGTCGCTACTGCGAAAATCGGCGCCGGCTGAACAGAAGAGTCGCCACCGTGCGTTATTTATCCCAAAGGAGGTAAAGGAAACGCTCGAAGTAAACCTACCGAAAAGACGGGAAAGGAATAGTCATCACAACCAAATCCTGGATTAGGGAGTCGGTTACGCAAGGGGAAGGTATTAGCACCCCTCACGTCCGTCGTACTCGACGGGATCCACGCTTGTTTTCTAGTACGAATTGTTATTCTATCTATTCTACATGTCTAGGGTTAAAAGAAAATAAACTGACTCGGCAAAGTATCGCACTTTATGCCTACGTATTCCCGTCTGGAACGAGAAATCAGAGTCAACGTAGTTCGCCTACCTACGGGAAAGGAGGGGAAGGTTGCTCGCTAGTGTTGCACCCTAAAATTTGACCAACCGGGTCCCGTATATGGCTCGATATTTCGGCGCATTTCGCATTAGCATTCATATACTGCATATAGTGCATTTTCTCAATCATGGTGATTTTATCGGGATTACAGCCTTGCTGTCGCATTTCAGGTATCTCAGACCGGTTCGGATAATCGGAGGTTATTTTGTGAAGTCGCGCGCTTCCTGGGTGTTTTCAGTTTGCAGTGATTTTTGAGTTTTTTGGTGTCTGGGTTACTGTTTTGCTTCGATCTGGTCTCGCGCTCTCTTTTATGTTGGTTATTTGCCTTTGTTTGCATTTTTTAGAATTTAATAGCCTTTTGTAGATTTTAAATAGTCTTTATAGATTTTTTTTAGAATTTAAATAGATTTTTTATAATATTTTTAATAGTTTTAAATCTTTTTTAGAATTTATAAATTGTTTAAATAGATTTTAGAATAAACTTTCTTTTAGAATATAATAGTTTTTAGATATAAATTTAATAGATTTCATTTTCTTTATGTAGAAGTTAATAGCTTTTTAGAGATTAATTGGATTTTTAGAATATTAGAAATTAATAAATGATAGTTTAGTTTTATTAATATTTGTTAAATAGATATTAATAGTTTAGTAGCTTTTAATTAGTTTTTGGAATATTAGATGTTAATTAGACATTATTAGATCTTTATTAGGTTTTAACTGTTAGAACATGATTAGGGTAATTGTTAGATATTAAATAGTTCGTTAGATTTTAATTAAGTTAGTCTTAATTCTTTAGTTTTCGTTTTCAGCACTCATTAGTCTTAATTAGCTACCGGTAATTCAATTTCTTACCCTAATTCATCATTAATCCATTTCCATTAATCAGTCAATTCATGTTAATTAATTAGTCATTAGCCAATATTTTTCGTTGGGCCAGTTTCATGGTTTTTTGGAGGCCCAATCTTGCAAGTCCATTTTTTGTCCAGAAAAGTGACATGTGTCACTATATAGCCCATGCCACGCGTGTCATCAGAGGCTGGCCACATCATAATTCACTTCACCCACACGAGGACACATCACCTTTCCTCTCTCCCCCCATCTCACACGTAACTCCCACGTGGCTTCACCTGCCTGCGCCCCAACCTTCGCCGGAGCTCCACCGGTTGCATGGCCGGCGGCCATGCAACCACCGCAACACCCAATCGCCGGCAGCCCTAGCAGACCCCTAACCGTCTCCGGCCGCCGTAACAGTCACCGGAAAATCCCAATTCGCCGGAAAACTGGAAAAAACTCCAGAAGTTCATCTTCTTCTCCGATCAACCTTCAACATCATCAATCTTCATCTTCAATCTTCATCTATCTTCATCAACTTTGCCAGATTTTCTCAGAAGCTTCATCTATTCATCATGAGTTTTCCAGAGATTCATCATCGTCTTCGTAGATCCACCAACATTCCACCGGAAATTTTCCATATCTTCAAACGTCCATCAAGATCACCATGAATTTTCCAGTTTGTTCATACATCCCATGTCTTCCTTCAAGCTTCGTTTTCCAGACCTTCGAGAATGATATGATGTTCTTCATGAGCATTCCAGATTCTCGTCTTCTTCGTCCAGATCTTCATCCTTCATCACGCGTTCATCAACTTCATCAAGGATCTATCCATGAAACTTCCTTTAATCGTTGTTCATCAGGTGTCCAGAAGCTTCAAGATCTTATCACGAATCAAGTCTCCAGAACATCTTCAAGAACCACCATCGGAGAAACTTCTTCACTCGCAACAACGCGTCCTTCAGTTTTTCTGGAAATCCTCACCAGACTACACGTTTCGACACCAATCATCGCGGTTTGATTTCCCTTAGCAAATTCTATTTTGTTATCTCTTTGTGGCTGAGGTCGGAGGTGGTGGATGTTGGGTGTATGAAGGGGTTTGTGAAGCAAATGAGAGTGAAAGAGAGAAAGGTTAGGGGAGAAGTTGCGTGAATGGAGATTGACGGAGTTGAGACGGTGAGGGAGAAGTCTCATGACGGCGGCAAAGGCTGGGTAGAAAAGAACTAAGGTTTCTGTGGGAATTGGAAAGAGGAAGGAGCAAAAGGTTGTGGACTGGTTTGAGTTGGGCCTTAGGCCCAACTGCTTCAATTTTGGACCTCGCACCCCCGTTCTGCTTATTCACCCCGTCCTTTGTTTTTTTCTTTTTTGGCTGATGGGGGTTTTTGGGTGGGCTGGGCCCAACAACATTTTCGCTAACCTGCACCTCCATTTTCCATTCACCTTCCGTTTTCTGTTTCTCACCCCCTCCTGTGTGCATATTTTTTTAGTGTGGGCTGGGCCTGGTTTTTTTTACTATTGTACATCCCCTGAACTGCAGTGTACCCCCCCCCCCCCCCCCCCCCTTTGTTTTCTTTTCTTTATTTTATTTTGTTTAGTTTTTTAGAAGAAAAAAATAATAAAGAAAAAGAGGATATTTGAAAATAATTTTGAAAAAGAAATATGAAAAAGAAGAAAAAAATAATAAAGAAAAAGAGGATATTTGAAAAGAATTTTGAAAAAGAAATATGAAAAAAAGAAAGAGAAAAAGAGAAAAAGAAAAAGAGAAAAGAAAAATAATAAAAAGAATATGAAAAAACATTTTGAAAAAGAAAAGGGAAAAGAGTATATTGAAAAAGAAAGAAAAAGAAAATAGAAGTATGAAAAAGAAGGAAAAAATATTAGTGTAGATGTAATATTTTTTAGAGTATATTTTCTTCATGGAGTTTATTTTAGGGATAGTTTTAGAAGTCCATTTGTTAGGGGACTTTTTACACTTTTAGAGATAGTTTTAGAAGTCCACTTGTTAGGGGGACTTTTTCATTTGATTTTCCATGATAATAGGATAGGGTTTTTAGGAGTTTATTTTCCAGTATTCAATCATTGTAATCATTTTTCAGAATGTTAATAAAACGAGATTTGAGCTGTGGTCCCGAAAGTAGCCGAACTACAGCTGCTCTGATTTCTCGTACCAGATGAGAATATGTAGGCATAGGATGCGATATCCTAGCGAGCATACTAACAACTAACCTTTTGTTCTCTCGCTGCTGTGCGATCGAGACTTTCCCGCTGACGACTGATGTTATCCCTTTCTCTTGCCCGAGTGCATTTGAGACCAGACCGTAGTTTTTCCCATAGGTTCCCGTACCTTTAAAACCAGTTTGATTTCTCACTCCTGTGTGAGAACACCCAGCCTAGCCGTAGTTAGCCTGAACTACGTAAGCTCTGATCTTTCATGCAGTGTGGAAGTACGTAGGCACAAGACGCGAAGTCTTGGCGAGCCAATTTCCCTGTAGTCCCGAACTACGTTGACTCTGACTTTCTCTCTTGAGAATACGTAGGCATAGAGTGCGACGCTCTATCGAGTCAATTCCCTTCCGTTTAGATTTAGCAGCCGTAGATAGATTGTTTTGCATCCTGTATACAACCCAAGCAAGCGTGGATCCCGTCGAGTACGACGGACGTGAGGGGTGCTAATACCTTCCCCTTGCGTAACCGACTCCCGAATCCAGGTTTTGGTTGCGATGACCATACCTTTCCCGTTTTTTTGCGAGGTTTACTTCGAGCGTTTCCTTTCCCTCCGTTGGGATAAATAACGCACGGTGGCGACTCTTCTGTCAGCCGGCGCCGATTTTCGCAATAGTGACAGCTGGCGATTCTGCTGGGGAAAAAATTTCCACTGGCTGCTAAGGACTGCGATAGTTCCTTATGCATGTGGGATCCAACGTCCCCTAAGAGAGTCAATCCTAGCGCTTGTTTGCTTGTCTATTGGGTTTATTTATTGATATTATTTGTTGCTATTATGCTATTGGGGTGTGACGGGCGTTCTATGATTGAGAGATAAGCCGGACCTGGGCTTGAGTGCACCTTAGACTTAGAGTAGAAATTAGTGGGCGCGTACCGGCTTTGCTTGTATTAGTGTCCCGCGAAATCTACACTCAGACGAGGTTCTTCTGGTTGGCCTCTTGTCCCACCCTTTGGGTGGCTCGGGTTGCTGGTTAGTTGGATTGTCGACTCTGGGAACCGATCATTTGGAAGTTAGCTAAGTGAGGCCTCTTCAAGACTTGATGGTGCCACTCCTTCTGGGAATCGTATCGTCAGTTTTGAAAGTCTGTGACGCTGACGACCGCATAGGATGCCGTACCTTGACAGATATAGGTCCATACCCGTGAGTGGGAGGGTTTTTCTTGCAGGAAACTTGACTTCCAACCTACCCGTTATTTTGGTCTCTCTTCAGAGCGAACGTACTCCGTCAGCAGCGCAGCAGTATTCAGATTTGTGTGGGGGCTGTGGTCCCGTTGTTTGCTGCATCTTGCATATCATGTGCATAACAGTGTTGCATCATATTGCATATCATCCTCCAGTTAGCCAGAGTTCTGATCCAGCCTTTGTTTCCTGAAGGTGATTACCCGGAGTTTGGATTGAGAAACTGTTGATTGTCAGAAGACGACCTAGGGGTTGAGTAGACTTGAGCAGAATCGGGCATTGAAGTCAGCTGAAGATTATTGGTATCTATGTCTGAAGGCAATTTCCAGTCTCCTAACACCTTGACGGGGTTCACTATGACGACCAACCCTCTGTATGATTCTATGGAAGACTTCCCGCAAGCGAACAACGTTACTGCAGACCAAGTTGTACAGCCTTCTGTTGAGAACCGAGATCGACATGAGCAGTTTGTTGCCCGGAATGAACGTCCTCCTCCTGTTAGCAATCAAGGTGTTGTTTTCCCTGTGATGAATTACCGAAGAGATATTCCAATAGCCAGGACCGTAGACCAAGAGCGTTGGAAGAAGGAATGAAAGCTTTGAAAGTGAAAGATGTTGTTAACCTGAATGCTGCAGACATGTGTTTGGTTCCTGACCTGGTGTTGCCTTATAAGTTCAAAGTGCCGAAATTTGAGAAGTACACGAGAGATAGCTGCCCGAAGCAACATTTGATGATGTTCTGTCGAAGAATGACTTCGTTTGTGCGAGATGACAAATTGATGATCCATTGCTTTCGGGATAGTCTGACTGGGGCATCTTTGAGGTGGTATATGCAGTTAGAGAAAAATCAGATTCAATCATGGATGGATTTAGCCAGAGCCTTTCTGAAGCAGTACGATTATAACCTAGACATTGCTCCCCATCGCATGCAGTTGCAAGAATTGTCTCAAAAGAACAATGAACCTATCAGGAAGTATGCTCAGAGATGGAGAGAATTTGCTGCTAGAGTGCATCCACCGCTTTTGGACCGAGAGTTGACGAGCATGTTTGTAGATTCCCTACAAGATTCGTACTTCGAAAGATTGCTTGGACTTCCATTAAGTTTCTCTGACGTGGTAACATTAGGAGAACGCCTTGAGTATGCCATAAGAATTGGGAAAATTCAGATTACTTCAAACGATCAAGCTGGTGAAACTGAATACCCTTGTGACTATCAGAATGAAGAAGGAGTTGTAATCAATGCAGTCATGCCAAAGGTTGAATATCCTCGAAGCGAATCAGTGAATGTTGTTGGTTCTTCATCATATCAGAGATTAGTATCTCCTGTGGCTTGTTATACTGGACGAACAACTGTGCCTGGGGCACCCTATCAGGAATCTTATGTCGCTTCTCATGCAAATCAGCGAACTCGTGGTCGAGGTTATCAGAGTCAGCGTCAGAATCAGAATCGACCTCGCAACAACTTGGAACGAAGGAAAGCTCCTTTTCACCCAGTGCCTATGCCGTATAGCCAGCTGCTACCATCTTTGATCCAGAGTTCTTTGGTGGAACCTAAAGCTCTTAAGCCAGTTCCAGAACCTTACCCTCCTGGGTACAATCCCCACGTTCAGTGTGGTTACCATGGTGGCTCTCCCGGGCATTCGACGAAAGATTGTAAAGCATTTCAGGCGAAAGTACAGCAGTTGATCGACTAGGATTGCATTTCCTTTCGAGAAGGATTTCTGTTTGTTTATACCAACCGCTCAGCTGTCTAAGCTCGTAAACTCGGAAAGTATTCCCCAGCAAAGGAGCCAGTGATTCAGACAGGCGGGCGCCTCGACATTGGCAGTCCTCAGACTTTTATATCATTTGCATTTGTAGTTTTCTTTTCTGTTAGTTACTACTTGCTGTAAACATTGTACGTTTCGAATGGTGATATTAATAAGGTGACTACGCATTTTTCTGAATTAATCATGTCGCTGTCGCTCATTTATTATATTGCACTGACACTTTCATTTTATTCACCTCCTCTTTATCACTGTGATTAGCAAAGATTTGAGGGAGGATGACGAAAATAAACTCATAACCGATGATCGTATGCTTTCAGATAAGACCTTACCGATGACGTACAAGACATTGTTTCAAATCCCCTAAACACTGGAGATATAAGGAGTTAGTCCCTTGTTAACCACTTCGAGCCAGGAAGTAGAAGTTTTTTCGGACTTTTTAAACCCTCACATCTTAACCCGGGGCAGGGTAGTTGTCAGTTAGCTTGACCGAGCATTCAAGTCTTACAAAGGAGTGTTTCCATTCGAGGACCAATAACAGTTTATACCTCTCAAGAGGTCGTAATTCGTCAACCACAGTGGTTAAACCTCACCAATCAGGAGTGAGACGGTTACAATCCTTTCGGAGCAATCAAGACAACCAGTGTCACACGACTTTGTTCAAAAAAAGAAAGAAATAAGAAAGCCCGCTAAGTAAAAAGAAAGAAAAATCTGGAAAGCTAATACTTAGGCAAAAATCAGGGCATCCCGCTGGACTCCAAAAGAAATCGAAAAGAACTCAAAAGGAGTCGGTCCAGGCAAAAAATTAGGGAATCAAAAAGAACGAAAAAGAAAGGATATCCATAGAAATTTTTTCCCCAGCGAGTCACAAAGTCGTGTACACAGACAACGAAAGCGAAGAAGGAGTAACTGTCACTCTGAAAAGCCCTGTGAGTTCCTTAATTGAGGTTCTTACCATTCAACATACCTCTCGAAGAGGCGAGCGCTTGTGCCAGGCTAACTGAATTTTAGGATCGGAGATCATCACGTAGAAGGGGTGGGTACAAATCAAAATTTGAGCCAAATATCCTTTGCTTCACCAACCATGAACCCGACCACGATACAACCCTTAAAAGACCTAATTGAGGTAGGGTTATTCTGAAAGCGCATTACGATAAGGTTGAGTAACCTGACTCCTTCTTGATTTGCTAGTCGTATCCTTGTTGTTTTTCACTGATCAAATCAGCACCACGTTTGAACTTAGGTTCATTCGTCATTCACAATCATGACATGTAAATGAGTGACAGCTCAAATTTTTTCAAAATCTGCATAAACATTGCATTAAAATTACCATTCGTGAATAGACGATTTTTACTTGCAGGATAGTAGTTGACATAAAGGAAATTCCAACAGGGAATAATCAAACAGGACTGAATAATACAGTAGTCTGAACCAAAATAGTATGTTGTGAAGCCCTATGAATTAGGGGCATTAATTTCCAGTAAGTTCGGAATCAGTTAGTCTGAGGACAAGTCCCGAAGCGTCAGTTGATTATGGGGCAGTTTGTTTGAGAAGCAGTTGATCAGAAATGAATCTTCTCGAGAGCCAATCAGGGGGCAGTTATACAGAATGCTGAGATTTGAAAGCAGAACCTTCCAGTGGGTAATCAGATCAGGTTAAGTCGCTTGCACGCTCATTCAGGGGCAAAGTCACTTCAGAGACAGTGAAGACCAACTGGGTTGACAATTGTTTGATTGAGGTTGAATCCTTTTGTCGTACAGATACCGGGGCAAATATTCTCGAAGTCTTCTCGTGGCAAGCTGTTCAGAGCGAATATTCCCAAAAAGTCGGATTGGGGCAAGTTGAATTGTACTGGGGCAAGTTATTCAAGCAAGCCTGTTTATCCCCAGCAAGAGTTGAGTATCGGGGGAATCGTGTCAATACCCTTATAAAAAACCTGAACCTTCTAAATAAGAAGGGCTGTGTTGTCGGTGGATCGTTATCCTACAGTTCAAATCTGTTACCTATCAGAACTTCGTAACCAAGTCGTTTCTAAAGCCCAGGTCTCGCCTGGCAAACCGGTAACCAGTTCTCGTATGGCCCATGCTTCCGTAAATACCAGTTCTCGCCTGGTACATGTTTTTGTTTTAACCAGTTATCGTATTGTCGATTTGCTTCCTGTAAACATCAGTTCTCGCCTGATGCATGTCACCTTCCAACCAGTTCTCGTCTGGTTGTTTTCTTTTCTTTAACCTATTGTTGTATCAGTTCTCGTCTGGTACATGTCAGCTTTCATCCAGTTCTCGCCTGGCTGTCTGTTTCTTTACCTATATCCAGTCAACCCCGTTTGACGTTCAAAACATAAAAAACCAATTTTCGTTCAATTTTCCTAATCTATTTTGCTATTAGTTCTCGCCTAGTAGTCTAACTTTGAATGCTAGTTCTCGTCTAGTATTTTCCATCTTGTTAATAACCCGCTTTTATCTAGAAAAACCAAAAAATGTGTAAATACCCGATACAGTAATGTTGTCACGTTTCCCGATACGAAGCTTAATGGATGCTAGTTCTCCGATTAATGTTTGAACTCTGTATGGACGTTGTTAAATCAGAATTACTCCTCTTCAGCAGTTGAAAGTTGTGTATTGTTCCCGGAAGAATTGAGATTGTATTGCTATCCCGCATCAGAGTAGGATCAGGAGTATCCTCAGCCGATTAAGTTGATATCCTTGACAGAAGAGGCATTCTCTAGCAGTGAGCCGTTCACAATCGACCCCTATTTGGTTAATCCCCACAGAGCAAAATCAGTTGCCAATGGTTTGAAGAGAGCATCCCCGAGCAGAGTTGTTTTTTCTTTCTCCCCAAGCAGGGTTGCTTTTCCATTTCTCCAGCAGGACGATTATCCCCAGCGGATTTGGTTTCCCTTTTCCAGCATTTATTTTGCTGAGATGATTCTGTGATACCAGGTTACCTTCAGTGGAGTTGTCTTTGCCTCCGGCATTCATTTTGCCAGACGGTTTGTAGACCTGGTGTTCTCTGGCAGCTAGAGCTTACATTAGCATATATCGTCAGATTTGCATCTATCAAAACGCATCGCATATTCACGCCGTACGGGGCATTGCATTTACAAACGCATAACATTTACATGTCATATAGGGCATTGCATCATTTCAAGCATCCGCATGTCGAAACATGGACCAGGACGGTTACCTATTGGCTTTCGAATTTGTTCACCTGCAGAGTTGTTTGGTTAAGCTTCTCTTTCCCCCAGCAGAGAGATTTCTTCACATTTGGTTGTTACGTCAGCATCGAAAAAAACAAAGATTGACACATATCGAACTTCTGAAGCTGCCGCCTTCGTCGAAATAGGTGCCAGGCAGTTCAATTTAGAATTCCCTAGGAGAGTTTCCTCAGGTTCGCCAGGAACCATGAGTCGACAGAAAAGATCCCATAATAGATGGGAAGGTGTTTGCTTTTTTGAAGCATTATTCCAAAGAATCAGTATCTGTGGCGTCACACAGGTGATTGATGTTGAAAAAACAGCAGAAAATTTATCAGATAATTGACAGTTGTTGCCGTGACAACCAGACTTTAGTTTATTAGACGCTATTTCTCAAGCAGTTGTGCAGTTTATTTTGCGGTTGGCAAATTCCAGGGTTCCATTTATATTCAACCATCTTCTACCTTTGAATGATCAAAGGCTGGGCGCTCTTCAACCATTCAGGTCCAAGCTGCTTGAATAGGGGCAGCTGTTGCACCCTAAAATTTGACCAACCGGGTCCCGTATATGGCTCGATGTTTCGACGCATTTCGCATTAGCATTCATATACTGCATATAGTGCATTTTCTCAATCATGGTGATTTTATCGGGATTACAGCCTTGTTGTCGCATTTCAGGTATCTCAGACCGGTTCGGATAATCGGAGGTTATTCTGTGAAGTCGCGCGCTTCCTGGGTGTTTTCAGTTTGCAGTGATTTTTGAGTTTTTTGGTGTCTGGGTTACTGTTTTGCTTCGATCTGGTCTCGCGCTCTCTTTTATGTTGGTTATTTGCCTTTGTTTGCATTTTTTAGAATTTAATAGCCTTTTGTAGATTTTAAATAGTCTTTATAGATTTTTTTTAGAATTTAAATATATTTTTTATAATATTTTTAATAGTTTTAAATCTTTTTTAGAATTTATAAATTGTTTAAATAGATTTTAGAATAAACTTTCTTTTAGAATATAATAGTTTTTAGATATAGATTTAATAGATTTCATTTTCTTTATGTAGAAGTTAATAGCTTTTTAGAGATTAATTGGATTTTTAGAATATTAGAAATTAATAAATGATAGTTTAGTTTTATTAATATTTGTTAAATAGATATTAATAGTTTAGTAGCTTTTAATTAGTTTTTGGAATATTAGATGTTAATTAGACATTATTAGATCTTTATTAGGTTTTAACTGTTAGAACAGGATTAGGGTAATTGTTAGATATTAAATAGTTCGTTAGATTTTAATTAAGTTAGTCTTAATTCTTTAGTTTTCGTTTTCAGCACTCATTAGTCTTAATTAGCTACTGGTAATTCAGTTTCTTACCCTAATTCATCATTAATCCATTTCCATTAATCAGTCAATTCATGTTAATTAATTAGTCATTAGCCAGTATTTTTCGTTGGGCCAGTTTCATGGTTTTTTGGAGGCCCAATCTTGCAAGTCCATTTTTTGTCCAGAAAAGTGACATGTGTCACTATATAGCCCATGTCACGCGTGTCATCAGAGGCTGGCCACATCATAATTCACTTCACCCACACGAGGAAACATCACCTTTCCTCTCTCCCCCCATCTCACACGTAACCCCCACGTGGCTTCACCTGCCTGCGCCCCAACCATCGCCGGAGCTCCACCGGTTGCATGGCCGGCGGCCATGCAACCACCGCAACACCCAATCGCCGGCAGCCCTAGCAGACCCCTAACCATCTCCGGTCGCCGTAACAGTCACCGGAAAATCCTAATTCGCCAGAAAACTGGAAAAAACTCCAGAAGTTCATCTTCTTCTCCGATCAACCTTCAATATCATCAATCTTCATCTTCAATCTTCATCTATCTTCATCAACTTTGCCAGATTTTCTCAGAAGCTTCATCCATTCATCATGAGTTTTCCAGAGATTCATCATCGTCTTCGTAGATCCACCAACATTCCACCGGAAATTTTCCATATCTTCAAACGTCCATCAAGATCACCATGAATTTTCCAGTTTGTTCATACATCCCATGTCTTCCTTCAAGCTTCGTTTTCCAGACCTTCGAGAATGATATGATGTTCTTCATGAGCATTCCAGATTCTCGTCTTCTTCGTCCAGATCTCCATCCTTCATCACGCGTTCATCAACTTCATCAAGGATCTATCCATGAAACTTCCTTTAATCGTTGTTCATCAGGTGTCCAGAAGCTTCAAGATCTTATCACGAATCAAGTCTCCAGAACATCTTCAAGAACCACCATCGGAGAAACTTCTTCACTCGCAACAACGCGTCCTTCAGTTTTTCTGGAAATCCTCACCAGACTACACGTTTCGACACCAATCATCGCGGTTTGATTTCCCTTAGCAAATTCTATTTTGTTATCTCTTTGTGGCTGAGGTCGGAGGTGGTGGATGTTGGGTGTATGAAGGGGTTTTTGAAGCAAATGAGAGTGAAAGAGAGAAAGGTTAGGAGAGAAGTTGCGTGAATGGAGATTGACGGAGTTGAGACGGTGAGGGAGAAGTCTCATGACGGCGGCAAAGGCTGGGTAGAAAAGAACTAGGGTTTCTGTGGGAATTGGAAAGAGGAAGGAGTGAAAGGTTGTGGACTGGTTTGAGTTGGGCCTTAGGCCCAACTGCTTCAATTTTGGACCTCGCACCCCCGTTCTGCTTATTCACCCCGTCCTTTGTTTTTTTCTTTTTTGGCTGAGGGGGGTTTTTGGGTGGGCTGGGCCCAACAACATTTTCGCTAACCTGCACCTCCATTTTCCATTCACCTTCCGTTTTCTGTTTCTCACCCCCCTCCTGTGTGCATATTTTTTTAGTGTGGGCTAGGCCTGGTTTTTTTTACTATTGTACATCCCCTGAACTGCAGTGTACCCCCCCCCCCCCCCCTTTGTTTTCTTTTCATTATTTTATTTTGTTTAGTTTTTTAGAAGAAAAAAATAATAAAGAAAAAGAGGATATTTGAAAAGAATTTTGAAAAAGAAATATGAAAAAGAAGAAAAAAATAATAAAGAAAAAGAGGATATTTGAAAAGAATTTTAAAAAAGAAATATGAAAAAAAGAAAGAGAAAAAGAGAAAAAGAAAAAGAGAAAAGAAAAATAATAAAAAGAATATGAAAAAACATTTTGAAAAAGAAAAGGGAAAAGAGTATATTGAAAAAGAAAGAAAAAGAAAATAGAAGTATGAAAAAGAAGGAAAAAATATTAGTGTAGATGTAATATTTTTTAGAGTATATTTTCTTCATGGAGTTTATTTTAGGGATAGTTTTAGAAGTCCATTTGTTAGGGGACTTTTTACACTTTTAGAGATAGTTTTAGAAGTCCACTTGTTAGGGGGACTTTTTCATTTGATTTTCCATGATAATAGGATAGGGTTTTTAGGAGTTTATTTTCCAGTATTCAATCATTGTAATCATTTTTCAGAATGTTAATAAAACGAGATTTGAGCTGTGGTCCCGAAAGTAGTCGAACTACAGCTGCTCTGATTTCTCGTACCAGATGAGAATATGTAGGCATAGGATGCGATATCCTAGCGAGCACACTAACAACTAACCTTTTATTCTCTCGCTGCTGTGCGATCGAGACTTTCCCGCTGACGACTGATGTTATCCCTTTCTCTTGCCCGAGTGCATTTGAGACCAGACCGTAGTTTTTCCCATAGGTTCCCGTACCTTTAAAACCAGTTTGATTTCTCACTCTTGTGTGAGAACACCCAGCCTAGCCGTAGTTAGCCTGAACTACGTAAGCTCTGATCTTCCATGCAGTGTGGAAGTACGTAGGCACAAGACGCGAATTCTTGGCGAGCCAATTTCCCTGTAGTCCCGAACTACGTTGACTCTGACTTTCTCTCTTGAGAATACGTAGGCATAGAGTGCGACGCTCTATCGAGTCAATTCCCTTCCGTTTAGATTTAGCAGCCGTAGATAGATTGTTTTGCATCCTGTAGACAACCCAAGCAATCGTGGATCCCGTCGAGTACGACGGACGTGAGGGGTGCTAATACCTTCCCCTTGCGTAACCGACTCTCGAATCCAGGTTTTGGTTGCGATGACCATACCTTTCCCGTTTTTTTGCGAGGTTTACTTCGAGCGTTTCCTTTCCCTACGTTGGGATAAATAACGCACAGTGGCGACTCTTCTGTCAGCTGGCGCCGATTTTCGCAGTAGCGACAGCTAGGATATCGCATCCTATGCCTACGTACTTCCATACAACATGAAAGATCAGAGGAAACGTAGTTCGGGCCACGTACGACACAAGTTTGTCTTGATTGTTTTTTATCCTTCTGAAAAAGGTTTTCTCCTAATTACGGGTCCAAGCGGACAAAAATGACTCTTTTGATTGGTTTACAGTCTTTTACGCAAGAACTGTCTTTTATTGATGTTTGACCTCTTATTGTATTTTTGATTGTTCTGAGATAGAAGAGAAAGAACTCTAAAACCTAGGGTTAAAAGGGAATCAAAATCTACCCTAATGTTGTCATACATGGGTTACCACCTAATGTCTGTCATATTTCTCTCTTGCGCAGAGAGAAACAGAGATCCTAGGGGATAAACGGAAAAGAAACAGCATATATACAGTAAAACAGTAAAATGCATGAGATGCAGCAGTACAAGCGAGGCAAGGGAGTCCCACTCAACCTCGAACCTATAAAACAATGGGCAAAGTGAAACAACTTCACCTCAGCCTAAAGGGAAATTAACAAACAATACAACAAAGAAAATAAAACCCCAAAACCAGCTCTGACAGCTCAACAGCTCCTACAGCAACAGCTCTGGAAAACACCAAACTCTGACAGTTGATAAACAAAAATCTTCCAATGAACCCCAAAAGTCAAACTCCAATGGCCTCCAAGCTACAATAAGCTTCCATCTTCAAGAAATCCCTAGGCTCAAGCAAGCACAGAATCTTAACCAGTTGACAGCATCAGACAGCAGATAGCTCCAAACAGCAGTAAACCCTAGCTTCAACAGCTGCACAATTTTGACATGAATAATCTTCATCTCTATCTTCAATGGCTTCTTTCTTCAAGGCAAGATCTCCTAGATGATTTGATTTATCAGAATAAATTGAATGTCAAACAGTTCATTGACAACCAAAGGAAGTCTATGAATAGTTGACATTGTAACAGACTGTTTCCCTCAAAGTTCTACCTCCTAGATAAGGCCACTTATTCCTCCAAAGGAGGGAGATGAATATCATAGAGGGACTTTTAATCATTTAGAAGAATGGAAGCAAAGGAAGCTATCCATGTTTGTGAAAAAATTCAATCTATTCTAAGGCTCTGCTTATTCCTATTATTTCCTATGTCTTCAACCAACTCCCAGCTCAAGCAATCTTCAAGCTTCAACCTTTGATCATCATCTTCAATCTTCTATTTTGAAGTCTTCATGCTCCACAAGCTCAAACCAAGCCCACACCCCAAATAAAAACCCCAAAAGCCCAAGCAAGCAACATAAACCCCAAATGGGAACACCAAACAATCACACAATTTGAAAAATATACTAAAAATAGTAAAATAGCATTTAAAATTCTAAGATTTATTCTAAGGGGATTTCTATATCTACCCTACATACCCTATATGTCCCATAACCTAATTCATGCTAAAAACCCCAAAATAAAATGTTGTAATGCACCTATGTTGAGTTTGAACCCTAATACTATCACCCTAATATTTTCTAATCAAAACTAATCAAGATTAATCCAAAAAAATGTGGAATAAATCTCTAAGGGAACCTAGACTTCTAATCTAACTAGTACAAAAAGAATGGAATCAAAATACGAATTTAAATGCCTAAACAAAATTCACCAAAATGTATGTACAAACAAAAAATGAGATAAAAGCTATTAAAATGTAAAAAATCACCATAAATGGAAAAAAGCCTAAAATAATATTTTTATTTTTCCAAAATTTTCTTGAGACAATTATTGAAATGGAGGAAAAATCCCATGTTAAAATGATGATTTTTTTGATTTTATATGGATTATTTTGTAACCAATATGCAAATGATAGAAAATGAAAATTCAACTAAAATTGAGGAATACAGGGGGGTGGTAACAACATTATTTACTTCAAGAATATATTGGGCCCAGGAAAAGGGGGGGGGTGCATTCAGCAGAACGCACTAGGCCCAGTTTGATTCAGAAAAAAAACAAAAGACAAATCAGGGGGGGCTCAGTTAGTGAGAAATCCCTTTGGATCCCATGCTGGGCCCCAAATTGGGGGTGTTAATAGCAGCTCTGCAAGGCCCATACGAAATTCATTCTAGGGGAGAGGGGGTGCTTATGGAAAATAGGAGTAGATTCAGTAACTTGTGGAACTGGGCCTAAGCCCGAGTCCTATCAACCCAATCATTCGTAGCACAAAAACCCTTAACCCTCTCAACTCTCCTATCTACTGTTCATCTTCCCTTTTGAAACCCTAGCGGCGCCTCTCTCAAGCCCTCCATCTTCCCTCTGAAACAACAATTCATTCTCAAAGCTATCACCAATCAAACCTCTCAAAACTCAGTCCAAAATGTTGATCCTTAACACTCGCCTCACGAGCCTCTGATCTTCAAACTTAAACACCAAGAATTACACTAATCCCCTTTCTAACCTAGCATTCGAAACTAAGCTAAATCTAGATCCACGAATCGCACGCATGCTTACAAGCTAGAGAAAGAAGAACAAAACCTGGGGAATCTGATGAAGGTTGAGGTTCTGGGAAGAACTTCTTGAAGGTTCTGGAGATGTCGAGGAACAGATGACGAGGGAGATGACGAGCGATGACGAACAATGACGAACGTTCTTGATGAAGATCGTTGAGCTCGGATGAACACCGAAGGCTCTTGGAAGGAAGACCTTCACGCGAACATCTGGAGATGATGAAGTTTGTTGGAGATCGCTCGTGGATGCGTGCGGATCTGGAATCAATTGAAGGTAGTTGGATGTTCTTGAGGAGAGTTGAAGGTTTCTGAGGATATTCTGGGATTGTTGATGAGCAACCGATGAAGTTTCCGGTGAGAATTTGAATTCTCCGGTGGAATGTGGATGAAGATGGATCGGTGGATCAGTGGGAAGATGAAGTTTGGAAGGGTTTTCTGGAATTCTGGTTTTTTTTTTTTGCAGTTTCCGGTGAATTTGGGTGGTCCGGTGATGGTTAGGGCGGCCGGAGACGGTTAGTTAGGGCGGCGCCGGTCTTTGCATGCCGGCCGGTGAGTATTCTGGCGAGGGGTGTTACGTGTTCACCATGCAGTCTGAGAGAGAGCTTGGTGAGTCGCGTGGCTGAGGAGTGGAACGAGGGGTGGCCACGTGGGGGAGTGAGGTGGCAGGTCTGAGAGAGAGAGAGGGTGAAACGTGGCCTCCTCTGGGTGAAGGGATGAATGAGGTGGCGGCCAAAAAAGATACACGCGTGGCAGCGTATTTATAAGACACGTGGCATGCTGGACCTGGACTTGGGCTTGAACTGGAATGGATAACCGGCCCATTATGACTAAATGCTGATTAGTGGACTTAAACAAAATTAAAACTGAAAATTAAACCTAATTAATCTAAAACGAAAATTAAAATCAAATCCTAATTAAAATCTGATATTAATCCTAATTACCCTATAAAACGAAATTAAAAAATAAACTCCTAATTAATCAGAAAAAATCTAAAAACTATTATTTAATATCTAAAAAATTATCTTTTAAAAAAACCTAATTAATTCTGGAAAAAAAAATAAAAAAAAATCTAAAAAAAATCTAAACATTTTAATCCTTTTTCTTTTTTTAAAATCTAATCTATGAACACTTTTTAAAAAAAAAAACAAATAAAATCTAATAAAATCTAAAAAAAACAATTAATCCCTATTTAAAAAAACTAAAAAAACAATTAAATCTAAAAAACAATACTATCTATTAAAAGAAAAAAAATAACATCTATTTATATCTATTTTTAAAAAGATCTATTAAAAGGAAATAATATCTAAAAAAAATAAAAATCTAATAAATCTCTAAAAAGGAAAAGAAATTTTATTTAAAACTCTAAAAATTATAAAAAAAATCTATTAAATCCAGAAAAATCCATTTAAATGCATTAAAAACCCAGAAAAATAAAAGAAAAATCTTAAAAATGCCAGGAGGCCGATTAAATCGATTAAAACACAATTGCGCAATCGTAGCGAAACCCGGGCACCGAGATGGCCTGAAAGCACAGGGAACGAGCACCAACTCTCAACAGACTTTTATTCCAACCGGCCTGAACTGCCTGAGACGCCAGGGGCTATAATCCCGATAAAAATCAACCTGACTGAGAAAAAATGCAATGCATGCAGTATGCGAATGCGAATGCAAAATGCGTCGAAACATAAACCAGATACGGGAACCGGTTGGTCAAATTTTAGGGTGCAACAGCTGCCCCTATTAAAGCGGCTTGGACCCGACTGGGTGAAGAGCGAACGGCCTTCAAACATTCGAGGTACGAGACGGTTGAATACCAATGAAACCCGGAAATTTGCCAACTGCAAAAAATAAACTGTAAAATAACTGCACCACTACTTGGGGAACAATATCCACATATCTGATTTCAACACTATTTTGTCAATATTGGAATAAACTTAATGACTTCACTGGGAGAATACTTTTTTCGAATATAAGAACGCGATTCTGTCTTGTCATGGGACACATACTATGTTCCCTACGGGGAAATCATCTGTCTAGATACAGGAAAGTTCATCCGCCTATCTCTCACGGGACACATGCGTCGGTCTAGTAACACTTCGTCCGCCTATCCAATACGGGAATATCCTTTTGTTCATATCACACAAACTCTTCATCCGCCTATCCAATACGGGAATACACTTCTGTCTATCTAATATGGGAAAATATATCTGTCTAAATTTCATGAAACCTTCATCCGCCTATCCAATACGGGAACATATTTCTGTCTACATCACAGGAAATCTTCTTCCGCCTATCCAATACGGGAATACACTTCTGCCTACAACACAGGAAATCTTCTTCCGCCTATCCAATACGGGAATACACTTCTGCCTACATCACAGGAAAATCTTCATCCGCCTATCCAATACGGGAATACACTTCTGCCTACATCACAGGAAAAGCTTCATCCGCCTATCCAATACGGGAATACACTTCTGCCTACATCACAGGAAAATCTTCATCCGCCTATCCAACACGGGAATACACTTCTGCCTACAACACAGGAAAATCTTCATCCGCCTATCCAATACGGGAATGCGCTTCTGCCTACATCACAGGAAAATCTTCATCCGCCTATCCAATACGGGAATGCACTTCTGCCTACATCACAGGAAATCTTCTCGGACATAGCTTTTTTGCCTATTCGCTGCAGTAACTAACTCCGCTGGGGATACTTCGAAAACAACCGTCAAACACTCGTCTTGATAACAAGTGGCTACTTCTGAACTTTGATTTTATGAAAACCTGAAACGCTGCCGCAACAACAAATCTTGAAGAAAACATTCCGCTGGCCGGATACAATACCGCCTCAATTGGCAACTCTGTGGGGAAAATAATAAACTGAACTATGTCATCACACGTCTCCCGGCGAGACCTCGATTGTCTGGTAATATCTGAGCTTTTAGAGCTCCATACTCCTATTGATAACCACACCTGAAAGCAAAAAGTCAACCAACCTGATCTATGTTTCCAAATGCGTATGTTTGATAATGGCGTAATGCTCCATACAATATGGAAATGCTACATGTTTTTTTTTGTTTGGTGGATGCAAATATGACACTATATGCCGATGCAAATGCAGGCTCGAACTGCTGGGATAGCTCTAACAAGCTTGCTTCATCAATCTTGGCCGTTGAGGACAAATATCACCCTGCTGGGGAGTGAACGGGTATCACAAAGTATTCCGGCAAAATAAATGCCAGGACACACAACCAACTCTGTCAGGGAGAGTTTTAACCTTCGATTTCCACTGGGAGGAAAGAAAACACTTGCTGAAAAGAGAGAACTCCGCTGGGGACGAAACGACTCTCTTGGGGGACATAAACTGACTCCGTTGGGGAGAATAAATGACCCTACTGGGAAGGGAATCTTTGCTGGGGAGAGTAGACTGTCTGGGTACAGCTCACAAGTTTGGAAATATTAGTCTTCTGAGGCTAAACAACTCTGCTCGGGATAGGGAATCCTTTTGGGGGACACCACACTGTCTGAATACAGCCTACAATCTTGGAATCATCAATTCTGTTGAAGACAAATGACCCTGCTGGGAAAAGTAAACCATCTGGCTATAGTTCACGAACTCGGGACTATCACTGTGCGAAGGATAGACATCTTGTGGCAAGCATTAACCTTGACCTATTGGAGAATACCCTTCGGATAAGCTGCGACTAGCTGGAGAGTTTGATCCTTCTTCAGTAAAGACTGGTGTCATCTCAGCTTCGGGGAATGAAGTGCGACCTGCAAGGGGATTCACATCACATAGTGATTAAGTCCTTTCGTCAAAAGCCTCTGGTTTGGGCAACATGAACTCTATTCCTTCTCGGAATTTTGCCCCATAAATACCAACATTCCCCAGTCTGAGCATTTCGTCCGGAGAGGAAAGGCTAGCCATAGTGCTACTCACAATACCCTGCCCCTGAATCGGCACCAACCTTCTGATAAGGACTCTTCGATCTCTGTACCCTGACGGTTAGATCTGAACTGTTTCTGCACGTTAAACCCAAAAGAATGTTCCAACAACATCTTTTGTTTTTAGGGTGATCTGCCCCGGTCTTGCAACAATCTTTTGCCCCTGATCGACTGACTCGTGGAGCAGTGCCCATAGCTGCGAGAGATTTGCCAAATCTCGACCTAATTGCCCCAGGTTAATTGATTCTCGAATGTACGACTTTACCGAGGATAACCGAACGCGCCAAGTAGGATGGGGCTTCTGTACATCCGTGATAGGTCATACACTCCCGATGCTGGACAATACCCTGTCTAAATTCACGGCTTCTAGGAGAAGGGTCAATGGATGGCAGCACGATTTCCCGATATTTGTCTCAAACTTGAAGATTGGCTGAATCTGCTCAAGTAGCTCTGAGTAACTCTGATGACATTGAGAAGAACAATTCTTTCGCCTATGTTATACCCCGACCTACAGGAACCTCTGTGGGATAGTCTGTAAATCTGTACCCTGACGGTTTGATATGAACTGCCCCAGTATTCTGAACTTCAGCAAGATACTTCGAATCGAATGCCTCTCGAATAAAGAATAACCCCTACGCTCTTAGGATGGCATGCCCCTGTCTGCAATGACTTTGCCTTAATCTGGTTCTTGGAAAAACCCACTCTGAACCGAAAGCACCTTGCTACAATACGACCTTGCGATGGCTTACCCCGGTGTTTGCACGACAAAAGGATTCCCTCAATTCAACAACTATCAACATAGTGACTTGCCCTTGAACGAGTGTTGAGCGACTTAACCTGCCCTGATCAAACATAGCATTCTGGATAACTGCCCATGATTGGCTCTCGAGAAGATTCGCTTCTGATCAACTGCTTCTCAAGTAAACTGCCCCGTAATCAATCGATGCATCGGGACTGGTCCTCAGACCGACTGATTCTGAACTCACTGAAAGTCAATGCTCTTGATTCGCGGGATTTCACAACATACACCATTCTGGTCCAGACTGCTAAATTGTTCAGTCCTGTTTGATTATTCCCTGGTGGAATTTCCTTCCTGTCAACTACCGACCTGCAAGTAAAATTGTTTAGTCTCGAATGGTAATTTTAATGCAATGTTCATGCAGATTTTGAAAAATTATGCTGTCACTCATTTACGTGTCATGATTGTGAGTGGCGAATGAACCAAAGTTCAAACGTAGTGCTTACGTGATCAGTGAAAAATACAACAAGGATATGACTAGCAAATCAAGAGGGAGTCATGTTACTCAACCTTACCGTAATGCGCTTTCGGAATAAACCCTACCTCAATTAGGTCTTTTAAGGGTTGTATCGTGGCCGGGTTCATGGTTCGTGAGACAAAGGATACTTGGCTCAAATTATGATTTTTACCCACCCCTTCTACGTGATGATCTCCGATCCTAAAGTTCAGTTAACTTGGCTCGAGCGCTCGCCTCTTCGAGAGGTATGTTGAATGGTAAGAACCATAGTTAGGGAACTCACGAGGTTTTTTCTCGGAGTGACAGTTACTCCTTTTCGTTTTCGGTGTCTGTATCCACACGACTTTGTCCTTGTTCGAGGATTTTTCTTTTTATATCCTTTCTTTTCGTTCTTTTGATTCCCTAACTTTTGCCTGGACTGACTCCCTTTGAGTTCTTTTCGATTTTTTCTTTTAAAGTCCAGCGGGATGCCCTAATTTTTGCCTAAGTATTAGCTTTCCAGCTTTTTCTTTTTCTTTTTACTTAGCGGGCTTTCTGTTTCTTTCTTTTTTTTCCGAACAAGTCGTGTGACACTGCTTGTCTTGATTGCTCCGAAAGGATTGTAACTGTCTTACTCTTGATTGGTGAGGTTTAACCATTGTGGTGGACGAGACGCGACCTCTTGAGAGGCGTAAGCTGCGATTGGTCCTCGAAAGACAACACTCCTCTGTAAGACTTGAAGGCTCGGTCAAGCTAACTGACAACTACCCTGCCCCGGGTTAAGATGTGAGGGTTTAAAAGTCCGAAAAACTTCTACTTCCTGGCTCGAAGTGGTTAACAAGAGACTAACTCCTTATATCTCCAGTGTTTAGGGGATTTGAAACAATGCCTTGTACGTCATCGACAAGGTTTTATCTGAAAGCATACGATCATCGGTTATGAGTATTCAGTTTTCGTCATCCTCCCTACAGTCTTTGCTAATCACAGTGACAAAATGGAGTGAATAAAATGCAAGCGTCAGTGCAATGCAATAAATGAGCGTCAGCGACATGATTAATTCAGAAAAATGCATAGTCACTTTATCAATATTACCATTCGAAACAAACAATATTTAACAGCAAGTAGTAACTAACAGAAAAGAAACTACAAATGAAAATGATATAAAGTCTGAGGACTGCCAATGCTGAGCACGGCTGCCTGTCTGGAACACTGACTTCTCGAAAATAAACCCTCTAAATCTGCGAGCTCAGATAGCTGAGAGGTAGGCGTGAACAGACAGAACTCCTTCTGGAAAGGAAATGCACTCTTAGTCGATCGATTGTTATACTGTCGCCTAAAAAGCTTTGCAATCTTCAGTTGAGTGCCCCGGGGATCCGCCAGGGTAACTACACTGAACGTGGGGATTGTACCCAGGAGGGTAAGGCTCTGGAACAGGCTTAAGAGCTTTCGGTTCCACTAAAGAACTCTGTATCAAAGATGGCAGTATCTGGCTATACGGCATAGGCACTGGGTGGGAAGGAGCATTCCTTCGTTCCAAGTTGTTACGAGGCCTGTTCTGATTCTAGCGCTGATTCTGATAACCTCGACCACGAGTTCGCTGATTTGCAGGAGAAGTGACATAACGTTCTTGATAGGGTGCCCCAGGCACAGTTGTCTGTCCAACATAACAAGACACAGGAGGTACTGATCTTTGAGAAGATGGAGAACCAACAGGTTTCAACGACTCATCTCGAGGATACTCAACATCTGGCATGATGGCATTGATCACAACTCCTTCTTCATTCTGACAATCATAAAGAGATTCAGCTTCACTAGCCTGACCGTTTGAAATAATCTGAATTTTCCCGATTTTGTGGCATGCTCAATGCGTTTCCCAAATCAAGTCAGAAAAATTTGACGTAACTCCAAGCATTCTTTCGAGGTACGGGCTCTCCAGGAAGTTTACAAACATGCTCATCAACTCTCGGTCTAGGAGCGGCGGCTTCACTCTGGCAACAAATTCTCTCCATCTCTGAACATAATTCCTGAAAGGTTCATCGTTCCTTTGAGACAATTCTTGCAACTGCATGCGACTAGGAGCCATGTCTAGATTATAATCGTACTGCTTCAGTAAAGCTCTGGCTAAACCCACCCATGATCGGATCTGATCGCTCTCTAACTGCATATACCAACTCAGAGATGCCCTAGTCAGACTATCTTGAAAGCAGTGAATCATCAACCTGTCGTCTTGAACAAACGACGTCATTCTTCGGCAGAACATCACCCAATGTTGCTTCGGACAACAATTCCCTCTGTACTTCTCAAATCTCGGCGCTTTGAACTTCGGAGGTAACACCAGGCCAGGAATCAAACACATGTTTGCAGCATTCAGGTGAACAACATCTTTGACTTTCAAGGCTTTCACCCCTTCTTCCAACACTTGGATCCGTCTATCATACTCAAGAACTCTTGGGTCTTCAGTCCTTGCTACTGGGATCTCTCTTCGGATATTCGCCATAGGGGGGACACCACCTTGGCTGTTGATAAGAGGAGGTCGTTCATTGCTGACAACAACTGCTCATGTCGATCTCGGTCCCTGACGGGAGGTTGCACAAACTGGTCTGCAGTAAGGTGGTTCACTTGCGGGAAGTCTTCGTCATGCAGGGAACCATACAAAGGATTGGACGTCGCAGTAAACCTTGACAAGGTATCAACAAACCGGAAGTGGCTCTCTGACATAGCTACCAACAACCTTCAGCTGACTTCACTGCTCAATTCTGCCCCAATCTATTTCAACCCCTTGGTCGTCTTCTACCAATCAACACTTGCTCAGACCCATCACCGGAGAATCACCCTCATAATCAAAGCAACAGCTGGATAAGAGCTCTGGCTAGCTGGAGAATGGTATGCAATATGATGCAAACATGTTTATGCAAATGCAATGCAATATGCCGCAAATACGGGATCACAACCCCTGGCTGAGAAGCTCAATCCACAATATTGGCCTCAAATAGACCCACAAACTGCTCAAGACCATCCACGATGCTCCAACCTGGTCTCTGACAGACCCAATAACACTGTCCTCAAATATCAACACCACTGAATCTCAATCAAGAAAACCGGTAATCTGGAGGTCAAGTTACCTGCATGTCCCAACCCCTCTCACAGGTAGGTGTCCTAATAACTGACGCAAGGTACGACATCCTATGCGGTCGTTGGCGTCACAGACTTTCAAGACGGATGATACGATACCCAGAAGGTGTGGCATCATCATGTCCTGAAGAGGCCTCACTTAGCCAACTTCCAAATGATCGGTCCCCAGAGTCGACAATCCTCCAAACCAACAACCCCCTCAACCCAAAGGGTTGAAAAAGAAGTCAACCGGGAGAACCTCGTCTGAGCGTGGATTTCATGAGACACTAGTACATGCAAAGCATGCACGCTCCCACTAATTTCCACTCTAGTTCTAGGTGCACTCAAGCCCAGGTCCGGCTTATCTCTCAATCATAGAACCCCCTCATACCCACAGCAATAATCACAATAATATAATGCTGAAAGTAAAATATAGAAAAAGTAAATCCATACAAAATCCTCGAAGGGAAAACAAGTAGGGAACCGTTGGAGTCCCCAGCAGAGTCGCTAGTTGTCGCTACTGCGAAAATCGGCGCCGGCTGAACAGAAGAGTCGCCACCGTGCGTTATTTATCCCAAAGGAGGGAAAGGAAACACTCGAAGTAAACCTACCACAAAGACGGGAAAGGAATGGTCATCGCAACCAAATCCTGGATTCGGGAGTCGGTTACGCAAGGGGAAGGTATTAGCGCCCCTCACGTCCGTCGTACTCAACGGGATCCACGCTTGTTTTCTAGTACGGATTGTTATTCTATCTATTCTACAGGTCTGGGGTTAAAAGAAAATAAACTGACTCGGCAAAGTATCGCACTTTATGCCTACGTATTCCCGTCTGAAACGAGAAATTAGAGTCAACGTAGTTCGCCTACCTACGGGAAAGGAGGGGAAGGTTGCTCGCTAGGATATCGCATCCTATGCCTACGTACTTCCATACAGCATGAAAGATCAGAGCAAACATAGTTCGGGCCACGTACGACACAAGTTTGTATTGATTGTTTTTTATCCTTCTGAAAAAGGTTTTCTCCTGATTACGGGTCCAAGCGGACAAAAATGACTCTTTTGATTGGTTTACAGTCTTTTACGCAAGAACTGTCTTTTATTGATGTTTGACCTCTTATTGTATTTTTGATTGTTTTGAGATAGAAGAGAAAGAACTCTAAAACCTAGGGTTAAAAGGGAATCAAAATCTACCCTAATGTTGTCATACATGGGTTACCACCTAATGTCTGTCATATTTCTCTCTTGCGCAGAGAGAAACAGAGATCCTAGGGGATAAACGGAAAAGAAATAGCATATATACAGTAAAGCAGTAAAATGCATGAGATGCAGCAGTACAAGCGAGGCAAGGGAGTCCCACTCAACCTCGAACCTAGAAAACAATGGGCAAAGTGAAACAACTTCACCTCAGCCTAAAGGGAAATTAACAAACAATACAACAAAGAAAATAAAACCCCAAAACCAGCTCTAACAGCTCAACAACTCCTACAGCAACAGCTCTGGAAAACACCAAACTCTGACAGTTGATAAACAACAATCTTCCAATGAACCCCAAAAGTCAAACTCCAATGGCCTCCAAGCTACAATAAGCTTCCATCTTCAAGAAATCCCTAGGCTCAAGCAAGCACAGAACCTTAACCAGTTGACAGCATCAGACAGTAGATAGCTCCAAACAGCAGTAAACCCTAGCTTCAACAGCTGCACAATTTTGACATGAATAATCTTCATCTCTATCTTCAATGGCTTCTTTCTTCAAGGCAAGATCTCCTAGATGATTTGATTTATCAGAATAAATTGAATGTCAAACAGTTCATTGACAACCAAAGGAAGTCTATGAATAGTTGACATTGTAACAGACTGTTTCCCTCAAAGTTCTACCTCCTAGATAAGGCCACTTATCCCTCCAAAGGAGGGAGATGAATATCATAGAGGGACTTTTAATCATTGAGAAGAATGGAAGCAAAGGAAGCTATCCATGTTTGTGAAAAAATTCAGTCTATTCTAAGGCTCTGCTTATTCCTATTATTTCCTATGTCTTCAACCAACTCCCAGCTCAAGCAATCTTCAAGCTTCAACCTTTGATCATCATCTTCAATCTTCTCTTTTGAAGTCTTCATGCTCCACAAGCTCAAACCAAGCCCACACCCCAAATAAAAAACCCAAAAGCCCAAGCAAGCAACATAAACCCCAAATGGGAACACCAAACAATCACACAATTTGCAAAATATACTAAAAATAGTAAAATAGCATTTAAAATTCTAAGATTTATTCTAATGGGATTTCTATATCTACCCTACATACCCTATATGTCCCATAACCTAATTCATGCTAAAAACCCCAATAAAATGTTGTAATGCACCTATGTTGAGTTTGAACCCTAATACTATCACCCTAATATTTTCTAATCAAAACTAATCAAGATTAATCCACAAAAATGTGGAATAAATCTCTAAGGGAACCTAGACTTCTAATCTAACTAGTACAAAAAGAATGGAATCAAAATACGAATTTAAATGCCTAAACAAAATTCACCAAAATGTATGTACAAACAAAAAATGAGATAAAAGCTATTAAAATGTAAAAAATCACCATAAATGGAAAATGCCTAAAATAATATTTTTATTTTTCCAAAATTTTCTTGAGACAATTATTGAAATGAAGGAAAAAATCCCATGTTAAAATGATGATTTTTTGATTTTATATGGATTATTTTGTAACCAATATGCAAATGATAGAAAATGAAAATTCAACTAAAATTGGGGAATACAGGGGGGTGGTAACAACATTATTTACTTCAAGAATTTATTGGGCCCTGGAAAAGGGGGGTGCGTTCAGCAGAACGCACTAGGCCCAGTCTGATTCAGAAAAAAAAAAACAAAAGACAAATCAGGGGGGGCGCAGTTAGTGAGAAATCCCTTTGCATCCCATGCTGGGCCCCAAATTGGGGGTGTTAATAGCAGCTCTGCAAGGCCCACACGAAATTCATTCTAGGGGAGAGGGGGTGCTTATGGAAAATAGGAGTAGATTCAGTAACTTGTGCAACTGGGCCTAAGCCCGAGTCCTATCAACCCAATCATTCGTAGCACAAAAACCCTTAACCCTCTCAACTCTCCTATCTATTGTTCATCTTCCCTTTTGAAACCCTAGCGGCGCCTCTCTCAAGCCCTCCATCCTCCCTCTGAAACAACAATTCATTCTCAAAGCTATCACCAATCAAACCTCTCAAAACTCAGTCCAAAACGCTGATCCTTAACACTCGCCTCACGAGCCTCTGATCTTCAAACTTAAACACCAAGATCTACCCTAATCCCCTTTCTAACCTAGCATTCGAGACTAAGCTAAATCCAGATCCACGAATTGCACGCATGCTTACAAGCTAGAGAAAGAAGAACAAAACCTGGGGAATCTGATGAAGGCTGAGGTTCTGGGAAGAACTTCTTGAAGGTTCTGGAGATGTCGAGGAACAGATGACGAGGGAGATGACGAGCGATGACGAACAATGACGAATGTTCTTGATGAAGATCGTTGAGCTCGGATGAACACCGAAGGCTCTTGGAAGGAAGACCTTCACACGAACATCTGGAGATGATGAAGTTTGTTGAAGATCGCTCGTGGATGCGTGCGGATCTGGAATCAATTGAAGGTAGTTGGATGTTCTTGAGGAGAGTTGAAGGTTTCTGAGGATATTCTGGGATTGTTGATGAACAACCGATGAAGTTTCCAGTGAGAATTTGAATTCTCCGGTGGAATGTGGATGAAGATGGATCGGTGGATCAGTGAGGAAGATGAAGTTTGGAAGGGTTTTCTGGAATTCTGGGTTTTTTTTGCAGTTTCCGGTGAATTTGGGTGGTCCGGTGATGGTTAGGGCGGCCGAAGACGGTTAGTTAGGGCGGCGCCGGTCTTTGCATGCCAGCCGGTGAGTATTCCGGCGAGGGGTGTTACGTGTTCACCATGCAGTCTGAGAGAGAGCTTGGTGAGACGCGTGGCTGAGGAGTGGAACGAGGGGTGGCCACGTGGGGGAGTGAGGTGGCAGGTCTGAGAGAGAGAGAGAGAGAGAGAGAGAGAGAGAGAGAGAGAGAGAGAGAGAGAGAGAGAGGGTGAAACGTGGCCTCCTCTGGGTGAAGGGATGAATGAGGTGGCGGCCAAAAAAGATACACGCGTGGCAGCGTATATATAAGACACGTGGCGTGCTGGACCTGGACTTGGGCTTGAACTGGAATGGATAACCGACCCATTATGACTAAATGCTGATTAGTGGACTTAAACAAAATTAAAACTGAAAATTAAACCTAATTAATCTAAAGCGAAAATTAAAATCAAATCCTAATTAAAATCTAATATTAATCCTAATTACCCTATAAAACGAAATTAAAAAATAAACTCCTAATTAATCAGAAAAAATCTAAAAACTATTATTTAATATCTAAAAAATTATCTTTTAAAAAAACCTAATTAATTCTGAAAAAAAATCAAATAAAATCTAAAAAAAATCTAAACATTTTAATCCTTTTCCTTTTTTAAAATCTAATCTATTAACACTTTTTTTATTTTTAAAAACAAATAAAATCTAATAAAATCTAAAAAAACAATTAATCCCTATTTAAAAAATCTAAAAAAACAATTAAATCTAAAAAACAATACTATCTATTAAAAGAAAAAAAATAACATCTATTTATATCTATTTTTAAAAAGATCTATTAAAAGGAAATAATATCTAAAAAAATAAAAATCTAATAAATCTCTAAAAAGGAAAAGAAAATTTATTTAAAACTCTAAAAATTATAAAAAAATCTATTAAATCCAGAAAAATCCATTTAAATGCATTAAAAATCCAGAAAAATAAAAGAAAAATCCTAAAAATGCCAGGAGGCCGATTAAATCGATTAAAACACAATTGCGCAATCATAGTGAAACCCGGGCACCGAGATGGCCTGAAAACACAGGGAACGAGCACCAATTCTCAACAGACTTTTATTCCAACCGGCCTGAACTGCCTGAGACGCCAGGGGCTATAATCCCGATAAAAATCAACCTGACTGAGAAAAAAATACAATGCATGCAGTATGCGAATGCGAATGCAAAATGCGTCGAAACATAAACCAGATACGGGAACCGGTTGGTCAAATTTTAGGGTGCAACACCAATCCATAGTGAATCGAAAATACAACTACTATTTACTATTGCACTACTATGTATGTATGACTACATCTCTTTTGCCTCCTTGTCCAGCAATCCCCCCTCGCTTTTTGGAGTTGTCTCTGGTACACATCAACACCCTTTGCGCCTCTGTCACGATGGAATCTAGGACCTACCTCACATCAGAACCTTCAGCGGAGATACCTATGTCAATGCCTACCTGTGCAATCTCCACTACACGATGACATCTAGGAAAAACATCCTTAGCCTGATCTAATTGTGCATATTCTTCCTCTAGTATCTCCTGATGAGTTAGCCTCGGTAGATATCCTAGAGCAGCATGCACCATGTACAAATGTGACACCCTGAAGAACCACCTAATGTACCCATTGATGTAGCTTCAGTCACTATCAGTTATGGTACTCTGTGCCTCCTCCAATACCAGATGACTCTCATAATCATCAAACATGACATTCATTTATCTACGTGTTAAAGTAGGAGGAGCAACAGGGTGTTTGGGAATGGTCTGATTGTAGTCGTACTGTCGCATAACTTGCTTGGGAAGACGGGGAGCAGTGAAACATGATCCATATACTGCGTCTCACAATGATCCATATATCTATTGAGGTGCATGTCCTTGGAAACCAGGAAGTCAAGATACACTTTGAATGGCTATGTTAAATGGTTCCTTCTGAGTGGGGAAAATGCAGTAGCATGCGACATATCCTCAATGTAAGTCGGTACACTTGCCCAGCCGGAGATGCATGGGAAGTGTTGGATGATCCAAGCTTCCAATGTTTGGAACACACAAATCACCAGTAATACAAACATTAAAAGACCAATAAATATTACTTTCAGTAGTGTGATGTTTCCGGTGACCTGCTTTGTCTTCCATCTACAGACCTCTGATAATTTCGTGTACAAGTAGACCAAATAAGCACCCCCCAGTTATACTCATGGATCCGCTCAAAATTCTTAAAGTACCGTAGGTAGATGACATCTATATAAGTGGCACTCTTTGTCCACAAAAATCACAGTGCCAACCAAATATAGTAGCTATGCTCTCATAGCATGTGCTCTGTGGAGCCCCACCTGCTCTTCATCCCCTACATCTTGTTGTTCTCTAATGATCTTATTTATGTCTACCTTTTTCAGGAATTCAAACCTAGCATAAGCCCTCTAGTCTTATCCAACTCCTCAATCGCATCTGCCGGGTCAACTCCTAGATATTCTAACATCATCTCGAGTGCCTCGTTTTTGCTAATCCTCCCATGATCTAAAATTTTCCTGCTGATCGGAATATGTAGCAAACAAGAAACATCGTCAAATGTCATAGATATCTCACCATGTGGGAGATCAAATGACGAGGTCTCAGAGTGCCATTTCTCCATGAATGCATTAAGCTTCCCTTGGTTGACCGTAATATAATTGATCATGCACAAGTCCTTCATCCCAGATATGGACTAAGCTTCCTGAAACCACTCTTCATTCGGATAAGGCAAGCTAGTAATCTTCCATCTGTGGTTAATAAACTTCATCGTATCATAGTCTTGTCAATAAATAAATTAAGATAAGCAACTTGTAATTTAAAATAAACTTAAATTAAAAGAATGAATCTGTTGCACCCTAAAATTTGCCTCTAGTTTTGTAACCCTAACTGGCTTGTGTTTTTGCATCCATACACATTAATCATGCATTGCATTGGGCTTCTAAGACATGGGATCACAACGTATTTATGACAGTTCATAACTTTCTTCATTTCAGATAATGTTTCAGTAGCACTCAGAGCTAAAAAAATAGTCACCAAGGTTTTCAAGCATTTACGTTGCTTAGTAGACGATTGGATTATTTCAGAGTCGAGAACAGTAAGCACGAAGTTCATTTGATTTTGTTCCAAATAAGTTATCTAACATGTTTTAGGCATTATTCAAGGTCTTTATCAGATGTTAAGGTTTAGATGCAAAGCCGGGTTCAGCACCGGTTACAATAGGGTAATTTTTGCAGTTTTTCCTTGATGTAATCGATTAATCAAATCATGGTAATAAATTACACCCCTTTCATAAGGCGCCATTATTCAAATATTTGAACATGTAATCAATTAACCAATATCCTGTAACCGATTACACCTAGTCAGTTTGGCAAAAACACCATGTTTTCAACACTGTAGTAGTTTATGACTCACTTTAATTGCTTGGATTCACTCTTACACCAGTGGAAGGATCTAGATGATGCAAATTAATTTCATTTTCCCTCTATAATTCAAATAATTTCCACTCCTAATTCCAAACCAAAAAAATCCAAACCTCATTCTCACTCTCCATTTTCATCTTCATCCCTAACAAATTCTTCATTGGAGTTTGTTAATCCTTGAGCTAAACATTTATCACATTGCTTTTCCATCAACAAACTCTGCAATAGAAGTTGATTTGGATCTAGATCTGAACTTTGGAAGCAATTTTTTGAAGTGACTTTAGAGCAATTCTAGCTTATTGCATTGTTCTTCAACTTTTCTTCTGAATAATCTCTTGGATCTCTGGTTTTCTTAGCTTGATTAATCAATTTCTGTTTACAAAAATTACCAAAGCAAATCTCAGGTTTGTAGGTTGGTGATTCTTAGATCCAAACTCATTTTAGCTTATTTTACAACTTTCACAATGTAGATCCTTGTGGTTTTTGTATGGATTGATCCATTAATTCAATTACTTGATATTGTTGATGTTTGATTGATTCAATAAGTGTTTATTTACTCATAATTTTTGTGATTTTCGTATACAATTGCATGTTATTACATGTTGCATTTGATCATTGAATTGATGCTGGAAAAGTGCTTCTGAAAATTGATTTTCTGCTATTTCTACAGGTGTAATCGGTTAACACATCTGGTGTAATCGATTACACCCTGTTTTCTACACCTAGAACTGTTGTTGTACATGGTGTAATCGATTACACCTATTGTTGAATGTGTTTTTGGCTTATTTTTTAGCTTATCTAGATTCCCTTTCCATTTTTATTCTTCATGAATTGATATGTTTGATATTTGTGTAATTTTATTGAGTTGTTTAGCCTTTATTTGTAGTGTGTATGCGAATCTTTGAGGCATGATTGTTGATTATGTGATTGTTTACATTCTTGAAGCATGTTTGTGATGCTAATTTGTTTATATGTTGAACTTGCTTGTTATTGCAAGTTCATGATGCTTTACATGACCCCATCCCGCGTTTAAATGTTGATACATGCTCGTAAGCATTGTTGATTGTTGAATTCCATGATGCATGCTTGATTCTTGTTGAACGCACTCATGCTGTTGCATACACTACTATCCTGAGCCATGTGTGTTGTTAAATGTTGCCATTCTGTTGTTGCTGCATAGATGCTTGTCCTGAAAATATGTGTTGTTAAATTTTGTTGTGCTGTTACTGAGAATACACTGTTGTTCTGATTGAGGCACTATCATATGCTGCTATTTGTGTTTTTCTTAGCTTTTTGCTTGCTCTTGCATGTTCCCTTAGGGGTTCCTAGTCCAAGTTAATTTTTGATTAAGGTTGGAGTAGGATAGACATTAGGTTGTTAATCCAAGCATGACAACTTTAGAGTAGCTACTCCCTAATCCTGAACCTTAGGGGAATCTTGCATGAAAAAATTAGGATAGAATCATCTTCTAATCCTAACCTTAGGGCCATTTTGCATGATAACATCTAGGACTAAGTCTCCCTTACATTGCGCATTGTGTCTTTCTAAAAGAAAAATTAATAAACTATTAAGAAAATATAATAAATATATAATATATAATTTTTACAAGAAACTAAATAAATTACATTTTATTTTAAAACCAAAATAGAGGGGGTTGTATCCGAAAATCTGGGTGTATTCCAAATAGGTGGAATCATTGTGGGCTTCGGACCAACTCATCCATCACATACGGACAACAACGACTAGAAGAGGGGTGTGAAGATCCAGCATCAAATGGAAATAAAAACATATATAAAAAAAAGAAAAAGAACAGTAAAATAAATAAATAAATAAAAAAAGACGAAGACCATTGTCTTCTCTCACTCAAAACGCTCTCTCACCGTTTTGATTCCCTCTCTCCTCGAACCCTTCTCAACCTCCCCGTATCAATTTTCCTCCCGTCTCACTCCATCTCTCTGTCTGATTTTTTATTTTCTAGTTTGATGTTTTGGGGTTGTGAAGAATTTGACGGAATGAGTGATTTCGGAACGGTTGAGGAGAAGATTTGCGGCGGGTTTCTGTTTTGGTTGTTGGTTAGTGACGAAAATGATGTTTCAATGGCGGAGAAGATGGGTGGCGATTTTTTATGGAGTGGTGAGATTTTTTCGGAGGAGAAAGTTTGAGGGATGAGAGCGAATCTGGGTTGTGTTGCTGAAGATCATGTTCGAAGGTTATTGAAGGAAATCTCTGGGTTTCAGGTTTCAGATTTGGGCTGTTGGAATGGTGGGTTTAGAAGGAGGTTCATGCGGTCGGAAAGTATGGTTATTGTGTAGTGTTGTGACTTAGTAGTGGCTGTTTTGTTTTTGTATTTTAAAATGGAGGAGAGTTGAGGTTGTTGTTATAATGATTCGTGGAGGTAGCGGGACTGAGTTGCGGCGTGAACCGCAAAGCTTCAGCGTGTGGTTATTGTAGGTGACATTGCCATATTGTGAAGGATTTTGTTGTTATTTCATGGCTGTTGATGGGAAGACGAAAATCTGGAGTTTTCCGAATATGTTCGATGGTCAATGGTATGGCAACTGGGTTTGATTTGGATTTTCACGAGCTGTGTATACGGTGTTGGAAGGTTCGGTTCAGTGTTGAAGAATGGGTCGTTAATGGAGGTTGTGGATGTTTGTTCAATGGAGGTTTGTTGAGATGATGAAGATGTGAGGGAACTGATGAGTGGAGGCTGCAGAGTGCCAATCTAGGTTTAGAGTTGATCCTTTGGATTAGGGTTAAGTCTTGTAACGGCTAGGGTTGTCTGAAGCTGGGAGATGGTGAATAGTGGCTTTATATATAACATCCCCAGCTTGTGAGTCCGTTTCTCCGTTATCAACAAGGAGTGAATTGGTATTCTGAATAAAAACAACGTCTGGGGTTGTACGGATTCTTCTGCCAAAGTTTTGTCGTTTTCAACTCTCTCTTCTTTTGTTTCCCGGTTTCAAATCCTTTGTGGTCCCCAGCTGATAGCTACGTAACAATGTCCCCCTTCTTTTTTCTTGCTTTGAAATTCTTTGTTTTTGCGATTGGCCTCAAAGTAACTTTACTACAGGCTGCAGATAATTGCGTATAGCATATATTTGTTGTTGCAAAAGTTGTACATACTTACTGCTTGTGGAGGTGTTGCGTTCGCGTGAGGCTGGTGCGTGAAGGATTCTGATTCAGTATTATGCAGGTGAATGCTGGCTTAGAGACTTAGTGGTAGCTACGGATGGAGTTGACAAAATCAATCTTTAATTTACTCATGTGCTTGCTATTTCTTTATTATTATTTCTTTGCAGCTGTTAATAAAGAAAGAATAAACTGGGCTTGCAGTGTGATTTTTCTTTAATTTTGTGCTGCAGGGTGACTTTGCAGGTGGTGTGCGGGTTTATACGGTGCGTAGAAATTTCATGATGGCTGTGCTTTACAAGCGACTGGCTGAGACGTTTTACGAACCAGACTGAAACCAAATCCTGCCATACTTGCGTCTAGCTGAAGTACCGACAACCACTTTATTGAGAAGAACAAAGGCGTTGAATAACCGGAACACAGAGTTGCCAATTTCCTTCGAAGCCGGTGTTGGAACAAGTATCAAATTAATGGTTCTGCCTGCACTGAAAGTGGTAACAGGTTTTTTCAACAATGTTCCAAACATCTCTAGATCAGCACCCCAACAACATTTGTATTTCCAACATCAGCAGCAACTTTGAAGATATTTGTAATTCTGGAATGTGTTGGCAGCTAAATGAGACATTTTTTTGAAGCAGGATATGAGCTGTTATGAGGGCTTTGATTATTTTCTGCATATTACCGTTTTCTCTTCATTCAAAATTGATAAAATGAGGGCTTTGATTATTTTCTGCATATTTTCGTTTTCCCTGCATTGCTCTAGTATGTCTGTGGTGCATACTTGTGAGGAATTATATTATATTGTGGATACTTTCAGGGGTCTTTCCGTGTGGTAATTTAGACGTGAACTCTGTTATTGAAATCCTTTGTGAAGTCGTAGCTCATGATTATGGAAATTGCATTATAATGGCTGAAATCATGTTGAGATTGTGTCTTGAAATCTTGACTCTGGAAGTTTGTCCACTTTTCTAATTGAAAATTTCCTCACTACATTTTGTTTCATGTGTACATGGGAGAGGACAATGATTGGCTTGATAGAGCATCTCTTCATGGAATGGCAAACTCAGTATCACAGACTACTTTGAAGGGTGAAGACAATGTAATTATGGTGGGTGTGTGAATCATACTATCATGATTGCTGTAAGATGCTGTGTAGTTCCTGTAAGATTTTTGTGGCTGCTAAGACTTATGATACCCTTGTCATGTAGGTTTAAAAGATGATTTTTCTTCTATTTCTTCACTTTGTGCAGAACGTTTTCGGATGCGGTTGCGCTTCTGAACTTGGGGAGTGCTTGGTGGAGGCTACTGGCAAAAGGGGGATAAAACACGCCGGCCAATAGATATTTGGTGCGGAAGGCACGCCGAAGATCAAAGGGTGATAAGGACCGAAACAAATTCTTCACTGGGGATCCATTTTCGCTTTGGCTTATCAAAATCCATCCACCTTTAGTGATCTCCTTGTCATGATAGAGTTTTTTCTTGGTCAAATTGAAAATGTAATCCATTTGATTGCTTCACAATTAACAGTAATGTTGTAGCATAGGAAGTTTCATATAGGGAATGTTCAAGTTGTGTTGTGACGACATAGTTTGTATGTTGAAAAAATGTAGATTGTATAAGTGTGTATGTATACATGGCTTGGGTTCATTTAATGAAATAGGTGTCATTCTCATGTTCAACTTGGTTATTATTTGCTGCTGCAAGATGTGATTTGCTTGCTTATCATGGTGTGGGCTTTGTAGCAATTTTTGAAGGTTTTAGTGTCAAATGGACCCATTTTTATATTTTTTTTGTAATTCAAATGGGCTTGAAATAAACTCTTACTATCCATTGTTGATTTGAACTTGATTTATCTTGAATGTCACTTGGTTTATGATTAATACTTGACATTCCTAGACAACATTGTGCTTGTTCATGGATGGAAGTAGAAACAAAAGTCGCCTGCACCACAACATCATTCCTGAACCTCTAAAAATAACTTGAAGATGATGAAAGCATTATGAATCAACTAAATCATGTCTTAGAAATCAAACTTGAACAGTGGGACCAAAACAAACCCATGTTGAACTTTTCCATTCGAACCAAACTCTTCACTATTGGTCAAATGAACCCCCCTTGAAAATGAATTGAACCCTGATGATCTTTAATCATGAAACATCTGACTTTGCCATAGCCTGATGAGTTGAGAACAAGTAAAAATACTTGTTTGACCAAGATGAGGTCAAACTTCACTTGAATTCCAACCATTACTACCCTTGACTTGATCATTTTGCTTGACAACTTGATTTTGACACAGAAATCCTAATTCGAACCTCGACCATGCAATACCTGAATTAATGCATCCTGAAAGCAACAACATATTTTTGGATTTTCTGAACGATGGTTAGTGGGTAGGACAAATTTGGGGTATGACAGATGCCCTTATCTAATTGTCTTAGACCAAGTAAGGTGAATTGCTATGGAATTCACTCTTTCGAGGTAGAAGTCAATTAGATATGAAGAAAACTCCGAATTTGTCCAAAAAGAAAGGTAAATGTTCGGGAATTGAAATACTAGATGAGGTATACCTTTGAGCAAACTATGAAAGACCAATAAAAGGTCGCCATCACCAAAAGGATATTGGGACGAAACACACACGGCCACTATCACCAAAAGGATGATAGGACAAACACACACTGCCTTGAAATCAAAAGGATGTAAGGGATCCATTACCAAAAGGATAATGGAGAACACGCTAGTCATGACACCAAAAGGATGATGGAGTGGAAACGCTAGTCATAACACCAAAAGGATGTCAGACCCATCACCAAAAAGGATGATGGAGCGAAACACAAACAACCCTAACACCAAAAAGGATGAAGGGGATCCATTACCAAAAAGGATAATGGAAAAACACGCTAGTCATGACACCAAAAAGGATGTCAGACCCATCACCAAAAAGGATGATGGAGCGGAGATGCTAGTCATGACACCGAAAAGGATGTCAGACCCATCACCAAAAAGGATGATGGAGCGAAACACAAACAACCCTAACGCCAAAAAGGATGAAGGGGATCCATTACCAAAAAGGATAATGGAAAAACACGCTAGTCATGACACCAAAAAGGATGTTAGACCCATCACCAAGAAGGATGATGGGGCGGAAACAATCAACCCTAACATCAAAAAGGATGCGAGGGATCCATTACCAAAAAGGATAATGGAGAAAAAACACTAGTCATGACACCAAAAAGGATGTCAGACCCATCACCAAAAGGATGCCGGAGCGGAAACGCTAGTCATGACACCAAAAAGGATGTCAGACCCATCACCAAAAAGGATGATGGAGCGAAACACAATCAACCCTAACACCAAAAAGGATGAAGGGGATCCATTACCAAAAAGGATAATGGAGGACAAACGCTATTCATGACACCAAAAAGGATGTCAGACCCATCACCAAAAAGGATGATGGAACAAAACACAAGCTACTACCATAAAGATGGATGATAATAACTCCCACGAGGAACTTCCATGGCCCTGCATAATATGCCCCTGACCGGGATGAATTTTGCTTTCGATACTCCTGAATTTCATGGAGGACCCACGTTTGCAGCTCTTGAATTTGTCCAACAAAAAGTTGCACACTTCATGGGGAACACCCACGGTCTTGCGAAGAATGCCCCTGACTGGGCTGATATAGTCTTGGAAATCTTTGAAATTTGACCTTGAGCCCTGATCTCGTAAATGTGAATGCTTAATGATAATGAAGTTCCATAAATGGAAATGCACATGCAAATGCTAAAACACGGAGATGTAAGAGCTGGGTGGAAGTATGATATGACTCTGGGTATGCATATGATGCAAGATGATTATGAAGTCGAATGTGATGCGTATGATGCATATGATTGCAAACGGTTTGTTGAAAATGCAGGTGCTGACATGGCGGACTTTGGTAGTTGTTAATGCGGATTGGACTTTGGGTGAGAAGGTGAAGGTACGACTCCCTAATACTCGTCTTGAACTCAACAGTTGCTGACGAAAATGAACTTGCTTGAGTAACTTGCCCCAGTGTAGTTCAAACTTGCCCTAATATGATCTTTGGGAAAGTTCATCTTGAAAAGATGGTAACTTGCCATGAGACGGCCTCGAGATGGCTTGCCCCAAAATTTGTATCATGAAAGGATTCATCCTTGATCAACCGACTCTTGGTGGTTAGCTTCAATACATTTTTGGAGTAGCTTGCTCTTGAAAGAGCATTGAAGCGACTTAACTTGTCCTGAATGAGAACTAGAGGGATCCTCCCTCAAGTTAAAGAAATTCTGGGTGGCCTGCCCCTGATCGGTACCACGAAAGGATTCATCATTGTTTAACCGATTCTCATGGTAGTTGACTTCGACATACTCTTGGAGTAGCTTGCCCCTGAAAGAGCGTGGAAGCGACTTAACTTGTCTTGAATGAACATTGGAGGGATCTGCCCTTAGCTCGAAGAAACTCTAGGTAGCCTACCCCTGATCGGTATTCACTCTTGATCAACTGCTTCTTGAATGATTTGCCCCATAATCAACCGTTGTTTGGGGATTTTCCTCTGACTGACTGATTCATACTCACTGGATGTTAACGCCTCAGATCCATAGGGCTACAAGGTATGCTCGATTTTGATCCAGACTGCTGAATGATCCAGTCTTGCTTGATTGCTATCTGTTGAAATTTCCTTGATGCCAACTACTGACTTGTAATAAAAATCGCTTGTTCACGAATGGTAATTTTAATGCGAAGTTCATGCATGTTTTGAAAGAAAACTTCTTTTATTAAATGTCGTGATAGTGAGACGAATGGACCATTAGTCCAAACATTGTACTAACTTGATTGGTGTAAAAGATAGCAAGGATAATGACACTAATGCTGATGATTAGCAAATATGCGAGGAGTCAGGTTACACAACCTTGCGATAGTATGCTTTCAGAATACACCTCGCCTCAATTAGGTCTTTCAAGGGTTGTAACATGGTCTGGTTCACGGTTATAAAACAAAGGATATTAGGCTCAAAGTTGATTTGTACCCACCCCTTCTTCATGATGATCTACATTCCTATGTTCAACTAATTCTGGACATGTTTACCTTGACGGTGTAAAACTTGATGGCTCAAGGTTTGCTTGAGATGACAGTCACCTTATTTTGATGGATGTCAGTAACCCCTTGATTTGGGTGGCCACTGAATCTTATTTTGTTTTTGTTGAGGGTTTGGAGGACCTCCTTTTGCTTTTGTTTTTTATCCCTAACTTTTGCATGGACTAATTTCGTTTGTCAGATCCATTGGGATTGCCTTGATTTTTGCCTAAGTCCCCTTTTGAGGTGTTTGACTTAGCAGGCTTTTGATTTTTTTTTGTTGGAGGATTGTGACTACCATGTCATGGGTCATTGATGAACAACTGTCATGTCTTTGGATTTTGCTTTGTTGATTTGAGTGCGGGATTGGATTAACTGAACAACTACCCTGCTCCAGGTTGAGTGTTAAGGGTTTAAAATTCTGAAAGAAACTCCTACTTCTAGGCTCGAAGTGGTTGACTAGGGATTAACTCCTTATATCTCCAGTGTTTAGGGGATTTGAAACAATGCATGTACATCATTGTCAAGGTTTTAGCTGAAAGCATGCGATTTGCAATTATGGGTATTTCGTATTCGTCATCCTCCCTCCAATCTTTGCTAAACAACAGTGATGAAGTGGAGTGGATAAAAAGTGTATGTGTCTGTGATTATGATAAGTGGAAAAAATGAGTGAATACAACGTGATTGATTCGAAAAATACATAATCATTTCATTAATATCACCATTCAAAACAACAATGTTTAAACACAAGTAGCAATTAACAAGAAGTAAACTACAAATGAAAATGATAAAAGGTGCCTAAGAACTGCTAATGTTGAGATCGTCTGCCTGTCTGGACCACTGGCTTTGGGAGATGAGCCTTAAAATCTTCGAGCTTTAGACAGCTGAGAGGTTGACATGGACGACCAAACATCCCTCTGGAAATGATATGTTCCCTTTGTCAATCAATTGCTGCACTTTAGCCTGGAAGGCTTTGTATTCTTCAGTCGAGTGCCCCTTGGATCCTCCATGATATCCACACTGAACATGGGGATTATAACCGGGAGGGTAAGGCTTTGGCAATGGCTTGAGAGTCTTGGGTTCCACCAAAGAATTTTGAATTAGATGCGGAAGAAGCTGACTCTGCGACATAGGGACTGTATGAAGAGGAGCATTCCTTCTTACCAAGTTGTTGCGAGGCCTCTTCTGATTTTGGCACTGATGGTTTTGTTGCTGAGGAACATAAGGTTGTTGGTACTGATTAGGGCATTCCTCGCGTGCAGGCCCTTTCATCCTCAGATTTGGCCCAGGAACAAGCAATAGCTGTGGGCATGGAGATTCTGAAACCAAATATTGTAATATACGCTCCTGACCTGATGCAGCTTCAGGGGAGAAAACAAGGATATCCATTTCTTTGACAACAAATGGAATAAGCCCACCTGGCACTCTCATACCGCTTGGCGTGAACTTGAATGCCTTTGAATCGATTAAGTCTTGAACTTTGTGTTTAAAAGTTTTGCATTCTTCTACATTATGGCCAAGTGCCCCAGAATGGAAATCACAGTGGGCACTTGCATCATAGCCTGGTGGTGTCTTACCAACACACGGAGCTAGAGTTCGAAGTTCAACCAATCGAAGTTGAAGCAAGAGCTGCAACAACTGAGTATAAGTCATAGGGATCCGGTCAAAGCTTCTGTCGGGCCGCTTCGGCCTCTGCGCATACCTCCTAACCTTAGGATTGTCTTGGGAAACAGATGGTAGCTGCTGATAGGGAAATATTGGAACCTCAGGTTGTGCAAAAGATCTACGAGGCCTATCGTGCTCTCGAAGATATTCCACAGGTACGGGTTGAACGATCATTTCTGCTGCGTCCTCAGGCCTAAGATTTTCGTCCTTTCTTAGAACATTTTCCAAGACTTCCATAATCTGGACCATCTGAGTTTTCAGCTGATGGACTTCTTCCTTGAGCATTTTCTGATCTTGACACAAAGCTCGCATATCCACCATGGATTGTCCCATATAGCTTCGGACTTCCTTCAACTCTGCTTAAATCTGCTCCATAGACCGCTTCTGCTCCACAGCTACCTCGGCTTGCATTGTCTGACTTGGCCTTTCAAGGTTATGCTCCTCTTGCTTCACAGCTCTCACAAGTTCAATGGGAGTATCGGGAAATCAACTGTGGGTTATGAACAGAGGATGGGTAAGCTTTTGGTATCTGGGAAGAAAATGAAAAATGATGCAGAGATGTTTATGCAAATGCAATGCAATGAGTGCACACGAGAACAAATCCACATCCAGGATTAAAGTCACAAATCCTGCAAGATAACACAAAAGGTATCTCTCCCACCGGGTGGGTAATCTATTGGTTTATAAGAGGGTATCCCATAGGCTTTAAAATAAAGTCCCATGCATTAACCCTCAAAACTTTTCCATCAGAACGACTATTCGTAAGACGGTAATCCTTTCAAAGGATGAACGCAGAGTTATGTTTTAGCAACCTTTGGAATAAGGTTCTACAAAGGTCCTCGGAATCACGGATTCCTAGGCCAGAAATAAAAACGCCGTTACGACTACACGTATGACATGATCATCCTAACAGGGTCTCATCTGAGCGGTGGAATTCGATCCAACGCAACGAGTCCTAAGTCTCGAAAATCAGAAAAAATCCACCTCCTAACTTAGTGTATACTCGAAAGCTCGGGTAGGAAGCTTTATTCTCACAAACCAATCCCAAATAAACCCAACAGGTTAGAAAGAACACAACACAAACAAATAACAAAAGCAAATAAATCACATATGCGACAAGCAAAATAGGTTTGGCTAGTCCCCAACAGAGTCGTCAGTTGTCGCTACTCGAAAAATGCATCGTGCAACGACGGGGAGGCGAAAAGATAGACAGAAGAATCGCCACCGAACTTTATTTATCCCATGAGGGGAAAGGAAAATATCGAGAAAACCTTAGGAAAGAAATGGATAAGATGGTCTCGTAACCATGAACGGGTTCGGAAGCCGGTTATGAGAGGGGAAGGTACTAGCACCCCTCGCATCTATCGTACTCGATGGGAACCATTTGTTTGTCGACGTGTGAATTTATTTGCTTAAATATTATGCTATAAAAGAGTGTTCCACGGGGTAAAAGAAGGGTTAGAAATAGGAGGGAGAGAAGTAACGAGGAAAAAGAGAGAAAGAACAGACTCGGTAGGACTTCGCGGTCCTAGGCCTACGTATTCTCAAAAGGTATGAGAAAGTCAGAGTCGACGTAGTTTGGGGAACTACAGATATAAGGGGGAATGTGTTCGGCAAGGATTGTGGCCCTTGTGCCTACGTATCTTTACTTACAAGAAGTAAAGAATCAGAGCAGCTGTAGTTTGGCCTATGGTTTGCGGGGATGTTCTGGTAGACGATGCTATCATGCACATTCTAGCAGTTTAGGTGTTTTGCTGCTCGCATGTGAGGAGACTTAAGCGTTACCTGTTTGCGGTAGAACGGGCATATCATATCCTTTTTGAAATGATTAGGTTTTCGCCATGCAAGGCAAGATGTCACATTTGATTTATGAGATTGTTTTTTAGGGGAGAGATAGGTCCTCGGATAGTAACCCTTTGCGGGTAGTACCCAATTCTTTATCTCAAAGTTGTTTGTTATGAAATGGTGTGGCGAACGTAGCGCCTTCGTATTGAAAGACGATTATCACGACGATCTACACTACAGTGAATATCCTGATACTCGAAGAGGAAGAAGACTACACTCAATCCTCTCTCTTTAATTCAATACAAAGAGACCTTCATTCTCTTATTAAAGATGTTTTTGGTTTTGAATGGTAAGTGCTTTTGCGACTGTAAACCCTACGGTAAATGTTAGCACTCGAGATAGGAGAAGGCCTACGCCTAACCACTCCACGACTATTGAAGTTTTTGTTAGGAAAAGAGTCTGAAAATGCACTTGGTACAGGACCAAGGTTTTTAGGTGGGAAAGGTTTCGGAAAGGAGTTGTGAAAGGAGAGGTGGTGGAAGAAATCGCGTCTTCGTATTGAAAGACGAGTGTCTAAACCACTCACACTACAGTGAGCATCTCGACACTCGGAAAGGAAGAAGTCTACACTCAATCCTCTCTCTTTAATTCAATACAAAGAGAATTTATTTTTAAGATGTTTTGACATTCTACTCGGTACGAGGCCGAGGTTTTTAGGAGGAGTGGTTTGAAAAAGTACTCGGTACGGGGTCGAGGTTTTTAGGATGAAAAGGTGTGAAGAATACAAGCGTCTTCATATTGAAAGACGAGTATCAAGACCACCCACACTAAAGTGAATATCCCGACACTCGGAGAGGAAGAAAGTCTATACTTAATCCCCTCTTTTAGTTCAATATGAATATAACTCGATTCCTTTATTGGAGATGTTTTTGAGAACCTGCAAAGAGATGAAAAATAGAGATAGATATATACAGGATACAGATAAATAAACAGTCCACCAATTAGGATTTTATGGTTTGATACTTATTAAGTGTTTTAAAAGAATGTACAAGTTAGTTGAATATTTACAGGATAATAATAATATATAGAATATATAATATGTACAAGAATGTAAATGACTGAAAAATAAAGCAATTAATATTTGACAGAAATTAAAGCAGTTGTATATTGGTTAGTGTATCGAATCGGGGCACAAAAGAATGGGATCTCGTCTTAACCACAAACAAAATGTCGATTAATTGAAGGTAGCCTATCGCGATCCCAAAGTAAGGAAGATGACTCAAATGGTCATCCCCCATAGATTTGAAATCGGGAAGGTTATCGACTTCAAAAATCTGACGCTTGCGGATAAAAAGACTTCATTGATCCACAAGTTAAAAATAAAATCGAATCGGAATAAGAAATAAGAAAGAAAAGAGGTGGTCTCGAATCCTTTGTTTCACTTCAATAATTTGATGGCTAAACGATGGAAATCTCTTCATCGACCAAAAAGAGAGAAATGGGACAAAATGCCCAATAACAAAAGAGAAATGGGATCAACTTCTAAAGAATTAATAAACCAAAACTCTAAAAGAAAACTAACATATTAATTATTATGAAAATAATATTATAGAAAATAGAAATGAAAAAAGCTTATAAATTTCTAAAAGAAGAATTAATAAACTATTAAGAAAATATAATAAAAATATTAATATATAATTTTTACAAGAAACTAAATAAATTACATTTTATTTTAAAACCAAAACAGAGGGGGTTGTATCCAAAAATCTGGGTGTATTCCAAATAGGTGGAATCATTGTGGGCTTCGGACCCACTCATCCATGACATACGGACAACAACGGCTAGAAGAGGGGTGTAAAGATCCAGAATCAAATGGAAATAAAAACATATATAAAAAAAGAAAAAGAATAGTAAAAGAAATAAATAAATAAAAAGAAAAAGACGAAGACCATTGTCTTCTCTCACTCAAAACGCTCTCTCACCGTTTTGATTCTATCTCTCCTCGAACCCTTCTCAACCTCTCCGTATCACTTTTCCTCCCGTCTCACTCCATCTCTCTGTCTGATTTTTTATTTTCTAGTTTGATGTTTTGGGGTTGTGAAGAATTTGACGGAATAGGTGATTTTGGAACGGTTGAGGAGAAGATTTGACGTGGGTTTCTATTTTGGTTGTTGGTTAGTGACGAAAATGGTGTTTCAATGGCGGAGAAGATGGGTGGCGATTTGTTGTGGAGTTGTGAGATTTTTTCGGAGGGGAAAGTTTGAGGGATGAGAGCGAATCTGGGTTGAGTTGTTGAAGATCATGTTCGAAGGTTATTGAAGGAAATCTCTGGGTTTCAGGTTTCATATTTGGGCTGTTGGAGTGGTGGGTTTGGAAGGAGGTTCATGCGGTCGGAAAGTATGGTTATTGTGTAGTGTTGTGACTTAGCATTGGCTGTTTTGTTTTTGTATTTTAAAATGGAGGAGAGTTGAGGTTGTTGTTATAATGATTCGTGGAGGTAGCGGGACTGAGTTGCAGCGTGAACCGCAAAGCTTCAGCGTGTGGTTATTGTAGGTAACATTGCCATATTGTGAAGGATTTTGTTGTTATTTCATGGCTGTTGATGGGAAGACGAAAATCTGGAGTTTTTCGGATATGTTGGATGGTCAATGGTATGGCGGCTGGGTTTGATTTGGATTTTCGCGAGCTGTGTATACGGTGTTGGAAGGTTCGGTTTTGTGTTAAAGAATGGGTCGTTAATGGAGGTTGTGGATGTTTGTTAAATGGAGGTTTGTTGAGATGATGAAGATGTGAGGAAACTGATGAGTGGCGGCTGCAGAGTGCCCTCTAGGTTTAGGGTTGATCCTTTGGATTAGGGTTAGGTATTCTAATGGCTAGGGTTGTCTGAAGCTGGGAGATGGTGAATAGTGGCTTTACATATAACATCCCTAGCTTGTGAGTCAGTTTCTCCGTTATCAACAAGGAGTGAATTGGTATTCTGGAAAAAAACAACGTCTGGGGTTGTACGGATTCTTCTGCCAAAGTTTTGTCGTTTTCAACTCTCTCTACTTTTTTTTGCCGGTTTCAAATCCTTTGTGGTCCCCAGCTGATAGCTACGTAACAATGTCCCCCTTCTTTTTTCTTTCTTTGAAATTCTTTGTTTTTGCGATTGGCCTCAAAGTAACTTTACTACAGGCTGCAGATTATTGCGTATGGCATGTATTTATTGCTGCAAAAGTTGTACGTACTTGCTGCTTCTGGAGGTGTTGCGTTCGCGCGAGGCTGGTGCGTGAAGGATTCTAATTCAGTATTATACAGGTGAATGATAGCTTAGAGACTTAGTGGTAGCTACGGATGGAGTTGACAAAATCAATCTTTAATTTACCCATGTGCTTGCTATTTCTTTATTATTATTTCTTTGCAGCTGTTAATAAAGAAAGAATAAACTGGGCTTGCAGTGTGATTTTTCTTTAATTTTGTGCTGCAAGGTGACTTTGCAGGTGGTGTGCGGGTTTATACGGTGCGTAGCAATTTCATGATGGTTTTGATTTACAAGCGACTGGCTGAGACGTTTTACGAACCAGACTGAAACCAAATCCTGCCATACTTGCGTCTAGCTGAAGTACCGACAACCACTTTATTGAGAAGAACAAAGGCGTTGAATAACCGGAACACAGAGTTGCCAATTTCCTTTGAAGCCGGTGTTGGAACAAGTATCAAATTGATGCTTCTGCCTGCACTGAAAGTGGTAACATGTTTTTTCAACAATGTTCCAAACATCTCTAGATCACCACCCCAACAACATTTGTATTTCCAACATCAACAACAACTTTGAAGATATTTGTAATTCTGGAATGTGTTGGCAGCTAAATGAAACATTTTTTTGAAGCAGGATATGAGCTGTTATGGAATTGGTTGGAATTTTCGGTTTTACGGGTGAATGCTTTGTGGTTCTAAATATTTACAAATCCTATTGTAAATTGTAGCATAAACCTCTAGAAATTCAAAGGGTCCTACCACGTCAACATTCTGAGCCATGTAAGTTTCACATCATATCCTCATTTCTCTTCATTCAAAATTGATAAAATGAGGGCTTTGATTATTTTCTGCATATTGTCGTTTTCCCTGCATTGTTCTAGTATGTATGCGGTGCATACTTGTGAGGAATTATATTATGTTGTGGATACTTTCAGGGTTCTGTCCATATGGTAATTTAGATGTGAACTCTGTTATTGAAATCCTTTGTGAAGTCGTAGCTCATGATTATGGAAATTGCATTGTAATGGCTGAAATCATGTTGAGATTGTGTCTTGAAATCTTGACTTTGGAAGTTTGTCCACTTTTCTAATTGAAAATTTCCTCACTGCATTTTGTTTCATGTGTACATGGGAGAGGACAATGATTGGCTTGATAGAGCAGCTCTTCATGGAATGGCAAACTCAGCATCACAGACTACTTTGAAGGGCAAAGACGATGTAATTATGGTGGGTGTGTGAATCATACTATCATGATTGCTGTAAGATGTTGTGTAGGTCCTGTAAGATTTTCGTGGCTGCTAACACTTATGATACCCTTGACATGTAGGTTTAAAAGATGATTTTTCTTCTATTTCTTCACTTTGTGCAGAACATTTTCAGATGCGGTTGCGCTTCTGAACTTAGGGAGTGCTTGGCGGAGGCTACTGGCAAAAGGGGGATAAAGCACGCCGGCCAATAGATATTCGGTGCGGAAGGCACGCCGAAGATCAAAGGGTGATAAGGACCGAAACAAATTCTTCACCGGGGATCCATTTTCTCTTTGGCTTATCGAAATACATCCATCTTTAGTGATTGCCTTGTCATGATAGAGTTTTTTCTTGGTCAAATTGAAAATGTAATCCATTTGATAGCTTCACAATTAACAGTAATGTTGTAGCATATGAAGTTTCATGTAGGGAATGTTCAAGTTGTGTTGTGACGGCATGGTTTGTATGCTGAAAAAAAATGTAGATTGTAGAAGTGTGTATGTATACATTGCTTGGGTTCATTTAATGAAATAGGTGTCATTCTCATGTTCAACTTGGTTATTATTTGCTGCTGCAAGATGTGATTTGCTTGCTTATCAGGGTGTGGGCTTTGTAGCAATTTTTGAAGGTTTTAGTGTCAAATGGACCCATTTTTATATTTTTTTGTAATTCAAATGGGCTTAAAATAAACTCTTACTATCCATTGTTGATTTGAAATTGATTTATCTTGAATGTCACTTGGTTTATGATTAATACTTGACATTCCTAGACAACATTGTGCTTGTTCATGGATGGAAGTAGAAACAAAAGTCGCCTGCACCACAACATCATTCCTGAACCTCTGAAAATAACTTGAAGATGATGAAAGCATTATGAATCAACTAAATCATGTCTTAAAAATCAAACTTGAACAGTGGGACCAAAATAAACCCATGTTGAACTTTTCCATTCGAACCAAACTCTTCACTATTGGTCAAATGAACCTCCCTTGAAAATGAATTGAACCCTGATGATCTTTAATCATGAAACACCTGACTTTGCCATAGCCTGATGAGTTGAGAACAAGTAAAAATACTTGTTTGACCAAGATGAGGTCAAACTTCACTTGAATTCCAACCATTACTACCCTTGACTTGATCACTTTGCTTGACAACTTGATTTTGACACAGAAATCCTAATTCGAACCTCGACCACACAATACCTGAATTAGTGCATCCTGAAAGCAACATATTTTTGGATTTTCTGAACGATGGTTAGTGCGTAAATGTACAGATGGAGGATACATACATGGGTAGGACAAATTTGGAGTATGACAATTGCGAGATCCTATTGAGTCCCCTCTTGATTTTCCCTTTTTATTTATGTGTTCCCTTAGAAATTAAGCTTTAGATATACACACCCTTTCATTAAACGGAAAGAGTGGATCTCGTTGAGTACAACGGACGCGAGGGGTGCTAGAATCTTCCTCTTGCATAATTGACTCCCGAACCTTAAATTTGGTTGCGAGACCATGTTCTTTTCCCTTTTGAGGTTTTCTCAATGTTTTCCTTTCCTCATTGGGATAAATAAAGTTTGATGGTGACCATGTATCTTCGTTGGTTGTTTTTTTGCGGTAGCGACAGAATCCAGCTAATGTTACCTCTATGTCCCAAATATGTTTGACAATATGTTCTGGATACAGAGGCAGTAGTGACAAGTCTATAGAGCCTCATCCAAAGGGCTTTGGCTCACCATCGGGAGGTGGCACTGGCTCAGGAGCATCAATAGTAGGAGGTGGCACTGACTCTAAAGCACCATCTATTAGAGGTGACACGTGTGCCTTCGGCACCACTGGTGACTCTGGTACCTCTGAAGCCGAAATAGGTTAAATCTATAACCCGCGGGAGGATGGAAGAAATGATGCATCGGTAGGTGAAACCCATCTCCTACGGGAAAAAGATGATGAAGAAGCAAGAGGAAAAGGATGAGCCCTAAAAGTAGACGCCTCTACATGGGCAGAGGGAACAAGAGCCTCCGAAACATGACTTTTCTCCCGCCCCACTGATGCATGTTGTGAAATCCTCCCGTACCCTAGTCTATTGTGTCTATCAGCCATAATTCCTCTAAGTAAAAGTAAATCAAATAATTAGTGCAAGCAAGCAACACTAAAAGCAAGAAGAAGAAAATAAAGTGAGAATTTTCGGAGATGAATCTCCGATTAATGGGAAACTAAACATTGAAAAAATTCCAGAGATGCATCTCCAAAATTTTCTGCAACAACTCAGGTGTGTCAATGTCGGCAATGCATAAATCTCAACACAAACGATAATGGTTTGATCATCATTTTCAGCCAACAAACACATTTTACACTATGTCTAAATTATCTTTCATACAATTTATACTCATTTCTTATCTTAATCACCAATTTCTACTCATTTACACAAAAACTTTAAAACTTTTCAAAAAAATCAAAAAGCTTACAAATTTAGAGTTTACCTCACACTTAGATGATGTATTTGATGTACTTGGTGTTGATTGAATAGCCTCTGAGCTTTGTTTTTTATTTGGGATTTGGTAGTTGGGAAAAAATTCGAGAGTTTTTTATGAACTTTTGAGTTTTTTTTAGAAATGAGGAAGGAGAAGAGTTTGGTGTGATATAAGGTTCAACACCTTCCAAAGATGCATCTCTGAAATTTTTTAACGTTAAGTCAGAATTTGGTGCATCAGAAGATAATTCTCAGGATTCTAGGAGCATTTAAATATTTTCACATGGTACCTAAGTAAGATATTGGATGCATTAAGAAATCCTCAACTTTTAATGGATTTTGTATCATTGGACTCAACTCTTGGATCCAGCCCGAATAGGGATATATATATATATATATATATATATATATATATATATATATATATATATATATATATATATATATATATATATATATATATATATATATATATATATATATATATATATATATATATATATATATATATATATATATATATATATATATATATATATATATATATATATAGAGAGAGAGAGAGAGAGAGAGAGAGAGAGAGGATGTATCCTATGAGAATGCTATTTTTATGTGAGAACATGATAATGAATCTGAACCATTAGGTTTTAAGATAAACGGTGGAGATTATGTGTCATATTTTTTCCCTTTCCTCCATCATTTATTTTAATAATGGAGGAGTGAGAAAAAAATGACACATAATCTCCACCATTTATTTTAAAATCTAATGGGTCAGATTTATTCTCATGTTCTCACATAAAAATGACATTTTCGTAGGATATGTCACACACACACACACACACACAACCACACACACACACACACACACACACACACACACACACACACACACACACACACACACACACACACACACACACACACACACACACACACACACACACACACACACACACACATATATATAATATATATATATATATATGTATATATATATATATATATATATATATATATATATATATATATATATATATATATATATATATATATATATATATATATATATATATATATATATATATATATATATGGAGCATATCAAATGAGAGTGATTTTAAATGAGAGATGAGAGGAACAAATAACAACCATTAGATCATGATTAAACTTATTCATTAATGTGACTATTAATTTCTCTCATTAATTTGCATTACATCTCTCTTATTAATTTAATCTAATGGTTGTTGTTTGTTTCTCTCATCTCTCATTTAAAATCACTCTCATTTGATATGCTCCATATATATATATATATATATATATATATATATATATATATATATATATATATATATATATATATATATATATATATATATATATATATATATATATATATATATATATATATATATATATATATATATATATATATATATATATATATATATATATATATATATATATATATATATATATATATATATATATATATATATATATATATATATATATATATATATATATATATATATATATATATATATATATATATATATATATATATATATATAATTTCTTAATTCCCCTTATATGTTGCTTAGGCACCACGTGAAAAGAATTAAGTGCTTCCAGATTTCGGATATGCATCTTCGGACGCACTCAATTTCGACGTAATTTTAAAATTTTTTGGAGATGCATATCCGGAAGGTATTCGGCCTTATATCGCATCAGACCCTTCTCCTTCTTCATTTCTAAAAAAAACTCAAAATTTTATCATAAACTCTCTAAAGTATTTTTCAATCAACCAAATCCCAAATCAAACAACAAAGCTCAGATGTTATTCAATCAACACCAAGTGCATAAGATATATCATCAAAGTCTAAGGTAAACTCCTCATTTGTAAGCTTTTTAATTTTTTGAAAAGTTTTAGAGTTTTTGGTAAACGAGTAGAGATTGATGATTAAGATAAGAAATGAATAGAAATTGCATGAATAGTGGTTTAGGCATAGTGTAAGACATGTTTATTGGCTAAAAATGTTTATCAAAATAATATTTTTTGTGTTGAGATGTCTGCATTGCCACTGTAATACCCTAACTTTTACCCATAAGGTCCCACATATCATTTGCATCTCATTCCACAAATAAGATCGCAAGCTTTGATTCTTTTGTTTTTCTCTATATATTTTTTCTTGAGAGAGATCACCAGACACTCCTGGTTTCTTGTTTGTTTGATATTTGTTTATGTTTATGTTTACTAACTGATCTGACCTGATCAGAAGGGGACCAAGGACTTGCCACACGCCGTTAATCTGTTGCCTGTTCACCGGTGTTGAAAAGGAGATGTGGGGTGTGCCTGCAAGACACTCCGATGCCAAAGTAAGAGTTTGGACAGAGTGACAACAAATACAGAAAAGGGGTAAGAAGAGAATACCTGACCCTCTTGGAGAAGAGGGTATTTATAGAGAGACCCCAGCGCAGGGCCAACGGTCATTTGAGTTGGGCTGGATGGTTAGGCCCAACCCAAGTGACTGCTAGGGCTTACGCGACGTAGTGAAGACCAGAACATGGTCTTCGCCCTAGTTCAACTGCTCCGTGAACTCCGAAAAGTGGGTTGACCTGCTCTTTCGGAGGCGGGCAGTTGGTGGATGACGTGTCCCCGCAGAGGGGAGCACGTGGAGAACATGTGAGGGACACGTTGTTCTGCTCGACGAGGGAGGAGTTTTGCCCGCGAAGGGTCGTTGCCTGCCCGGCGGGGACCCTGTGCTCGACGACTGTGGCCCAAGCTGGATTGGGCTTGACATAATATCATTGGGCTGGGTCTGCCCGGTCACGTCGGGGCCCAGGCCAGAACACTAACCATTATTTGAAATCCAAAAAAAAATGCTTGTTTTTCCTTTACTAACTTTTTCAGGAAGAATTTGGATCAAGGATATCAAATACCAGTCCCTCAGCTCAATTGAATTTCATCTTAACAAAGTCAAAGTTGATCTACAAATAATTCAGAATCATCTGATTAAGGGTTTCCAAGATTTAATTAATAATTATTCAAGAGACTGCAAGTTTCATGTGTTTATTTCCATGCCTTCTTTGATGAGCAAAAAGAATCGAGACAGAGCCAAGACAGTACATCAAAAAGAAAATATTTACAATTTTTACATGTGGTAATCGATTACGAGTAATAGGGTAATCGATTATCCAGTCCGTTTTTTTGTGAAAATTTTCCAAATTCAAATTCTGCAGCATTTTGGCACCAATTTTCAAATATTTCATCATAAGAATATTCTAGATCACTTTATTTAATTCTCATAATTCATCATAATTAATTCCCACCATACACCTTCACTAATCACCACTTGATCTTGATTTTGCCTCCAAATTTAAATTCCAAGCCTAATTTTGTTCCAAAATAAACTCCAATTCACCAAAATTTCCAAGCCTAAATCCTATAAATAGAGACCTCATTTCATTCATTTCACAAGCTTAGATAGTCAAATTTACCTTGCTAAAATTTCTCTCAATTTCCTTCAACTACCAAATTCATCAAAGCTCTTTCTTCTTTTGAAAGTTAGTAAGTTCATCATTAGAACTTACTAATCTTTGAGCTAAAACCTTCATTCATTCAATTTTTTATCATCAATTTCTGTAGATCAAGCCTTTGGAGTGTGGTTTTTGGATTTTATTTGAATAATTTTCATATTTGAAGTGGTAAACTTTTGATCCACCATTGTTGTGTTTGATTCATCCTTCACAATGTGATATATAGTTGATTCTTGTTGCTTGATCTTTGGATCTTGCAATGTGTGTTCCATTGGTGTTATTTGCTATTGTTTGACTTAAATTTTTGTTTACAATTGCATCCTTGATCATTAGGTGTTTGAAGAAATGATTAATCAAGTTTTTGCACATTTTTAAACTGTTTTGTTGCTGTTTTAACAGTGGTAATCGATTCCCATCATTAGGGTAATCGATTACCCAATGTTTATTTTATATTTTTGGCTTTGTTTTGGGACTGTTTTGGTTCTTTTCTCTTCCTCTTCCTTTTCCCTTTGGTTTTTGCTTTGAATTACACTTTTAAAAGTCCAATTTCTCTTTAAATTCATTGGACTTAGGGTGTAGATGAAGTTGAATAAACATTCACTAATTCAAATCTATGTTTAAAGTGAATTGTTCAATTCATTTTAGGTGTTTTGAGTTGATGATATGTTTAGTGTTTTAATCCACCAAGATGAGTGAATGAACTTGAAATTATAGTTCAATTTGGCTTTCCCTTTCCTCTTCTCTTTTTTCTTTTGATCGATGAAAATCTTCGATATCATTGGAACTTATTTTAAGTTCTTGATGAAGATGAGATCATTACCACTTTTCTTTTCGTGCGGTATTGCTTTCGGAAAGTGATATACATATCGATTCTCTAGAATGCATTAGCACTAACATTGTTATTGAGCAGCCTCAGATAGTCGTAGTTTCTACATAAACCCGATTACGACTGCTTAATATAGCGCTAACTTGTCCCGTATCAGAAAATGATCATTTGTGGCTCAAACTTATGTTTGAAAGTCCAAGTATGGTTGATTATCTATCTTAGGTCCATTACTTATGAAACTTGTTGTTCAAAACACTAATAAAGGATTAAACCTCTAAAAAAATTGGTGCTCTCAATTTTTTGGTTATGCTTATGGATGGACTTAGACCTTGGACCTCTTGGATTATTAGACCATTGGACTTAGAATTAGGACTATTTCCCTATGCTTGGAGTATTATGGATCTTTGACTTTATTTGGCTTGTTCATTTGTTTATGCTTCAAGACGGATGAAATTCTTATTTCTTTTGCTATGAAGTATGCTACAATTCGGTTAGATCTTTTTTATCTCTAAATTTTTACTTTATGCTTTATGATAGTCACTTTATCTCCTCCCCTTCTTAAATTTTCAAAGATTCTCCCTTTTTCAAAACCTTCTTGTTTTCAAAACTTAAACCTCTTTCATAAAAAACCTTGACTTTTGTCAAGTGATTTTCAAACTTTGTTTTCCTTAATAATTGTCAATCAATTTTAATCATACTTTGACAAATTTCAAAAAGACATAAAAAACACTCACCTCATTTAAACCTTTTTGTGCCTTTGTGCATTTTTTATTTTAAAACTTTTTATAAAGTTTAAACATGAGTCGTTTTCATAGTTGAGATGTAATTTTCCTATTCCTCATAGTATTTAAGATGTTGACATTTTCCACTTAGATGTTGAGTGATAGACTTGTTGATTTTAATCCAAGCAAAATCCTCCATCTTTAGGTGATGCAAATGTTGTCTTATACTTGTGGGTGACTAGTCATAGTTTTCTCGGTAAAATGATGATTTGTCTTTACATTTAAAAATCAATCAAAACAAACCATTTTGGTCATTTGTACCATGGACTACGAGGTTTTGATCTTATATTACACTTTGTGGGTACGTAGGCATGAGGCAATAAGTCTCTTCAAGCATAAAAATCTTAAAAATATTTCTCTTTTCACCTCCCCAATCTCATTTCAAACAAACCTTTTCAAACCAAAAAGTGTAGATATTTCAAAGGGTTCCTATGGAGTACTATATATGTTTTGGATGCTAACACCTTTCCTCAGCGTAACCAAACCCCTTACCCAGTATCTGTTATTTGTTATTGTTTTAGAACTTATTTAGGTTTTGTTCGCTCTTTTTCTTTTCCTTTTGGATAAAATAAAAGTGCGGTGGCGACTCTTGTATTTTTGAGTTAAATTAATCAATTACTTACACTCACAAATTTCCTCATTACAGCCGCTATTGACGCACCTGAGTTGTTGTAGAAAATTTCGCAGATGCATCTATGGAATTTTTCAACGTTTAAGTTTCCTAGTATCCAGAGATGCATCTCCGGAAATTCTCGGTCTGTTTGTTTTTTATTTTCTTACTTGTAGTTTTGCTTGCTTGCATTAATTGTCTGGTTTACTTTTACTTACAAGCATTATGGTTGATAGACACGATAGACTGAGGCACAAGAGGATTGCACAAAATAAATGGTGTGGCGGGAGTCGATGTGTGGTGTTTGCTACATCTTCTGATCAAGGGGAACTTCTAGATCATAAGAGGATTACTAAAGACGAGGCACTTAAGATGATGACTATCTGGGAGTTGACCCCGCGAATGCGGTGGAGGAGTTGGATAAAACCAGAGGGATCATGCTATGTTTAAATTCTGAAAATGTATACACATATGAGATTGTTAGATCATAGTAGGTTGTAGAAGATGACGAGCATGTGGGGATTTAAAGAGCGTATGCTATGTGGTGGAAAACAAAGTAGGTCGCCGACAACATCACACTACTGACGATAATATTTATTGGTCTTTTAATGTTTATGTGTCATTTTTATTTCATCTTTACAATGCCATTAATGATGATTCATGTGTTCCAAATTTTTCATACTTGGATCCTTGAGCACGTCCCAGACATCTTCGGCTGAGCGAGTGAACTGACTTACACTGAGGGTATGCCGCGTGCCAATTCATTTTCCCCGTTCATAGAGAACCAGGCGATAGAGTCATTCAGAGTGACATACACTTCAACAGCTATGTGGATCACTGTGAGACACGACCATTTGATTAGATAGTGATATACTCAGGATGGTTTGCTTGTGGATCACGTCTCACTGATTCTCATCTGCCTGAGTGCATGATGCAGCAGTTTGGATACACTCAGGTCATTCTCAAACACGATGTTGTCTCTGTTCCTCCTATTTTGACATGTAGACAAATGGATACCATGTTTGATGATTATTAGAGTCATCTAGTACAGGAGGAGGCACAAAGTACCATAGTTAAGAGTGACTGGAGCTACATTGATGGGTACATCAGGTGGTTCTTCAGGGTGTCACATTCATATATAGCGCATGTTGCTCCAGAAGATTCGCCGAGGCCAGCTCATCAAGAGATACTAAAGGGAGAGCAAACACAGTTAGATCATCTTGAGGATGTCTTGTCTAGATGTCGTCACATAACAGAGATTTTGCAGGCAGACATTGACAGAGGTATCTTCCCTGATGGGTCTGATGTATGGGTGACAATAAAATCTATTAAGACAATATTCATCCAATTCACACAATAATTTATCCATCAAATTCATCCACCAAACATAAATTTATTTAATGGATTGAATCCAATCCATCCATTTGATCATATGAATGGATCCAATCCATCCACCTCATTTTATAAATCCAATGGATCATTTTTTAAATTTTATAAAAAAGTTTTTTAATTTTTTATGTATTTTTTACAGTAGTTTTTTTTTAAAATTTAACAGTTCTTTTATTGAAAAATTTTCTGTCTTGAATAATTTTATTTTTAAAATTATATATATATATATATATATATATATATATATATATATATATATATATATATATATATATATATATATATATATATATATATATATATATATATATATATATATATATATATATATATATATATATATATATATATATATATATATATATATATATATATATATATATATATATATATATATATATATATATATATATATATATATATATATATATATATATATATATAGATATATAGATAGATAGATAGAGAGAGAGAGAGAGAGAGAGAGAGAGAGAGAGAGAGAGAGAGAGAGAGAGAGGAGGATAGTTCAAACAATGGTTTATTTTTATGAATTCATCAAAGAATGATTATCCCTTGATAATTGTTGCACCCCAAAATTTGTCCAACCTTTTCTAACCTAGGTTTATGTTTCAACTGCATAGTCATTTGCATTGTCATCATGTACATAGTGTATTCATCTGCATTGCATAGCATAGGCAGGCTATCTTAATCAGGGGATCAAGTGCTATTCTTATCTCAAGAGGCATATCCAAGGGTTTCATTCATATTCAAGACTACTCAGGTCATCAGAGAAGAATTTGAGCTTTGAAGAGCTGACAGGTTGATCAGTGAATTCTCTCCTATCTTGAGGTTATTTGGGGATCAGCAGAGGAAGTGTGAGCTATGAGCCAAGAGGATGAGGTGTGTATGGATGTTATGAAGAGCCTAGATGATCATTTTTGAGGAGGAACCAAGTCATTGGAATGATTGCAAGAGCCTCAGTTAAAGTCAGTCAACTAGGGTCAACACCATGTCAACACTAGGTCAAAGAAGTGTTTTGAAGGGCATCAAGAATCATTTGAAGAATGTGGGATTCATTATTTGCTATATGAATATGGATATGATGTTGTGCTAAAGAAAAATCAAGAGGAGTCAAGGAGAAGTGGAGTTACTAAATTAGGGTTTCAGTGTAAAATCCCCTGATTTAGGTCAAACTTCCAAGCAGTGTAACTCAAGATGCAAGCTTCATATGAATTCTTGGTCCATATAAAACTTGTAGAGAATCTTCATAGCTTTAATTTTAGTGGTGGAAGTCATCAATATTATTTATAGAACTCAAGTTATAGCTCTTGCAAGTTACAGGTCATCTGAGGGCACTGAAATTTGTCTGTGAAAGTTGTCTGTCTTCCAAGCAACTTTTGACCTTCAAGGATATTTCAAATGAACTTCTGGCAAACATGAGAGTTGTTCCTTATTGTCTTAGCTTTCTAGTAAGGTATGGTATACCTTCATATGATTTGTGGAACTCTACTTATGGTCTTGGCAAGCAAAGGGTATTTTGGTCATCTGAGGATTATAGGTCATTCTTAGCCTATGCCTAAAACTCATACAAGGGAGCTTCAAATGGAAAACTTCACAACATAAAAGTTTCTCAAAATGTCATTTTAAGTCTAGAAAAGAAGTCATGAAAGTTTGGAAATGCATAGAACAAGACTTGACCAAAGTTGGTGGAAAATGACCTAAAAAAGGCATATAAGTTGAAAAAGTTGAAATAAAAAATTGGTTTGAGAGATCTACAAATACAAAATGGGTCATCCAATATACCAAATTGATTCCAAACATCATTTTAGAGACATTGGTTCAGCCACTTTTTTGAGTTAGGGGTTAAATTTTGGACTTGCTTTGTATTTTTGTCACTTGCATAATAAGGCAAGTATGGAAAACTTGGCATAAGTGAAATTTCAAGGCAAGGAGATTGGTTTTTTCACACATACCATTTCTATAACTCATGAGAAGAGATTTTGACACAAGTTTGGAAGGGTGTATGCATAAGATATGAGATGGTTCAAAGTATCATTAAGTGAGATTTTCATGAACTTTCCACCACATTCTACACTTTCCTAGATCAATCTAGAAACTTCTAGATCTGCCTATCCTCATCTATATAATGAACTGAATCTATTGGTTCAAGGGGTTGGTGAAAAGAGGGAGAGAAAAGAGAGAATTCCATTGTTGCTTCTATTGTAAGAAAGTGTGAAATTCACTAATCTACATCAATTCAGATCATTCTTTTTCTTCATCCATCATCCATTGAAGATTGTGAGTGGGAACAAACAAGCTTAGAGGTGCATCAATGGAGGATTGAAGCTCTAAGATTGAAATTGCAAAGGTCCATCTCAGATTCGAATCTCACAATCCAAGCACTCATCATTACCATTTTTGCAAACAGAAACCCTAGCATCATCTAAAGATCATTGGTGAGAGCTTGCAAGTGTTGAATCGAGCTCTTTCTCATCTGTTCCAACAAGAATAGCAGGTTGGTGATTTCTCCTATATCTCCCTAATTAGGTGTTGCTAGGTTAGATCATTGGTATAAGATTGTTAGGGTTAGGTAGATGAGCATATACCCCATCTGTTATGGCCATTAGAGACAGTTTGATTCATGGTGATGAAACTTTCTTGATCAAGAACTCCTGAATTAGGGCAAGATAATGTTAGATTTTTGGCTCAGAATACTCAGCATAGTCCATAGATCGTTCTAGGGTAGTTTGAGCAAGTTTGATGATCGTGCACATCAGGTGCAATTCAGTGGTGTCCAAGACTTCCAGCTATTGAGCTTGATTATATGTTGAGTTTCAGCAAAATCCAAGTATAGGATCTTGTAGAGGGCTTTGAGTAGGCCAATTTTGGTTTTGAAATCGAAGGATTTGGTTGAGTGAGGAGGGAGAACTGAGCTGTGGAAGTTTGTGCATGGGAGAAGAAATTCTGAAAACCCTAGCTCCTCGTTGGGGACGATGACCCAGGGACGTTGGATTGTTTTCAAAGTTTGACTCATTAGCCTCATCAGACGGTCCAGATTTGAAGTTGACAAACGGAGGGAAACCTCCAAGTGGAACGCAGCGTTTCACTAATTGAAACGCGTGGGCTTTGGATCAGATTCATATCCCCACCCCCTTTTGATAGGCCCAATGGAAATACACTTGAGTTTGTTGCTTTTCGCACCGAGGGTTTAATCTTTTTCTTTTATTTTTCTTAATTCGTTTTCTGATGTGCGCTGGGCCTTGATGAAATGATATTCGCGCCCCCACTCCGTGGCCCAATGTGGAATTAGAACTAAGCGCCATTGCTACTGACACCCCCTCCCCTTTTAATTCATATTTTGTGATTTTACTTTCTTTTATATTTTTTAACACCTTTAAAAATTCATAAAAAATTGAAAATAGCTGGTTTTTCATTGGTTCTTTTTGTGGTAGGTCAATAATTCTGTCTAGAAAAATATTAAATAATAAAAATGGAACTTTATTTTGTTTTAATATTTTTCATGCATTTTTCTTGTAAATAGCATTTTATTAAGTTTAGTTTGATACTTAAATTTGTTGATTTTAGATCTCATAGTTCCCTTTAGCTTTAGGACTCATTCTTTTTAGGGTGATTAGTTTAGGACTTCAACTTGTACATAGTATTTAATTCATATTTTTAGAATTTAATCTTAGGTGATTTGATTAGGTGAGATTATAGTGTTGAAAATTAGGATTTTAAGTGAGATAGATTAGATTCTTTTAGGAATTTTCATTTGATTTTTGGGGTATGGGACTATAGGGGTTATGGATATAGGATAGATCCCTTAGAAAATATTAGGATTCCCCTACTGCTATTAGTATACTGCTGTATTTGATTGATCTGTGTGGTGTGCCCTCTTTAGGGTTATTATTTTGTCTGTGTGGGGTATTGGGTTTGTTTGGGACTTAGGGTTTGAGCTGGAGCCTGTGAAGATGAAGCCCATTTGAAGATCAGAGACTGAAGACCAACTTCCAGAGTTGATGAGGATTATCTCTTGCTGGCAGCTGTTGAAGTTTGTAGTATCTAGGAGTTAGGCAGAGCACTAGAGTAGACAACTTGATTCTCAAACATGGAAGGTCTTGATTGCCTCCATCCTTCTCTGTGATGCATAGTCTCTCTAAGACACTCACCCCCTTCCTTTGGAAGGCTTGGTGCTAATGTCTAAGGGATAGAACTCTTGAGAGAAATATTCTTTGTGTTGATAGCAGTATGTTTGCCACCCTTGGTGGTCAACTAATTGCTTAACACCCAGTTCACTCTTGTGATTGATTCCTCAGCTTGGAGGTTAGGACTTGAAGAAAAGCCATTGGGAGATTGAAGATAAAGACTGATGTCTGCTGGAAGCCTGAAGATGGTTGCTGATGCTGATGAAGACTGCTTTGTTGTTTAGCTTTTGCTGTTTTAATTTTGATGTATTGATTGAATTTCCCGGATTGTATTGTTTGCCGATTAACTTGCTGGGTTGAAAGTGAAGTCTGTTCACTTTTGCCTATTGTTTTCTAGGTTCGAGGTTGAGTGGGACTCCCTTGCCTCGCTTGTATTGTTGCATTCATGCATTTTACTGCTTTATTGTATATATCTGCTGTTTCTGTTTCCGTCTATTCCCTTAGGATCTCTGTTTCTCTCTGCGCAAGAGAGGAGCATGATAGACATTAGGAGTTAACCCATGCATGATAACATTAGGGTAGATTTTATTCCCCTTTTTCAACCCTAGGATTTTTAGAGTGTCATCTCTTCTTCCTTCAAAACAACAGAAAAACATTAATAAAGGTTATAACAAAGTGAATTCATTTCTTCCGTCAAAAGATTTGAACAAACATCAACCTTTTTGCAATAAGAAAACCCTTGTTTAAGGTGAGATTTTTCATAAAAGACACTTGAACAGTTTGTGTCGTGCGTAGCCCGAACTACGTTTGCTCTGATCTTCCATGCTGTGTGGAAGTACGTAGGCATAGGATGCGATATCCTAGCGAGCAACCTTCCCCACCTTCACCCGTAGTTAGGCGAACTACGTTGACTCTGATTTCTCGTTCCAGACGGGAATACGTAGGCATAAAGTGCGATACTTTGCCGAGTCATTTTTTCTTTTCTTTTCAGACCTCATCCTTTAGTTTAGATAGAAGTGTAATCCGTACAAACCAAGCAAGCGTGGATCCCATCGAGTACGATGGACGTGAGGGGTGCTAATACCTTCCCCTTGCGTAACCGACTCCCGAACCCAGGTTTTGGTTGCGATGACCATACCTTCCCCGTTTTTGCGAGGTTTACTTCGAGCGTTTCCTTTCCCTCCGTTGGGATAAATAACGCACGGTGGCGACTCTTCTGTCAGCCGGCGCCGATTTTCGCAGTAGCGACAGCTGGCGACTCTGCTGGGGATCCAACGTCCCCTGGCCGCTAAGGATTGCGATAGTCCTTATGCATTTGGGATCCAACGTCCCTTAAGAGAGTCAATCCTAGCGCTTGTTTTCCCGTCGAGGATTTTGTATGGATTTATATTTCTGACCTTTATTTTTCAGCATTATATATATTGATTATTATTGCTGTATTGTGGGGTGTGACGGGTGTTCTTTGATTGAGAGATAAGCTGGACCTGGGCTTGAGTGCACCTAGACTTAGAGTAGAGATTAGTGGGCGCGCACGTGCTTTGCATGTCCTAGTGTCCCGCGAAATCTACACTCAGACGAGGTTCTTATGGTTGGCCTCCTGTCCTGCCCTTTGGGTGGCTCGGGTTGCTGGTTAGTTGGATTGTCGACTCTGGGAACCGATCATTTGGAAGTTGGCTAAGTGAGGCCTCTTCAGGATTTGATGATGCCACTCCTTCTGGGAATCGTATCATCAACCCTGAAAGTCTGTGACGCCGACGACCGCATAGGATGCAATACCTTTGTCAGTTACTAGGACATCCACCTGTGAGAGGGTTTGGGGTTATGCAGGTAACTAGACCTTCAGATACCGGTTATTTCTTGATCAGAGATCCTGGGTATTTATGGATAGTTGTGAGGTCTATCAGATACCAGGTTTGAGGTCTGTCAGAGACCAGTCTGAGTTATGGTATGAGGTCTATCGGAGACCAGTTGGAGGTATGTTATGGGTCTATCAGAGACCAGTGTGGAGCTTTGTGTTGGGTCTATCTGAGACCAGGGTTGATGAGTATTGGAGGGTCTACCTGAGACTTTTGATATGGTTCAGGCTTCTTAGCTATAGCACTTGGTCCCCGTGGCATGTTGCTTGCATTGCATTGTTTGCATACTCATTATCATTGCATCCCATTAACGTGTGTCTGTGCTGCAGGTGCATTTGCATATCCCCCGGTTCTAGTGTCGGACTTCTGATTATTGATCATGGCGGGTTTGAGGATGACAGTTGCCTACAAGCTACCTATTCCTGATATTACTCCACTCCTGGGACTGATTGCTCTTGCTGATGAGGATGTTCGTAGAAGCTTCAGACAGAGTTACGGCCGGCTGTTGAGTTTGGTTCGCAGATCCACTGATGATGAGTTGAATGGGCTGTACACGCTGATGCAATTCTATGACCCAACTTTGAGATGTTTCACGTTTGCTGATTTCATTTTGGGGCCTACCATGGAGGAGTATGTGGAGTTTACTGAGCTGCCGGTGCAGAATGCAGTTCCCTTTATTCACTCTGCCGCTGAGCCCAAGTTGGAGGATCTAGCTAAAGCCTTGCATATGAATGCTTCTGAGTTGTTGATGACTTCTTGGCGAGGGGTTCCGGGTTTCTCTCTCCAGTTTCTGGTTAGTAAGGCTCAAGAGTACGCCAAGAATGGGTGTTGGGTGGTCTTCAACGCTATTTTGGCTCTATGCATTTATGGGACCGTGCTGTTTCCCAATTTCCCAAACTTCGTGGACATGGATGCATTTCATTTGTTTGCTGCTGGCAACCCAGTGCCTACACTGATAGGGGACTTTTACCATTCGATGCACTATAGAAATGAGAACAGGAGAGGCAAGAATGTCTCTTGTTGCGTGCCTTTACTGTCTATGTGGTTTAAGAGCCATCTTCCCCTGAAGGGACCTTTTGTGGACAGTGCAACCACATCTGACTGGCTAGAGCGTATGATGAGGTTGTCTTCTGAAGACATCGAGTGGTTTGATCGAGACTTGCTGGGGTCTGAGCTTATTTGCAGTTGTTCTGGGTATCCTAATGTTCCGTTGATAGGGAGAAATGGGTGTATCAACTACAACCCATCTCTGTTCGTCCGACAGTTCGGATATGCGCTGAAGAATCCGCCTCGGGAGGAAGAAGTACAGGAATCTCTGTACTTCACCGGTGATTTGAGTGGAAAGCTACTAGGCAAGCTTCGGCATGCCTGGACGCGTATTAACCGAAAGGGGAAACTGCTGTTGGGGAAGAATGATTGCCAGGCGTATGCACCCTACAAAGTTTGGATCCAGGAGAGAGCCAGACAGATATTGATGCCATTTCCAGCTGCTCCGGTCCCTGTTCATATTCCGGTGGAAGAGCCAGCAACTGTTTCTAGGGAGGCCTACGAGCAAGTTGTGAAGGAAAAGGAAGCCTTGCTGAAGATTAATGAAGAGTTAGAGAAGGAGCTAGCTCAGATGAGGAGTGAGAAGAATAAGGTCGTGCGTTCTTTCCAACAGCAGATCGAACTAGTAAACAAGCTAGGTGCTGAGTTGACTGAGGAGAAGAAAAAGCGCGAACGTCTGGGTCAAGAGTTCAGAAGCTCCCATGACATGTTGGAGGCAAAAAAGAAGGCACTGGACGCCGCTCACCGAGAAATCTCTTCTTGTAATAAGACATGGAATGCTACGCTGACCAACAATAAGAAGAGGGAAGATAAGTTGAAGCAGCAAATTTCTGACCTCGAGAAGCAGTTGAAGGCTAGCATTGAGAAGCATGAAGAAGAGGTAATGGCCAGATATAGTCTCCAGAATGCACTGAACAAGGCCATCGAAGGCAGGAACGAAGTTGTGTCTCAGAAGCGGAAGCTAGAGGATCGCTTCGGAGAAGGGGCATGGGAGGAAACCGCCGGTGACGTGCGACGTGTTCTCAAGAGAAGAAACCAGCTTGTCGAGGGTCTGCTTACCCAACCAGGTCATCCAGAGACCAAGAAGTTAATAGAAGAGTACCGAGATTATGGGAGTACTTGATCATTTCTTGTATTAACTTGTATGCTTTATTTGCATAAGTGCTGACCATCACCAGGATTGTTGGTTGAGGTCATGCCATCTTATTATACTCTCAGTGATATTGTATTCTTGGATTTCTCTGCAATATACGAGGTTTTCTTTGATTCGGCTCCAATCACTGTATTGCTAGCACTGTCACTGCACTGGCACCTTCACACTAGAATCGGGGAATGATAATCCCTAATGCACAGACACACATTGCATTTTGCATACATACTCATATTTGCATTGCAGGTTTGCGATTCGTGTATCTTATCTCCCGCATTTTTAATTCAGGTATTTTCAGGATTGCAGAAAAGCGGGTCCACCGTTACTCTACAAGGATCAACCAGAAGAAGATCATGGACAACGTGCAGAGTGAAATGCAAGAGATGCGTGACAGGATGGCCTTGCTCATGCAAATCATGGAGACTGTCGCCAAAGGATAAGAGCAGCTGCAGAATATGGTTCAACCGATATTCGCACGAGCTGAGAACAACGGGACACCGCATGGTGAGAACATTGTTGCTTCTCCCTGAGTTGTGAATCGTCAAAGTGCTGACGCTATTCCCATGACCGGTTTGAATGCTGGAGAAACTGGTCCTGTAGGTGGAGGCGGGAACGCCGGTAATATGAATGTCAATGCAGATACTGCTGGGGTATTTGTGGGCAATGTCAATCAGGGTTTCAATGGGGGTGTCTAGAATGTCGGAATGAATGGTATCAATGGTAACCAGGGCTTCAATGGTGTGAATATGGGGTATGGCAGCATGGCTGGCGCCAAGGCTGGGTTTGGTGGCTATGGTAATCTTGGATATGGAGCTGGCGCATACAACGCTCAAGAGATGGGTAATCTGAGGCATGACCCCAGGTACGTCCAAACAGGTCCGGGCCGTGATGCTGATTATGTTGGATATGATGCAGTACCTCGCTGGGAGGATCGCCAGGAGGATGTGTTCTCTGGTCAGAATGAGGGTTATGAAAGAGCCAGGGATGACAACCATCGGATGAGATTGCTAGAAGAGAAAGTGAATGGGTTGGCCATCCAGAATGCTTCTGGGTTGGATATGGCTAATATGGGGTTAGTCCCAGGGTTGAGGGTCCCGCTGAAGTTCAAAGCACCGTCGTTTGATAAGTACAAAGGAGATACATGCCCTAGGGTGCATGTGCGCGCGTTTTACCGACGTATGTCTGCCTATTCGGAGGATGAAAAGATGCTAATGCACTTTTTCCAGGATAGCCTGTCAGGGCCATCGCTGGAGTGGTACATGAGCTTGGAGCCTACTCAGATCAGGAGTTGGAAAGAGCTGGCAGAGGCTTTTGTTCGACATTATCAATATAACAGCGATCTCGCTCCTAACCGAGTTCAGTTGCAAAGCATGTCTCAGAAGTCTAGTGAGAGCTTTAAAGAATACGCCCAGAGATGGCGGGATTTGGCTGCTAGGGTGCACCCTCCAATGGTGGAGCGTGAAATGATGGATATGTTCATAGGAACCTTCTCTGGAATGTACTATGACCGTCTGCTCAATTTTTCGATGAGTACTTTCTCTGAGTTGATCTTGATGGGGGAGCGCATTGAAAACGGGGTGAAGATTGGTAAAATTCAAGCGGGTGAGTCCAGTTCCGCAGGAGGTAATAAGAAGACCTTTGGTGGTAAGAGGCAGGGCGATACCAATGCTGTATTCAATGCTCGACGAAAGAATAAAGGTCAGAACTGGCGTCAGCAGTCGCAGGTTGCAAGTGTAACCATTCCAGGGCCTTCTCAGCAGCAGAGACAACAACCACCGCAGCAGGCTCAGCAGCAGCCTAATAATAATCAGCGCAGACTTCAGAACCCACGACCGAGAAGAGTATTCGAGGTACCGCCGATATCATATGCATAACTCCTTCAAACTTTGTTGAAATTACAGCTGGTCGAGAAGAGGACCTTAGCACCACCAGCTGGCCAACCGCCAGTCGGATATGATGTTAATGAGCACTGTGACTTCCATTCGGGTGCACCAGGGCACAATATTGAGAATTGCCTAGCTTTCAAGCATAAAGTACAGGATTTGCTTGATAGTACAGCTATTAACTTCGGGAAGGAAGGTCCCAATATCACGCAGCAGCCAATGCCCAAGCATGGTGGGGCTGGGGCCAACGCAATCATGGTAGATGATGGGTTGAACTTAGTTTCAGAAGTGAGCGAGCTGAAAACCCCTTTGAGTTACGTAAAGCAGTGCTTGTTGAAAGGAGGAGTCTATCCCGGTTGCAGTGAAGAGTGTGATGACTGTTTGGTTCAACCTGAGGGCTGCGAGAAATTGAAAAGGGGAGTTCAAAGTTTGATTGATGAAGGAACTTTGCAGTTTGACAGGGCTGCGGGGCGGGAGAAGTCTGTTGAGACAGAATCAGAAGAAGAGCGTAGAGAGATTGCTACGATCACCATTCCGTTCAAATCAGTGACGATTTCGGCATCATCGAAAAGGCCGACCATTACTATTACCAACGCCAAGCCAATCCCTTTTGAAAGCACAAAAGCAGTCCCGTGGAGTTATGGTGCTGAGGTGTATTGTAATGGGGAAAAGATTGACTTGAATGATCCTCCAGCGGGATCCGTGGATAACATAGTAGGAGCGGGTGGTATAACTCGGAGCGGGAGAATTTTCACTTCACCCGAGGTCGAAGCAGAGAGGATGGCCAGAGGTAAGAACAAAGTTGTTGAAGGGGAATCTTCAGGGAGTAAAGAGAAAGAGCCGATAACCAAAGAGGTAGAAGAATTTATGAGGTTGATCCGCAAAAGTGATTACAAGATTGTAGATCACTTGCAGCAGACCCTGTCAAAGATCTCCATATTATCGCTGCTGTTATGTTCTGAGGCGCATAGAAATGCCCTGTTGAAGGTACTTGAGACATCCTTCGTGCCGCAAGAGATTTCAGTTAACCAACTGGAGGGAGTTATAACACATGTTAACGCTGGGCATGGACTGGGATTCACAGATTTTGACTTAACGCCTCGAGGGCGTGATCATAACAATGCTTTGCACATCTCTATCGAATGTCGGGGCACTGTTTTATCCCATGTACTGGTAGACACGGGGTCCTCGTTGAATGTGTTACCAAAGAAAGCTCTGTTGAAATTAGACACCCGTGGGTTGTTGTGCACCCCTAGTGATTTGGTAGTAAGGGCCTTTGACGGAACCAGGAGGTCGGTATTCGGGTCGATAACGTTGCCTATTCAGGTAGGTCCGGAGGTGTTTGATACAATGTTTTACATCATGGACATCCAGCCCGCATATAGCTGTTTGATCGGGAGACCTTAGATTCACGCCGCTGGGGCAGTAACTTCGACGCTCCATCAGAAGTTGAAATATATGGTTGAGGGGAGTATTCTGACGGGGTGTGGCGAAGAGGACATCTTAGTCAGTCATTTGTCTTCTTTCAAGTACGTGGAGGTAGATGGAGAAATTCATGAAATGCTGTGTCAAGCGTTCGAAGAGGTGAAAGTTAAAGAAAAAGCTCTGGTGAAGAGTGAAGGGCCAGAGGTGGCCGTCTCCTCGTATAAAGAAACCAAGGCGTTGGTTCAAGCAGGAGAAACTCAGAAGTGGGGGCAGGTTCTGGACATCCCAGTAAAGCAAGACAAGTATGGCCTGGGATACCGCCCATCTTCCTCGCAGAGTGCGCCCAAGTACAAGGGACCTGTCGTGTTCACGTCCGGAGGAGTTAGCTTCGAAAGGATCAATGCCGTGTCTGATACGGAGGAAGTGGATAGCGATTGCGACATGGACTCATGGATTCGACCCAGCACGCCGGGGCAAAGCCTATGCAACTGGTCCATCCAGGACGTCATCCAAGTCACCGAACAGTAATGCATTGTTTTTTTCAATCATTGTATGATCACATGCCTTGCCCGGGGCATCGTTGATCTTGTCTTAGGGCCTAACTGTTTACCTGTATGTTTGCATGATTAATAAATGACGGTGTTTTTTACATTCAAATGTTGTGATCCTTTTCTTTCTGTTTTATTTTTTTGTTTTTCAATAAAATGGCAGTGTGGTTATGCATTTTGCTTGTACATCATTTTGAAGCACTTAACCGTTTCCATCGCAGGATTCATGAATTTTCAGATGACACCGACCAAAAACTTCCTATGACTCGTTTAGACTTCGAGCATCCGATCTTCCAAGCTGAGGAGGAGATTGTGGAGGATAGTGACTTGCCAGAAGAGCTTAGTCGGTTATTGAAGCAAGAGGAGAGAGTCATTCTGCCTCACCAGGAAGAGATTGATATTGTCAACTTGGGGTCTGAAGAATGCGTCAGGAATATCCGTATAGGGGCTGCATTGCAAGAGGATATCAAGCGAGAGCTTATTGAGACGCTGCGTGAATACAGTGATATATTTGCTTGGTCCTACGAGGACATGCCGGGTTTGGACACTGATATGGTTGTTCATCGTCTGCCGTTGAAGGAAGATTGCCCGCCTGTGAAGCAGAAACTCAGAAGGACTCGTCCTGACATGGCCGTAAAGATAAAAGAAGAAGTGCAGAAGCAATGGGATGCTGGATTCCTGGCTGTTACCACTTATCCCACTTGGGTCGCTAATATCGTGCCTGTGCCAAAGAAAGATGGCAAGGTTCGGATGTGTGTTGATTATAGAGATCTAAACAAAGCGAGCCCGAAGGACGATTTCCCGCTGCCGCATATTGATGTGTTAGTTGACAACACAGCTCAGTTTTCAGTGTTCTCCTTCATGGATGGATTTTCAGGGTACAACCAAATCAAAATGGCTCCGGAGGATATGGAAAAACGACCTTTATCACCCCATGGGGAACCTTCTGTTATAAGGTGATGCCCTTTGGTTTGAAAAACGCTGGGGCAACGTATCAGCGGGCCATGACAACGCTTTTTCACGACATGATGCACAGAGAGATTGAGGTGTACGTCGATGACATGATTGCCAAGTCGCAAACAGAGGAAGAACATCTGGTTAATTTGCTGAAGTTGTTCAAGAGGCTGAGGAAGTTCAGGCTGAGGCTGAATCCAAATAAATGTACCTTCGGAGTGAGATCCGGGAAGCTACTGGGGTTCATTGTGAGCAAGAAAGGAATCGAGGTCGATCCTGCAAAAATAAAAGCAATACAAGAAATGCCAGCACCGAGAATAGAAAAAGAAGTCTGTGGATTCTTAGGGAGGTTGAACTACATTGCTAGGTTCATCTCTCACCTAACGACCACGTGTGAACCATTATTCAAGCTGTTAAAGAAAGATCAAGCGGTGGTCTGGAACGACAATTGCCAGAGGGCATTTGAAAAGATAAAAGAATACTTGCAGGAACCTCCGGTGTTGATACCCCCAGTAGCGGGACGACCACTGATTATGTACCTGACGGTTCTGGAGAACAGTATGGGTTGTGTTCTCGGTCAACATGACGAGACAGGGCGGAAAGAGCATGCAATTTACTACTTGAGTAAAAAGTTCACAGACTGTGAATCTCGATACTCTATGCTCGAAAAGACGTGTTGTGCATTGGCGTGGGCTGCCAAACGTCTAAGACAGTACATGCTGAACCATACAATCATGCTGATATCGACGATGGACCCGATCAAATATGTGTTTGAGAAACAAGCGTTCTCTGGAAGGATTGCTAGATGGCAGATGGTATTGACTGAATACGATATCCAGTATGTTTCCCAGAAGGCCATCAAGGGAAGTGTTCTGTCCGAATATCTTGCCGAACAACCAATTGAGGATTATCAGCCCATGAAGTTTGAGTTTCCTGATGAGGACATAATGTACTTGAAGGCTAAAGATTGTGATAAGCCGTTGCCTGGTGAAGGTCCTGAGCGGAGTTCGCAGTGGCAACTGATTTTTGATGGGGCTGTCAATTCGTACGGTAGCGGGATCGGGGCAATTATTACAACTCCCCACGGGTCGCACATCCCGTTCACAGCCAGATTAACTTTTCCAGTGACGAACAACGAAGCAGAGTATGAAGCCTGCATTATGGGGTTAGAAGAGGCGATTGATCTGAGGATCAAGAATCTGGATGTATATGGGGATTCAGCATTGGTTGTGAATCAGATTAAGGGAGAGTGGGAGACACGACAACCTAATCTGATACCGTACATGAATTATGCGAGAAGGTTGCTACCTTTCTTTGATAGGGTGGAGTTCCATCATGTACCTCAGGCGGAGAATCAAATGGCGGACGCCCTTGCAACGTTATCCTCGATGTATAAAGTCAACCGCTGGAATGAGGCTCCCAGCATTGTCATCTCTCGCCTTGATAGGCCGGCCTTTGTGTTTGCAATTGACGAAGCATCTGACGGTAAACCGTGGTATTTCGACATACAGAATTTCCTGAAGAATAAGGAATATCCGGCTGGGGCATCCAGTCGTGATCAGATGACTCTAAGGAGATTAGCAGGCAACTTCTATCTGAATCCTGATGGCGTTTTGTATAGAAGGAACCACGATTCGGTACTCCTCCGGTGTGTGGACGAGAAGGAAGCCGATTTACTCATGGAAGAGATCCATGAAGGAACTTTTGGCACACATGCTGGTGGGCATGCTATGACCCGAAAGTTGTTGCGAGCAGGGTATTACTGGTTAACGATGGAAACTGACTGTCTCAAGTTTGCCAAGCGGTGTCACAAGTGCCAGATCTATGCTGATAAGATCCATGTGCCACCCAGTCCACTGAATGTTATGGCTTCACCGTGGCCTTTCTCCATGTGGGGAATTGATATGATCGGCAAGATCGAGCCTACTGCTTCTAATGGGCATCGCTTCATTCTGGTGGCGATCGATTACTTCACCAAGTGGGTGGAAGTAGCATCTTACGCCAATATGACGAAGCAGGTGGTGGCCAGATTTATCAAGAAGGATATAATTTGCAGATACGGTATTCCTGAACGGATCATTACTGATAATGGTTCGAATTTGAACAACAAGATGATGAAAGATCTGTGTCGGGATTTCAAGATTGAGCATCATAATTCGTCTCCCTACAGACCCAACATGAATGGCGCTGTTGAAGCGGCCAACAAGAACATAAAGAAAATTGTTCAGAAGATGGTGGTAACGTATAAGGATTGGCATGAGATGCTGCCATTCGCTTTGCACGGTTATCGTACTACAGTGCGTACATCAACCGGGGCAACACCGTTCTCACTGGTATATGGCATGGAGGTTGTCCTGCCATTGGAGGTTGAGATACCATCTTTGAGGGTTTTACTTGATGTTAAGCTGGACGAGGCAGAATGGGTGAGAAGTAGATTGAATCAGCTGAGCTTGATAGATGCGAAAAGACTGGCATCCATTGCACACGGTAGGCTGTATCAGAGCCGGATGAAGAAAGCGTTCGACAAGAAGATTCGACCTCGAAGCTTTCAGACGGGTGATCTTGTGCTGAAGAAGATTCTCCCACCGCAATCGGATCACAGGGGCAAATGGACTCCCAATTACGAAGGTCCATACGTCGTGAGAAAGGTCTTCTCCGGAGGAGCCTTATTGTTATCCACCATTGATGGTGAAGACTTTTCGTCCCCTGTGAACTCGGACGCAGTTAAAAAATACTTTGGTTAAAATTGACCCGCTGGATAGTAAAAAGAGAGTCCAGGCAAAAATGGGGCATCCTGGCGAACCAAAAACAGAATAAAACGGTTCGGGCAAAAGTTAGGGATAAAATGAAAAAATGTACACCCGCGAAGTCGAAAACCTACACTGGGCGGCTTCGGCAAAAAAGGGTATCCCGGTGAATCGAAAACCCGCAAAGGGCGATTCACACAAAAGTTAGGGATTTGAGAAGCAAATGACTGCGGTCCAAGTTTGATTATTTAGCGGTTTGGGAGCATCTGGGGTTCACCTATCCAAAGCAATTTCTTACGAAGACAGAGATCGGGAAAGCGTCGGAGTCCGACGAGTCATAGGAGGATCGGTTCATGGTGTTCGTCTGTAACACGTTGCCGACATGTGTACAAATTTTATTTTGTATATTTGTATACTTCTGCATTTGTTTATGTGTGACTACCTCTTTTCAGGAGTTGCATCCGATGTACAAATCTTGCCTATTCTCAGGCTGTTATCAATAAAGTGTTTTATTCAGTGAAGTGTGTGACTTTGGTTTTAATTTTTTTACAGTTTTGTTTGTAAAAAGCGCCGATGTTTTTGATAACTTTGCATGCGTGTAACCAGGCGGGCCTCGGCCGATGATTGTTAAAACCAAAAATTACCTGAATGGTTGTCGTGGGTGATTACCAAGATGTTTCTTTTTGCATAGATTGTCTTGTGTTTGCTTGTTGACTTTTGCAGGTATTCGAAAGCTCGCAAAGTTCCCCCGCTAGAGTCCATGGCAGGCTGGTACCCTCTCCAGAGGTTGAATGTTGTGTCTTCCCCAGTGAAGTCACCCCAGGCAAAACTGAATGTTAATTCCCCAGGAGAGTTGAGATTAATGTATCTTCAGAGCAGAGTCCTCCCCGGTGAAGGTCGAGATGGATATGATTAACTTCCCAGAAAGCTCTTGTGCAGTGCAAATCAGAATGTATAGTTCAGTCCCCAGCTCAGTGATAGCAGGATGATTTCCCCAGCTCAGTGATAGCAGGATGATTTCCCCAGCTCAGTGATAGCAGGAGAGGTTCCTCACAGAGTGTGATCAGTTGGTTGGAGCTGCTGAAAGGAGTTTTCCCGAGCAGGATTGTCCTTTCTTTCCCCAACAAATCGCTCTTCCTCGCCAGGAAGATCGTCCTCAGCAGATTTCGAAGTTTTGAGTTTGTGAGCTACTTTCCTAGCAGGATGGTCATCCCCAGCGGAGTTAGTTCATCTTTCCAAAATTTATTTTGTTGGAAGCGTATCGGTAGTATTCCGGTCATCCCCAGCGGATCCAGTGTGGCTCCAGCATTTATTTTGCTGACGCAACTCTGTGCATAAACATGCATCATGAGCATTTGCATTTTACTCAAATACGTAGCATTTCCATGCGGTATGGAAGCATTACGTCATAATCCGACATGCATTTTTGAAACATAAGCCAGGTGGTTATCTCTTCAGTTTCAGATATGTTTATTCCCTGCCGATAAGAGAAATCGGGGTTTCAGGAAGATGTAGATTTTGTGGTCAAAGTATGCAGTAATCGTATTTTGTACCATCTACGGGGGTTCATATAGAAAGGCATGCAGCGATCGTATTGATTTTGAGATGATGATTCGTGGTCAGAGTACGCAGTGATCGTATTTCACACCACCTTTGGGGTTCATGTTGTAAAACACGCAGTGATCGTGTCGATTTTGTACCATCTATGGGGTTCATGTTATAGAGCACGTAGTGATCGTGTTGATCTTGATATATGTATCAGTGTTCGGATGGCGCAGTGGTCGTATCCGTCCCGATTGTTTTGTAGAGCACGCAGTGATCGTGTTAGTATCATCTTGGGGGTTTTATTGAGCAAGACGCGCAGTGATCGTGTTCACTCTATCGGTGGTGCAGGACACGCAGTGATCGTGTTTACCATATCATGTGAGGGTGTTGGTCGATATACGCAGTGATCGTATTCGTCCGTTATACAGTGGTTATAGACCGACACGCAGTGATCGTGTTTATCCAGTTTTCGTTGGTCAGTACGCAGTGATCGTATTCGTCCGTTATGAGGATTGGTTATGGGGGGAGGCACGCCGTGAACGTGTTCATCTGGTCGTTGGTGGCAGAAATACGCAGTGATCGTATTCGTACCAGGTTTGAAGTAGTGTCACAACACGCAATGATCGTATTTCTTCTAGTCAAGAGGGCCGTGACGTGAAACGTGCAGTGATCACGTTTACCCTATGTATGGTTAGAATATGCAGTGATCGTATTCGTCCAGTTATGTGGGTTAGTTGAGACACACAACACGCAGGGATCGTGTTTTCTCCAGTCAAGAGGATCGTGGCTCAGAATGCGCAGTGACCGTGTTCGAACGTGCAGTGATCGTGTTCAAGATACGCAGGGATCGTATTCATACAGCATGCAGTGATCGTGTTGATAGTACTATGGGGGACTTGTGATGCGGAGCACGTAGTGATCGTGACTATTGTATCAGTTGGTTTTGTTGGTCGGCATACGCAGTAATCGTATTCGTCCTGTTACATGGGTTGGTTTCGTGGCACGCAGTGATCGTGTTGACATCATTCCGGGGTTTTGTTGGTCGAGATGCGCAGTGATCGTATTCGTCCTATTACAGCACACGCAGTGATCGTGTTTATCATATTGGTGGTTGAAGTACGCAGTGAACGTGTTCGCCTTTTCTATGTGGATTTATTCCGTCTGGCACGCAGTGATCGTGTTTACATCATTCGGTTGGGTTTATAGTCGATGTGATTTTGGCTGTAACGCAGCACGCAGTGAACGTGTTCGCCTTTTCTATGTGGATTTATTCCGTCTGGCACGCAGTGATCGTGTTTACATCATTCGGTTGGGTTTATAGTCGATGTGATTTTGGCTGTAACGCAGCACGCAGTGAACGTGTTCGCCTTTTCTATGTGGATTTATTCCGTCTGGCACGCAGTGATCGTGTTTACATCATTCGGTTGGGTTTATAGTCGATGTGATTTTGGCTGTAACGCAGCACACAGTGATCGTGTTCGTCATGTTTGTCCCATTATGGGATTTTGTTTGCAGCATCAAGACGCGCAGTGATCGTGCTTTCTCCTGTCAAGAGAGTTGTGGTGTAGAATGCGCAGTGATCGTGTTCATATTATTACCGAGGGTTGTTGTGCCAGGCACGCAGTGATCGTGTTCGTCATGGCATATTCCCCTAGCAGAGTTGCTTGGTCAAGCATTTCTCTTTCTCCCCCAGCCGAGTCTTTTCTCAGAGTGTTGTGGAAATGGCATGTTGCATATTTTGGGTGGTCACCCACAGTCACCCCAGTAAAGACGTAATCCCCAGCATGGTGGTCTTCAACGAGATGCTTGGTTAAGTTCCTCGGCAGGGTATTCTTTGACAAGTCGCTTGGTTAAGTTACTTGTATTCCCCAGCTGAGCTTTTCTCAGGATGTTGTGGAGTCAGTATTATAAGACAGTAATACAGATTTTCGGGTGGTTACTCGCAATTCCCCTAACAGAGTTATGTTCTCCAGCAGGGTGTTACTTCAATGAGTCGCTTGGTTAAGCCCCTCATAGTCCCCAGCAGGGAGCATGCTACAGGAGTTGTTTGGTTAAATTCCTCGTATTTTGCAACAAGGGTACTTGGTTAAGTTCCCAATTTCCCCAGCAGGTGTTTGACGGCCGTCGTCAGAATTGCCCTCAGAGTTGCTTGGTTAAGTTTCTCATTTCCCCGCAGAGTTGATTGTTCATGTCTTCGAACATTGTCTTGCTTGGTTAAGTGTTTGCTCGTTTCTTCAGGATACGAGAGGTTGATAAGTGAGATCTACAGAGGTTGATAAGTGAGATCAACAGAGGTTGATAAGTGAGATCAACAGAGGTTGATAAGTGAGATCAACAGAGGTTGATAAGTGAGTCAACAGAGGTTGATAAGTGACATCAACAATTTCTCGTTATGTGGCGTATGCTCATTTCTTCGGAATGGAGTAGTCTGCGGACAATATCAGATTATTTTACAAAGAACAGATTGACAGATGGATGGCTAGTTGTTGCTGTGACAACAGAAACCGGTTCCCAGGGTTTCCCCAAGCAGTAGTCGTATGCGCAATTTATTTTTGCGGTTGGCAAATTTCCAGGTTCTTTCGTATTCAACTGTCTCGTACCTCGAATGTCTGAAGGCTGCGTGCTCTTCATCCAGTCAGGTCCAAGTCGCTTGAATAGGGGCAGCTGTTGCACCCCAAAATTTGCCCAACCTTTTCTAACCTAGGTTTATGTTTCAACTGCATAGTCATTTGCATTGTCATCATGTACATAGTGTATTCATCTGCATTGCATAGCATAGGCAGGCTATCTTAATCAGGGGATCAAGTGCTATTCTTATCTCAAGAGGCATATCCAAGGGTTTCATTCATATTCAAGACTACTCAGGTCATCAGAGAAGAATTTGAGCTTTGAAGAGCTGACAGGTTGATCAGTGAATTCTCTCCTATCTTGAGGTTATTTGGGGATCATCAGAGGAAGTGTGAGCTATGAGCCAAGAGCATGAGGTGTGTATGGATGTTATGAAGAGCCTAGATGATCATTTTTGAGGAGGAACCAAGTCATTGGAATGATTGCAAGAGCCTCAGTTGAAGTCAGTCAACTAGGGTCAACACCATGTCAACACTAGGTCAAAGAAGTGTTTTGAAGGGCATCAAGAATCATTTGAAGAATGTGGGATTCATTATTTGCTATATGAATATGTATATGATGTTGTGCTAAAGAAAAATCAAGAGGAGTCAAGGAGAAGTGGAGTTACTAAATTAGGGTTTCAGTGTAAAATCCCCTGATTTAGGTCAAACTTCCAAGCAGTGTAACTCAAGATGCAAGCTTCATATGAATTCTTGGTACACATGAAACTTGTAGAGAATCTTCATATCTTTAATTTGAGTGGTGGAAGTCATCAAGATGATTTATAGAACTCAAGTTATAGCTCTTGCAAGTTACAGGTCATCTGAGGGCATTGAAATTTGTCTGTGAAAGTTGTCTGTCTTCCAAGAAACTTTTGACCTTCAAGGATATTTCAAATGAACTTCTGGCCAACATGATAGTTGTTCCGTATTGTCTTAGCTTTCTAGGAAGGTATGGTATGCCTTCATATGATTTGTGGAACTCTACTTATGGCCTTGGCAAGCAAAGGGTATTTTGGTCATCTGAGGATTATAGGTCATTCTTAGCCTATGCCTAAAACTCATACAAGGGAGCTTCAAATGGAAAACTTCACAACATCAAAGTTGCTCAAAATGTCATTTTAAGTCTAGAAAAGAAGTCATGAAAGTTTGGAAATTCATAGAACAAGACTTGACCAAAGTTGGTGGAAAATGACCTAAAAAAGGCATATAAGTTGAAAAAGTTGAAATAAAAAATTGGTTTGAGAGATCTACAAATCTAAAATGGGTCATCCAATATACCAAATTGATTCCAAACATCATTTTAGAGACATTGGTTCAGCCACTTTTTTGAGTTAGGGGTTAAATTTTGGACTTGCTTTGTATTTTTGTCACTTGCATAATAAGGCAAGTATGGAAAACTTGGCATAAGTGAAATTTCAAGGCAAGGAGATTGGTTTTTTCACACATACCATTTATATAACTCATGAGAAGAGATTTTGACACAAGTTTGGAAGGGTGTATGCATAAGATATGAGATGGTTCAAAGTATCATTAAGTGAGATTTTCATGAACTTTCCACCACATTCTACACTTTCCTAGATCAATCTAGAAACTTCTAGATCTGCTTATCCTCATCTATATAATGAACTGAATCCATTGGTGCAAGGGGTTGGTGAAAAGAGGGAGAGAAAAGAGAGAATTCCATTGTTGCTTCTATTGTAAGAAAGTGTGAAATTCTCTAATCTACATCAATTCAGATCATTCTTTTTCTTCATCCATCATCCATTGAAGATTGTGAGTGGGAACAAACAAGCTTAGAGGTGCATCAATGGAGGATTGAAGCTCTAATATTGAAATTGCAAAGGTCCATCTCAGATTCGAATCTCACAATCCAAGCACTCATCATTACCATTTTTGCAAACAGAAACCCTAGCATCATCTAAAGATCATTGGTGAGAGCTTGCAAGTGTTGAATCAAGCTCTTCCTCATCTGTTCCAACAAGAATAGCAGGTTGGTGATTTCTCCTATATCTCCCTAATTAGGTGTTGCTAGGTTAGATCATTGGTATAAGATTGTTAGGGTTAGGTAGATGAGCATATACCCCATCTGTTATGGCCATTAGAGACAGTTTGATTCATGGTGATGAAACTTTCTTGATCAAGAACTCCTGAATTAGGGAAAGATAATGTTAGATTTTTGGCTCAGAATACTCAGCATAGTCCATAGATCGTTCTAGGGTAGTTTGAGCAAGTTTGATGATCGTGCACATCAGGTGCAATTCAGTGGTGTCCAAGACTTCCAGCTATCGAGCTTGATTATATGTTGAGTTTCAGCAAAATCCAAGTATAGGATCTTGTAGAGGGCTTTGAGTAGGCCAATTTTAGTTTTGAGATCGAAGGATTTGGTTGAGTGAGGAGGGAGAACTGAGTTGTGGAAGTTTGTGCATGGGAGAAGAAATTCTGAAAACCCTAGCTCCTTGTTGGGGACGATGACCCAGGGACGTTGGATTGTTTTCAAAGTTTGACTCATTAGCCTCATCAGACGGTCCAGATTTGAAGTTGACAAATGGAGGGAAATCTCCAAGTGGAACGCAGCGTTTCACTAATTGAAACGCGTGGGCTTTGGATCAGATTCATATCCCCACCCCCTTTTGATAGGCCCAATGGAAATACACTTGAGTTTGTTGCTTTTCGCACCGAGGGTTTAATCTTTTTCTTTTATTTTTCTTAATTCGTTTTCTAATGTGCGTTGGGCCTTGATGAAATGATATTCGCGCCCCCACTCCGTGGCCCAATGTGGAATTATAACTAAGCGCCATTGCTACTGACACCCCCTCCCCTATTAATTCATATTTTGTGATTTTACTTTCTTTTATATTTTTTAACACCTTTAAAAATTCATAAAAAATTGAAAATAGCTGGTTTTTCATTGGTTCTTTTTGTGGTAGGTCAATAATTCTGTCTAGAAAAATATTAAATAATAAAAATGGCACTTTATTTTGTTTTAATATTTTTCATGCATTTTTCTTGTAAATAGTATTTTATTAAGTTTAGTTTGATACTTAAATTTGTTGATTTTAGATCTCATAGTTCCCTTTAGCTTTAGGACTCATTCTTTTTAGGGTGATTAGTTTAGGACTTCAACTTGTACATAGTATTTAATTCATATTTTTAGAATTTAATCTTAGGTGATTTGATTAGGTGAGATTATAGTGTTGAAAATTAGGGTTTTAAGTGAGCATAGGTGAAATAGATTAGATTCTTTTAGGAATTTTCATTTGATTTTTGGGGTATGGGACTATAGGGGTTATGGATATAGGATAGATCCCTTAGAAAATATTAGGATTCCCCTACTGCTATTAGTATACTGCTGTATTTGATTGATCTGTGTGGTGTGCCCTCTTTAGGGTTATTATTTTGTCTGTGTGGGGTATTGGGTTTGTTTGGGACTTAGGGTTTGAGCTGGAGCCTGTGAAGATGAAGCCCATTTGAAGATCAGAGACTGAAGACCAACTTCCAGAGTTGATGAGGATTATCTCTTGCTGGCAGCTGTTGAAGTTTGTAGGATCTAGGAGTTAGGCAGAGCCCTAGAGTAGACAACTTGATTCTCAAACATGGAAGATCTTGATTGCCTCCATCCTTCTCTGTGATGCAGAGTCTCTCTAAGACACTCACCCCCTTACTTTGTTAGGCTTGGTGCTAATGTCTAAGGTATAGAACTCTTGAGAGAAATATTCTTTGTGTTGATAGCAGTATGTTTGCCACCCTTGGTGGTCAACTAATTGCTTAACACCCAGTTCACTCTTGTGATTGATTCCTCAGCTTGGAGGTTAGGACTTGAAGAAAAGCCATTGGGAGATTGAAGATAAAGACTGATGTCTGCTGGAAGCCTGAAGATGGTTGCTGATGCTGATGAAGACTGCTTTGCTGTTTAGCTTTTGCTGTTTTAATTTTGATGTATTGATTGAATTTCCCGGATTGTATTGTTTGCCGATTAACTTGCTGGGTTGAAAGTGAAGTCTGTTCACTTTTGCCTATTGTTTTCTAGCTTCGAGGTTGAGTGGGACTCCCTTACCTCGCTTGTATTGTTGCGTTCATGCATTTTACTGCTTTATTGTATATATCTGCTGTTTCTGTTTCCGTCTATTCCCTTAGGATCTCTGTTTCTCTCTGCGCAAGAGAGGAGCATGATAGACATTAGGAGTTAACCCATGCATGATAACATTAGGGTAGATTTTATTCCCCTTTTTCAACCCTAGGATTTTTAGAGTGTCATCTCTTCTTCCTTCAAAACAACAGAAAAACATTAATAAAGGTTATAACAAAGTGAATTCATTTCTTCCGTCAAAAGATTTGAACAAACATCAACCTTTTTGCAATAAGAAAACCCTTGTTTAAGGTGAGATTTTTCATAAAAGACACTTGAACAATTTGTGTCGTGCGTAGCCCGAACTACGTTTGCTCTGATCTTCCATGTTGTGTGGAAGTACGTAGGCATAGGATGCGATATCCTAGCGAGCAACCTTCCCCACCTTCACCCGTAGTTAGGCGAACTACGTTGACTCTGATTTCTCGTTCCAGACGGGAATACGTAGGCATAAAGTGCAATACTTTGCCGAGTCATTTTTTCTTTTCTTTTCAGACCTCATCCTTTAGTTTAGATAGAAGTGTAATCCGTACAAACCAAGCAAGCGTAGATCCCATCGAGTACGATGGACGTGAGGGGTGCTAATACCTTCCCCTTGCGTAACCGACTCCCGAACCCAGGTTTTGGTTGCGATGACCATACCTTCCCCGTTTTTGCGAGGTTTACTTCGAGCGTTTCCTTTCCCTCCGTTGGGATAAATAACGCACGGTGGCGACTCTTCTGTCAGCCGGCACCGATTTTCGCAGTAGCGACAATAATCGATGTAAAAAATGAATATTCTGTCTCTATTGATAAGAAAAGTATCAATAATAATTTTTATGGATCTTAAAAGAATTAACAATCCCAAAAGGATTGCATCAATAATATTAATAATTATAAATTTAGTAAGATTGAAAATATATATTTCATAACTAAATAAATATTTATAATTTTATGACTAATTTATTAAGATTGACAATTATTTATTTGATAATTAGATATTTTCAATTTGTTATTGATTTGTGTGTTTTATAATTAAAAAATGAACTATTCAAATATAAAGGGAATTCTTCTTCTTCTCCTTTAATAATATCAAAGACTATAACACATGATTATATATCATATAAGTCATTTTTTCTAAAAGTAAATAAATAAATGAATTAAATATTTGAATTTTTTCTGTATGATATATATTTATTTATTTTTGAAATTTTTATATTGTAAAGATAAATCGAAGTGGTGACTTGATTGAATAAATAGTTTTCTTAAAAATAATACATTTTATAATATGCATATATTTTCTTTTGTTTAATTTTCTAATGAACAAATATTTATTTTTGTTTTATTTTAACTTTGTATGTTAAGTTATGTTTTATGTATGTTAGAGGAGTTTATCACTATGGAGTATTGAACATTGGGTCAAGAGCAACACAAGTAAGACACAAACCACATATTCACCCAAAATCTTAAGGTAATAGGTGTATTGATTCTCTCACTTATAAATGTTCAAGTAAGTCGGTCCCTTTACGGAAAAAAAGCTCATGGTACCATTTGTTGGGGGAGTTTTTTTAGGGAGCATTGAACATTGGATCAAGAGCAACACAAGTAAGAGACACACTACATATTCATCCAAAATCTTAAAGGTGATAGGTGTATGGATTCTCCCACTTATAAATGTTCAAGTCTCCATATTTATAACCAATGTGGAACTCCAACTCGGACTTGATATATTATTCTCAACAATGTACGTGATTTTTTAGCAAAATTTAGAAACTTTTGATTTAGATGTCGAAATTATAATTAAATCGTATGTCATAAATTTTGATGAATATATTTTATACAAATTATTTTATTATGTACTCTGGGTTGAAACAAATTATAAGGATAAAATCACATGTATTATCTTAAACTAGAAGTTTACAAATTATAATTAATTGTGTTGTTGGCAAAATCAGTTGGGTCATCTCGAATGTATTATGATGCGAGAACTAATTTTGAAGAACCAGAAATTTCTTCAATTCAATAAAATTTATGTGTTCCTAAAGGAAAATTTGAGAAATTGAGTTTTTATGTCACTAATTGTTGTATCAACTAAAAAGATCTTGTATATGTCTACTCACAACAATAAGATTGTGAAATTATTTTCTCAATTAACTAGACTAAGATCTCATTCTCTGAATTTTTTCCGAAACGTCTAGATAAGTATCACACATATTATTAAAATTGACATTGAACATCATGTAGCATATGTTCATAAAAAAATGGACTTGGAGATCCATTATTTAGATGTTTAATGTTAATTATACAAGTGATACTTATGAGATCATCAATTCTAAATTAGATATTTGAAACACACAAAATATGAATATCAAGATATTTATTCGCATTAAGCTAATAAGTTAATATATAATAATTCTCCCCTTAACTTATAAACTATTTTAGGTTAATAATATAATGCTTCTCATCTAAGTAAACTTTTGGATGTGTTATGGATAATTCAATTGCTTCAGTATAGTACGCTAAGATGAGTTTTGAAAGAATGTTGAGAAAATGCGTTTTATATGAATCTCGTATTTGAGGTTTTATCTTGGTCTAACAGTTGGATACTTGTTTGAAGTTCAGTAGGTTGATTATCAATTTATAAATTAATTTTTCCAATATTATGGAGAGAGAACAAACAGCTCAGAGTGTGAATCAGAAGTTCAAATGAACAATTTGAAATAAAATATTATTATATCATTTTGATCCTCGAAGGTCATAATAAATTTCATTTGCAAAGTTTATGAAAAAAAATTAACAGTTGTTAATACTCCACTCAAAATGGGTTCTTCTATTGGAAATCTAATATTGCAAATGATTTGTAACCGCGCCTGAAGCGTGGTAGGAAAGTCGGTTCCAATATTAAGAGTCCTTCACCTAAAAAAGAAACTAAAGTTAAAGATGACCCAAGTGAGGATATAAATTTTTTAAGAGCACTTTGACATAATTTATTTTTTAGTTCCAGAAGAACTAATCAAGTACTTGAAATATGAAATAAAGAGATCTTGATAAATTATGTCATAAATAAAATGCGATGGAACCAAAGTTAAGATAACCAAAATAAATTCAATATTGACAATGTCTCGGTATACAATATAGCGCTAAACGTGATAAATGATAACGAGGATCATGAGTCAAAATTCTATCAAAGAATGTAGAGAAATTGAGAATTGGCCAAAATGAATATATTCAATTTAAAAAGACGAACTACACTCACTTTACAAGTGACTCATTTTTGGATCCGTAGCCCGAACACCTCAAGGTGTGAAACCAATGGCATATAAATGAGTTCTTGTGAAAAAGAAAAATAAGAATGGTATAAATCTTGATTTGTTGGTCAATGATTTTCACAAAGACCTAAGGTTTATTTTGATGAAACATATCCACCTGTAGTGGCTTCACTTAATTTTTGATATTTAATTAAGCCTTGTAGCACATGAAGGGCTTAATTTGAATATGATGGATGTTGTGACATCTTATTTATACGACTCACTTGATTATGAAATTATCTGAAACTCCCTAAAAGTTTTTTTTTTAATCAAAAGTAGGTTGAAGCCCAACAATACAACTAACTGGCCTTAGGCCCGGCAACATTACAGGAATCTTTAATGTTGTGTTTGGTTATGTTGTTGACACAAACTCTAGCTTGCTTGTGCGCTGTTTTGTTACACTTTCTCCGAATATGCTCGAATTCAACTTGCCTGGATCCCTTTTTCATCCTCATCATGCCTTTGCATGTTAGACCCATTGCATTTCTCGGTAACTCGTTCTCATTCCCCTTCATGGCTTTTATCATATTCAAGCAGTTAGATTGGAATACCACCATAGATCTTCACTACTCGAGCGCTCTCCTCATCGCAGTTTTCATAGCCATAGCCTCTGTTGCCGCTGGATCAATGTTGCCTTGAACTTTCATGGACCGTTTCATGAGGATTTTGTTGTTTTCATTGTGAATCACTTATCCCAGACCCTACTAGCCTTCTTCTATCAACAAGGCATCTGTAGAGATCCATATCCACTCCTTTGACCAATTATCACAGTTATGGTTCTTTCTCTCCTTCATACTATATTTTTTTATGCTTGTTGGATTCTAGATTCTGATTTTTATCTTTCAGGTTTATGTGTTTCGCTCCATTATTGTCCTTCCTGTTGGAATTTTTGTTGCCTTTGTTATTCGATCTACTTCTCCCATCCTTCTCCAGCTTATGCTTATTGTTTCTCTCCTTCTACTTTAGTTTCATGTGAGCTGGCTCTATCAGTTTTTCATTTAACTTCTTTTGTAGTTGTTTGTCTTTGTTTATACTATTACATTTGTTTCCTTTTGTCTCAGTGTTATCCTTGTAATTGGTCTCTCGGATCGTGATTCTGATGCTTCTCTTCATTATTCCCTCTCTGAGGTCTTGGCTACTGTAGGGTCTGTTGAGGCTGTTGTCAAAATTTTGCATGTGGTTTTAGCCTCTCTCCTTCCCCATCTGATGGTTGTTGTGCTTCATCTTCTACTGCAGGTAACTATTCCTATCCTTTTGTATTCTATCCTTCAAGTTTCCCTGTTGATTAATGTCCTTTTTAGTCCTTCTTTATATTTTCATTTTATTATGCTTCTTCTTGATAGTATTATCCTATTTGTTTTTAGGATAACTTCTTATGATGCTTTGTATTCATCTTCGAGTCAACCGTGATTTTGTGAGGTTGGTTTTCGTTCTTGCTCTTTTGAATCCTATTATGTCTATCTTCCTTTTGCTGAGTTGAATTATTGTTTCTCTTGTTGATTTGGTTTGGACCACTAGTAGGTTTCTGGTTGTTGTTCCTGTTCTGGTATTCCTTGTAGCTTCTGCATGCATTTCTGACCACCTCATGCGGATGTAAGTCTTTCTCTTTGATCATTATCTTATTTATGGTCTGCCATAAGTTGTCTATGAACAAAGCATCTTGATCTTTGTTCAAGTTTTTCATATAATATTTACTCCAGTCCATAAAATTTATGTTCATGTTGTGCGTATTATTGAAATTGATGGTCAACGGTAAGCTAAACTAAATTTATTTTTCCCATCAGCAATCCATGAAACAGTGGTTGATAGTTTCGACCTCTTCATTACTCCAGGGAAAAGATAGTCAGGATGAATGTTTCTCCTGCTTAGGTTTCTTTTAATTGGGAGAATATTGGATAGCATTCTCCAAAGGAGCATTTGCTTCCTTGGGGGGACCTTACTGCCCCAAACTTTAGTCTAAATCTTCTTTTCCCTTTCTATGTTGGACGTTTCTTCTCTCTTCTCCCTTTTCCACCGACTAATAATTTTGTATCTTGTCTTAACCGTATATATCACATCTGCCATACCCCAAATTTGTCCTACCTGTATATTACCTTCATCTGTATTTCCATCCACTAACCATTATTCAAAAAATATGTTGTTGTTTCATTGCCTAGTCCAGGTTTCATTTAAAGGCATCCAGGCTAGGATATAAAGAGTTTGAGTGGTTTATATCTAAGGTTTCAGTTAGGGTTTCTATGTCAAAGCAAGTCATCTGTGTATGGGTCAGGTTATCAGGCTATGCAAAGTCAAGTGCTTTATGACTGAGGGTCACCAATGACTGGTTCATTTTTTAGTCAGGGTTTTCACAATGAAGTTCATCAGGTCTGATTTATAATTCAAAGTTTTAGAGGCTAAGATCGATTAATAGTTTCTCAAGGGTAATCCATTCATAATCCATTAAAAAAACCATCTTTTAGTTATCCATTTATCCCATTATCCATTTATCCAATTTTAAACCATTACCATTTTTTTTAGCCCATATCACATTTCATTACAAAAACAAAATACAAATCAAAGCGCACATAGGCAAAGCTCATCACATGATTGTTCAACAAATAAAGAGCCCATTTACAAATTTACAAAAGTCTTCTACAAGCCAACATAACTTCAGCCAATTCCATGCTACATTTCCATGCCTAGAGATAATCAATAATTTGCTACAAGATTACAACAAGTACACAATGAAAATCCTTACACTTCACGTAAACCCAGCCATCACACATACACAAGGAAGCGACGAAAATATTACCAGTACACACCATCAGCCATAACATGCTCCACAACCTGTCAAGCAAAACAACGCACATCATGATGCTTCACAACAAACCACAAAGAATAAAACTGTCACACAACCATCCTGCATAAAATATTAAACAAGTCACAGACACACACACATACACACACTTGATATAAGCAACACACCTGCACAAAACGACAAACCTTTCAAAATGACCTCACAAAACATTACGTACAAGTGAAACGTCACAAAATGCATACAAAACGAGTGCACAACAAACCTTCGAAACGTCATCAAAAAGGTATAGCAGCAATAACTTTTTCCTCCCAATTTCACCTTAAATACCCTCATACTCCTCTATAAATAATAACCAATTCACCCTCATTTTGCCAAGTTCTTGGAACCAAGAAATTGTTGCTCAAATGTTCTTCAATCCACACCTCACGACTCTATCTCCTTCTTCAATAATAATACCATAACACTCAAATCCCAAACCTCACAACCTTCCTCAAATATTAACACCCTTCAATCAACCATCAACAAACAACAAACTTCTAAAACCATACTCAACCATTGTTAGCTCTTAATTTTGATGCCTGAATGAGATTAAAAGTAGGAAATAAATTTTCTGAAGAAATTAATGACTTCAACTAAAGCCATATTTTTGGAATATAAGTCGAAGGAATCCTTTCACCAAGATAATTTATGTTACATACTTAGAGATATTTCTTAGTAATTGGAAGATTCGATTCTACAGAAGTACCACTGAAGGCATTTCGACAATGATGTTTGAATTCAAATAAAGGAGGGAAAGTTCGGCTTCAGAAGCCACGTGGAGCGCTTTTAGGGTTCGAAGTCATGCAGAGCGACACTTGTCTCGATTTTGTTTGCTAGCCGTTAATGGCAGTTATTTTTTATTAGTATAAATAGCAAGTCTTAGTGTTAGGATTTGTATGTGTTTAATTGTGTACAAATTCTTCAGTATTCTCCAAGTATCCGTGTGTTGAGAGAAACGAGTTTCTAAGAATGTACGTTAATGTAACGCCATCTTTTCATTTCAATGCAATTTAATAAATATTTTTCCTTAAGAATTTATTCTTTCTTTATGCAAGTTTTTGTCTTAATCATTTACCAGTACTTCGATTTTAATTCTTTTCACCCAAATTCGTTTATACTTGAAATAAGTTATTTTATCATGAACTCTGTCGATGTGTTCATCGTTTTTATAAAATTAATTTAAAGATCAATTAACACATGTCCTAGGATTTGTATGGTCGATCCTGCAAGTAAAACAAATCTTTTTCGATTTGTAAGACCAACGGTTGTTCACCAATTTTCACGGCGAACGAATTGGCATGCCCAGTGGGACAGTGCTAAGTGATCATAAATTTGCTTCAAAAATTTAAGAATTTGTTAGTTTTGCGATCAACTTTTTCTTTGAAAAACTTTTTTTCATGTTATTAAGAAGTGGTAAAGTATCCACCGCTAAAGAAGATAGAACAAGAAGAAGATATAGGAGGAGAATGACGACAAATTCAAACTAGCCAAGTATACCTCAAGATATGCCTAATAACAATGTAGAACAACCCATAGGATCTTCGACAGGAGGACCAACGGTCTCAACTCTTGTCTCTGAAGCAAATCCATCTATGGGATGTTTGGTACCTACACATTTGATTGCCCATACACAACTTATTCTGACTTATATTGGGCCAGGGGGTCCTCCACAGACTCCACCACCAATAGGGGCTTCAACATGCAGAAGCATCCCACCTCCTGGGTTTTCAATACCTTTGCCTCGAGACCCACCCTATGGAATGCCAACTTCGATGATGACAAACTTACAAAATTCCCCTCATTTATATACAGAACCCGTAATGACTTCGCCATTATATGGATCTGGTTCGGGGGAAAATATGGGTCAAAATAGTCAAATTTTAGGAATAGGGTATTAAGCCCAAATTCCATATTTGACAACCAGTTCTGCATCATACTTGAGATAACAAATGGACTAAAGTAACCTTCAAAAGGTCCAAATGATGTCCCAAACTATGGGGAAAAATTTTTCAGCCCCTTATTCAGAATACTACCCAAACTAATCAACAATTAGCAACACAAATGACGCGCCTTGTAGAATTCTTTGGTGTACCAAATCCCCCTCGACAACCACCGAAGGAGTATATGATAGAAAGACAAGGGGTCGTTTTTGACGACGACGCCACCATTAATTGTCGCTACTGTGAAAATCGGTGCCGCCTAAACAGAAGAGTCGCCACCGTGCGTTATTTATCCCAAAGGAGGGAAAGGAAACGCTCAGAGTAAACCTAACGCAAAACGGGAAAGGAATGGTCGTCGCAACCAAATTCCTGGATTCGGGAGTCGGTTACGCAAGGGGAAGGTATTATCACCCCTCACGTCCGTCGTACTCGACGGGATCCACGCTTGCTGGTTTGTCTACTGGATGCAAAAACAATCTATCTACGGCTGCTAAATCTAAACGGAAAGAAATTGACTCGATAGAGCGTCGCACTCTATGCCTACATATTCTCAAGAGAGAAAGTCAGAGTCATCGTAGTTCGGGAAACTACAGGGAATTGGCTCTCCAAGACTTCGCGTCTTATGCCTACGTACTTCCGCACAGCGTGAAAGATCAGAGCTTACGTAGTTCAGGCTAACTACGGCTAGACAGGGCATTCTCAATCACACAAGGGTGAGAGATTAAGTTGGATTTAGAGGTACGGGGACCTACGGGAACTAGAACTACGGTCTGGTCTCAAATGCACAAGGGCAAGAGAAAGGGAAACATCAGTCGTTAGTGGGAAAGTCTCGATCGCACGGCAGCGAGAGAACAAAGAGGTTAGTTGTTAGTGTGCTCGCTAGGATATCGCATCCTATGCCTACATATTCTCGTCTGATACGAGAAATCAGAGCAGCTGTAGTTCAGCGGGAAAACGAGTCTCGATTACACGGGGGCAAGAGAAGGGGTCTCGATCGCCTGAACGCGAGAGAAAAGGGGTTTCGCTCGCACGGGGGCGAGAACAAAGAGGAAGCAGGCCTACGCCTAAATGGGAAGGAACCCGGGACACACACGCAAGAACCTGAGAAGAAACTCCTCAACTGACATTTCCTTCGTATCTAACGATGTGGCTCACAACACTCGACGGTTTCCTGAAGACTTGAATAAGATGATGATGATGATGAATGAAGCAGCTCCATTGGCTCCTGACATGCGCGCAAGCTCCATTCCAATATTCTCCTCTCGGGATCCTTGATGATGACGCTCGAATCAGAACCAATGTAACGCTTAGACCGTCATGGTTCGACTTATACGAGAAATAGAACTCTCAGAGGTAGCGTATTGATATCCGTGTCAAAGACAAGATAGAGAAATGATATCGAAAATCATTCTCCAATTGAATCGTGTCACACAGCCATCCAGAAATAAAATCGAGAATAAAATCAGATAGAAACGAAAATAGGAGAGAAATCCAACACAAAATGGAAATAATAGTCTACTCCTAAGATACGACAAAAAATAATCTCCTAAGGAAAATATATCCTAAAAAGAATTAAATCTATAAATCTCCTTAACAAGAAATTAACTAAATCCTAAATTCTCTTAAAAGAAAATTAAACTAATTTCCTTAAATGAAAATATTATCTAAAAATTCCATTAAATGCATTAAAAAACAATACAAGAAAAATAAAGGAAATAAAAATAAATAAATAAAACTGCAGGGGGTGCATTAGTAGTTACAAGGGATACATCAGTAAAAAAGCCAAAAGCAGGCCCAGCCCACCAAAAACTCACAAAACAGGGGAAGGGGTGCAGTGATTAAACTGGGAGTGTATGCCAAGTAAAAACAATGGGCTTGAGGCCCAAACCAAACACTCACACACACACGGGGAGGGGGGTGCGTAAGTAACTGGGAGGTGTTATAGTCAAAAACTCGTTGGGCTTAGAGAGGCCCAATGCTCCAAACACATCCACGTCCAAACTCTTCACATCATCAGAAAAGCAAAACCCTAGTACTCACTACCAACAACACCGTTCACATGCTCCCTGCGCCGTTTCTCAATCTCTCTCTCTCTCTCGTCCAAACATCTCACTCAAATCTCTCACAAACCGCTTTCGTTCAATTTTTCTATCCAAATCCAAACAACTTGTTTCAACTTTTACAAAACAAACAACTGAATCAAAACGATTACAAACATAACGCAAATCTCAGGAAACAAAAATTGGATTCGTGGCTCGTATGTTCTTGAAGATCTGTGAAGTGGTTGAAGATTCATTCCGGAAAACACTTTGATGACTGATGAACGGATCTGGAAGGATCTATATGCATGAAGTAGTTTGATGAACTTACAAGATTAGATGGATTTAATGAATGATGTTGAAGGTGCTTGCGTTTCTCATGAAGATCTGATGATGTAGGACTTGGAGGATCTATTGGACGATGAATGATGTTGAACGTTCTGGAAAATGCATGAAGATCTTGAAGGTTTGTGATGTTCGTTGAAGAAATCTGGAAATTCCAGATGCACATCTTGAAAGTCCTCACGAAGAGGATGAAGATCTTGAGAATCATCGAGGAAATCTGGAAAAAACGGCTACGATATTGATGAATGTCATTGAATCTGGATGAACGAGGACGAATACGGATGGATCTTCCTGAACGAATTTGGAAAGTGAAGTTGAAGATGAACACAAATCCAGATCTGACGAAAAATTGATGAAGTTTGAAGATCTATGGATCTTGAAGGATCTGGAAACTCTGGGAGAAACGATGAACATCGGTGAAGTTCTCTGATGAAGAATTGATGAACATATGAATGTCTTGATGAAGATCTGGATGAAGATCTTGGTGTATTTTTGCAGTTTCCGGCGAGCCTCCGACGACGGTTGCGGTGGCCGGAGGTGGTTGCATGGTCGGCGACAGGGTCTCCGGCGAGGCTTTGGTAGTGGGATACAGCTGGCGAGCATGCATGCAAGGAAGAGTTTGGTGAGGACGTGTGGCGTGAGGGAGAGGGAGAGAGGAGGACGTGTGGCAAGCTAGAAAGGTGGCAGAGAGAGAGAGTGATACGTGGCAGCAATGGGAGAGTGGAAAAAATGAGGTGGCGGGTTCTGAGTGAATGAAAAGTGAGGTGGAAGAGAGAGAAATAGACATGTGGTGGCCTTATATACGGACAAGTGGCATTTTGGACTTGGGCCCACGAAAATTAATGACTCTGATTAAAACTGATTAACAACTAAGACCCCATTAAAATCACAATTAAGACTCTAATGATCATTAAAACTCCAATAATACTCATTTAACTCTAAAACGGAAATTAAATGCTAGGTAATTAAAAACACTAATTAATTCTCCTAGTTAATCCTAGTTAAAAAAAAGACTAAAACCTAATTAGCCTCTATGAATTAAATCTAAAAACATTAACTTCAATTAACCCTATTAAAAAAAACCAATTGAATATCTAAAAACAAAATCTATTTAAAAGTATTCAAAAAAGAAATATCTATTTAAAAATCTAAAAAAAACTATTAAATTTTATAAGAAAATATTAAAAATACCTATTTAATATCTAGAAAAACTCCAATAAATCTATTAAAATCTATTAAAAATCCAGAAAATAAAAGGGAAAATTCTAAAAATGCCAGGAAGCCAATTAAACCGATTAGAGCACAAATACGCGATTACAGCGAAATAAGCGGTAAAAACCGGGCACCGAGATGGCCTGAAAACACAGGGAACGAGCACCAATTCTCAAAATAAATCCTCGTATTATCCTGAAATGCCTGAAACGCCAGGGGAGGCTGTAATCCCGATAAAGTCAATCTGACTGAAAAAATGCAATGTATGCGGTATGCGAATGCGAATGCAAAATGCGTCGAAACATAAACCAGATGTGGAAACCGGTTGGTCAAATTTTGGGGTGCAACATTTGCCCCTATTCAAACGGCTTGGACCCGACTGGGTGAAGAGCGAACGACCTTCAAACATTCGAGGTACGAGACGATTGAATACCAAAGAAACCCTGAAATTTTCCAACCGTGGAGATAAACTGCAAAACTGCTTGGGGAACGACATCTACCAACTGAACCTGGTTGTTACGGCAACAACTGATTCAACGTCTGATAATAACTCTGATTTCAACTTCAACCACCTATGTAACACCACAGGTACCGAACACCTCCGTCCACAACTGGACTAATCTTGTCAATACAAGAAGAGAAACAAATTTGTCAAATCACAACTAGACACCAATCGGTCCACGTCAGGACTCACATTTCGTCAACCCGAAGAAATCCCGGCGACTTCGTTGAGGAAACATTTCTGTCTAGTCACAGGAAACTCCATCCGCCTATCCATACGGGCAGATCATCTGTCTAAACACAGGAAACTCTGTTTATCTCTGCAGTAGCTAACTACGTTGGTCCCAACCCACAAACGACTTTGAGGAGGACTCTACTGGGGACAATAATATTTTGTCAACACGAGGAAATCACGGCGACTTCATTGGGGAAAGTACTTTTGTCAAATATCGGAACACAACTCACATACTCTGTCTATCACGGGAGAATCATCTATCTGGATACCAGAAAGTTCATTTGTCTGCTTCCTACGGGAAAAGTCATCCGCCTGATTCATACAGGAAAAGTTCATCCGTCTGCTTCATCCGGGAAAATCCATCTGCCTGATTCATACAGGAAAAGGTCATCCGCCTGCTTCATACGGGAAACTCCATCTGCCTGATTCATACAGGAAAAGTTCGTCAGCCTGCTTCATATGGGAAAATTCATCTGCCTGATTCTTACAGGAAAATGTCATCCGCCTGCTTCATACGGGAAAATCCATCTTGGATATAGCTTCCTTGCCTATTCTTGGTAGTAGCTAACTCCACTGGGGATATTCTGAAAATAACTGTCCGACACCTGTTTCGACAACAAGTGACCACTTCTGAAATTTTGATTTATGAAACCCTGTAATGCTGCCGCGACAGCAAACCTGAAGAAAAACACTCCGCTGATTGGATAAGAGAAACTTCAACCAGTAACTCTGTGGGGGATAATAACAAGAACTGTATCATCACATGTCTCACAACGAGACTTCAAATATCTGGAAATAGATCCGAGATAGAACTCCATACTCCTATTGAGAAACACACCTGAAAGCAAAAAGTTAACCAACCTGATTTATGTTTCACAATGCGTATGTTTGACAATGGCGTAATGCTCCATACGGCATGGAAATGCTACACATTTTTAGGGTAGATGCAAATATGATAATATATGCAAATGCAAATGCAGGTTCGAGCTGCCAGAGAACGCCGGGTCTAAAGCCGCTTGGCAAAATAAATGTCGAAGGTAAAGTCAACTCCACTGAGGGGTACCGGGCATCATAGAATCATCTCAGCAAAATAAATGCTGGAAAAGTGAGACCAACTGCCATGGGGAAGAAACAATCCTGCTAAGGGACGGCTCACAAATTCATCGTTACGAACTCGTTAGAGTATGATCAACCTGAAGGAGGAATGACAACCTGCTGGAGGAGGGAAAGACGACCCTGCACGGGGATACTCTTTCTAAACCCTTGGCAACCTGATTGTACTCTGTGGGGCTTACCCAAACTGAGGTTAATTGTGCACGGCTCACTGTTGAGAATGCCCCTGCCGTCAGGTCTATCCATTTTGACCTGCTGAGGATACTCCTGATCCTATTCTGAGGAGGAATAACTGCGATCTCAACTATTTTAGGGACAATACGTGACTTCTATCTGCTGAGGAGCGTAATCTTGATTTAACATTAATCGGGAAACTGGTATCAATCGAGCTTTGTATCGACGAACGCGACACCATGCGAGTCACTAGGAATTATCGTGTCGGGTATTTTAGGCTTTTTCTAGTTTACGGATGAAAATAGGTTATTAACAAAATGGTTTTAAAGGGAAAACATTAGACGGGGATAGCATTCAAAGATGGACTACCAGGCGAGAACTGATAGCAAAAATAGGTTAGGTTATCGGACGAGAATGGATTTACGGTTGGAACATCAGACGGGGCTGACTGAATTATAGGGTAAGGAAAGGATGATCAGACAGGGCTGGTTTGGAAGCTAACATACACTAGACGAGAACTGATGTTTATAGAAAGGTTGACCAGACGAGAACTGGTTACCGGTTTGCCAGACGAGGACCGGGCTTTGGAAACGACAAGGTTACAAGGTTCTGTCAGGTAACTATAGGATAATGATCCAATGGCAGCAAGACTTCTTCAGAAGGTTCAGCTTTTTGGTAGGGTAATGACACGATTCCCCGATACTCAACTCTTGCTAGGGTGAACAAACTTGCTTGAACAACTTGCCCCAGTGCAACTCAACTTGCCCCAATCTGGCTCTTGGGAAAATCACTCTGAACAGAAAGCAACTTGCTACAATACGACCTTGAGATGGCTTTGCCCCGGTATCTGTACGAAAAAAGGATTCAACCTCAATTAAACAACTATCAACACATTTGGTTTCACTATCTCTGAAGTGACTTGCCCCTGAACGAGCGTATAAGCGACTTAACCTGCCCTGATCACACACTAGAAGGATCTATCCTCAAATCACCACATTCTGGATAATTGCCCCTGATTGGCTCTCGAGAAGATTTATTTCAGATCAACTGCTTCTCAAACAAACTGCCCCATAACCAACTGATGCTTCGGGACTTGTCCTTAGACCAACTGATTCTGAACTCACTGGAAGTCAATGCCCCAGATTTACAGGATTTCACAACATACACCATTCTGATCCAGACTGCTAAATTATTCAGTCCTGTTTGATTATTCCCTGTTGGAATTTCCTTCCTGTCAACTACTGACCTACAAATAAAATTATTTATTCCTGAATGGTAATTTTAATGCAGTGTTCATGCAGATTTTGAAAAAAATTTTGTGATGTCACTCATTTACATGTCATGATTGTGAGTGACGAATGAACCAGAGTTCAAACGTAATGCTGATTTGATCAGTGAAAAAAATACAACAAGGATATGACTAGCAAATCAAGAAGGAGTCAGGTTACTCAACCTTATCGTAATGCGCTTTCAGAATAAACCCTACCTCAATTAGGTCTTTTAAGGGTTGTATCGTGGTCGGGTTCACGGTTCGTGAAACAAAGGATATTTGGCTCAAATTATGATTTGTACCCACCCCTTCTACGTGATGATCTCCGATCCTAAAGTTCAGTTAACTTGGCACAAGCGCTCGCCTCTTCGAGAGGTATGTTGAATAGTAGGAACAATGGTTAAGGAACTCACAAGGTTTTCGGAGTGACAGTTAATCCTTTTTCGTGTTCGGTGTCTGTATCTACACGACTTTGTCCTTGTTCGAGGATTTTTCTTTTTATATCCTTTCTTTTTCATTCTTTTGATTCCCTAATTTTTGCCTGGACTGACTCCTTTTGAGTTCTTTTCGGGTTTTTTTTTGAAGTCCAGCGGCATGCCCTGATTTTTTTTTGCCTAAGTATTAGCTTTCCAGCTTTTTCTTTTTCTTTTACTTAGCGGGCTTTCTTATTTCTTTCTTGGAACAAGTCGTGCGACATTGGTTGTCTTGATTGCTCTGAAAGGATTGCAACTGTCTCACTCCTGATTGGTGAGGTTTAACCATTGTGGTGGACGAGGTACGACTTCTGGGGAAAAATAAGATGTGATTGGTCCTCGAAAGGCAACACTCCTCTATAAGACTTGAACGCTCGATCAAGCTAACTGACAACTACCCTGCCCCGGGTTAAGATGTGAGGGTTTAAAAAGTCCGAAAAAACATCTACTTCTTGGCTCGAAGTGGTTATCAAGGGACTAACTCCTTATATCTCCAGTGTTTGGGGATTTGAAACAATGCCTTGTACGTCATCGGCAAGGATTTATCTGAAAGCATACGACAATCGGTTATGAGTATTCAGTTTCGTCATCCTCCCTCCAATATTTGCTAATCAAGTGATAAAGTGGAGTGAAAAATGCAAGTGTCGGTGCGGTGCAATAAATGAGTGACAACGACATGATTAATTCAGAAAAATGCATAGTCACCTTATCAATATTACCATTCGAAACAAAAAATGTTTAACAGCAAGTAGTAACTAACAGAAAAGAAACTACAAATGCAAATGATAAAAAGCCTGAGGACTGCCAATGCTGAGGACGTCTTCCTGTCTGGACCACTGGCTTCTGGAAATAAACCTCTGAATCTGCGAGCTCAGACAACTGGGAGGTTGTCATGCACAATCAAAACTCCTCCTGGAAAGGAAATACACCCTTGGTCGATCAACTGTTGTACTTTGGCCTGAAAAGCTTTACAATCTTCAGTTGAATGCCCTGGAGATCCACCATGGTAACCACATTGAGCGTGGGGATTGTACCCCGGAGGGTAAGGCTCTGGCACAGGCTTAAGAGCTTTAGGTTCCACCAAAGAATTCTGGATCAAAGATGGTAGAATATGGCTATAAGGCACATGCACTGGATGAGAAGGAGCATTCCTTCGTTCTAAGTTGTTACGAGGCCTGTTCTGATTTGGGCGCTGCTTCTGATAACCTCGGCCACGAGTTCGCTGATTTGCCAAAGAAGCGACATAAAGTTTCGGATATGGTGCCCTAGGCGCAATTGTCTGTTCCGCATAACAAGACACAAAAGATGAAGAACCAACAGACTTCACTGATTCATCTCGAAGATACTCAACATCTGGCATGATTGCATTGATCACAACTCCTTCTTCAGTTTGGTAGCTACAGAGAGATTTAGTTTCACTAGCCTGACCGCCCGAAACGATCTGAATTTTCCCAATTTTTACGGCATGCTCGATGCGTTCTCCTAATCTTACCAATTCAGAGAAATTTGGCGCATTTACAAGCATTCTTTCGAAGTACGGGCTCTCCAGGGAGTCTACAAACATGCCCATCAACTCTCAGTCTAGAAGCGGTGGGTGCACTCTGGCAGAAAATTCTCTCCATCTCTGAACATACTTCCTGAAGGGTTCATTGTTCTCTTGAGACAATTCCTGCAGCTGCATGCGACTAGGAGCCATGTCTAGGTTATAATCATACTGTTTCAGAAAAGCTCTGGTTAAATCCACCCATGATCGAATCTGATTACTCTCCAACTGCATATACCAACTCAGAGATGCCCCAATCAGACTATCTTGAAAGCAGTGGATCATCAACTTGTCGTTTTGCACAAACGAAGTCATTCTTCGGCAGAACATCACCAAATGTTGCTTCAGACAGCTATCTCCTCTGTACTTCTCAAATCTCGGCGCTTTGAACTAAGGAGGCAATACCAGGCCAGGAACCAAACACATGTCTGCAGCATTGTGGTTGACAACATCTTTAACTTTCAAGGCTTTGACTCCTTCTTCCAACACTCGGAGCCTTCTATTGTACTCAAGAGCTCTTAGGTCTTCAGTCCTAGCTACCGGGATCTCTCTTCGGATATTCGGCCTAGGGAAGACAACACCTTGATTGTTGATAATAGGAGGGCGTTCATTTCGGACAACAAACTGCTCACGTCGATCCTGGTTCCTAGCAGGAGGTTGCACAAACTGGTCTGCAGTAAGGTTGTTCACTTGCGGAAAGTCTTCCTCGGACGTAGAACCATACAGAGGATTAGTTGTCATAGTGAAACCTGACAAGGTGTTAGCAAAGTGGAAGTTGCTCTCAGACATAGCTACCAATAACCCTCAACTGACTTCACTGCTCGATTCTGCTCAAATCCGTTCAACCCCTTGGTCGTCTTCTAACAATCAACAGTTGCTCAGGCCAAACACCGGGTAATCACCTTCAGAATCAAAACAACGGCTGGATCAGACTCTGGCTAGCTGGAGGATGATATGCAATATGATGCAAACAATGTGCATGCAAAGCAATATGCAGCAAACACGGGATCACAACCCCCACAAATCTCTGAATACTGCTGCGCTGCTGACTGAGTACGTTCGCTCTGAAGAGAAGACCAAAATATAGGGTTGGCTGGAAGTTAAGTTCCCTGCAAAAACCCTCCCACTCACGGGTATGAACCTAATCTGACAAGGTACGGCATTCTATGCGGGTATCAACGTCACAGACTTTCAAGAGCAATGATACGATACCCATAAGGTGTGGCATCATCATCCCTTGAAGCGGCCTCACTTAGTCGAATTCCCAATTGATAGGTTCCCAGAGTCGACAATCCTTGGGTCAGATAACTTGTCGAGCCCTAAGGGCCAGGCAAGAAGCATCAAAGAGAATCTCGTCCGAGCGCAGATTTCGCGGCTAGCTGGTGCGAGCTAAGCAAGTAGGCTAACCACTACTCTCTACTTCTAAGTCTATATGTGTACTCAAGCCTGGGTTTGGATTCTCACTCAAAAGGAACAACCACCCAACAACACAACAGCAACAGATAATAACGAAATGCGGAAATTGTAAATACAGTAAAATACAACATACAACGTGTAACACGGTGGGAGAACTGACTTTAAACAATGTTGCGGATAGCAAGAGTCGCCACCGACTTTTATTTTATCCATAAGGAAAGGTTATAAAAGAACAGGAAAGACCTTAGAGAATATTTTGGGTCCGGGGGTAGGTTATGAAAAGGGAAGGTGTTAGCATCCTTTTCATCCATGGTTATCCATGGGCTCTTAGGTACTTAAGCTCACTTTTGAATTGTTTTGAAATTGTAGTGTGTGAATAGAAAATTTTCAGAATAGTTAATAAATAATCCATGTAAGGATGTGTTAAGAACTTGTTTGAAAACTTGTTGAAAATTTGTTTAAGTGCGAAACAGTTTTGAAGTGAGCAAGCACCTAGGAGTAACCTATCCAAATGTTTAAAGGTCTTTCTTATTCTTCATTCTTTCCTTTAGTAAGACTATCCCTACTATAATGGAGTAGGTAGTCCTTACTTTGGATGTTAAGGGGTATGTGAGGGACAATTTGACTTTGAAGGCCATTGTGGGATGTAATAAGCACATATAAGGGACCATCATCATTTTTCGAAAGGGACTTGATTCGTAAAGGCAACCATAAGGGACTTTGATGATTTTTTTATTTGAGGGACTTGCTTTATACACCCCACTTAACCATTATTCGTAGGCAACTTGAGGGATATCCTTAGGAAGTGAGACGGCGATTAAAATCGACTTACGTGTGTGACGTGTTTATTTTAATTATCTTTATTTAAAAGTGATCTAAATTTATTTTAATATTACATACAGGTTGTTACACTCCCTAATTACTAACCATAATAATAATTAAATAATTAAACAACTTTACATCCAAGAAACAATTACAAAATAATAAGCAAAATAATTAAATAGCAAAGATAAATAAAATATAAATAAGCAATAAATAATAAAGGGGGTTAATTCTAAGTTTACTCGGCAAGACATCGCATCTTGTGCCTACGTATCCTTACGGGAGTGGAATCAGAGTAATCGTAGTTCCCCTCAAAAGGGAGGTTAGAGACTTCTTGACTGTGGTCAAGGTCTCAAGGGGAATAAACGCATCTTAAGGACACGCTTACGTGGAGTGTAGAAACTCCAAATCTCTACGTTGAAATGTTAAGTTGTAATTAGGGTTAAATTAGGGATTCCACGGCGGGAAACCCTAAAATGAGCGCGGCGGCTCTTTGACCTAATGCTAAGGGTAAAATTGTAATTTTGCCTGCGGCGAGGCATTTGTGAAAATTAGGGTTTGTAGTTTGTAGTTTTGAGGATTTGAAATTGAATGTGTGAAGTTTTACGGACTATTGGCGCGGCGGCCAAACAGTTAGACCTAACCTTCGGATGTGTGCAATGTGACAGAAATAATAGTAAACACGTGAGATAATTGAATCATGCAAACAGAGAGATAATGTCATAATTTAAACCATGCAAGCAGAAATTTAAAGGCAGAATTTAAAGAGCGATTGTTAAGTTCGCGAGGTTACATGAGAGGAGCAGATACAATATGATAATGAAATTTGAATTGAACAATAATAAAATAAAATAAATAACGGTTCTAGTTATTATTTAAAAAAAAGATTTTAGTTATTATTTTAAATTTATCTAAAAAAAAGTTTTTTCTTAAAAATAATAGGTTTTCATATTAATTTGGAAAAGATGTTAATGTTATTTATTTTAAAAAACAGATTTTTATATTATAACAAATTTTAATAAATTAATGATAACAATAATAATAATAATGGTAATAATAATGATAATAATGATAATAATAATTAATAATAATAATAATAATAATAATAATAATAATAATAATAATAATAAAACAATAGTGAATTTTAAATGTGCCAAATAACCCAACAATGTTGCTAACGCAGAAATGCGCTCATCGCAACCAGATCTAAATCGGACGAAACAAAATTTATCGCAAAGAAAAAGAAATTAAGCAAAAAATAGTATTATTGCTCACACAAAAATGCGATCATCGCAACCAGATCGAACTAACACAAATGTCACGCGTCATGCACACAAATGTGCAAACATCGTATCGACATAATTCGATCAAAAATCTTATATATATATATATATATATATATATATAAACTCTAACAATTTAAAAATTATATATATATATAAACGTAACAGTAATAGATAAAGAAAAAGAAATAACGGTAATAGATGAAGAAAAAGAAATAACGGTAAAAGATGAAGAAAAAGACACAACAGTAATAGATGAAGGAAAAGAAATAACGGTAAACGATGAAGAAAAAGAAACAATAGTAATGGATGAAGAAGAAAACTAAATAACGGCAAACGGCACTCACTCCTCTTAGGTTTTTTTCATTCTCTCCCTTTTCCAACAAGGCAACACATGTATATATAGGGAACAAATTAGGGTTAACACCAAATTGTCAATAATGTCCCTAAAGCCCATTTTAAAGCCCAAACTAAATAATTAGTTAAGAAAAAATAAAATTTAAATAATTTAAAATAATTAAAATAAACTTAAAATAAAAACTAATAATCCTATTGATTCCTAAAATAAAAAATATTATAAAAAGAACAAAATTTTTTTCAATATTTTTTATTTTATGATTTTTTGGATATTTTTATGAATAATTTGGAAAAAAGTGAAAAAAATAATATTTTAAAAAATGATTTAATTAAAATACGAAAATAATAATTAAATAATAATAAAAAACTATTTTTGTTATTTTTTTAATGAAAGATAGAAAAATTTAGAGTAAAAATAATAAAAAACAAAAAAAATGACAAAGGTGAGATTCGAACTCTCAACCTCTCACACTCATAACTCCTTACACATGTCCTCCTGCCAATTGTGCCATTTTTACTTTTTAGACAAAAAATGCATGCCATATGATATTTACCTGCAAAAAGTCAAACGACTACACAAATTTGTTAGTAATTGATTAAATGCAATGAAATGCGACGACAAATCTTAGGGCAAAATTTGGGGTATTACAGTTATTATGATAATATTTCTCACCCAACCTCTCTTTGATGTTGGCAAAAAAAATCATGAAGTTTCACTTTGGTTTGACCACAGTTGACCTCAGTTTGACCTTTTAACTGCATTGACTGCTTTTGACTTATCTGATCATCTGACTGAGCAAACTTTTGAGAAAAGTCTTGAAACTTGACATGGGGGTTCTTATACACATATAAGATGTTATGAAGCTCACTTGAAGTCTTGGAAGTCCATTTAGCCTGATTAAAGTCAAAACCCTAGTTTTGGATGCACTGCCTACGAGGTGCATTGTCTGAGGGAATTGTCAACTCTTCTGACCAATTGTGAATTTTGTGAACCTTGTGAACCTTCTTGGAACACAAAGTCTTGTATTGTGAGGGCAAATTTTGGGGTGCAACAGCTGCCCCTGTTCAATTTTCTGAAACCTGAGGGGTTAGATTGGTATATTTGCCAGTCGTAACCTGGAAGGTTGAAGGGGATTGAACACAAAAGCCCAAAAATTTGCACTCACCAGTGCATGGAGTGATATTGATGGTTGGTTGAACATGATTGAGTGGGCTTAAAGATGCCACTAGGGGAAAGTTCTTCAGTAGTATAATGAGAACTGTCAGGAGTCTAGAGTAATACTGATGTAACAGCATGTCTTCATGAGGATAGAGCAATCAATAATGATAACCCTAAAGCAGTCTTGAAGTGATAAATCTGACCTCAGGAGGATAGAGCAATCAATAGCTCTAAAGCAGTCTTGAAGTAATAATGGCTTCAGGAGGATAGAGCAATCAATAGCTCTAAAGCAGTCTTGAAGTAATAGAATGGCTTCAGTAGGATAGAGCAATCAACAGCTCTAAAGCAGTCTTGAAATAATAATGTGATATGTCTTCAGGAGGATAGAGCAATCAATAGCTCTAAAGCAGTCTTGAAGTAATGATTTCAGGAGGATAGAGCAATGGATAGCTCTAAAGCAGTCTTGAAATAATTAGATGGCTTCAGGAGGATAGAGCAATGAATAGCTCTAAAGCAGTCTTGAAGTAGTAATATGACCTCATGAGGATAGAGCAATGAATAGCTCTAAAGCAGTCTTGAAGTAATAGGATGATTTCAGGAGGATAGAGCAATCAGTAGCTCTAAAGCAGTCTTGAAGTCATGAGAGGCTATCAGGAGGATAAAATAACCCTGAGGTTACAATAAAGCAGTCCCAAAGTAATAAGAAGCTCATCAGGAGGATAAAGTAACCCTGAGGTTACAATAAAGCAGTCCCAAAGATCATAAGATTGTTTGTTGGATAATTAACCTGAAAACAAGGTAGCATTCTGTATAACAACATTAGTTTATGCTTTATGTATGCATGTATGACATGATGCACTTAGGTAATGTACTATAGACATATATGTTATGGTATGATGTAAATGATGTATGTATGCTATGACACTGCTGGAAGTGTCTGGATATCCTTGTATAACAACTGCTGGCCAAGAAAAATAAATCCCGATTCGTTGTTGAAGAATCTATAACCCTCCGTCTGCTGGGGATAACAAGGTATAGATAACCTCCCGTTGTTGGGGATAACAAGGTATAGATAACCTCCCGTTGTTGGGGATAGTAAGGTATAGATAACCTTCGTTTTCGTTTGATAGTAGGATAAGTATAACATCCCGTCTTCGTTCATCGTGCCCTTATTGGAAAGTAATTTCCCGTATATCCGTATGAGGATAAAAGAGATGGATATAAATTCCAGGGGAGATTAGACTTTGTGAAAATGGATTAGTCCTACTGATGGTTTGTAACTGTCTTGTAAAGATGAACCGGCGAAGCTTCGTTGAAATCCTTCCCTCGTTCGTCCTTAGTAAATACTATTACTGCATTTTCATGCATTTCTAGTAAACATCAATCATATTAAAAGCATACATGCGTTTCTGGTAAACATCAATCATATTCAAAGGCATACATACATTCAAACACAACCAATGGACGTTTCGCTTACGTAAATAGGGTAAAAGTGAATCTGGATTCAGAAGATGGAATTTATTTATATCAAAAGTGACCCATACACGGGTAAGTTTGTACAAGGAGACATAAACCCTAGTAAGAGAATTTTGTCATGAAGTTTTACAAAAAGAATCAGCTATGTGGGAAATAATCCTATTGAGTTTCAATTCTACTATTGCCACTCAAGTATCTCATCTTCTTGCTGTTGAGACGGAAACGATTGGATTGAGCTTTATCTGTTTGAGCTTGAGTAAGTAGTACAACTGGTTGCAGTTTCATGAGTGATCCAAACGAGACATAGTCATACGCTTTAATCCCTAACTTTTGCCTGGATTGCCCTTTCAGGTTTTCAATCCACCGGGATACCCTTTTTTGCCCAAGCCGCCTTTTCAGGTTTTCGACTTGCCGGGTGTACATCTTTTTATATATATATCCCTAATTTTTGCCCAAACCCTTTTGGTTTGCCGGGATGCCCTTATTTTTGCCTAGGCCTGTCAACCTAGCGGGTCTCTTTTTATGCGTAGTATTTTTTAACTAAGTCTGCGTTTACAGGTTGTGGGAAGTCTTCACCATCCATTGTAGTCAGTATCATGGCACCTCCTGAGAACACTGTCTTGACTACAAATGGTCCCTCATATGTTGGAGTCCACTTGCCCCTAGGATCACCCTGTGGTAATATGATACGCTTGATTACCAAGTCACCAGCCTGATATACCTTTGGCTTAACCTTCTTGTTAAAAGCTTTGATCATCCGTTTCTGGTACATCTGGCCATGACAAACTGCTGCTAACCTTTTCTCATCAATCAAATTTATCTGGTCAAGTCGAGTCTGAATCCACTCATCTTCATCCAAGCCTGCATCCTTCATAATTCTCAAGGAACTGAATCTTCATATCAATAGCAACTTGCATGCCCATGATACATGCCTCATACTCAGCCATGTTATTGGTACAATAGAAACAAAGTCTGGCAGTAATCGGGGTATGACAACCTTCAGGGGAACTAATCACAACACCAACACCATTACCATGTGCATTGGAGGCACCATCAAAAACCATAGTCCATCGGGATCCTTGTTCAGGTCCGTCATATTGTCCAGGTTCTTTGGTAACAGACATAATGTCTTCATCAGGGAACTCAAAATTCATTGACTGGTAATCATCTACTGCTTGATGAGCCAAATGATCAGCAACAACACTCCCCTTAATGGCCTTCTGAGTGGTATACTGTATATCATATTCCGTCAAGATCATTTGCCATCTTGCAATTCTTCCGGAGAGAGCAGGTTTCTCAAATATGTACTTGATTGGATCCATCTTCGAAATCAACAAGGTAGTATGGGTCAACATATACTGTCTTAGTCGGCGAGCAGCCCATGCCAAAGCGCAGCAAGTTTTCTCGAGCAGTGAGTATCTTGTTTCACAGTCGGTAAACTTTTTGCTAAGGTAGTATATTGCCTGCTCTTTTCGACCAGACTCGTCATGTTGCCCCAATACACACCCCATTGAGTTGTCTAATACTGTTAAATACATAATCAAGGGTCTTCCATCAACTGGTGGCATTAAAATTGGAGGTTCTAGCAAATATCTCTTGATTTCATCAAAGGCAGTCTGGCACTCATCATTCCATTCCATCACCTGATCTTTCTTCAACAACTTGAAGATTGGCTCACAGATGGTAGTTAATTGGGAAATAAATCTTGCAATGTAGTTCAATCGTCCCAAGAAACCTCTAACCTCCTTCTCAGTACGGGGAGCTGGCATCTCTCGTATAGCTTTCACTTTTGCAGGATCCACTTCAATACCTTTTCCACTGACAATGAAACCCAGGAGCTTTCCAGATCTAACTCCAAAAGTACACTTGTTTGGATTTAATCTCAACCTGTATTTCTTCAACCTCTCAAACAACTTGTGCAGATGATCAAGATGTTGTTCTTCATTCTGAGACCTGGCTATCATATCATCCACATATACCTCTATCTCATGATGAATCATATCATGAAACAAAGCCACCATGGCACGCTGATATGTTGCCCCTGCATTCTTCAAACCAAATGGCATTACCTTATAGCAAAAGGTGCCCCACTGTGTCACAAATGTAGTCTTCTCCATATCTTCAGGTGCCATCTTGATTTGATTGTAACCAGAGAAACCATCCATAAAAGAGAATACCTTATGCTGAGCAGTGTTGTCTACCAGAATATCAATATGAGGAAGTGGAAAGTCATCTTTAGGGCTAGCCTTGTTCAGATCTCTGTAGTCTACACACATACGTACCTTACCATCTTTCTTAGGAACTGGTACCACATTTGCAACCCACTGAGGATAAGAAGTTACGGCCAAGAACCCTGCATTGAACTGTTTCATTACCTCTGCTTTGATCTTTTCTGACATTTCAGGACGCATACGACGAACCTTCTGCTTCTTTGGACGACAATCTTCTTTCACTGGCAAACGGTGAACCACAATGTCTGTATCCAACCCTGGCATATCTTCATAAGACCAAGCAAAGATCTCCACATAGTCACGTAGCATCTGAATCAACCTGCTCTTGACACTGTCCTCTAAATCAGCCCCTATCTGGACCTCTTTTCTGTTTTCTTCAGTTTCCAGATTCACAACTTCGACTGGCTCTTCATGTGGCTGTATAGCTTTCTCTTCTTGTTGTAACAACCTAGCAAGCCCTACAGGTATTTCACAATCGTCCTCGTTTCCGTCTTCAGTTTGATAGATCGGATTCTCGAAATTGTAATTGGCAATAGTAGAACTGTTATCAACTGGATCCAGAGTGGATGAGGATCTGCATTTTAGTGACGTGGGTGTGTGTAAGAACACATAGCTGATAAAGCAAAAATAAAAGAAAAAGAAAGACAAGGAACACAATATTTACGAAAACGAAACGTCCACTGATTTTATTGAATGCAGTATGCAAATGAAATGACAACCCGTAACAAGCACACCATTGTGCCCCGGGTAAGGCACATGGCTTGAAAGTTTTAATTGTTCCAGAAATTATAAACATAACACAGTAATAGTATTTACTCCTGACTAAAGGAGATAGGGATAACATCTTCAGCTGTCCAATTATTGAGTCCAGCACCCACAGTAGGAAAAATCCATGCCTCCAAGTTGTAGTCTTCATCTTGATCTCCCACAGCATTGATAACCCCTTGATTGGTGATACGAACAGCACGGGCACGACGGACAGCCTTCTGGGACTCTGCAGTGAAACCCAAACCAAACTTGTCAGACTTGTATGGAATATCAGGAAGCTGACCCCAAATAGTACAACCACCTTCTTCCACCACAGCTTTTGCATCATTGAGGGAGGCCATTGCCATTGTTGGAGGGTTTCTGATGACCACAGGAACCTTCTTCACAGCAGGAGGAGTCACACAATCCTTAACAGCCCAGGGAACCACTTCGAAGGACTGACATGGAGTTTCAATGTATTCACCTTCTACTTCCAGATACTTGAAAGTGTTTACATGGCTGACAAAGTATTCTTCCTCTCCAAAGACAGTAACAACTTTTCCATTCACCGGATATCTCAACTTTTGATGTAATGTGGAGGTCACAGCACCTGCCCCATGGATCCAGGGACGACCAAGCAGACATGAGTACGAAGGACGAATATCCATCACATAGAATGTAGCAGTGAACACCTGAGAACCAACCTTGATTGGAAGATCAATTTCCCCATGCACTACTCTTCTAGAACCATCAAAAGCCTTTACCACAATATTACTGGGCTTCAATACCGTATCTTCAGGACTCAGCTTGTTCAGGACTTCCTTAGGCAACACATTCAGAGAGGAACCATTGTCTATCAGCACATGAGACAGGGTAGTGCCCCTGCATTCAATTGAAATATGCAAGGCCCTGTTATGATCCCTCTTGGTAGGGGTCAAGTCAGCATCAGAAAATCCTAACCCGTTGTCATAGGTCAGGTGAGCAACACAATTCTCAAACTGGTCCACGGAAATTGCACTGGGTACATGAGCCATCTTTAGAAACTTGATCCATGACTTGGCATGAGCCTCAGAACATAATAACAGGGAGAGCATAGAAATCTTTGAGGGAGTATGCCCCAGCTGATCAACAATATCATAATCACTCTTGCGAATGATTTTCAATACTTCTTCCATCTGCTTAGAGAGGTCATCAGCAGCTGGCACATCAGTAGATACAGGCTCAATAACAGGACCCTTGCCCCGAGCATCAGTGGTGGAAGTAACAGCAGGAGTAACTGCACTCTTAGAAGCAACTGGAGGAGAGAAGACTCTTCCACTACGAGTGATCTTGCTAGATCCAGCAATATTATCAATGTCAACAGGCATATCAGGTAAAGGCTCCTGCTTGACACCATGGATGTAAACATCAGACCCATAGTGCCAAGGCACAGCTTTGTCAGATGTATAAGGAATAGGACCAGGAGTGGTAATGATCAGAGGAGCTACTCTGGCTTCAGCAACAACTTTCACAGGACCTTCAGCAGTAATCTTGATTGGGCCCTGATGAGTGATTTTAATGGGACCCTTTGAAGTGATTCTTAGTGGTACTTTTTCGACCATATCAACCTCTTCAATCTTCTTACCCTGAGTCAGATGATCTACCATACTTTCTACAGATGCTGGTCTTCTTTCAAACACTATAGTATACTTATCCATGAGACGTTGAATCCCATCTCTCAAAATGAAGCAACTATCCGGCTTATAGGTACAATACAAACAATCTTCACGACAACCTGGAAAGATCCCAGCTTGTACTAACCTCTTTTTGATAACAGACAATGGTGTGCTCAACTCCATAACCGAATAGACATGCAGATCTTCATCAATATCTTCATCAATGGCGTTGACAGTCTTCTCGTGATTTGGCATTGGAGCTGTAATCACATTTGGAGTACCTGGTGGATCAAACTCAATTTCTCCAGCATCAATCATATCTTGAATTTTGTTCTTCAAGACCCAGCAGTTATTAGTATCATGTCCTGGACAGTTTGAATGATATGCACATCGTGCATTGGGATTGTACTTGGGAGATGTAACATTGGGATTCTGAGGAGCCTCCCTCAGGGTAATAAGTTCAGCCTTCAACAAATGTTGTAATGCCTGAGCCATTGACATGTTGATCTTCGTGAACTGTCTTCTAGCCCTCTGTTGGTTGCCCTGAGGCTGCTCTGTTGTTGCAGGAGTTGGATTTGAAATATGAACTACACTCACAGACTGATGTCTTCTGTTACGATCAGGCTGACCATAAACAGCATTAGATTCTTTCTTCCCAGTGGGAGGCTTCTTTGCAGCACCTGATGAAGAAGTGCCCACTTGGATCTTACCACTCTTGATACCATTCTCTACTCGCTCTCCTGTCATGATCAACTCAGTGAAGCCAGATGATGAGCTTCCAATGAGATGACTGTAAAACGGACCATTCAGCGTACACATGAACATATCAACCAATTCCCTATCAGCCAAAGGGGGTTGAACTCTTCCAGCTAAGTCTCTCCACTTCTGAGCATACTCCTTAAAGCTTTCTTTGGCACCCATAGACATGCTTTGAAGCTGCATGCGAGTGGGGGCTAAGTCAGCATTGTATTGGTACTGTCTATAAAATGCTTCAGCAAGATCATTCCAGTCTCTGATGTTGACACTCTCCAACTGATAATACCACTCTAACTGAGCTCCAGATAAGCTCTCTTGAAAGAAATGGATCCACAACTTTTTATCAGCAGTGTGGGGTTGAATTCTTCTGACATAAGACCTCAGATGCAATTTGGGACAAGAGACCCCATCATAGACAACAAATGTAGGAACTTTGAAACCAATGGGTATCACAACCCCAGATATCAAACTCAAATCCTCAAAATCCAGCCCAGATGATTTCTTTAATTCCATAGCATCCATTCTATCCACCAGCATCTTGAATTTGTCTTCGTTAGGCTCATGGTAGTAGTTAGCCTCAGAATCAGAGTCCCCCATAGTGTTGTGGAGACTGCCTCTCTCCTGCTCAGATTCTTCAGATTCATAGTGTTCAACCTGTTCCTTGGTCTTGGCAGGACCTTTGAACCTTCTTCCCATGTTGAGCAACCCAGCAGACCTTCTAGCCTTCTTAGTCTTCTTGGCCAGCAGTGTCTTCAATTCATCCTGCCCCTTGGATAGGTTCAGGATCAGCTCTTGGAACTGTGCATTCTGTGCCTGGAGATCCTTAACTGATTGTTCAAGAGCCATTGCTGAAATAAACAGCGAGAAGATGAGAAACCTGTGCACAATTATAAACCTGTGATGCAATGATATGGGAATGCATATGCAATGTTTTCAAGGACCGCAGGATTTAAATTTGCTTAAACAAACAAGAAAGTAACTTTTTATTAGTAATAACTTGTTTTGCCTTTTAGGCTTACAAAAAATGAAAACGAAATAAGTACAAAAGATGGGGTTTTAAGTCTCCCATGGACGCTTCCTCTTTGTGTTGAGGTATGAGTTGAGGTTTCGTTCCTCATGAAGTAGCTTTGTTAGCTCTAGGATCCTTGCTTGGCTTGCTTTGTAATGAGCCTCGAAAGTATCCCTTTGCTCCTTCAGTTGGATCCATGATCTCTGCAAGTCTTCCTTATCAGTAGGCATGTCTGGGTGAAGGATGGTATAAGCTGTGTCTCCTTCAGCAACAGGTTCCATGGTAACTGGTAGGACGGCAGGATATGGCATCATGAGTGTCTGAGCACGAGATCGTACCCATCTGAGATAAGCCTCCATAGGAATAGTGTACTTAGGCTCCAGTGTCTTGCTGTCAATCCTGTTTACCTTTCCCCAAGCTCGTATGAATCTCTGACGGTAACCCTGAAGATCGTTGTCGTAGTCAAACACAATGCCCTGAATCAACATGTCATGTGGACCATCGCTCCGGGCGTAACCAAACTGTCGTAAAGCTAGAGATGGGTTGTAGGTGATGCCTCCTCTTATGCCTAGAAGTGGTACATTAGGAAACTCCCCACAACGGTCAATGATGGTGACATTCTTCATAGATCTGGAGCACCAATGGATGTCTGAGTGAGAAAGTGATATGATCCTCTTGGACCATCTGAACCCTTGCTCATTCTTCATTACTGAGCGAGGAAGGTGAGAAATAAACCACCTAGAAAGTAAAGGTATGCAGCACATCAAAGTTCCTCTTGCCCTTGTAGTACGGGTGTGAAGAGAATGTAGGATGTCTCCAAGTAAGGTAGGCACTGGATTGTGACTCAGGAATATGTTGATGGCATGAACGTCTATGAACTGATCAGGATTGGGGAACAACACTAAGCCATAAATCAATAAGGCTAAGATCTCCTCAAAAGCATCGTAGCTCATAGCCTTCAAGAACATTTGAGCTTTATCCACTAATACCTTGGCAAGAATACCTTTAACTCCACTTCTCGTCTCTAGAACAATGTCAGACTTCTTCAGATGTAGAGCTGCAGCAATAACTTCTGGTTTAAGCTCCTTCTCTAAGCCTGTGAATGGCTTCTGATCAAGAACAGGTATACCCAGAAGTTTAGAGAACTCCTCCATGGTTGGAACCAGCTGATAATCAGGAAATGTAAAGCAATGGTGCTTAGGGTCAAAGAACTGAAACAGCACACTCATCATGTCTTCACTGAACCCTGAAGTAACTAGATCCAATAAGTGACCATGTCTCTTGTTGAACTGGGAATGATCAGGCACTAGGGAAACCAACTCCTTGAGCTTAGCAGGTATCCCTACAAAGTTGATCCTGATGGTGTTTCTACGAGCAGAAGCCATGACCTGCAACAAAGAACAAAGATAAATCCTTTGGTCCTTGAAATGGTTAGGGAAAATGATATGCTTATGATGCATGATGATGTCATGATGTCATGCTCAATCACAAACATGTGGCACACACAAACAAGTCACACCATAGCCCTAGGTTTAAAGGCTTGCATGAGGTTCAAAGGCAAGTACCCTCCCCTGAAGTTAGATGGTTCATCCTGTCCTACAAAAGTAACCAGGTTCTAAGGGATCTCAATATCATTGATCCTTCACAAGGGTGGTTGTTCAGAAGGCAACTTACTTGCCAACCAAAACCCTCCAAGTTTAAGATCTCAATGAGCGTAGTATCGAGTGTCAACCAACTTCAGTCTGCACCAAAGCCGGTTACCTCACTACTTTCTAAAGGCCAAGATGAGTTAACTAGGGTTCTAAAAGTCAGTTAGTGCATTGACAACATATGGCAGCCTCAATATTATCCTCAACTTGACTTAAGGAATATAAGCACTAACCAAGAAGTCGCACTAACTATGGCCACCAGATCAACCGTATCGATATACGTCGTACAGTTTCCTTGGTCTATTGCCATTTACCTAAGGTACACTAGATCCGGGTTAGGACCTTTCACACATAAGAGCACCCCAACAATATAATAATAAAGCAAACAAGGCAAACAATTTAAAGTGATCTTAATTCCTAAGGGTACCCCTCTTAAATAGATCCCCAGCAGAGTCGCCAGTTCTGTAACACGGTGGGAGAACTGACTTTAAACAATGTTGCGGATAGCAAGAGTCGCCACCGACTTTTATTTTATCCATAAGGAAAGGTTATAAAAGAACAGGAAAGACCTTAGAGAATATTTTGGGTCCGGGGGGTAGGTTATGAAAAGGGAAGGTGTTAGCATCCTTTTCATCCATGGTTATCCATGGGCTCTTAGGTACTTAAGCTCACTTTTGAATTGTTTTGAAATTGTAGTGTGTGAATAGAAAATTTTCAGAATAGTTAATAAATAATCCATGTAAGGATGTGTTAAGAACTTGTTTGAAAACTTGTTGAAAATTTGTTTAAGTGCGAAACAGTTTTGAAGTGAGCAAGCACCTAGGAGTAACCTACCCAAATGTTTAAAGGTCTTTCTTATTCTTCATTCTTTCCTTTAGTAAGACTATCCCTACTATAATGGAGTAGGTAGTCCTTACTTTGGATGTTAAGGGGTATGTGAGGGACAATTTGACTTTGAAGGCCATTGTGGGATGTAATAAGCACATATAAGGGACCATCATCATTTTTCGAAAGGGACTTGATTCGTAAAGGCAACCATAAGGGACTTTGATGATTTTTTTATTTGAGGGACTTGCTTTATACACCCCACTTAACCATTATTCGTAGGCAACTTGAGGGATATCCTTAGGAAGTGAGACGGCGATTAAAATCGACTTACGTGTGTGACGTGTTTATTTTAATTATCTTTATTTAAAAGTGATCTAAATTTATTTTAATATTACATACAGGTTGTTACACTCCCTAATTACTAACCATAATAATAATTAAATAATTAAACAACTTTACATCCAAGAAACAATTACAAAATAATAAGCAAAATAATTAAATAGCAAAGATAAATAAAATATAAATAAGCAATAAATAATAAAGGGGGTTAATTCTAAGTTTACTCGGCAAGACATCGCATCTTGTGCCTACGTATCCTTACGGGAGTGGAATCAGAGTAATCGTAGTTCCCCTCAAAAGGGAGGTTAGAGACTTCTTGACTGTGGTCAAGGTCTCAAGGGGAATAAACGCATCTTAAGGACACGCTTACGTGGAGTGTAGAAACTCCAAATCTCTACGTTGAAATGTTAAGTTGTAATTAGGGTTAAATTAGGGATTCCACGGCGGGAAACCCTAAAATGAGCGCGGCGGCTCTTTGACCTAATGCTAAGGGTAAAATTGTAATTTTGCCTGCGGCGAGGCATTTGTGAAAATTAGGGTTTGTAGTTTGTAGTTTTGAGGATTTGAAATTGAATGTGTGAAGTTTTACGGACTATTGGCGCGGCGGCCAAACAGTTAGACCTAACCTTCGGATGTGTGCAATGTGACAGAAATAATAGTAAACACGTGAGATAATTGAATCATGCAAACAGAGAGATAATGTCATAATTTAAACCATGCAAGCAGAAATTTAAAGGCAGAATTTAAAGAGCGATTGTTAAGTTCGCGAGGTTACATGAGAGGAGCAGATACAATATGATAATGAAATTTGAATTGAACAATAATAAAATAAAATAAATAACGGTTCTAGTTATTATTTAAAAAAAAGATTTTAGTTATTATTTTAAATTTATCTAAAAAAAAGTTTTTTCTTAAAAATAATAGGTTTTCATATTAATTTGGAAAAGATGTTAATGTTATTTATTTTAAAAAACAGATTTTTATATTATAACAAATTTTAATAAATTAATGATAACAATAATAATAATAATGGTAATAATAATGATAATAATGATAATAATAATTAATAATAATAATAATAATAATAATAATAATAATAATAATAATAATAATAATAATAATAATAAAGCAATAGTGAATTTTAAATGTGCCAAATAACCCAACAATGTTGCTAACGCAGAAATGCGCTCATCGCAACCAGATCTAAATCGGACGAAACAAAATTTATCGCAAAGAAAAAGAAATTAAGCAAAAAATAGTATTATTGCTCACACAAAAATGCGATCATCGCAACCAGATCGAACTAACACAAATGTCACGCGTCATGCACACAAATGTGCAAACATCGTATCGACATAATTCGATCAAAAATCTTATATATATATATATATATATATATATATATATATAAACTCTAACAATTTAAAAATTATATATATATAAACGTAACAGTAATAGATAAAGAAAAAGAAATAACGGTAATAGATGAAGAAAAAGAAATAACGGTAAAAGATGAAGAAAAAGACACAACAGTAATAGATGAAGGAAAAGAAATAACGGTAAACGATGAAGAAAAAGAAACAATAGTAATGGATGAAGAAGAAAACTAAATAACGGCAAACGGCACTCACTCCTCTTAGGTTTTTTTCATTCTCTCCCTTTTCCAACAAGGCAACACATGTATATATAGGGAACAAATTAGGGTTAACACCAAATTGTCAATAATGTCCCTAAAGCCCATTTTAAAGCCCAAACTAAATAATTAGTTAAGAAAAAATAAAATTTAAATAATTTAAAATAATTAAAATAAACTTAAAATAAAAACTAATAATCCTATTGATTCCTAAAATAAAAAATATTATAAAAAGAACAAAATTTTTTTCAATATTTTTTATTTTATGATTTTTTGGATATTTTTATGAATAATTTAGAAAAAAGTGAAAAAAATAATATTTTAAAAAATGATTTAATTAAAATACGAAAATAATAATTAAATAATAATAAAAAACTATTTTTGTTATTTTTTTAATGAAAGATAGAAAAATTTAGAGTAAAAATAATAAAAAACAAAAAAAATGACAAAGGTGAGATTCAAACTCTCAACCTCTCACACTCATAACTCCTTACACATGTCCTCCTGCCAATTGTGTCATTTTTACTTTTTAGACAAAAAATGCATGCCATATGATATTTACCTGCAAAAAGTCAAACGACTACACAAATTTGTTAGTAATTGATTAAATGCAATGAAATGCGACGACAAATCTTAGGGCAAAATTTGGGGTATTACAGTTATTATGATAATATTTCTCACCCAACCTCTCTTTGATGTTGGCAAAAAAAATCATGAAGTTTGACTTTGGTTTGACCACAGTTGACCTCAGTTTGACCTTTTAACTGCATTGACTGCTTTTGACTTATCTGATCATCTGACTGAGCAAACTTTTGAGAAAAGTCTTGAAACTTGACATGGGGGTTCTTATACACATATAAGATGTTATGAAGCTCACTTGAAGTCTTGGAAGTCCATTTAGCCTGATTAAAGTCAAAACCCTAGTTTTGGATGCACTGCCTAGGAGGTGCATTGTCTGAGGGAATTGTCAACTCTTCTGACCAATTGTGAATTTTGTGAACCTTGTGAACCTTCTTGGAACACAAAGTCTTGTATTGTGAGGGCAAATTTTGGGGTGCAACACAACGCACAAAAGTAAACATCCAAAGACAAACAAATAAATGCTAGGATTGACTCGCATAGGGGACGTTGGATCCCCAGCAGAGTCGCCAGCTATCGCTACTGCGAAAATCGGTGCCGGCTAAACAAAAGAGTCGCCACCGTGCGTTATTTATCCCAAAGGAGGGAAAGGAAACGCTCAGAGTAAACCTAATGCAAAACGGGAAAGGAATGGTCGTCGCAACCAAATTCCTGGATTCGGGAGTCGGTTACGCAAGGGGAAGGTATTAGCACCCCTCACGTCCGTCGTACTCGACAGGATCCACGCTTGCTGGTTTGTCTACTAGATGCAAAAACAATCTATCTACGGCTGCTAAATCTAAAAGGAAAGAAACTGACTCGATAGAGCATCGCACTCTATGCCTACGTATTCTCAAGAGAGAAAGTCAGAGTCATCGTAGTTCGGGAAACTACAGGGAATTGGCTCGCCAAGACTTCGCGTCTTGTGCATACGTACTTCCGCACAACGTGAAAGATCAGAGCTTACGTAGTTCAGGCTAACTACGGCTAGACAGAGCATTCTCAATCACACAAGGGTGAGAGATTAAGTTGGGTTTAGAGGTACGGGGACCTACGAGAACTAGAACTACGGTCTGGTCTCAAATGCACAAGGGCAAGAGAAAGGGAAACATCAGTCGTTAGCAGGAAAGTCTCGATCGCACGACAGCGAGAGAACAGAGAGATTAGTTGTTAGTGTGCTCGCTAGGATATCGCATCCTATGCCTACATATTCTCGTCTGATACGAGAAATCAGAGCAGCTGTAGTTCAGCGGGAAAACGAGTCTCGATTGCACGGGGGCAAGAGAAGGGGTCTCGATCGCCTGAACGCGAGAGAAAAGGGGTTCCGCTCGCACGGGGGCAAGAACAAAGAGGAAGCAGGCCTACGCCTAAACTGGAAGGAACCCGGGATACACACGCAAGAACCTGAGAAGAAACTCCTCAACTGGAATTTCCTTCGTATCTAACGATGCGGCTCACAACACTCGACTGTTGCCTGATGACTTGAATAAGATGATGATGATGAATGAAGCAGCTCCGTTGGCTCCTGACATGCGCGCAAGCTCCATTCCAATCTTTCCCTCTCGGGATCCTTGATGATGACGCTTGAATCAGAACCAATGTAACGCTTAGACCGTCATGGTTCGACTTATACGAGAAATCGAACTCTCAGAGGTAGCGTATTGATATCCGTGTCAAAGACAAGATAGAGAAATGATATCGAAAATCATTCTCCAATTGAATCGTGTCACACGGCCAGCCAGAAATAAAATCGAGAATAAAATCAGATAGAAACGAAAATAGGAGAGAAATCCAACACAAAATGGAAATAATAGTCTACTCCTAAGATACGGCAAAAAATAATCTCCTAAGGAAAATATATCCTAAAAAGAATTAAATCTATAAATCTCCTTAACAAGAAATTAACTAAATCCTAAATTCTCTTAAAAGAAAATTAAACTAATTTCCTTAAATGAAAATATTATCTAAAAATTCCATTAAATGCATTAAAAAACAATACAAGAAAAATAAAGGAAATAAAAATAAATAAATAAAACTGCAGGGGGTGCATTAGTAGTTACAAGGGATACAGCAGTAAAAAAACCAAAAGCAGGCCCAGCCCACCAAAAACTCACAAAACGGGGGAAGGGGTGCAGTGATTAAACTGGGAGTGTATTCCAAGTAAAAACAATGGGCTTGAGGCCCAAACCAAACACTCACACACACGGGGAGGGGGTGCGTAAGTAACTAGGAGGTGTTATAGTCAAAAACTCGTTGGGCTTAGAGAGGCCCAATGCTCCAAACACAGCCACGTCCAAACTCTTCACATCATCAGAAAAGCAAAACCCTAGTACTTACTACCAACAACACTGTTCACATGCTCCCTGTGCCGTTTCTCAATATCTCTCTCTCTCTCGTCCAAACTTCTCACTCAAATCTCTCACAAACCGCTTTCGTTCAATCTTTCTATCCAAATCCAAACAACTTGTTTCAACTTTTACAAAACAAACAACTGAATCAAAACGATTACAAACATAACGCAAATCTCAGGAAACAAAAATTGGATCCGTGGCTCATATGTTTTTGAAGATCTGTGAAGTGGTTGAAGATTCATTCCGGAAAACACTTTGATGACTGATGAACGGATCCGGAAGGATCTATATGCACAAAGTAGTTTGATGAACTTACAAGATCGGATGGATTTAATGAATGATGTTGAAGGTGCTTGCTTTTCTGATGAAGATCTGATGATGTAGGACTTGGAGGATCTATTGGATGATGAATGATGTTGAATGTTCTGGAAAATGCATGAAGATCTTGAAGGTTTGTGATGTTCGTTGAAGAAATCTGGAAATTCCATATGCACATCTTGAAAGTCCTCACGAAGAGGATGAAGATCTTGAGAATCATCGTGGAAATCTGGAAAAAAAATGGCTACGATATTGATGAATGTCATTGAATCTGGATGAACGAGGACGAATACGGATGGATCTTCCTGAACGGATTTGGAAAGTGAAGTTGAAGATGAACACAAATCCAGATCTGACGAAAAATTGATGAAGTTTGAAGATCTATGGATCTTGAAGGATCTGGAAACTCTGGGAGAAACGATGAACATCGGTGAAGTTCTCTGATGAAGAATTGATGAACATATGAATGTCTTGATGAAGATCTGGATGAAGATCTTGGTGTATTTTTGCAGTTTCCGGCGAGCCTCCGGCGACGGTTGCGGTGGCCGGAGGTGGTTGCATGGCCGGCGGCAGGGTCTCCGGCGAGGCTTTGGTAGTGGGATACAGCTGGCGAGCATGCATGCAAGGAAGAGTTTGGTGAGGACGTGTGGCGTGAGGGAGAGGGAGAGAGGAGGACATGTGGCAAGCTGGAAAGGTGGCAGAAAGAGAGAGTGATACGTGGCAGCAATGGGAGAGTGGAAAAAATGAGGTGGCGGGTTCTGAGTGAATGAAAAGTGAGGTGGAAGAGAGAGAAATAGACATGTGGTGGCCTTATATACGGACAAGTGGCATTTTGGACTTGGGCCCACGAATTGGACACCTGGCCCACTAAAATTAATGACTCTGATTAAAACTGATTAACAACTAAGACCCGATTAAAATCACAATTAAGACTCTAATGATTATTAAAACTCCAATAATACTCATTTAACTCTAAAACGGAAATTAAATGCTTGGTAATTAAAAACACTAATTAATTCTCCTAGTTAATCCTAGTTAAAAAAAAGACTAAAACCTAATTAGCCTCTATGAATTAAATCTAAAAACATTAACTTCAATTAACCCTATTAAAAAAAACCAATTGAATATCTAAAAACAAAATCTATTTAAAAGTATTAAAAAAAGAAATATCTATTTAAAAATCTAAAAAAAACTATTAAATTTTATAAGAAAATATTAAAAATACCTATTTAATATCTAGAAAAACTCCAATAAATCTATTAAAATCTATTAAAAATCCAGAAAATAAAAGGGAAAATTCTAAAAATGCCAGGAAGCCAATTAAATCGATTAGAGCACAAATACGAGATTACAGCGAAATAAGCGGTAAAAACCGGGCACCGAGATGGCCTGAAAACACAGGGAACGAGCACCAATTCTCAAAATAAATCCTCGTATTGGCCTGAAATGCCTGAAACGCCAGGGGAGGCTGTAATCCCGATAAAGTCAATCTGACTGAAAAAATGCAATGTATGCGGTATGCGAATGCGAATGCAAAATGCGTCGAAACATAAACCAGATGTGGAAACCGGTTGGTCAAATTTTGGGGTGCAACATTAACCAAATTCAATAAAATCCGAGAAATATACCCCAGGCAAATCAAAACAACCAGAGAATGATCGAAATACCTAGAGTCGAATCTCCTAGGAATCAACCATAAGTTCCTAGAGAAGAAGAACCAAAGGTAGTTTTGGTAAATAGGAACCAGGATGCTGAAAACATTGTACATCAAGTTTGACATAACAACGTAATAGCAGATAATAATCTAGCTTCCACAGTAAAAAGAATCATGGCACGGAACAAAGTAAACTGTGGCCTTCGACAACCAAATTATACCTCACTGTTATCCGAATACATCCTTTTATCAGATTTACCCCCAAGAACAAAGGTTCCTAAGTTTACTAAATTTTTTAGGGATACCACTGAGTCCACTATCGAACACGTGACTAGGTATTTGATAGAAACAGGAGATGCTTTGAATGATGAGAACCTTAGGGTAAAATATTTTCCAAGTTCTCTTACAAAGAACGCTTTCACTTATTTCATAACCTTGCCTCGAAACTCAATTCATAATTGGACCCAGTTAAAAACTTGTTCCATGAGCAGTTCTACATGGGACAAACAAAGATTAGTTTGAAGGAATTGGCTATTATAAAATGAAAGTTTACTGAGCCAATAGACGATTATTTGAATAGGGTTCGACTTCTCAAGGTAAGGTGTTTCACACAAGTTCTAAAACATGAGTTAGTCAAAATGGCTGCTGGGGGCCTAGATTAATCCATCAGGAAGAAATTAAATACTCAATACCTGAGGGATATGACCCAGTTGACTGATAGGGTTCGATAGTTAGAATGTTTGAAAGAAGAAAAGGCTAGAGCAAATAAGAATAAAAGAATAGTCTATGTCGAATTCAATGAAGATGATGAAGGACCTTACAGTGTGCCTATGAGTTTCCATGAGAATGAAGTAGATCTCGTTGAATTAAAAAAGGGTTCACCCTATTCTTGTAAGGTTTTAGCACCTTCGAATGGGAAGAACCCTACTGAATCAGGAAAAAAACGATAGGTTTCCTAAGAAAACTTATACATTCGACGTCACAAAATGTGACGAAATCTTCGATTTGTTAGTTAAATATGGGCAAATGATAGTACCTCTGGGTGCTAAAATCCCCCCTTTGGATCAAAGAAAGAAAATAGGATTTTGTAAATACCATAATTTCTTGGGTCATAAAACCTCTCAATGTTTTCTTTTCAGGGATCTTGTTCAAAATGCTATCCTGAAGGGAAGGATCAAATTTGGGGAAAAGCCCAAAAACCAGATGAAGGTTGACGCTGACCCTCTGCAAATTGCTGACGCTCACTATACAAAGCCAAAAGAGGTTAACATGGTCGAAGTCACTGGAGGTTTCGACAATGCAATCAACATGGTTGAGGGTACTGAGGACTTCACTAATAAAGCTGTTTTGGTCCAGGTTACTGAAGATCTTGACCAAAAATTCATTAAATATTTCATTTGTGAAGCTACTGAAGGCTTCATTAAAGAAACTACTGATGGTTTCGACAGTGGAGTTACTGATGGCTTTGCCAAAGGAGTTATTGAGGACTCTAACCTTATGATGATTACGAAGGAAACCGCTGACAGTTTTGTTCGAATGGACAAGTCCGTTGATAGCCTTCAAGTGCAATCTGGCAAGATGGATTTTACTGATGACATCAATATGGTGAACATCTCAGAGGGAACACCCATGGAAGTCGACGAGGAGCGTCCACAAGAAGAATACAACAAAGTGGCTTACCCAAAAAAGGAGGAAAGCCTCATAGACTTTCTTCACAGGTGCCAGAATAAAAAAAATTTGAAGTTATGTTGTGCCCAAGGTGCAGTGTTGTATTTGATAAAAAGGCGGCATGCAACATAGAAAGCGTAAGAAAGGAAAAAGAGAGGCGTGATCACAAGGTCTCCTATGGGAAACGAGATTTTGACCCAAGAAGATCCTCTTCCAAGCAAGATGAAACCAAACAGAAGGTGTCGGGGTTAAGCCATCTACATTTAAACGAACAACTGGGGCTTCAAAGGCAAGTTGGATAAAGCTAGTTGAGGGCAAACATCAAGGGCAACAAAAATGGCAAAAATTCGATGTCGACAGGGGATCATCAATGGCTTACCATAAGGAGTTCTAGGTTTCAAAGAAGACGACCTATGTCTCAGAAAACTACAAAGGAAAAAACCCAATGTCTCGATCCCAATGGAGAAGGGAACAACGTAGGAAGAAGGCTCAAAGAGAGGTGGGAGCTAAGGATAAATCTAGCACCAACTTGCCTGCCATGAAAGAGAAAGAGGAGGAACTAAAGCCTTTAGACAAGTTACCCATGGGAAGAAAGATGTTTGCTACCCAGGGAGAGGAGGCTAAGGAGAAGTATGATCGAGAGATTGAGGAAGATGAAATGCTGACGGATAATTTCGACTCTGGGTTAGAGGCCTCTTTAGATATCATAGTAAATGTGGTATCAGTTTTTCCTATAGAATTCGACCAGATAACTAAGGTCAAAGATTTGGATATGTATACAGTAGCAAAGATGGAAGCATACAAGCCAGTGTGCTACTACTTGATGAATAATGGTTGCGTCGAAGAGCAGAATGCATTCTTCGAACAACCAGATGAGGCGACGAAGAATTATCTTAAGCCTCTGTTTATTACCGAAAAGGTGGAGAATGTCGCGGTCAATAAAATTCTAGTGGACTGCAGTGCTACGGTAAATCTGATGTCACATTTTATGTTGAGAAGAATCGGCAAATACAACGCAGATGCCAAGCTACACAATATGGTGCTCTTGAATTACGAAGGAAAGGTGGGCACTACTCTTGGTGTCATACAAGTTGATCTAACGGTGGGGACGGTTACAAGACCTTCTATTTTTATGGCCGTCGGAACGAAGGCCAACTACAACTTGTTGGTGGGTCGAGAGTGGATACATGGAATTGGGGTTGTGCCATCTCCCATGTGTTGCACCCCAAAATTTGACCAACCTTTTTCTAATTTGGCTTATGTTTCGATTCATTTTGCATTTTCATCTGCATATCAGATACAATGCATTTTTCAGCCGGATTGATTTTATCGGGATTACAGCCCTATTCTTACGCTTCAGGCGATACAAACCATTTCGAATACGGAGATTTATTTTGGAAGTGGGGCTCTTCCTGGTGTTCTCACTCTTTGTTGTTGTTTTTTAGGATCTTTCGGTATCCGTATTTTTACCGTTTATTTTGTTGCATCCTCGCATTTTATATTCACCGTTTTAATTTTCTAGATTCCTTTCCTATTTTTTTAGAGTTTCTACAGATTTTAAATAGTCTTTTTAGATTTAATTGCTTTCTTTTTCTAGAAATTAATAGACATTAGAATATTATATAGATTTTAATAGGTTTTATTTTAGATCTATTTTTTTAAGGATTTTATTAGATTTTATTAATATTAGAATATTATGGTTAATTGGTTAGAATTAATCAGGTTTATTTAGTTAGGGTTGGTTTAGCATTAATTTTCGTTTGGCCTTAATCATCATTTAATTCAGTCCTTAGTCATTAATTAAGTCCAGTTTGAGTCCAATTCGCAGCCACTTGTCCACTTCAGGCCCACTGATCCAGGCCCACGCCACTTGTCGCTATATAAGAGCCACTCGTCCTCTCTCTCCTCTCTTGGCTGCCACATGTCCCCACATACTCCCAATACCCGCCACGTTACCCTGCTAGGTGGCATCTCACCATCTCTCACATGCAAACCACCAGAAGCACTCACCGGCGAAATCAAAGCCATCCAACCTCGCCGTAACCATCACCGGAAAACGCCTCACCCGCCGGAAACTCCATCCGTTCTCCAAAAACTTATCATGTTCATGATGATCTTCAAACTATTTCCCCAGAAACTCAACAATCTTCATTAGCTACAACTATTTTTCCAGCGGGATCCTTCTTCCGTAAATCTTCAGAACTTCATCAAATGCATGAACCACCATAACAAATTCATCAATCTTCATCTGGTGTTCATCGTGTTCTTCATCAGGTTCATAATTTTTTCCAGTTTTCTTCATCCATATTCAACAACCTTCATATGTTGTTCATCACGATCATCACCTTCATGTTTGTTCTCCAAGAACTTCATCAACGTCCATCAAGATCCGTCGTAATCTTCGAACAACTTTCCGGCTTCGTTTTTCCAAATCTTCACTACCTTCAAGAACCGTCAAGAAACCTCCACTAAACTTCACCTTGTTCATGCAATTTTTCCAGAAGTCATCTTCAGATCTTCATCTGTTCTTCGTGAACCTTCAAGGGGCTTCATCAGCTTCAAACAACATCACGAACCAGATCTGGATCCCACTTCGTATCACCATCGTTTTTTCAGATTTGTTTCAAGTTCACTACGACCTTCATCTTCATCCAAACTTTCACCAAGATCTTCAACTCGCTCTTTTTCAGAAATCATCACCGCATTCATCACGTTCATCAAGATTCTTCCTCGAATCTTCAAGTGATTCTATTAACACCTTCATATCTTCAACAAAACTCCAATAACAATCAACATGCAACTCCAAGTTTCATCATCTTTGTTCGCGAACAACAACAGTAACCGTGCCATTCTTCACCGTGTCCAGATTAAGCCTTCATTACATGAAAACCAGAAACATAATTTTGTTGTGGTAGTTGGAAGGGGTTGAGAGAAGGTCGAGGTAGTCAAAAAGTGAGTTGTACGGCTTGATCTCGGGAGTGTTTTGAAGCTGGGACGGTAAGGGTTAGAGGTCATGGACGGTGGTCGAAGTGAGGAGTGGCGGCGGATGTATGGTTTCTGAAAAAGGTGATGGTATCGATGAAGAAGAAAGGACTTAGGTTTTTTCTTTGGCAAAAGGAAAATGAAGACCGCTGTAGCTTCAGGCGGGTTAGTGGGCTTGTGTTTGGCCCAATTTCTTTTTCTGGATTACACCTCATTGTCGCTACTGCGAAAAACGAGGCCGGCAAAACAGAAGAGTCGCCACCTTTCGTTATTTATCCCACAGAAAGGGAAAGGAAACAATCGGAAAAACCTGACGAAAAGGTATAAGACAAGGTCATCGCAACCATTGTCTGGATTCGGGAGTCGGTTACCCAAGGGGAAGGTATTAGCACCACTCATGTCCATCGTACTCGATGGGATCCATGCTTGTTGTGTTTATCTGACGGGTTTGTTAAATCTATCTACACTAAAGGTCTGGTCTGAAAAGAAAAGAAAATGACTCGGCAAAGCGTCGCACTTTATGCCTACGTATTCCCGTCTGGAACAAGAAATCAGAGTCAACGTAGTTCGCCTAACTACAGGGAAAGGTTGCTCGCCGAGATATTGCATCTCGTGCCTACCTACTTTCACACAGCGTGAAAGATCAGAGCAAACGTATTTTGGGGCACGAGAGACACAGGTTTATCATTTTTATCCGAGTAACGTTAACATACGGTTCCAGCAGTTTGGTGTATGCAGCTCGCTCGACGGAGACTTAGGCGTTTACCGTTTGCGGTAGAACCGGGAGTTAACAGAACTCTCCTTCTGAAAAGGGTTTCCAAGGGATTAAAGGTCCAAGAGGATAAAAAGAGTTTGATCTTTGTTTTATGTTTTTTATAGAAGTGTCTTTTATGGATGTTTGCAACTGATATCGCACTAGAGACTATGACCTGAGAGTGAATGCGTCGCATGTCACCCAAAGGGTGCCATACTAAACATCCAGACTGTTGAAAAGAAACTCTCCAACAATCCTTTCTCAAGTAGCTTAAGGCTCGTAGCGTACGACGTCAATTAACCTTTATTACTGTATCTTGATTTTGTTTGCAGATGAGAAGAGAAACGACGCACTAAAGGGGAACTGGTCCAATCCTAAAGTTGTCATGCAAAATTGATCCTATGGTTGAGGTTAGGAGGGAAACTAACTAATGTTATCATGCATGGTTAGAACCCTAATGTCTGTCATAACTTCTCTTGAACAAGAGTAGTCAGAGTTCCTAAGGGAACATGGCAAAGAAAACAACAGCAAAAGAAATAACTGTACAGAAACAACTGTAAATAAAATGCATGCAATGCAACAAACAAGCAGAAGGATCCAAGCTCAACTTCTAAAACAAGCAAGCCCAAAGGCAACACACAAAGCACAAACAAGGGAGATAGACTCAACCTTAAGCCAGCAAGCAAAGCCAATCAATAACAGTCAAGCAGAGGGAGACAGACTCAACCTCTAGATGCAGACAAGCAAAGGGAGCTATTCTCAACCTTTAGGATGCTCTTAAGCCTAGATCACTATATGAGAAACCTAGTCTAATGCAACATACAATCAATCAGTCACACAAGCAAAGCAGAGCAGCCAGAAAAACAACAGACAAAAATAGCAGACAAACAGCTCAACAGCAAAGCAGATAAGCAGCAAATAAACAACAGTCTACAAACAAACAACTTCAAGCCATCTTCAAGAGAAGTATTCATCTTCAATCTCCAACAAACTCCAACACAAGGGAAGAGAAATAACATCAAGAATATTGATTGATGATGGGAAGCAGGAAGGAAACCAAAGGAATCCAACCTGACACTCAACCAGTCATCAGAGATAGGCATCCTCAAAGGTTCTACCTCTTGTGAAATTCCACACATCCTTCCAAAGGAAAGATGAGGCTTTCACATAGGGACCTTGAATCATAGGATGAGAATGGAAAGCAATCAAAGCAATCCATGTTTATTGGAAGAAAGAGAAAGCAACTAAGCTCTTCCTAAACCCTAATTGAACAAGCTCAAAGAAAGCTACCAAAAGAAGGTCTAAACATCAAATCCAACACCACCAACAAGCAAACAGAAGCTTATACATGTCTAAAACACCATCAAAGAATATTAGTAAACTTATTATGCACTAAAGGCAACCATTAAAGTCAATCTAAAGCAAGTGCTATGTTAAAAGCATCTTAAAACTAGCCTAAGTATTAAATCTATGAAAAATCTTAAAACACCTTCTAAAATCCTAAGAAACTTTATAAAGGAACCTAAACATGTTAAGGACCTATGGGCAAAGGATCAGAACCTTAATCTAAAAGGAAGTCACCTAAAGAAATCCTAGATCACAAGGTACCACATAAGAACCCTAAAATGGAAGGTCTAAAGATCCTAATCCAAAACAGAACCTAATGTTGTCTAAAAACTCTAAATTAAATCATAGAGGATCATGCATCTCTAATCTACCAGCTAGCAAACAATCAGCCCCAAACTCAATACCAATTGCAAGAACAAAAATCCGCAAAAACATGTATCAAAAATGCAAAATTAAAGAAATTAATTAAATGGAGAAAATCAAATTAAATTGAAAAACAAGCAAAAAAGAAATATAAAATCACAGAAAAATCACAAATAAAATGAGGAGCATGGACATATTTTTATTTTATTTTTCTAATGAGTATTGGAATTAAAATGAATTTTATAAAATTAAAGCAATTAAAATAAAAAAGAAATGAATTAAACAAAATAAAATGCAAGATTAAATGGGAGGCGTTGGATGAGGAGACTGGTCAAGGCATCTGAGGGATAATATGATGCCAGCACATTTAATGAAACGACGCGTTTCAATACCAAAACTCAAATTCTCAGAACAAGTCACAGCCATACGATCTGATTACAAAGTCCAACTTCAGGCTTCATCCAAGGGTGGAAACTTCGTCTTCCTCGTTTGAAATGGGAAAAGGGGGGAAGTTTGCAGAGGTGGACCAGGCGGTGGTCCGGTGATGCGCCACCGTCTTCTCCGGCGAACATCCAATTGCAGGTCACCAAACTCTAATAAAATTTACATCAATCCACTCCAAATTCCACGCTGATCTCAAATATGACTTCCAAATCTCCTAATTCCTCATAGATTTCAAAACTCGATGAAGATCATAAAATATGCATAGTTCTGTAACCTCACCAATCCTCAATCTAAAACCATAGATCTCTTCCTTATGTTACATAGATCATCCTCCACTAATTAGATCATGTTGAATCCTCAAGATCAGATCAAACCGACTTTAAACAGAAATTATACATCAACTTAATTTGTCTCTAAACCTCCAATTAATGATCCAAAATCCATCTAAGCAACTTCATAAAGCCTAACCGCATGCTAACATATGCTAAAACACAATGAATCTTCATCAATTTTGAAAACTACATACCTGTGTTGGAGCTTGAAATTAAGGTATCTAGAACACGATTCTCAGCTTCAAATTATGCAGATCTACTAAATGCTTGATGCTGAAGGTGTTTGTAACTTCAATTTGCTTTGAATTGGTCTGGAAATGAAATCACGATTTCCACTTTCTCTCTTGAAACTCAACTTGAAAATTCTAGTTCTGGCACGAAATGATCTCCAACCTTGAGCAAAACCTTCTTCTGAACTTAAATAGAAATGATTTGTGGGCTTTCGAGGTCCAATTGAGGCCCAAATCAGAATATCTCAATTTCAATTTCCTTTGAAAAATTCAAACATGGAGTGCACGAATTATGGCTCAAATCTTCTCTAAGAAGTTTCAATTCAATTGCTTATGGTCTGTGGAAAGTGTATAGAGTGATTAGAGAGCTTGAACTCATCTCATGACCAAGTTATGATATGTTGCTTATTTGTGAAGTTACAAGTCAAAATGCAATGAACAAGACCTCAAATGAAAATTCCAATAATGCCAAAGTACTCAAAATGGTTTTTCTAATTAAAATGAGTATTCATATGGCCTTGTTTGAACACAAATGGATTAATCTTGAATTTTTCAATTAAATGCCTTTAAATTCTCCCTTTTGCCAAATTTCTCAAACCAAGTCTCACCCTAAGCTAAATAAATTCATCATGAGGACATGGTTGACCTAAAAACATCATTTTGAGCAAGTTTTGTGTTGGAAAAAACTTCATTTGAAGCTTGAAAGATGGTGAAAATGACCTATAATGCCAAATGACCTATAATCTTACTTTCCCAAAATACCCCTAACTTGTAAACCTCATAACTTAAGTTCTACAAATCAGATGGAAGACTTCTAGTACAATTTGGAAATATAAGATCAAGACCTACAACTTTCATGTTGGCCAAATGTTTAGTAGAAACATCCTTATAGGTCAAAAGTTCCTTGGAAGTTGGTGAACTTTCACAGACAAATTTCACATTCCTCAGATGACTTGTAACTTGTCTGAACCATAACTTGAGTTCTATAAATCCAATGGAGGAATTATAGTACTCAAATTAAAGCTAAGAGAATTCTCTACAAGTTTCATGTTAGCCAAAAATGAAGATGAAACTTGTATCTTGAGATAAGTGGTCTTGAAGTTAGGCACTAAATAGGGGATTTTACCCTGAGAACCCTAATTTAGCCACTCCTCACACTTTGAATTCTTCTTGCATTGATCTTGGAATATCATCTCATGTATCTCAACATAACTATCCATGATTACAAAGACTTAGAATTGAGCTTTGATCCTCTTCAATTGCACAGTTGACTTAGGATTACTCATATGAAAACACTAATTGCAACACCCTCAACTGTGGCTCTTCACACTTGGCATAATGAATTGATTGAGCTCCACCATGACCTTCAAGGCACTCTATGAGATCTATCCACACACTCTCTCCTTGATCAAGGCTCCACAACCCACTGATGATCTTCAATTGGTCCTCAGCTTAGGAAATTAACCCCATACAAACAACTGAACCTCTCAAGAACCCAACCCTCTTCCTGATGACTTAGGTGACTTCTCAAGCTTGAATAAGACCTCTAGATATGCTCCTCTGGATATAAACCACACTTGATCCCCTGCAAAAATGAACAATGCTATGCTATGCAAATGTTAGATCAATGATATGCCAATGCAATGAAACATAAACCAAGTAAGAAAAGGTTAGGCAAATTTTGGGGTGCAACAGCTGCCCCTATTCAAGCGGCTTGGACCTGACTATATGAAAAGCGAACGGCTTTCAAATAATCGAGGTAAAAGACGGTTGAATACCAGAGAACCTGGAAATTTGCTAACCGAAGAGATAAACTACACAAACTGCTTGGAGAAAAAGACCCAGAAAATTGAATCTGGTTGTCACGGCAACAACTGATCAATCGTCCGATAAAGAACCTGATTTCAACATCAACCACCTGTGTGACGCCACAGGCATTGAATCCAAATAATCAACTTCAAAATATGCTGCAATAAGCGTGCACTATGTAAAGCGCGTCATCCCTGTACTATCTGGGATCGAGCCATTTCCGAAGACTTGAACAAGCAACTCTGCGGGGAAAATATGGCAACAATTCCAAAGTCTAATTATGAAGCCATTCAATGCTGACGAACTCCAAAGTCTAATTATGAAGCCGCGTAATGTTGACAACAACTCCAAAGTCTAATTATAAATCCATTTGATGCTGATAACAACTCCAAAGTCTAATTATGAAGCCGCGTAATGCTAATAACGACTACTCGAGGAAAATTCTGCCGAACTTCAAAGTCAAATTATGAAGTCTGCAATGCTGACGTAACAGCTACTCGAGGAAAATTCTGCCGAACTTCAAAGTCAAATTATGAAGTCTGCTAGAACTTTTTTGGGTAATTCTGACAACAACTTCAAAGTCTAATCATGAAGCCGTCCAATGATGGCAACAACTCCAAAGTCTAATTATGAAGTCGTTCAATGCTGACGACAACTTCAAGGTCCAATTATGAAGCTGTGTAGCGCTGATATAACAAACTTCAAAGTCTAATTATGAAGCCATTCCATGCTGACGTAACAGCAACCCGAGGAAAACTCTATTGAACTCCAAAGTCTAATCATGAAGCCCTCCAGAACTCTACCGGGGAAATTCTAACAACAACTTCAAAGTCTAATTATGAAGCCGTTTAGAATCGACGACAACTCCAAAGTCCAATTATGAAGCCGTGTAATGCAGATAACAACTCCAAAGTCTAATTATGAAGTCATTCAATGCTGGCAACAAACTTCAAAGTCTAATTATGAAGCCGTTTCAACCATTCGAGGAAACTCTGTCGAGGAATTTCTGATAACAACTCCAAAGTCTAATTATGAAGCCGTTGAATGCTGACGTAACAGCAACCAGAGGAAACTCTGTCGAACTCCAAAGTCTAATTATGAAGCCCTCCAGAACTCTCCAGAGGAAATTCTAACAACAACTTCAAAGTCTAATTATTAAGCCATTGTAATGCTGACGTAACAGCCACCTGAGGATAACTCTATCGGGAAATTCTGACGTCAACTGCCAGATATCAACCTTGACGACGAGTAATGACCTCAACCGTCTAATCCCTGAAATTTTCTTTTGAAATGCTGACGTGACAGCAGTCTGAGGAAAACTCCACTGGGGAATTTCTGAAAACAACTCCAAAGTCTAATTATGAAGCTGTTTAAAGAGAACTCCACCCGGGAAGAAGAGAAACTTAATCAAGCACCTCTGATGAGGGGACACATGATAGGACAAACGTTATCATCACATATCTCATACCAAGAATTCGAATATCCGAAAACCACCCTGCACAAGAACTCCAATTACTTGCAGGAAAGAACACCTGAAAACAAAGAGGTAACCAACCTGGCTTATGTTTCAAAATGCATATGTTGAACATGGCGTAATGCTCCATATAAGATGGAATGCTACGCATTTGGGTAAATTGCTATGCAATGCAGATATGATGATAATGCAGGCTCGGGCCGTCGGAGAAAAGCTGGATACAGAACCGCTTTAGCAAAATAAATGCTGAAGACAAAGCCAACTCCGCTGGGATAACCGGGTATCACAGAATTATTCCAGCAAAATAAATGCTGAAAAGGTGAACCGACTCCGCGGGGGGAAGAAACAATCCTGCTGGGGGATAGTTTTACGATCCGGAGTTATGAACTCTGTTGAGGATAATCAACCTATTGGAGGAAAGACAACCGGCTGGAGAAACAGAAAAAGCCATCTTGCGCGGGGATGAACTTTTCAAACCATGGACAACCTGGTTGTGCCCTGTGAGGACTTCACTAGGGATTTACCGGAGCCTGAATACTCGACGGATACAGCAAAACGTTATAAATTAAAAATTTCACCGGAATTTGGGTATTCAACGGTAGAGCCGGGGCCTGAACGCCCAACGTAACACATCAGAGTCTGAAACTCAACGCAACAAACGGGGGCATGGATGCTCAACGAAAACACACTAGAGTCTGAACACTCAACAAAGCGATAAATCGGAACCTAGATGCTCGACGAAAATACACCGGAGTCTGAACACTCAACGAAGCGATAAACCGGAGCCTAGATGCTCAACGAAAACACACCAGAGTCTGAACACTCAACGAAGTGATAAACTGGAGCCTAGATGCTCGACGAAAACACACCGGAGTCTGAACACTCAACGAAGCGATAAACTGGAGCCTAGATGCTCAACGAAAACACACCGGAGCCTGGATGCTCAACAAAGCGATAAACCGGGGCCTGGATGCTCAACAGACGAAAGGATCATCATCATACGAAAATTACCGGAATCTGGATATTCAACGGAAAATTGACCTGAGTCGGGATACTCAACAGACTAAACCACATATTTCAAATCGAAAATTCACCAGAACCTGGATATTCAACGGAGAATTGACTGGAGCCTGGATACTCAATGGACTTTACCGGAGTCTGAATACTCAACGGAAAAAACAATGCCTCACAAATGGAACATTCACCGGAGTCGGGATACTCAACGGAGAAACCGGAGCCTGGACGCTCAACGACAAATAATCTGGAGCTTGGATACTCAACGAAGAAGAAAAACTTACTGGAGTTCTAAGAATACCCTTTCAGGTTGACGGAGTCTGAATACTCAACGTAAAAACCGGAGCATGAATGCTCAACGACATTGACTGATGTCAGAATACCACGGCTCCATGCTGGGGAGAAGAACTTTGAACAAATCTGGAAGATACGATCCCAACTCTGCTGAGGGGCACGCTAACAAATCTGGAGTTACAAATTTTACTGGAGATGAACTAGTCTCTGCTGGTGATGAACAACTTTTGCTGAGGGACGGGGTAAAGGTCTTGCATGACCTCCCTGGAACACATCTTACACTGTTCGGGTCACAAGCGACCTGCTGGAGGATATTCCACATATGCTTAATGGAGAGAAATCTGATCTCGCCTCACTGGGGAACAAACCTCTGCTCGTACTCTGTGAGGATTAGGGGTACGCCTGACCAACTGCTGAGGGTAAAGACGCAACTTCCATCTGCTAGGGAATGATCTTTGATTATTAGAAAAACGAGCTTCGTCCAAATCTCTAAGAGAATTTTCCCCAAGCGTAATGCTCCTGCCCCAGTCTAATCTTTGGGAAGGTCTACGCTAAGAAGAAAATAGCTTGCCATGAAACGACCCTGAAATGGCTTGCCCCAGAATCTGGACCGTGAGAGGATCCTTGGTTGAAAAATTCGGACAAGCTCTAGAGGTATGGAGAGGAACAATTCTTTTCCTCATAGGGCGGCATGCCCCAGCCTTGAGATGGCTTTGTCCCTGATTGACTGATTCGTGGAGCAGTACCCTTAGCCGCGAGAGATTTGTCGAATCTCGACCCGATTGCCCCGTGCTAACTGATCCTTGGATGGCTGACCTTACCGGGGGTTATTTGATGTAGCTAGCCATAGCTCTACGGAGTCTTCAGGCGTTCTACATTCTATCCTGATCAAACTTTCCACTGTGGAAACTTTCCTGCAGTCGAGCGCTTACTCACCAGTAAAACCAGTCGTTATGCATAAAATATACATTAAATGCAATGCATATGCCAGTTTTTCAAAACCCAATCCTGTTCACTAGAAAAATTTACGACATATAATGAACGAATCAATTATCAAAGTGTCAAAATTAATACAAAGTTGTAAGAGGAATCCTTTTTTGAGTCAGTTTCGATGCGATCTTTACCGAAGTATGCTTTTGAAACAAACCTATTTCAATTAGGACTTTTAAAGGTTGTAACGTGGTCGGGTTCACGGTTTATGAAAGAAAAGATAAAGGCTCAAAATTTATTTTAACCCACCCTTTCTCCTTGATGTTCTCCGATCCTACGTTCAGCTAATTCGACCTTAGCGCTCTCCTTTCAAAGGTTGAGTGACAGTTCAAGAAATTACACTTTTCATAGTGACAGTCGTTCCCTTTTCGTCTTTGGGCGTCCGGAGCCACACGATTTCGTTCTTGTTTGAGGATTTTTCTCTCGCAATCCCTTTGAGCTTTTCGTTTTTCATTTTCCCCTAACTTTTGCCTGGACTAATTCTTTAGCGTTTCTTCAATTTTGAAGTCCAGCGGGGTACCCTAAATTTTGCCTAAGTCGCTTGCTTTCGACTTAGCGGGCTTTTCTTTTTGATTCTTTTCTTCCTCTTTTTTTTGTTGTTTTTTTTTTAACAAATCATGTGACACCGGCTTGTCGGACTTGTTAAAAGAGATTATGATTGTTTCATTCCTTATCGGCAAGGTTTAACCATTGTGGTTCTTTAGGCACGACCCATACAAGTGCGATTTATCCTTGAACGGACACTCCTTTTGCAAATTGAACACTTGGTCAAATTAACTGACACCTACCCTGCCCCAGGTTAAGATTGAGGGTTTTTCATTTTCAGAAAGAAACTCCTAGTACTAGGCTCAAATGGGTTAACAAGGGATTATCTTCCTTATATCTCCGGTGTTTATGGATTTTAAACAATGCCTGTACATTATCAACAAGTTTTTCTATCCAAGAGCATACAATCGGAAGCTTACACGTCTTTCGATTTCGTCATCCTCCCCTGATTCCACTTAAACAAACGTTTGAAATAAAATAAAGCAATAGCGTGAACACGAATGGATTAATTCAAAACATGCATATTTATTTCATTTTCAATATCAATTGAGAAACAACTAGTTTTTACAAGTGAGAATTGCACATAGACAGGAAAGAAACTACAAATGCAAAGAAATGACATGAAAAATGCAGATTGCCAGCTTCTAGGAACTGGGCTTTCACACTTATTTGTTGGCGACTCAGCCGCTTCCAGCTTGTTCGTGGTTTGGCAGAGGATTTTGTACCACGTTGGGAACATCATCGGAGAATTTTATGGCTTTATTGTCAATCAAATCTTGTAACTTGTGCTTAAAAGCCTTACAGTCGTTGATACTGTGCCCGGGTGCCCCTGAGTGGAACTCACAACGGGCATTTGCATCATAGCCAGGTGGTGGTCGGCCTGTCAGAGGGGCCAAGGTTCTCTTCTGAATTAACTGCAGTTGTAGTAACATCTGAAGCATTTGGGAGTATGGCATTGGCGGCGTATCAAATACTCTATTTGCTCCCCTCGGATTCTGGTACCTCCTGTAGCCCTGTTGATTCTGCTGCTATTGTGGTTGTTGTTGTTGAGGTACAGGAATTGTCACACTAGCAATATGTTGTTGACGGTATTGGTTTCGACCTCTACCTCTTCCTCGGGAGCTGTATACTGAGTTAGTATCCCCCTGTCTCTTATTCCCGAAAGCCTTTTTACCCCCTTCAGCTGAGGTTGACTCTCCTGCTTGAATCTTACCAATCTTGACACCATTCTCGATACGATCTCCTAAGAGTATCAACTCAGAAAAGTTAGCCATCGTACAATTGATAAGCCTGTCATAATACAACCCAGAGAAAGTGCCCACAAACATATCCACCAACTCACGCTCTACCATTGGGTGGGTGCACCCTAGCTGCAAGCTCACGCCACCTCTGGGCGTATTCTTTGAAACTCTCGCCATTCTTCTGAGAAAGATTTTGGAGTTGGACCCTGTTCGGCGCAAGGTCGATGTTATATTGGTAATGCTTGACAAAAGCTTCTGCTAACTCCTTCCAGATACCAATTTGAGTAGGCTCTAACCCCATATACCATTCCAATGACGACCCCGACAAGCTATCCTGGAAAAAGTGCATCAACATCTTTTCGTCATCAGAGTAGGCGGACATTCTTCGATAGTAAGATTGCATGTGAACTCTCGGGCAAGTATCCCCCTTATACTTGTCAAATGTGAGCGCTTTGAACTTGATTGGTACCCTCAAGCTAGGGACCAATCCCATGTTAGCCACATCCAATCCCGTGGAGTTCTGATTAGCAAGATTCCTCATCTGTTCTTCCAACAACCTGAACCTTCTATCATTGTCAGTGGGCATCTCAAGATCCCTGCCTGGAGGAGGGAAAGCATCTTTCTGACGATCTTCGCCCCAGTGAGAATCCTCATTACCATACCCAACATAAGTAGTATTGGGACCAAAACCAGCCTGATTGACCCTGGGACCATACCCCATATTTCCAAAACCCTGATTTCCTGGCCCGAAACCAGCATTGTGAGCACCCATTCCAACATCATTGTTGCTAGCATTGCCAAAACCTGCGTTACCGAAGCCCTGATTGCCGTAACCCTGATTTCCATAACCCTGATTGCCATAGCCTTGATTACCACCAAAACCAGCGTTGCCAATACCAATACCCATACCAGTATTCCCAGCACCAAGACCAGTGTTCCCAATTCCAACATTGAAACCAGCATTCCCAGCACTAATATTTCCATTGGTTTCCACATGCCCATTACCGTTACCCGTCACATTTCCGTTCCCAACTCTGTTACTGTTCTTAGTCGCATTGAGGACAACCACTGGTACAACATCACCAGCTTAGAGAGTCTCTCCGTGAGGAGGATCAGTAGCAATTCCGCCATGTAGCACACCCTGACTATCAACCCTAGCAATCAGAGGCTGCACCAAAGTCTACAGCTGCTCCTGGCCCATGGCCACAGTTTCCATCACCTGTATGAACTGCGCCATTCTATCGCGCATCTCTTGCATCTCAGTTTGTATCTGATCCATGGCTCTCTTGCAGTTGCTTATGGTAGAGTAGCGATGAATTCGCAGATCGGCAATCCTGGAACCTGCATCAACAGAGGGTTAGGAGACAGCTAAAGGTACCTGCTATGAAAATGATTTATGCAAATGCAAACGTGTGTCTGTGTGTTATGGAGATTTTTCCCCCGATTCGAGTGCCAGAGTGACAGTGCTGATAACAAGAAGTCCGGATCTAGTCACTAAAATAACATCTCATATATAGATAAGGCCGACAAGGAAACAGTACAAAATCAATGAATACATGGGGAATCAATAGCATGACCTCGACCAACAAGCCTGGTGATGGTCAGCCTACAGCAAGAATCAGAAAAAAAAAAACAAAGGGTTACAAAGATAATCAAGTGCGACAGCGGGCACGAAACTCCTCTAGCAACTCTTTTGTCTTGGGGTGATCAGGCCGAGTGAGTAACCCTTCGACGAGCAGCTCTCTCTGCATAATAGTGTACTGGAGACCTTCAACTGAATCTTCCCATGCTCCCTGGCCAAAGCAATCTTCTAACTTTCGCTTATTAGACTCGAACCTCTGCTTGCGATCTTTCAGGTTAGTGATAGCTTTGTCCAGCATGTCTTCAGTGGCATATCTGCGAGCAGTTTCCTCATCAAACATCTTCTCACTAGCCTTCACCTGAGACTTCAATTTGGAGATCTGTTGTTTCAGTTTGTCCTCCCTTTATTTGTTGTTAGCTATGGTGGCATTCCACTGCTGATTGAACTTGGATATTCTTCGGTATGCTTCATCCAGATTCTGCTTCTTGGTGGTCAATACATCGTTGACAGATTTGAAGTCCAGACCCAAACACTCACGATCAGCTATCTGCTTAGTCAAGTCCGTGCCCAACCTGTTCACAAACTCTGTCTGCTTCTTGAAGGAGTGGACGGCTTCATTTCTCTCGCTTCTAATCTGTGCCAACTCTTTCTCCAACTCTTCATTGGCCTTTTTCAGCTCTTCTCTCTCAGCTAACACCTGATTATACTGTTGAATAGGCACGGTAGTAAGCTCTTCCACCACTGGAGGACACTCCTGCTTACCAGGTGGAAAAGGCATCCCTATGGTCTCTGCTCTGGCCTTGATCCAGGTTACATACGGAGCGTAGGCTTGGCTATTGCTTTTACCCAACAATGATTTCCCTTGTCTATGGATATCATTCCAGGCCTGCTGAATCTTAGCTAACATATCCCCCTCTAGAATACCAGTGAGGTACAGAGATTCCTGCACCACTTCATCCTGTGGCAGAGCTCTCAAAGCATAAGAAAATTGTCTGACAAGTAGAGATGGATTATAGTTGATACAACCCTTTCTTCCTATCAAAGGCACATTTGGAAACCCACTGCAGCAGAATATAACCTCAGTACCCAACATATCTCTATCAAACCAAACAACACTCTCTGTTGATAAACCCATCAATCGCTCAAACCACTCAATTGTGGCTGCAGATGAAGCAAAGAGACCCTTCTTGGGTAGGTGACTATCAAACCATCTATAGAGTAAGGGCACACAACATGATACATTCTTACCCCTTCTATTCTCGTTCTTGTAATGGACGGAATGATATACATCTCCAATCATGGTAGGAACTGGATTCCCTGATGCAAAGATATGAAAAGCATCCAAGTCTACAAAATCAGGCATGTTAGGAAACAAAATGATACCATATATGCAGAGAGCGAGAATGGCATTGAACATAATCCAACAACCGTCTTTGGCACACTGTTGGGCTTTCCCAACTAGGAACTGCAGAGAAAATCCAGGAACCCCATTCCAACTGGACAGGATCAACTCAGAGGCATCCGGATGAAAAGAAAGAGCTAGATTAACCAGATTAGGCTTAGCATCCATATGAACAAAAGGCATATGACTCTTGATAGGCACACCCAACAACTCAACATACTCCTCTAATGTAGGTGCAAGAATGAAGTTCAGGAAAGTGAAGCATCTCAAAGGAGGATCATAGAACTGTAGCAAGTCATACAACCCATTCAACTCATACACAGAAGGTTTACAGACCAAACTGAGCAGCTTCTCATAAGATTTTTTGAATTCACCTCTCACAGTATCATCTGCCAAGGCAATCAAACTGGACAATAGAGCAACATCTGGGGCAGAGAGCTTATAGGCCACATTCTTCTTCAGAGGACAGAATGCAAGAAAACCGGAATCAGGGGATAATATGCACCTGCAACACAGACACACGTTAATGATATGCAAATGAGTATGCAAAATGCAAAATGCAAACATGCAACAGGGGATCAGGATGACTGCTGAGAAGATCAATTCTCTGATCCAACATAATCACAACTGCTCTAATAGCACAACCCTGAAGAGGACCAATAAATATGCACTGTCGAGAACAACCACATCTCTGACGATAAGAACCCTCTGAACCTAACAACACTGATTCACTGTCAAGAAGCCAGGTAGTCTGAAGGTTAAGGTTTCCTGCAATAACCCGACCCCGCTCACAGGTATGGACCTAAACACAGACAAGGTATGGCATCCTATGCGTTTCCCAGCGTCACAGACTTTCAAGAACGATGATACGATACCCAAAAGGTGTGGCATCATCATCTCTTGAAGTGGCCTCACTCTGCTAAGTCACAAATGATCGGTCCCCAGAGTCGACAATCCTCCAAACCAACAACCCTTCGGGCCCAAAGGGCCGGAAAAGAAGTCAACCGGGAGAACCTCGTCTGAGCGTGGATTTCATGAGACACTAGTGCCTGCAAAGCAAGCACGCGCCCACTAATTTCCACAACTAATGTTAAGTACGCTCAAGCCTGGGTCTGGCTTCTCACTCATCAGAGCCCCTTCCCACAACAGCACAATAATAATATACTGAAAATAAAATGCGGAAAGTAAAGGTGCGATAAATAAAACCCAATAGGTAAACATGCAAGCGCTAGGATTGACTCACATAGGGAACCAGACTCCCCAGCAGAGTCGCCAGTTGTCGCTACTGCGAAAAACGAAGCTGGCAAAACAGAAGAGTCGCCACCTTTCGTTTATCCCACAGAAAGGGAAAGGAAACGATCGGAAAAACCTGACGAAAAGGTATAAGACAAGGTCATCGCAACCATTGTCTGGATTCGGGAGTTGGTTACGCAAGGGGAAGGTATTAGCACCCCTCACGTCCATCGTACTCGATGGGATCCACGCTTGTTGTGTTTATCTGACGGGTTTGTTAAATCTATCTACACTAAAGGTCTGGTCTGAAAAGAAAAGAAAATGACTCGGCAAAGCGTCGCACTTTATGCCTACGTATTCCCGTCTGGAACGAGAAATCAGAGTCAACGTAGTTCGCCTAACTACAGGGAAAGGTTGCTCGCCGATATATCACATCTCGTGCCTACGTACTTTCACACAGCGCGAAAGATCAGAGCAAACGTAGTTCGGGACACGAGAGACACAGGTTTGTCATTTTTATCCGAGTAAGGTTAACAGACGGTTCCAGCAGTTTGGTGTATGCAGCTCGCTCGACGGAGACTTAGGCGTTTACCGTTTGCGGTAGAACCGGAAGTTAACAGAACTCTCCTTCTGAAAAGGGTTTCCAAGGGATTAAAGGTCCAAGAGGACAAAAAGAGTTTGATCTTTGTTTTATGTTTTTTTAGAGAAGTGTCTTTTATGGATGTTTGCAACTGATATCGCACTAGAGACTATGACCTGAGAGTGAATGCGTCGCATGTCACCCAAAGGGTGCCATGCTAAACATCCAGACTGTTGAAAAGAAACTCTCCAACAATCCTTTCTCAAGTAGCTTAAGGCTCGTAGCGTACGACGTCAATTAACTTTTATTACTGAATCTTTATTTTGTTTGCAGATGAGAAGATAAATGACGCACTAAAGGGGAACTGATCTAATACTAAAGTTGTCATGCAAAATTGATCCTATGGTTGAGGTTAGGAGGGAAACTAACTAATGTTATCATGCATGGTTAGAACCCTAATGTCTGTCATAACTTCTCTTGAACAAGAGTAGTCAGAGTTCCTAGGGGAACATGGCAAAGAAAACAACAGCAAAAGAAATAACTGTACAGAAACAACTGTAAATAAAATGCATGCAATGCAACAAACAAGCAGAAGGATCCAAGCTCAACTTCTAAAACAAGCAAGCCCAAAGGCAACACAGAAAGCACATGCAAGGGAGACAGACTCAACCTTAAACCAGCAAGCAAAGTCAATCAATAACAGTCAAGCAAAGGGAGACAGACTCAACCTCTAGATGCAGACAAGCAAAGGGAGCTATTCTCAATATTTAGGATGCTCTTAAGCCTAGATCACTATATGAGAAACCTAGTCTAATGCAACACACAGTCAATCAGTCACACAAGCAAAGGAGAGCAGCCAGAAAAACAACAGACAAAAATAGCAGACAAACAGCTCAACAGCAAAGCAGATAAGAAGCAAACAAACAACAGTCTGCAAACAAACAACTTCAAGCCGTCTTCAAGAGAAGTCTTTATCTTCAAGCTCTAACAAACTCCAAGACAAGGGAAGAGAAATAACATCAAGAATATTGATTGATGATGGGAAGCAGGAAGGAAACCAAAGGAATCCAACCTGACACTCAACCAGTCATCAGAGATAGGCATCCTCAAAGGTTCTACCTCTTGTGAAATTCCACACATCCTTCAAAAGGAAAGATGAGGCTTTCACATAGGGATCTTGAATCATAGAATGATAATGGAAAGCAATCAAAGCAATCCATGTTTATTTGAAGAAGGAGAAAGCAACTAAGCTCTTCCTGAACCCTAATTGAACAAGCTCAAAGAAAGCTACCAAAAGAAGGTCTAAACACCAAATCCAACACCACCAACAAGTAAACAGAAGCTTATACATGTCTAAAACACCATCAAAGAAGATTAGTAAACTTATTATGCACTAAAGGCAACCATTGAAATCAATCTAAAGCAAGTGCTATGTTGAAAGCATCTTAAAAATAGCCTAAGTATTAAATCTATGAAAAATCCTAAAACACCTTCTAAAATCCTAAGAAATTTTCTAAGGGAACCTAAACATGTTAAGAACCTATGGGCAAAGGATCAGAACCTTAATCTAAAGGGAAGTCACCTAAAGAAATCCTAGATCACAAGGTACCACATAAGAACCCTAAAATGGAAGGTCTAAAGATCCTAATCCAAAACAGAACCTAATGTTGTCTAAAAAATCTAAATTAAATCATAGAGGATCATGCATATCTAATCTACCAGCTAGCAAACAATCAGCCCCAAACTCAATACCAATTGCAAGAACAAAAATCAGCAAAAACATGTATCAAAAATGCAAAATTAAAGAAATTAATAAAATGGAGAAAATCAAATTAAATTGAAAAACAAGCAAAAATGAAATATAAAATCACAGAAAAATCACAAATAAAATGAGGAGCGTGGATATATTTTTATTTTATTTTTCTGATGAATATTGGAATTAAAATGAATTTTAGAAAATTAAAGCAATTAAAATAAAAAAGAAATGAATTAAACAAAATAAAATGCAAGATTAAATGGGAGGTGTTGGATGAGGAGACTGGTCAAGGCATCTGAGGGATAATACGCTGCCAGCACATTTAATGAAACGACGCGTTTCAATACCAAAACTCAAATTCTCAGAACAAGTCACAGCCATACGATCTGATTACAAAGTCCAACTTCAGGCTTCATCCAAGGGTAGAAACTTCGTCTTCCTCGTTTGAAATGGGAAAAGGGGGGGAAGTTTGTAGAGGTGGACCAGACGGTGGTCTGGTGATGCGCCACCGTCTTCTCCGGCGAATATCCAGTTGCAGGTCATCAAACTCTAAATAAATTTACATCAATCCACTCCAAATTCCACGCTGATCTCAAATATGACTTCCAAATCTCCTAATTCCTCATAGATTTCAAAACTCGATGAAGATCATAAAATATGCATAGTTCTGTAACCTCACCAATCCTCAATCTAAAACCATAGATCTCTTCCTTATGTTACATAGATCATCCTCCACTAATTAGATCATGCTAAATCCTCAAGATCAGATCAAACCGACTTCAAACAGAAATCATACGTCAACCTAGTTTGTCTCCAAACCTCCAATTAATGATCCAAAATCCATCTAAGCAACTTCATAAAGCCTAACCGCATGCTAACATGTGCTAAAACACAATGAATCTTCATCAATTTTGAAAACTACATACTTGTGTTGGAGCTTGAAATTGAGGTATCTAGAACACGATTCTCAGCTTCAAATTGTGCAGATCTACTCAATGCTTGATGTTGAAGGTGTTTGTAACTTCAATTTGCTTTGAATTGGTCTGGAAATGAAATCATGATTTCCACTTTCTCTCTTGAAACTCAACTTGCAAATTATGGTTCTGGCACGAAATGATCTCCAACCTTGAGCAAAACCTTCTTCTGAACTTAAATAGAAATGATTTGTGGGCTTTCGAGGTCCAATTGAGGCCCAAATCAGAATATCTCAATTTCAATTTCCTTTGAAAAATTCAAACATGGAGTGCACGAATTTTGGCTCAAATCTTCTCCAAGAAGTTTCAATTCAATTGCTTATGGTCTGTGGAAAGTGTATAGAGTGATTAGAGAGCTTGAATTCATCTCATGACCAAGTTATGATATGTTGCTTATTTGTGAAGTTACAAGTCAAAATGCCATGGACAAGACCTCAAATGAAAATTCCAATAATGCCAAAGTACTCAAAATGGTTTTTCTGATTAAAATGAGTATTCATATGGCCTTGTTTGAACACAAATGGATTAATCTTGAATTTTTCAATTAAATGCCTTTAAATTCTCCCTTTTGCCAAATTTCTCAAACCAAGTCTCACCCTAAGCCAAATCAATTAATCATGAGGACATGGTTGACCTAAAAACATCATTTTGAGCAAGTTTTGTGTTGGACAAAACTTCATTTGAAGCTTGCAAGATGGTGAAAATGACCTATAATGCCAAATGACCTATAATCTTACTTTCCCAAAATACCCCTAACTTGTAAACCTCATAACTTGAGTTCTACAAATCAGATGGAAGACTTCTAGTACAATTTGGAAATATAAGATCAATACCTACAACTTTCATGTTGGCCAAAAGTTTAGGAGAAACACCCTTCTAGGTCAAAGGTTCCTTGGAAGTTGGTGAAGTTTCACAGACAAATTTGACATTCCTCAGATGACCTGTAACTTGTCTGGACCATAACTTGAGTTCTATAAATCCAATGGAGGACTTATAGTACTAAAATTAAAGCTAAGAGAATTCTCTACAAGTTTCATGTTGGCCAAAAATGGAGATGAAACTTGTATCTTGAGATAAGTGGTCTTGAAGTTAGGCACTAAATAGGGGATTTTACCCTGAGAACCCTAATTTAGCAACTCCTTACACTTAGAATTCTTCTTGCATTGATCTTGGAATATCATCTCATGTATCTCAACACAACTATACATGATTACAAAGACTTAGAATTGAGATTTGATCCTCTTCAATTGCACAGTTGACTTAGGATTACTCAGATGAAAACATTAATTGCAACACCCTCAACTGTGGCTCTTCACACTTGGCATAATGAATTGATTGAGCTCCACCATGACCTTCAAGGCACTCTATGAGCTCTATCCATACACTCTCTCCTTGATCAAGGCTCCACAACCCACTGATGATCTTCAATTAGTCCTCAACTTAGGAAATTAACCCCATACAAACAACTGAACCTCTCAAGAACCCAACCCTCTTCCTGATGACTTTGGTGACTTCTCAAGCTTGAATAAGACCGCTAGATAGGCTCCTCTGGATATAAACCACACTTGATCCCCTGCAAAAATGAACAATGCTATGCTATGCAAATGTTTGATCAATGATATGCCAATGCAATGAAACATAAACCAAGTAAGAAAAGGTTAGGCAAATTTTGGGGTGCAACACCCATATTCCAGTCTTGCACCCCCGTTTCCTCACTTTTTCTGTTTGGTTGTTGTTTGTGTTGGGGCAAGCCTAATTTATTTTTGCTGTAATGCACCCCCTGGCCTGGCTGCACCCCCTGCTGCTTGTATTATTTTCTTTTGGGTTTATTTTATAAATACTTTTATACATGTAAATACCTTACTATTTTTCTTTTAGGAAATTATAGTTTTATTTTTCTTAGAATATTATGCATATATTTTTGTATAGGATTTTATACTCTATTTTCTTACTTAATTTTCTTTTAAATTTCTTTTTCTTATTAGAAGTTTATTTCTTTTAAAGTTGAATGCAATTTCCATTTGTTATTGGATTTTTCTCATCATTTTCATTTTGTAGGTCGATGACGAGACCTCCGTAAACCGTTATTAATCGACTTGTTGATGGATAATGTAGGATTCGAGACCATACTTTTTCTTTCCTCATTTTCTTTTCCATCTGATTTTGTTTTGGACTTTTTTCTGGTTTGGTCTGTGTGACACGATTCAATTGGAGAATGATTCTCAATATCATTTCTCTATCTTGTCTTTGACATGGATATCAATACGCTACCTCTTTGAGTTTGACTTCATTTATAAGTCAAATTATGACGGTTTAGTGTTACATTGGTTCTGATTCGAAACGTCTTCATCAAGGACCAAAAGAGGAGAAGATGGGAATGGAGCTTGTGCATAATGTCAAGGGCCAACGAAACCGCTCCGTTCAATAACATCTTTCTTATTCAAGTCTTTTAATCAACCGCCGAGCATCGTGAGTTCTAAGCAATAGATACGTGAAAAATGGTGATTGGGGGGCTACCTCTCAATTGCTTAGAATGTTTAGTATACGTCCTTAGGACGATATGCAACGCATTCGCTCCTACGCCTTAGGTTCGTTCTTGCGTGTGTGTCCCGAGTTCCTTCCCGTTTGGGCTTGTTAGGCCTGCTTCCTCTTTGTTCTCGCCCCCGTGCGATCGAAACTCTCTTATCTCGCATCCCAGCGATTGCGACCTCCCCTTTTCTCTCACATCCTGGAGATTGAGATCTCTTCTCTTGTCCCCGTGCAATCGAGACAGTCTTTCCGTAGTTAGGCCGAACTATGTTCGCTCTGATCTCTCGTATCTGTTGAGAGTACGTAGGCATAGGATGTGATATCCTAGCGAGCACACTAATAACTAACTTCTCTTTTCTCTCGCTTTCGTGCGATCGAGGCTTTCCCACTGACGACTAATTTCCCTTTCTCTTGCCCTAGCGCAATCGAGACCAGATCGTAGTTCTAGTTCCCGTAGGTCCCCGTACCTTTAAACCAATGACATACTACGTCCGTTCTACCGCAAACAGGTAACGCCTAAGTCTCCAATGGTCGAGCAGCATACACCTAACTGCTAGAATGCGTGCGCTAGTATCGTCAACCTTTTCTCTCACCCTCGTGTGATCGAGAAGACCCTTTTGTCCTGTAGTTAGCCTGAACTACGTTTTGCTCTGATTTCTCATGCCAGATGAGAATACGTAGGCACAAGATGCGACGTCTTGGCGAGCAAGTCCCCCCGTAGTTTCCCGAACTATGTTGACTCTGACGTTCCCATTGCACGAGGGAATACATAGGCATAGAGCGGCGATGCTCTACCGAGTCAGTTCTTTCCGTTTAGCTTTAGAAGTCGTAGATTAGATTGTTTTTCACCCATAGACTAGACAACCCAAGCGTGGATCCCGTCGAGTACGACAAACGTGAGGGGTGCTCATGCCTTCCCCTTGCGTAATCGACTCCCGAACTCGAGATTTAGTTACGATGACCGAACGACACCTTTTTCACAGTAGCGATAGCTGGTGACTCTGCTGGGGACTTCTTTTGTAGTCTCGCCTTGTTTCCTGGCTGTTTGGGTCTGCCCCAGCAGCTGGCGACTCTGCTGGGGACTCCAACGGTTCCCTATGCGAGTCAATCCTAGCGCTTGTTTGCTTGTCTTTGGGTGTTTATAGTGTGTGTTATATTTTGTATATTGTTGTATTTACATTTTCCGCACTATATTATTATCTGTTGTTGTTGGGTGGTTGTTCCTTTGAGAGATAAGCCAAAACTCAGGCTTGAGTACACACCTAGCATTAGTTATGGAGAGTAGTGGGGGCCTGTTTTCTTAGCAGGCACAGTTTCCCATGAAATTTGCGCTCAGACGAGATTCTCTTTGATGATTTCTTTTCTGGCCCTTAGGGCTCGAGGGGATTTTGGATCTGAGAGTTGTCGACTCTGGGGACCGATCATCTGTGATTCAGCTAAGTAAGGCCTCTTCGGGAGATGATGATGCCAAACCAGAAATGGTGAACATATCATCATTTCTTGAAAGTCTGTGACGCTGATGAACGCATAGGATGCCGAACCTTGTCAGTGATTAGGTCCATACCTGAGAGTGGGAGGGTTTTTGCAGGAAACTTAACTTCCAACCAACCCGGTATTTTGGTTATCTCCTCAGAGCGAACTTTTTCAGTCAGCAGCGCAGCAATATTCAGAGCTTTATGGGGGCTGTGATCCCGTGTTTGTTGCATCTTGCATTGCATTTCATGTTCATCTCATGTTTGCATGTCCATCCTCAGCCGGAACAGAGAGCTTACCCGTCTTTTGTCCAACTCGCAATTGATTTCCCGACATTCGCATTGGATTTGAATTAGCTTCTGGAAGGATCATGAACTCAGGAGAGAAGAATATGGTTGTTACAAGGGCAGAGTTTGAATTGATGAAGAATCAGCTAGATCAACTCATGGAAGCCATGACAGCTATGACCAGAGGAGAGGCCAATATTCAGAGGACTCCGGTGAACAATGTCGCTTAAGCTCAGCCTGTGCAGATTCCTGTTGGAGGGTATACTATTGCCAGAGATAGAGATTCATCTTCTCTTCATGACACGGACTATCAGAATTTCACTTTCCCTGTGCCAGATTCTCAGAGGGCGGTTCCAAAGATTAATGCTGAGAACCCACGGATTGTTGAGTTTATGAGAAGATATCGTCTGTTGGATGAAAGGCTTAACGCCCTGATGAGTCAGAATACTCTCGATCTGAATGCTTCGAACATGTGTTTGGTGTCAGGCCTTGTGATGCCTCCGAAGTTTAAAATGCTGAATTTTAAGAAGTTCAAAGGAGATAGTTGTCCGAAGCAGCATTTGGTAATGTTCTGCAGAAAAATGACTTCACATGTCCATAATGATCAGCTTATGATTCACTGCTTCCAAGACAGACTGAGTGGAGCATCGTTGAATTGGTATATGCAGTTGAAGAGTGATTGCATCAGATCATGGTCAGATTTAGCCAATGCCTTCGTGAAGCAGTACAACTATAATCTCGACATGGCTCCTAGCCGCATGCAGTTGCAGGAATTATCTCAGGCGGACAATGAATCCTTCAGAGGATATGTGCAGATATGGAGAGAATTAGCTGCTCGTGTTCAACCCCTAATTCTGGACAGAGAGTTGGTTGACATATTTTTGGGTACTTTGAAAGGCCATTACTTTGACAAGTTGATCGGTGGTAGAACGTCGAACTTTGCTTACTTAATGATAACAGGGGAACGTGTTGAGAACGGACTCAAGAACGGAAAGATTCGAGACATCCCCTTTATCTCAGTTAATGAAAACGAACCAGTTGTCAATTTGCAAGAAGAATGGGAGATAGGAAGTGATGGTATCCCAGAACATGATGCACCTCAGGTTCAGTTTTCAGACACTTCGAGTATTCAGAGTCAGCAACCTGTTGGGTCTGTGTGTCAGATATCTGTTCCCCTCCAGAGTCAACTACCATACCGTCATCAGCTGCGTCAGCACGCCAGACAAAGACCAAGGAAGCTACAAAGGCATTTTACTCAGTTACCGGTATCGTACAGTCAGTTGTTGCCGAATTTGATCAAGGGTGGATTAATAGTGCCAAAGAAGATTAATCCAGAGATTCCTCTGTATCCGCCAGGTTTCGATGTCTACGCCCGCTGTGAGTACCATGTTGGGGCACAGGGGCATTCAACTGAAGATTGTAAGGTGCTTAGAATCCAGGTTCAGACTTTGCTGGATTCCAACAGGATCTCAATCACGCCTCAGGGTATTCAAATCAACGACCTTCCTTCATCCAGCCAGGTAGGTGTATCAGTTCATGTTATGGAAGAGTTCACCGAGAGCAGATGTTCAGAGGAGTATCAGACTGACTTCGACGAGCAATTCTGAAGATGGCTGGCTCAGCAACAAATCAAGTTTGAAAAGCCCGGTTCCCAGAAGCCGGCAATCTATGTTTTATCATGTCATTTCTTTGCATTTGTAGTTTCTTTTTTGTTAAAACGCAAATTAAATTTGTAAAACTTGTATTGTTTTCAATTGATATTAATAATGAAATGAATATGCATGTTTTTATTTAATCCATTCGTGTTCACTCAATGTTTTAACTGATGTCAAACGCTTGTTTAAGTGGAATCCGGGGAGGATGACGAAGTTGAAAGACGCGCAAGCTTCCGATTGTATGCTTTTGAATAAAACCTGTTGATGATGTACAGGAATTGTTTCAAATTCCTAAACACCGGAGGTATAAGGATGATAATCCCTTGTCAACCCCTTTGAGCATAGTAGTAGGAGTTTCTTTCTGAAAACGAAAAACCCTCAATCTTAACCGGGGTAGGGTAGGTGTTAGCTAATTTGACCGAGCGTCTAAATCGCACAAGGAGTGTTTTTGTTCGAGGATAAATCACACCTATATAGGTCGTACCTAAAAATAAACCGCAATGGTTATCCATCGCCGACCAAGGAGTGAAACAATCACAATCCTTTTAACAAGTCAGACAAGCCAGTGTCACACAATTTGTTCCCAAAAAAGAAAGAAAAAATCAAAATAAGAAGCTCGCTAAGTCGATAACTTGAAAGCAAGTGGCTTAGGCAAAAATGAGGGCATCCCGCTAGACTTCAAAATCAGAAACTCAAAAGAGTTAGTCCAGGCAAAAATTAGGGAAAAACGAAAGTGGAAAAGCGAAAAGGATTACAAAAGAAAAATCCTCAAACAAGAACAAGTCATGTGACTCTAGGCACCAAAAGACGAAAAGCGAGTGACTGTCACTCCAAAGAAATGTGTGGTTTCCTGAACCATCACTCCTGTCATTCAACCTCTGAGAGGTGAGCGCTAGTGTCAAACTAGCTGAACATAGGATAGGAGAACATCACGGAGAATGGGTGGGTTAAAATAAATTTTGAACCTTTATCCGTTCTTTCTTAAACCGTGAACCTGACCAAGTTACAACCTGAAAAAATCCTAATTGAAGCAGGATTGTTTCGAAAGCATACTTCGGTAAGTATCACATCGAAACTGACTCCTAAAAGGATTCCTCTTACAGCGTTGTATTAATATTGACATTTTGAATAAGTAATTCATACACTATATGTCACAAACTTTTTCCAGTGAACAGATTGGAATTTCAAAACTGTCATATGCATTGCATTTAATATATCTTTTATGCAGAACAATTTGTTTTACTTGCGATAAAGCGCTTGACAGCAAGAAAGTTTCCACAGTGGAAAGTTTGATCAGGATAGAATGCATATTGCCTGAATACACCGTTGAACCGGGGCAAGTTATATCAAATGATCACAGCATGGGAGTCATCCATTCAAAAGCCAGTTAATCTGAGGCAATCAGGTCGAGATTCGGTAAATCTCTCGCAGCCAAGGGTACTTCTCCACAGATCATTCCGATCAGGGGAAAAGTTGTTGCAAGACTGGGGCAGGTCACCCCAAGAGCACAAAAAGCTATCCTTATCTAGAGGACAATGAATCTGAAGCACCTCTGCAAGGTTCAAAATGCTGAAGCATTTCATATCTAACCATCGGGGTACAAAGACTTCAGGTTTCCTTGTAAGGAAGATGCTCTACAGAAATCCCACAGGCTGGGGCAAAACCGGAAATGAAGAAATTGTTCCTCTTCGTATCATCAGAGCTACTTAGAGCTATTCTAGCAGGTTCAATCAACCTTCAAGTTCAAGATGAATGTTGGGAAGTCATGCTACTATTCCTTGACCCTTCAACCAAAAACTTTTGAATTCAAACAGAATATTTCCCAGCGTCAGTCGTACCTGACCCTTTACAGAAAACCTAAAGCCCAATCCATATTGGCGCATTATTCCAAAATCCAATTCCCATTGGTACCCAGGAAGATTTCACCTGGTCTTCCCTAGCAAGTCCAATCGTACTTGGCGCATCCGGTTATCCCCCAGCGGAGTTCGCTTTACCTCTTCGGCATTTATTTTGCTGAGGTGGTTCTTTGCGTCCAGCTTTCCCCCGCAGCCCAAGCCTGCGTTTGCATCTTTGCATATAATCATCATATTTGTATCATCTTTTCATTTCATCCTCAAATGCGTAGCATTTCCATTTCGTATGGAGCATTACGCCATAGAAAAATTCAAACATATGCATACGAAGCATAAGACGGATTTCTGTCAGCTTTCCATGGCAACTTGAATCACTCTTCAATCAATACAGGGGCATTTATCCAACAGCTTTATTCAGACAACTCATCAGTTTACTCGGGTTTCAGATTATACGTTGGTTATGCTTTGTCCATCAGCCCTCTAATGACGATAGATTTTCTTTCCATCAGTTCCTATTGACGATGTGTCTCTCCGAGCAGATTTTCTTTCCGCCAATTCTTATTGACGATGTGTTACCCTAGCAGGTTTTCTCTCCGTTTATCCTTAGACGATGTGAGTTGCAGATATTGTTTTCTCTCCGCCTATCCTTAGACGATACGAGATTTCAAGGCGATCTTTCGGATATGGTTTTCTCTCCGTCTATCCTTAGACGATGTGAGTTCAGATATGGTTTTCTTACCGTCTACCAGTAGACGATGTGAGTGTCGGATATGATTTTCTATCCGTCTATCCTTAGACAATATGAGTTTCGGACATGGTTTTCTTTCCGTTTATTGGATGAGATGACATTTTAAGAGGGTTTTCGTGTTGTCAATTCCTATTGACGTTGTGGCTCTTGGAAGAATGTTTGGATTTCCTTATTGTCATTTCCTAATGACGATATGGCTCTTTGAAGATGGTTTTCTTTCTGTCAATTCCTATTGACGATGTGGCCCTTTGAAGATGTTTTTCTTTCCATCAACTCTTATTGACGAAAAGATTTTGAAATTTGTTGAGTGGTTTTGAAGTTCATTGACGTGATCTTTGTACTGATTTCTCTTTCCGTCGATTCCTATTGACAATATGGTTCTTCGGACAAGTTTATTTCCATCTACCTTTAGATGATGTGAGTATTGGTTTTCTTTCTGTCTATCCTTAGACAATGTGAGCGTTGGATATCATTTCTTTCTGTCTATCCTTAGACGATGTGAACATTGTGGTGTCTTTCTGTCTTCCTTTAGACGAGGTGAGTATGGTTTTCTTTCTGTCTATCCTTAGACGATGTGAACGTTGTGGTGTCTTTCCATCTTCCTTTAGACGATGTGAATATGGTTTTCTTCCTGTCTACCATTAGACGATGTGAAGTTATCAACTGCGTGTTGATCCGGCCTTCGGGTTCGATACCTGTGGCGTTACACAGATGACTGGCAGCGAAGTCAGGTGGTCTTTATCAAATGATCATTTAACTTGTTGCCGTTGCAACTGTATTCCGTTTTTCGGAGATTCTTTTACCCCCAACCAAAGGTGCATTTTATTTCTACGGTTGGCAAATTTTCGGGTTCTTTGGTATTCAACTGTCTTTTACCTTGATTGTCTAAAAGTCGTTCGCTTTTCATCCAGTCAGGTCCAAGTCGTTTGAATTGGGGCAGCTGTTGCACCCCAAAATTTGACCAACCTTTTTTTAATTTGGCTTATGTTTCGATTCATTTTGCATTTGCATTTGCATATCGCATACAGTGCATTTTTCAGCCGGATTGATTTTATCGGGATTACAGCCCTCTTCTCACGCTTCAGGCGATGCAAACCATTTCGAATACGGAGATTTATTTTGGAAGTGGTGCTCTTCCTGGTGTTCTCAGTCTTTGCTGTTGTTTTTGAGGATCTTTCGGTATCCGTATTTTTACCGTTTATTTTGTTGCATCCTCGAATTTTATATTCACCGTTTTAATTTTCTTGATTTCTTTCCTATTTTTTTTAGAGTTTCTATAGATTTTAAATAGTCTTTTTAGATTTAATTGCTTTCTTTTTCTAGAAATTAATAGACATTAGAATATTATATAGATTTTAATAGGTTTTATTGTAGATCTATTTCTTTTTAGATTTTATTAGATTTTATTAATATTAGAATATTAGGGTTAATTGGTTAGTATTAATCAGGTTTAATTAGTTAGGGTTGGTTTAGCATTAATTTTCGTTTGGCCTTAATCATCATTTAATTCAGTCCTTAGTCATTAATTGAGTCCAGTTTGAGTCCAATTCGCAGCCACTTGTCCACTTCAGGCCCACTGATCCAGGCCCACGCCACTTGTCGCTATATAAGAGCCACTCGTCCTCTCTCTCCTCTCTTGGTTGCCACATGTCCCCACATACTCCCAATACCTGCCACGTTACCCTGCTAGGTGGCATCTCACCATCTCTCACATGCAAACCACCAGAGGCACTCACCGGCAAAATCAAAGCCATCCAACCCCGCCGTAACCATCACCGGAAAACGCCTCACCTGCCAAAAACTTCATCCGTTCTCCAGAAACTTATCATGTTCATGATGATCTTCAAACTATTTCCCCAGAAACTCAACAATCTTCATCAGCTACAACTATTTTTCCATCGGGGTCCTTCTTCCGTAAATCTTCAGAACTTTATCAAATGCATGAACCACCATAACAAATTCATCAATCTTCATCTGGTGTTCATCATGTTCTTCATCAGGTTCATAATTTTTTCCAGTTTTCTTCATCCATATTCAACAACCTTCATCTGTTGTTCATCACGATCATCACCTTCATGTTCATTCTCCAAGAACTTCATCAACGTCCATCAAGATCCGTCGTAATCTTCGAACAAATTTCCGGCTTAGTTTTTCCAGATCTTCACTACCTTCAAGAACCGTCAAGAAACCTCCACTAAACTTCACCTTGTTCATGCAGTTTTTCAAGAAGTCATCTTCAGATCTTCATCTGTTCTTCGTGAACCTTCAAGGGGCTTCATCAGCTTCAAACAACATCACGAACCAGATCTAGATCCAACTTCGTATCACCATCGTTTTTTCAGATTCGTTTAAAGTTCACTACGACCTTCATCTTCATCCAAACTTTCACCAAGATCTTCAACTCGCTCTTTTTCAGAAATCATCACCGTATTCATCATGTTCATCAAGATTCTTCCTCGAATCTTCAAGATATTCTATTAACACCTTCAGATCTTCAACAAAACTCCAACAACAATCAACATGCAACTCCAAGTTTCATCGTCTTTGTTCGCGAACAACAACAGTAACCGTGCCATTCTTCATCGCGTCCAGATTACGCCTTCATTACATGCAAACCAAAAATAGAATTGTGTTAGTGGTAGTTGGAAGGGGTTGAGAGAAGGTCGAGGCAGTGAAAAAGTGAGTGGTACGGCTTGATCTCGGGAGTGTTTTGAAGTTGGGACAGTAAAGGTTAGAGGTCATGGACAGTGGTCGGAGTGAGGAATGGCGGCGGAGGTATGGTTTCTGAACAAGGTGATGGTATCGATGAAGAAGAAAGGACTTAGGTTTTTTCTTTGGCAAAAGGAAAATGAAGACCGTTGTAGCTTCAGGCGGGTTAGTGGGCTTGTGTTTGGCCCAATTTCTTTTTCTGGATTACACCCCATATTCCAGTCTTGCACCCCCGTTTCCTCACTTTTTCTGTTTGGTTGTTGTTTGTGTTGGGCCAAGCCCAATTGCTTTTTGCTGTAATGCACCCCCCTGCTGCTTGTATTATTTTATTTTGGGTTTATTTTGTAAATACTTTTATACATGTAAATACCTTACTACTTTTCATTTAGGAAATTATAGTTTTATTTTTTTTAGAATATTATGCATATATTTTTGTATAAGGTTTTATATTCTATTTTCTTACTCAATTTTCTTTTAAATTTCTTTTTCTTATTAGAAGTTTATTTCTTTTAAAGTTGAATGCAATTTCCATTTGTTATTGGATTTTTCTCATCATTTTCATTTTGTAGGTCGATGACGAGACCTCCGTAAACCGTTATTAATCGACTTGTTGATGGATAATGTAGGATTCGAGACCACACTTTTCTCTCCTTATTTTCTTTTCCATCTGATTTTGTTTTGGAAATTTTTTTGGTTTGGTCCGTGTGACACGATTCAATTGGAGAATGATTCTCAATATCATTTCTCTATCTTGTCTTTGACACGGATATCAATACGCTACCTCTTTGAGTTTGACTTCATTTATAAGTCAAATTATGACGGTTTAGCATTACATTGGTTCTGATTCGAAACGTCTTCATCAAGGACCAAAAGAGGAGAAGATTGGAATGGAGCTTGCGCACAATGTCAAGGGCCAACGGAACCGCTCCGTTTGATAACATCTTTCTTATTCAAGTCTTTTAATCAACCGCCGAGCGTCGTGATTTCTAAGAAATAGATACGTGGGAAATGGTGATTGGGGGGCTACCTCTCAATTGCTTAGAATGTTTAGTATACGTCCTTAGGACGATATGCGACCCATTCGCTCCTACCCCTTAGGTTTGTTCTTGCGTGTGTGTCCCGAGTTCCTTCCCGTTTGGGCGTGTTAGGCCTGCTTCCTCTTTGTTCTCGCCCCCGTGCGATCGAAACTCTCTTCTCTCGCATCCCAGCGATTGAAACCTCCCATTTTCTCTCGCATCCTAGCGATTGAGATCTCTTCTCTTGTCCCCGTGCAATCGAGACAGTCTTTCCGTAGTTAGGCCGAACTACGTTCATTCTGATCTCTCATATCTGTTGAGAGTACGTAGGCATAGGATGTGATATCCTAGCGAGCACACTAAAAACTAACTTCTCTTTTCTCTCGCTTCCGTGTGATCGAGGCTTTCCCGCTGACGACTAATTTCCCTTTCTCTTGCCCTAGCGCAATTGAGACCAGACCGTAGTTCTGGTTCCCGTAGGTCCTCGTACCTTTAAACCAATGACATACTACGTCCATTCTACCACAAATAGGTAACGCCTAAGTCTCCAATGGTTGAGCAGCATACACCTAACTGCTAGAATGCGTGCGCTTGTATCGTCAACCTTTTCTCTCACCCTCGTGTGATCGAGAACACCCTTTCGTCCCGTAGTTAGCCTGAACTACATTTTGCTCTGATTTCTCATGCCAGATGAGAATACGTAGGCACAAGACGCAACGTATTGGCGAGCAAGTCCCCCCGTAGTTTCCCGAACTACGTTGACTCTGACTTTCCCATTGCACGAGGGAATACGTAGGCATAGAGCGGCGATGCTCTACCGAGTCAGTTCTTTCCGTTTAGCTTTAGAAGTCGTAGATTAGATTGTTTTTCACCCATAGACTAGACAACCCAAGCGTGGATCCCGTCGAGTACGACGGACGTGAGGGGTGCTCATACCTTCCCCTTGCATAATCGACTCCCGAACTCGAGATTTGGTTGCGATGACCGACCGACACCTTTTTTCGCAGTAGTGACACCATGCATCAGAGAATTATGATATGGCAACCAGACAGCATTTTTGAAACTATTGAGGTTGATCAAAGTTATTTTAAGGCCTTAATCAATCATGTTGACTGACGCAGTTTCGACAAACACTTGGCCAAGATTGTTCCATGCAATCCGGTCAATTTTACTTTCACCCCAGATAACGACGTTTATTGTTTGTTGTATCTGTATCCCGTCCAAGGTTTTCGATGGGATAGAAAGGTGGTAGAAGGCGACAATCTACCAAACTTTGGTGTATCTAGGATAACTCCAACAGGTCGGGGAAGCGAATTCAGTGATGATGACTGAATTTGAAGTGCTAAAAAGATTTCGACTTACATTGTCGAAAATAATTTACAAACGGCCTTAGAGGCTGAAGTGGAAAACATGGCAGTCAAAGCCAACCAAGAATCACACAAAAATGGTTATAGTAAGGACTTCGATCCAGAACCTCCTAATAAGGTTCAGGAAAAACAACAAGGCCAGAGGCTCGATGTAATTTATGATGACGAGCCTTTGGGTTTCGAGAAGGATCCGTTGGCAACCAATATCAATATGCTAGCGCAAGTTCCACTTCAAGAAATTGACCTAGGCGAGGGGGCAACAAAGAGGCCAACATACATAAGTGCCAACATCAGCCCACAGCTCAAGGTTGAAGTAATACAACTTTTGAAGGAGTTTAAAGACTATTTCACGTGGGATTACGACGAGATGTCTGGTTTAAGCAGATATCTTGTTGAATTGAAGTTGCCAATCAAGCCTGGGAAGAAGCCCATTAAGCAGAATCCAAGGCAATTTGCACCGACAATTCTCTCAAAGATCAAAGAGGAAGTGGAAAGGCTTCTCCGATGTAAATTCATTCGTACAACCAGGGATGTCGAATGGTTAGAAAATATTGTGCCTGTTATTAAAAAGAATAGTTCTTTGAGGGTATGCATAGATTTTAGAGATTTAAATGCTACAACCCCAAAAGATGAATATTCAATGCTTGTGGCAGAAATGTTAGTCGATTCCGCCGTAGGCCACGAATACCTTAGTATGCTTGATGGGTATTCAAGATATAATCAAATTTTTATTGCTGAAGAGGATGTCTCGAAGACAGCCTTTCGATGCCCTGGGGCCTTAGGCACTTACGAATGGGTAGTGATGCCTTTTGGTTTAAAAAATGTTGGGGTAACGTATCAAAGGGCAATGAATTCGATCCTCCATGATTATATAGAGATTTTTATACAAATATACATTGATGATATTGTTGTTAATTCTGTATCAGAGAAGAGTCATATTGACCATCTTCGACAATCTTTCGAAAGGATGAGAAGACATGGTCTAAAAATGAATCCTCTCAAATGTGCTTTCTGTATGTAGGGGGAGATTCCTTAGGCTTTGTGGTCCACAAAAAGGGAATCAAAATAAACCATAATAAGACCAAGGCCATAATGGAGGCGAAAGCGCCATCGACAAAGAAGGAGTTACAGTCACTGTAAGATTAACTTCTTGAGGAGATTCATATCGAATCTCAGTGGAAATACACAAGCCTTATCACCTATGCTTCGACTCAACAAGGAATGGTTCAAATGGGGCAACCTCAGCAAGAAGCATTCGATAAAATCAAGGATTACTTGAGTCATCCTCCAATTCTGTCACCGCCTTGTAGGAATAGGAACATGAGGTTGTACATATCTGTGTCTGATAAAACCTTAGGGAGCATGTTGGCTCAAGAGGATGAAAATGGCATCGAAAGAGCCATTTACTACCTTAGTAGGATTTTAAATGATGCAGAAACTAGGTATATCATAGTTGAAAAATTGTGTTTATGCTTGTATTTCTCTTGTACAGAGTTAAAGCAATATATAAAACCAGTCGATGTTTATGTTTTGTCTCATTTCGATGTCATTAAACACATGTTGTCAAAACCAATTTTGTATAGTCGAATTGGTAAATGGGCATTAGCTTTAACTAAATATTCCTTAACATATATGCCTTTAAAGGCTGTTAAAGGATAAGTGGTAGCAGACTTTATAGTCGACCACTCAATAAATGAAAATAACATAACCTATCTCGAACTTGAGCCTTGGAAATTATATTTCAGTGGCTCTAGTCATAAAGATGGAACCGATGTAGGAGTGTTGATCATTTCTCCCGACAAAATTCCAACAAAATTCAAGTATAAAGTCGAAGTTCTTTGTTCGAATAATGAGCCTGAATACGAGGCTTTAATAGCCAGACTTGAGATATTGTTGGAATTGGGGGCAACTCAAGTCGAAATAATGGGAGACTTAGAGTTAGTCATAAAACAAATCACAAAAGAGCACAAATGTGTTAAAGAAAACCTTATTTTGTACTTTGTAATAGCTAATCGATTATTGAATAGGTTCGAAACGGTTAGTATTCGACACATACCTCGATTGGAAAATCAAATGGCCAATGATTTGGCTCAGATTGCTTCAGGGTGTAAAATATCGAGAGAAAAAGTACAAGATGCAATCGAAGTCAGAGGAAGAGTTGTGTCAGCCAAATCGTCCCCTTCAGATTTGGAAACGACAAAGCTAGGGTACGCTGATAAAAATAATTTTGAAATCCTCGCAATAGATAGCTTGGCGGATGGAGATCGAAGGAAATTGATAGTGGAGTATCTACAAAATCCGAAGGCATCCACAGAGCGAAAAATCAGGTATCGTGCTTTAAGTTATGTTCTTCTAGGGAATGAGTCATTTAAAAAGACTCCTGAGGGAGTTTTACTTAAATGCCTTAGTGAATCAGAGGCATACTTAGCTCTTTTGACTATCCACAGTGGGGCATGTGGGGCGCACCAGATAGGCCATAAGATGAAATGGTTATTGTTTCGACAAGGCATGTATTGGCCCACCATGCTAAAAGATGTATCAAATTTGCTAAAGGGTTCCAAGAGTGCCAAGTACACGCAGGTATACAACATGTTCCTGCGAGTGAGTTACATTCCATAGTCAAACCATGACCCTTTAAGGGCTGGGCTTTGGATTTGGTCGGAGAAATTCGACCAGCGTCATCAAAAAATCAAAGGTACATTTTGGTAGGTTTCGGCTATTTTACAAAATGGATCGAAGCTATACCTTTTCCAAATGTCGATGAAGAAGATGTAATCGAATTCATCAAAAAACACATTATTTATAGATTTGGAATCTCAAAAACCATTACAAGGGATCAAAGATCAGTTTTTATTGGTTGAAAGATGCAACAATTTGCCAAGGAAATGGGTTTCAAATTGTTAACTTCTACGCCCTATTATGCTCAGGCTAACAGCCAGGTTGAAGCAGCAAATAAAATAGTGATTGGGCTAATTAAGAAACATGTGGGGAAGAAGCCTAGAAATTGGCACAAAACTTTGGATTAAGTGTTTTGGCCATGTCGAACTTCTCCCAAAGAATCAACTAATGCAACTCTGTTTCGATTAATGTTTGGCCATGATGCAGTGTTGCCAGTGGAAATCTACTTACAGTTGTCACACCCTCACTTTCACCTTAGTTTTCGTATCCTACATTCATCATAGCATATGTTGTTCTAGTGCATATCGAGCATGTGGGTTTACAAGGTAAGGATTGGGTCGGTTCGTTGTTTTCCATTTCAAATAAGATAAGTTTCCTATCTTGGGCTACATTGAGGAAAGGTTCATCATCTAAGGTGTGATTCAAGTTGGAAAGTCTACTCATGTAGGTTTCTTCAAGGAGAAGTTACTTGAAAAATATTAAAGTATTCAAAGTCAATGTTCCTAATGAACATGAAATGCAAGGCCAAATTCAAGATTTCTTCATCCAATTTTGTTTCAAATTCTTGATCAAGTGGAGTTCAAATTTGCAAGGCATGAGTCAAGATCACAAGTTCATAATTCAAGACTTCATCCATTTCAAATAATGGTATAAGGGAAATCCATCATTCAAAATTCAAGATTCATGAATTCAAGATTAGAATATTACAAAGGGAATTTCATGACATTACAAGAATGTCACATTTGTTACAAAGTTTCCAACTCTAAGTAATGCTTAGAAATTAAGCTATTTCTAATCTTAATTCAAGTTTCTAATCAAATTCATGCTATGGTACCCTTCATGCCCCAACAAGTCTACATGTTCCACATTATGCCCACAAATATCCAAGGAAAATAATCAAGGTTAATTCAACATTGGAACCTTTCAAAAGCAATATCATTTATGTTTATTCATGGGTAACTTCAAATTAATCCAAAACAACCCCATGACCAACTAACTCACAACTAAGCAAACCATGTCACAAACTTAAGGAACTAGTTCATGTTGGTTCACATACATACCAAAATTCAGATTTTCAAAATTCTGTTAAGGAGAGAAGCATGGACCACAAGGACAACCCAAAAACAAGTGAATAAAGGAAAGCAATGCAAAAGGGCAGCAGAAAAACAGGCCTAGGCAAAGTGCAGCAGCTAATGCAGAAAAGCAGCATTCATGAAAATGAAAAGAAAGAAAGTGACGTCAAGAAAGTGGTAAAAGGTATTCCCTAATGAATAAATTTGAAGTTTTGAAACAAGTGAAAACCATATTGCTTTGACTATAAGGGAGAGCCCAATTGGAAAGAAAGAGGAGGAGATATTAAGAACAAGAGATAGGGAGAAAACCAGAAAAATAAGAGAGAAAAGTGACATTGAGAACAAGAGAGTTTTAGAAAGAAAAACAGAAAAAAGAAGAGGTAGAAACATAGAGTGTCAAAGAAGAAAATACATCCAACAAAACAACAGTGGTGATTAGAAGGAGAGTAGTAACTCTTGGGTATCCATTTCTTTGAACCTTACTCTCTTTATATTTCATTGTATATACTTTTGTATGTTTGCATTGTTGTTACACACTTTATCATTGTTGTTAGTTAGGATAGTATTTGTGGATGCATATGTTTGTAATGAGGGTTCAAGAATGATTAGTTATTGTAGAAAAAACAAGAGTGAGTTTTGTAGAGAGAGAGAGAGAGATGAGAACACTTAAAAAAAACACTCAAAGTGTTGTCATGTTCGCTGGCAAGTTCGCACAGTGAACTTTGGCACATTTTGCCTCTGTTTCTGTGAAAAATGCATATTCTGGACAAATTTAGCATGAAGTTCGCACAACGAACTTAGTGATATTTTTTCTGGGCAGATTCGCTGGCAAGTGCGCACAGCGAACTTTAGCCCCTTTTACCTCTGTTTGTGAATAATGTGTATCTGGGCAGATTTTCTAGGAAGTTCGCACAGAGAACTTAATGATGTTTTTTCTAGGAAAATTCAGCATGAAGTTCGCACACCTAACTTCTTGCCCTTTTTTCAGCTTTTTGTTTTTTTACTTTTATGCTTTATTTTTGCTTACTTTCTTGTTTTCCTTAAGGTTTAGTTTTTTTGGTGTTTCAAATTCTTTTAGGTGAAAAGATAAAAAATGATAATATAAAAAAAAGAAAAATAATTTATTATTTATATTTATTGACTAAAATATTAATTAATTAAATATCCATGCTTAGTTTAAATTAATAATTTGAAAGAAAAACTTTGTGAAATTTAACTTATGTCCTCAAACCAACTAACTTGACCTTGTTTCACATTTCATTGTATGTATATATTAATAATGTCATCCCGACTTTTGCTTCCGAAAAACTTTTCTTTTAAAATAAACTCTCAATTCTTATCGATCCATTTTTGACCTTGTAAGTCGATTGCCTTGTGCATCGCCATCAACCTTGTTCGCATCACCTCAAACTTTTTAACAAGCAATAAAACCCTTGATCCAACATCAAGTGGTATTTTTCTCATAAAAAATCCAAAACACAATAAAGATACGATTAGGGTTACACGCCACGAGCTTTAAAGTGGTGGAGAAGGAATGAGAATGGAACCACTCCTACGGCTACACTCGTTCCGAATATTTTGAAAACAAGGCGCTCGACTTGGATATTTGAGATATTCATCTCTACCCAAAGTCTTTAGTGTGATACTAATCAAGAACTTCCTTTCAAAACCAACTTATATCAATCAATATTCTACGAATTGCATTCGTCTCATCGTTTCTCTTACGCTGTTTAACATATAGAATGTGGGTCAATGACCTGATTCCTTCATCACATCCATATCTTTTCTTATAGTTTAATTTGAATAACAACAATTTATTGATATTATTCAAATTAAACTAGAATAGAAGGAATTGATGTCATGAAGAACTTAGATCATTGAACTACATTCTACATGTTAAAGAGCGGGAAATGAATGATGAGACGTGTGTAATTTGAAAAACAGTGGCTTGTTTAAGTTGGTTTTCAAGAATAGTTTAATTTCCATATCATATATTTCTTCATCAATTTGAATGGTTGTATGTTACTGTGAGGTTTATTGAATAATAAGCAATCTACATATTATATAATAAATTATGGGTACTTTCAACAACGGTTATTTATTTTAACCGTGATGAAATGTTATTTACCTAAATGTATATACCACAATGGTTTATACAAGTAATTATTGTGGTAGGTAGCGTGCGTCCTGCCTTACTATCACAGTCTCACGATCGTGGTGGAAATCATCATACATACAATCACCTCTTACCTCACAACGGTTGGTCAGGTGTTGTGGTATCCCATTTTCAATTATTGTAGTATGACTTTTCCGTAGTAGTGACCCTACTTGAGGCAAGTCGAAAATGTGTTTGATTGAGATCCTAAACTTAACTCACACACACACACACACACAAAACTCGTGGTTTGACTTCTGGAAAAAGAATTACAACCACCATATATGAAGATAATACTACACGCATTCCTCAATTGAAAGATGATTACATTAAAGCAGATCGAACAATACACATTTCTCCAAAGTTCTTTTTCACTCATGATTTTTAGAAAAGTGGTGATATAAGCTCCACCAAATTTGTTCACATGATAATCTTGCCGACCTTTTCACAAAGTCATTACATAGTGAAACTTTTAACCAACTAGTGCAAAAGATTGATCTTCATCGTCGAAGAAATGTTCGTTCAACTGAGGGGGAAATAATTTTTTCTTAAAAGGATATTGTACTCTTTTTTCTTCATGGGATTTTTTTCCATTGAGTTTTTTATAGTAAGGTTTTAACTAAGCATTTCCTGAACAAACATTCAAGGAGGACTATTATGAATAATGGATGATTGTCTACCTATAATTTTCTTTCTTATTTGCAATAATTTATATTAATTAGTAATGAGGTAGTTCCCTCACAAAAAATATTGTACTCTTCTTTCTTCCCTAAAATATTTTTTATTGGATTTTTTCTAATAAAATTTTAACGAGACATAACTTTTATGGACATCAAAAAGGAGTGTTACAAATGACATAATTATAGAAATCCATTGATTTGTAAATTTCATATTAATTTTCTATTTATTATATATCTTCTATAAATATAATTCATATTGTATTTGAGTCATTCGCTCATAATGAATATAATATGATAAACTATCTTCATCTCTTTTTTCCCTTCGTCGCTACTATTTTATTATATTGTTTCTTATTAAATATGTTGTTGTTTCTATATTTTATGTCGAATCACGTGTAGAAATTATTGACTTGTTTATTTTAAGGCTGTACGTACATAAAGTTTAAGTTGTATCATATTTTTTTTCCACTTACGTCCCTTTTATTTCCATATCTTTTATTATTAATTTATTCACAATAATTAGTGCACATTAATTTATTATTCACTTATGTCCCTTTTATTTTCATATCTTTTATTATTAATTTATTCATAATAATTACTGCACATTAACTTATTATTGTTATTTCTATTAATTTGACTATCTTTCTCTCTTTTTTTAACCAAATGAAATTCCTGTACAGACACCCAACTTGAACTTATATACTATTTTAGATTAGGAATTAGATTTGTTGTTTTGAAGAAAACAAATCAATAATATATTATAAATAATTTTATATTTTAAAGAGAAGTAGTATATTAGTACTAATTGAGGGAGGAGAGAAAGACATTTTTTTTTAAGTTATTATTAAAAAAAAATAATAATGGATGAATCTGAATTTTTTTAAAAAAAATTTATTGAATTATTTTGATTCATCTATTACCAATCCAATTCATTTTCATTCAATCTATCCATTTTACTATCTTTAGTCTGATATGAAACAGGTCTTAGATATTATCATGACAAAAGCACGAAGACATTAATGTACCGGAGACAACGCCAAAAGACAAGAGGATTGATGATTGAGGAGTCTGAAGAGACAGAGAAAACAAAGGAGTCAGAAGAGGCAGAGGAGGTAGAGGAGATGGAGTTCGACATACACATTAGTGCATTAGTATATAGTTGTAATTTGAATTCATTATGAATTATATTTTATATTCACCTCTTGTTGCTTTATCGTTGTTTTCGACACTATTTATATATAACATTTTTGTACCATCTAAATTTAAATACGTCATGTTTTACATATTAATTATATGATTTAAATCTAGTCACATAATATTGTACATTAAACTTATAAATCTTCATATGAATACACGTAAACAAAACATAATACATACTACTATATTTTGATATGTTACAGAGATACATCTCCGAAAAATAAACTGAAATGTATCTCCGGTAAAATAAACTTGTAAAATAATTTATGTGTTTGATGCATGATATATATTTTAAATTGTTATAGATATGCGTCTCCGATTCATTTAAATTTAAAAGTGTGTTTGAAAATAAATCTCTAAAATTTAAGATGTTTAAATATTTTCATGTGGTACTTAAATAATATATAATATACATTAAAAAAATCATATATATATATATATATATATATTATATATATATATATATATATATATATATATATATATATATATATATATATATATATATATATATATATATATATATATATATATAAAATATCCGTATATGTGATTTCGTAGGCCAAACAAAACATTATTCTTCGTATGGTTAGAAACGCGTGTGACGTGGTAATTTGTGCAATAAAAGGCTAATAATACGTACAAATTTGGAGTCTACTAATAATTAAAGCTTTTATCGATCTGCCACAGACACCAACTCTTTCCCATTTTAATCTATGTTTTGGTACACCCTGTTAGTTTTTCTCACTTATCCACGCAATTTCAACGTGAATGAAGAAACCTTATACCTTTGAATTAAACGCAAAAAAAAACATAATAACCTATCCAGTTTTCAGAGACCTTGACACCTGAAAAACAAAATCTGCTCAATAATTCTGTACTTATATAAAACAGATCCAATTTCTTTCACATAATTATATAAATACAAAACATAATAACAGATAAATGCTATCAATTATAATCTCTGATATTAATAATAACAATACTAATGATAATAATAATAATAATAATATATAACAAAGTTACTTCCTCCTCCTCCTCCTCTTCCTCTTCCATTGATTCAGTGCTGGCAGCTAGCTATGCTCGTGCCAGCACAGAAGCATCACGATACAACGGCGAAGAATGTAGAATCTCGCTCTTTGATTCTTCACAATACGGTTACACTTCCGGCCAAAAGACTTACAGGAATAACAAGAATGTGGCTGCTGAGGAGGTTGTTTGATTCCGTTTGCGTCCTTACTTTCTTCCGCTGCCAATGCCATGAATGATGTTCTTTTTTCCTAATTGTAATATACAGAAAAAATATCTGAACGAAATTGTTTTGACACTATATGTATGTATGTATTTATATACAAAATGTGTTTGGGTAAGAAGCAGTGATTTTCTGGATCAGGTGTGGATTGTTACTTTATAACCCATCTGTTGTCAGAGACATTTATGGAAAATTGTATGGGTCTATAGATTTTGTTGGTTATATATTTTACCATCCTAGGCACTATTTAATAGCCATCAGAATAATTCTTAGTTGGTTCAATTCTTTTTCTTTGTTTTTCGTATTCTCCGTAATTGGATTCTTTGGCATGTAGTAAGAGTTCACGGTTTCTCCATGCCTTAGCCATTTCAGTTGGTTATAAGTATTTATGACAATAGTAACATAAACAGTAGAGTAAAGATAAGGGAAAATCGAAAATCGAATGAGGATTAAGCAATTCAGTTATAAGTTATGAACTCTCACATAGATAATTTTAAAAATTAAGTTCCTATTCTTTTGCACTAAAGGAGTCATGTTATACCATCTCGAAATATTTTGTTGATAAGATAACTTCAATTATCATGGATCAAATATTCAAATCAGTGACTGTTAATTATTTTTCTCCACCTATTTTATATTTACTTATCTTCTTACTTACATGCTTGTTTTCTACATTATTATAATATAAACTATTGAACTTTAATGTCAAAATTTTATTTTAGCATTTATGTATAATAAATTAGTTACAAATTGGCTTATATAATAAGAATGACCACATTGTGTATTGACTAAGCATTTTTATACAAATATTCCATTCAACTTTTATTTCTTCTCTTTCTTATGCCTTTTATGATGCTATTTGCCAAGTGTTGACATGGTATGAAAATACTAAGATTAATTTCTTATTCTTCTTTCATCAACATCCCCCAAGTGTCCATTTTTTATTAGATTATCGAATATTCTTATCTTTTTTATTCATCTGAATTCTTATCAATCCACCTTAAAAAGTCGGATAGAGTTATTCATAAAATAAATTAGAGTAAATTGTATTGTAAATTTACAAAATTTAAATTATTAAATAAATAATTAAATATAATAAATTGGTATGCCTTGAGTTGGTTGATTAAAGGTATATTACCCAACTTTTTGTGTTAGGTAGAAAAATTGTCCCCTTTTACTAATCCAAAATTTTATTAGTATCAAAATCAATATTCAATATTCATTTCATCTATTTCTTTCTCTCTCGTTGAAAACCACATTTTATGTATCTCTTCATCTTCATCTTCTCTGAATATGAACACCAATGACGGTGTCATCGTCACCGATTCACATGCGCAACCACCACAATCCACAAATACTTCTTCCACCAATGATCCCTTCACTTTCATCGTCCAAAATCAAAACTCTAACCATGCATATCAAAAAGATAGGTTGGACCTCTTCTTTACGCATCCTAACAACAATCCTAGAATCGCTATTGGATCTTCATCTATGAACAATTTCAATTATCACACATGGCTATTAACCATCAAAGTCTCCCTTTGTTCCAAAAACAAATTAGGATTTCTCAACAGAAACCTAAATCATTTTAAAAGCTCCAACCAAAACATGAGCTACTATTAGAAACCAGAGCACACTATAGAATTGTGCCTTAAGAAACATGGGCTTCCTCCATATCTCAAGAAGACAAACCTAGCTCAATCATCGCCTTTTAAACACAATGGGATACATGACATCAATCTTATCCTAAAGACACACTTAGAGCAACTCCTATTATATTCATTGATGAGCAACAACATGTCTTACTTGCTTTTCTTTAACAATCCCCACATCATCAACCATCCATAACAAGATTACTTTGTTAATCTTCTTTCATCAACATCCTCAAGTGTCCATTTTTTATTAGATACTCGAATATCCTTATCTTTTTACTAAGGTGAATTCTTATCTACCCACCATAAAAAGTTTGGTAGAGTTACCCATAAAGTAAATTAGAGTAAATTGCATTGAAAATTTACAAAACTTAAACTATTAAATAAATAATTAAATATAATAAAATGATATGGTATGAGTTGATTGGTCAAAGGTATATTACCCAACTTTTTGTGTTGGGTAGAGAAGTTGTCCCCTTTTACCAATGAAAATTTTTATTAGTATCAAAATCAATATTCAATATTCATTTCATCTATTTCTTTCTCTCTCGTTGAAAATCACATTTTACGTATCTCCTCATCTTCATCTTCTCTGAAGGTGAACACCAATGACGGTGTCATCGTCACCGATTCACATGCGCCACCACCACAATCCACAAATACTTCTTCCACCAATGATCCCTTCACTTTCATCGTCCAAAATCAAAACTCTAACCATGCATATCAAAAAGATAGGTTGGACCTCTTTTTTACGCATCCTAATCGTCATTGGATCTTCATCTCTGAACAACCTCAATTATCACGCATGGTCATGAACCATCAAAGTCTTCATTCATTCCAAAAACAAATTAGGATCTTATCGACAGAAACCTAAATCATCCTAAAAGCTCCAACCGAAACATGAGCTACTGTTAAAAACCAGGGAACACTATAGAATTGTGATTTAAGAAACATGGGTTTCCTCCATATCTCAAGAAGACAAACCTAACTCAATCATCGCCTTTTAAACACATTGGGATTCAAGACATCAATCTTATCCTAAAGACACACCTAGAGCAACTCCTATTATAGTCATTGTTGAGCAACAACATGCCTTACTTGCTCTTCTTTAACAATTCTCACATCATCAATCATCCATCATTCATCACCTTAACACCTCATTTACATCGACCTCAAATACTCTTAATTTTGTCCACTCTATACATTATTAGAAAATATGCTAGCTAGATTTTAGACACTGAGACCAAAAACCACGTCTGTCATTCCAAACATGTATTTACCCATCTAATCGAAATTAGGACTATACACACCAGACTCCCTAATAGAGCAATTATTAGTACTAATTTTTATAGCACAATTACTTCACCAATGACTTTTATTTAAATGATGTTTTATACATACCTGAATTTGGTACAAAACATGTTTCTATTTCTAAGATCGCTAGTTTCCTTACCTGTAACATTTTGTTTAACTATACTAAATGTAACACATAGGGAAGCAATACCCTGAAGATGATTGGTACGACTCAGCTTCAATAACATGACTTATATTTTCTCACATTTTCTCTATATTCCCAACGATAATTCAACTAGGATTAGTCATAGTTCTAGAACCTCAAATATAAATAATTGTAACATGTGGGACAAACGTTTTATCAACCTATTTTAGGATATTATCACACACATTAATAATTTTTCCTTTGCATAACTTGTCTAAAGATATTAACATATGTGATGCTTTCTTTTATGTTATGCTAAGCACAACAACTTCTTTTTAACGACATCACATCTTCTTCTTTAAATAGTTTTGACCACATACACGTAGATATATGGAGTCCTTTTCTACTTATTTCATGTTAGGGCATAGATATTTTTTAAGCGTTATTGATGATCACCAACATTTTTTGTGGCTTTTTCTTATGAGATTTAAATCCGAGAATTCTAATCTTATCAAATTTTTTATATCATATGATCAAACTCAATTTCTAACCTATGTCAAAATACTAAGGTATGACAATGACTTTAAGTTTACTCTTTAAAAAATTACATGACTCATGGGATACATTATCAAACCTTTTGTATTGACACACCTCAATATAATAGTAGTGTTGAAAGAAAATGCCAACACCTCTTAAGAGTAACACATGCTCTCTTTTTCCAATATCATTTGTCTAAACATTTTTTTGGGATCACGCCCTTTCGCATGTCATTTTTATAATCAATAGATTTCCTTCAAAATTACGCAACTTTTTGTGTTGGGTAAAGAAGTTGTCCCCTTTTACCAATGAAAATTTTTATTAGTATCAAAATCAATATTCAATATTCATTTCATCTATTTCTTTCTCTCTCGTTGAAAACCACATTTTACGTATCTCTTCATCTTCATCTTCTCTGAAGATGAACACCAATGACGGTGTCATCGTCACCGATTCACATGCGCCACCACCACAATCCCCAAATACTTCTTCCACCAATGATCCCTTCACTTTCATCGTCCAAAATCAAAACTCTAACCATGCATATCAAAAAGATAGGTTGGACCTCTTTTTTACGCATCCTAACAACACTTCTAGAATCGTCATTGGATCTTCATCTCTGAACAACCTCAATTATCACGCATGGTCATGAACCATCAAAGTCTTCTGTGAGATGTTGGATCGAACTCTAGTATGGTCGAAGTCTGTTCGCGAGTAATGCGTGTTGTAGTCGAAGTTTGTTCTAACATGCATTAGTCAATATTGCTAGGTTTGTTAGCATGTTGAATTGGGCCTTGCTTGTAAGCCCAATTGTTTAAGTTAACTTGTACCCTAAGTTAGCTTGTAATGGGTAATTGTTAAAAAGCCCATTAGGTTAGTGTGTTATTTTATTTTAAATAGGATGCTAGTTTCTCAATCTTGACATAAGGAAAAATAGGAAGATAAAATCCTAATTTCAAGGGAGAGAGGTTATTTTGTTATTCTTGTATACTTGTAATCTTGTTCTAAGAGAAAGGAAAAAATAGCAGTTTAATAACCAATCCTTGTTGTTCCTTATTGTTTTACCTTGTCTTCTTTATTAACCCTAACCCTTGTGAGTTTCTTGATCATTAAGAAACTGTTTATACTTTGTTTAAAGGTATCCGATTCACAACAAATTGGTGCGGTGAGCGTGGAGAAGATGCCTTCAACAAAGTATGAGATTGAAAAGTTCACCGGAGTGAACGACTTCGGTCTGTGGCGCTTGAAGATGAAAGCCCTGTTGGTTCAGCAGAGTTGTTTGGAAGCGTTGAAGGGTGAGACAGCCATGGACGCTGCGTTAACGGAAAAAGAAAAGACGTTGCCCAGTTGCAAGTTTTTTCCACTATATGCAGTTAATAAAGCTGCATGAAGAAAGCTAGTTTCTTGATGTTATAGAGTTAGATCCAAGGTGGAGATTTGTGAGATGTTGGATCGAACTCTAGTATGGTCGAAGTCTGTTCGCGAGTAATGCGTGTTGTAGTCGAAGTTTGTTCTAACATGCATTAGTCAATATTGCTAGGTTTATTAGCATGTTGAATTGGGCCTTGCTTGTAAGCCCAATTGTTTAAGTTAACTTGTACCCTAAGTTAGCTTGTAATGGGTAATTGTTAAAAAGCCCATTAGGTTAGTGTGTTATTTTATTATAAATAGGATGCTAGTTTCTCAATCTTGACATAAGGAAAAATAGGAAGATAAAATCCTAATTTCAAGGGAGAGAGGTTATTTTGTTATTCTTGTATACTTGTAATCTTGTTCTAAGAGAAAGGAAAAAATAGCAGTTTAATAACCAATCCTTGTTGTTCCTTGTTGTTTTACCTTGTCTTCTTTATTAACCCTGACCCTTGTGAGTTTCTTGATCATTAAGAAACTGTTTATACTTTGTTTAAAGGTATCTGATTCACAACATCTTCATTCATTCCAAAAACAAATTAGGATCTTATCGACAGAAACCTAAATCATCCTAAAAGCTCCAACCGAAACATGAGCTACTGTTAAAAACCAGGGAACACTATAGAATTGTGCTTTAAGAAACATGAGCTTCCTCCATATCTCAAGAAGACAAACCTAACTCAATCATCGCCTTTTAAACACATTGGGATTCAAGACATCAATCTTATCCTAAAGACACACCTAGAGCAACTCCTATTATAGTCATTGTTGAGCAACAACATGCCTTACTTGCTATTCTTTAACAATTCTCACATCATCAATCATCCATCATTCATCACCTTAACACCTCATTTACATCGACCTCAAATACTCTTAATTTTGTCCACTCTATACATTATTAGAAAATATGCTAGCTAGATTTTAGACACTGAGACCACAAACCACGTCTGTCATTCCAAACATGTATTTACCCATCTAATCGAAATTAGGACTATACACACCAGGCTCCCTAATAGAGCAATTATTAGTACTAATTTTTATTTAAATGATGTTTTATACATACCTGAATTTGGTACAAAACATGTTTCTATTTCTAAGATCGCTAGTTTCCTTAACTGTAACATTATGTTTAACTATACTAAATGTAACACATTGGGAAGCAATACCCTGAAGATGATTGGTATGACTCAACTTCAATAACATGACTTATATTTTCTCACATTTTCTCTATACTCCCAACGATAATTCAACTAGGATTAGTCATAGTTCTAGAACCTCAAATATAAATAATTGTAACATGTGGGACAAACGTTTTATCAACCTATTTTAGAATATTATCACACACATTAATAATTTTTCCTTTGCATAACTTGTCTAAAGATATTAATGCTTTCTTTTATGTTATGCTAAGCACAACAACTTCTTTTTAACATCACATCTTCTTCTTTAAATAGTTTTGACCACATACACGTAGATATATGGAGTCCTTTTCTACTTATTTCATGTTAGGGCATAGATATTTTTTAAGCGTTATCGATGATCACCAAAATTTTTTGTGGCTTTTTCTTATGAGATTTAAATCTGAGAATTCTAATCTTATCAAATTTTTTATATCATATGGTCAAACTCAACTTCTAACCTATGTCAAAATACTAAGGTATGACAATCACTTTTAAGTTTACTCTTAAAAAAATTACATGACTCATGGGATACATTATCAAACATTTTGTATTGACACAACTCAATATAATAGTATTGTTGAAAGAAAATGCCAACACCTCTTGAGAGTAACAAGTGCTCTCTTTTTCCAATACCATTTGTCTAAACATTTTTTTTGAGATCACACCCTTTTGCATGTCATTTTTATAATCAATAGACTTCCTTCAAAATAATCGCATTGTCAAAAAAAACCTTTTAATTTGTTTTTTTCACATCAATCCTAATTATGCTAGTCTGAAAGTGTTTAGATATTTAGTGTAGGTCTCTAGTTCTAAAAGAAATAGAACTAAGCTTGATCATAGACCTAACAAGTGTATTTACTTAGGAAATCTAAATGTGGGGTCAAAGGACACATCTTGTTTGACCTTAACAACAAGCAACTCTTCATACCTAGGTGAAAATCCTTCTCAGGTTAAAAGTCTTTGACAAAAACCTTGTTTGCAAGCTTAATAGATCCATGTATGAACTCAAACAAACTAGTAGAAAATGAAATCATAAGCTAGCATCCACTCTTAAATTAGGCTTCATTCGGTTCAAGTCATATTACTCCTTATTCATAAAGAGAACTAACAATTATTTTACTGCAATATTTGTATATATTGATGATTTGATACTTATATAGGAAACAACATCACTGAGATTTAAAACATTAAAAATGCACTTGATATAGTTTTCAACATATAAGATTTAGACAATCTCAAATACTTTATTAAATTTCAGGTTGCTAGATCTTCTTAAGGGATATCTCTATGTCAAAGAAAGTATAGCATTCTTGCAGCAAAACTAGCATTCACACCCATGGATCCAGGCCAAAACTTAAATTGTGCTCATGCTAAAATGTTTACTGAACTAACATAATTCATAAGTTTAATTCGTAAGTTACTTTATTTACCTCATTCTCGTCCTAACATTAGTTTTTATTTCTTTTATTTGTTATGTCTTTTATTATGCTGTTTTCCAAGTGTTAACAAAATCAAAAATAAAATAAATCTAAATCTAACCGAAATAAAGACTTCCTTTTTTATATTTTTTTCAAAGTTACTGTAATATTTACTCATTATTTTAAATATAATATTATGTCTTGTATTTATAATGCTATTAAATAGCATTTTAAGTTAGTTAAATAATTTTATTGATGATAAAGTTGATAATTTTTAGTTGGAAAGATCTTTTAAAAAAAACATTTTAATTGAGCTTTGATAAAGTTAGTACTTAACTGGTTATTTATGCACTTTTGGATCAGAGTACAAATTTATTTATGGTGTTGATGTAAAAGAGTATTATATTACTTATAGATAGCACATGTCATTTTACCACAAAAACAAAAATCACATAAATCAAATGTCAATCAATATATCACGAAGTTCACAACATTACTCTAACAGCACAAGGTTTGTGACTCCTTGTTAGTTCAGCTTCTCAATTTTTACAAGCTAAACCAATCAATTTGGCATGCAACACCTCTTGAAAATGTAGCCAAAGTGATCAACACATGCAATTCACAATTCCCTTTGATAAATTATACTCATTTGCGGTAGAAAAGTGAACAACAAAACTTAGCTCTTAGAGAATGGTAAATTTTAAGATAATTGGCGGAGAGATAGAACCTGTGATAGAAATGTCGATGACAGAGTTTGTTTTTGATCTCAAAAGCAAAATCAATGACGAGTTGGAGGTGGAAGTATGCAGGCAAAATCTCTGGTACAAAGGTATAGAGTTGGAAAATGATAAAAGGATAGGATTATATGCCTTGCATGGTGATGAAACAGAAATCATTACTCTCGTTGTCGATCCGCTACCACCAGATCTTAAGCTTCACGTTCTCGTGAAGTTTCTAGGACGTGGAAGCGAAGGCTACGTGAGGGTGAGGGAGACTAATATGGTGAGTGACCTGCGAGGCAAAGTTTCAAGATATTGGGGCATTCCTCTTGATAGTTTCACCCTTCGACGTCTCAATGTTGAAATGGTGCATGATCGTCCTCTTCATGCATATTATATCAACGAGGCTTCTGAAATTCATCTTTCTGTTGACTTTCAACCTCGATGATTTACTTTTTACACACTTTTCCCTCCAACAATGAAATAGTGTGGTTTAAAGAAGATCAACAATAAAATTATATTTAGCAGATATAGTATTTAGCTTTGTAATGCATGGTTTAAACTTGTTTACGTAAACTAAACATCAGTCGTTCACTAAATTCTTTAAATGAATGAAATCTATAATTTTAGGAAACTAAATGAAATGCAGATAGAAATATTACAATAACAGCATTTAGCATAAGCAACATAAAGGGAATGTGAAAGTCAATCAAAAGAATACAAAATTCACATTATACATATATATAAATACCATTTATTTAATGTTTAGCTTTTGGAATAATCGTCATTAAAATATTTTTGTATAGATATTCTCATTTGTATAAGTCTCAGCCAGTTTAATACTTCGATTTCTTCTGCAACTGCCAGCCTAATGGTTCTCATTATACCGTCTGATTTTTCCTTAATTGCTGCAGTTTATGGTTAAATTCTCCTTTCAAAACTCAATCTAGGAACTAGAATTCAAAAAACTAGCCAGCAAAATCTGACACTGGGCCATATAAACTGATAACCTTGGTGTTTTCTCTATATAAGCAATTTTGCATAGGCATCGAGTTCTTGACCAACAAGACGCTTCTTGAGTTTGTAGTGAGCCAAACTCTCAACCTGACGGGCCCTTTCCCTAGAGAAACCTAATATTTCCCCGATTTCTGAAAAAGATTTCCGTTCTCCATCCTCAAAACCAAATCTTAGCCGAATTACCCTTCTTTCGTTAGGGCGTAATTTTTTTAAAATGTTGTGCACATGTCGTCTCATAAGCTGTTTTGAAACACTCATGTCCGTGCTCTCGATTGCAGTGTCAGCAATAATTTCCTGCAGTTATAAGAAAATAATGATAGTCAATTCCAATTCCTATGTTGGAATCACACTGAAACTACTAATACAAAATTTTGAAAGACATTAAAGCTAACTTAAGTACTGTTTCCCACTATAAAAGAAGGAACAACCATTTCAATCAATGAAAAGTCTTGTGGGTTGGGCCTAACTCATCCCTACAAAACTGGCTTGTAGGGTGAGGATTGCCCCCACTTTATAAGCACATGTTCAGATCATATATTGTCCGATGCGAGACTCTTAACTAAAAGGAACAACAGAATGTCAATTCTTTGATTATTTCAATTATTTCGAAAAGTGAACAAAAATCACATGCCATAGAAACAGTAACTTCAGTTCGATCACTACTCCTGAAATGCCACAAAAGTCGACAACTTATCAAGTTGGAAAATCACATTAGCTAGCATACAATACCTGGAAAGTTGTATCTGTGTCAGCTCCCACAGTTTTCTGCATAGAAATTGGAGATCTTGCAACAAATAGCAAAAGGTCAACCTTGCCTGCTGAAATTCCTACCCTTCTTGCTAATTCTTCTTTGCTTGGGTTAACATTTCCCTCTTCCGTGTACAACTTCTTTGCCTCCATTACCTTGGTAAATGTGTGATATACCCTCGGCTGAAAATAATACAAGGTTTCTTATATCGAAATAAAATTGATGCTCGCAATGCAACAGAAACACAATTTTTACTCCCTGTCAATCACATAAAACGCAGGAAGATTATATTTAAACAACTAAATTTACCGGTAGACGGATTATCCTGGAATGATGATATATTGCCTTCTTTATAGCTTGTTTTATCCAGAAGTATGCATAAGTAGAAAATCGGGACCCGGATAGGGGTTTAAACTTTTTAACACTCTTTATGAGACCTGTGCTTCCCTCCTGCAGCAGCACCAGAGAACAAAAATGTAAAAGATATAATTATTCCTCAAGTCACGCATACGCTTGGTTGTGATCTGTTTCGCAATGTCATTAAATCAAAATCAAAATCAAACTCTTGCTATAATGGGGTGATGGAATGTCTAAAACTACCTGCAATAAGTCCTCATGACTGAGACCGCGTCCATGGAAACCTTTAGCGACGTAGTGTACAATGCGTAAATTTGCTTGAATCAATTTTTCTCTGCTTCTGTTACCATGACGAAGTTGCGCCTTAAGTTTCCGAATGTTAAGCCCTGCACCCTCAGCCCATTCCGCCATAGTTAGCTCCCTTCCAAATTGAGATTGAAGACTTGTCTTCAATTCTTCCAATCTCAATAGCTCCTGTTAAATATGCCGCATCAGTAGGAAATCTCATTCATTTAAGGAAGCCCAAAACTCTGTAACAGAAATCACACCTGTATATGAACAACCAACTGAGACTCTTGTTCAAAAGTCAAAAGTTGTTTTGATTCAGGACTCTGCAAGAACAAGTTCAAGGGATCTTTTTGATTCAACCCTTTATTTATCTTCTTCTGTACATGAAGTTTTTCCTGTGCAGCATCCTTTCCGGTAAGGTAAGTTTCGCTGACTTTAACTTTCGATTTCCGTACCTTTCTCTCTTTTGCCCGTCTCTCTCGATGCCGTGTTGATCTTATGGTTTTATTTCTTCCAAGTGAAGGTTCAGCCAAACTGGCAGAGGCTAGACTGAAGCGAAGTTTTTAGTTTAGGCATTAAACTCCAAGTGAAATTAGCCGTTTAGGCATTAAACTCCAAGTGAAATTAGCCTAAAAACAGGAAAAATAAAGTAAGGAGGTTAGAGTTGGCCATGAAGATAGAACTAACCCAGAAGAAATTGAATTGTCAGCATCCTCGTCAGCTTTAATCAAACTCAAGTCTTCCGCTATCGAGGCTGCTTGTTTTGAGGAAGGAAAAGCTTTCCTAGTAAGAGAAACTGCATTACATTGCAAACTATCTGCATTCTGTAGAGTTGAAGAAGCATCGGCTTCTCCTGCTCGTGAGGAAGTTAATCTGCAGTATATCATTTGCACATTCATAAACCAACAGCTTAGGATTGGAACAATTTCTAGTTATCAATTACAAACCGGTTGAACTAACATGGAAGAACAAGTTTATTTATCTTACATGTTCTCTAAACGAGGCAAGAGATGCAGGCGCTTCCTGAAGTCATGTGCCACCTGAACATCATTGTCGGTGTCACTCTCTTCTTGAACCGAAACCATATCCATCTGCCTTGTATTTAATGTTGCCTGAAGTAAATCCGAGTCGTAGGAGCATATTAGTCGAAAATCATTAGAGAAGTTCAGTTGATCATCTTGTATGTTTTGTACTACCAATCAAACAATTCTATTTCTACTTGATTTGATAACAGACTAAGAAATATGAAGAAAGAAACCTGTGTCTGATAATTGAGAGAAAATCAATAAAATTCAAACCTGACATGTCTTGTCTTTCTTTGAAATATGCAATAGAGGCCTATACTCATTACATTGATCTTGTAAAAGAACTGAAGTAGGAAAATTCCGGGCCGAAAAGCTAGTACACCATGATGTGACCGTTGGCGCAACTTGTTCCCGGAGCATCAAAACTGCAGGTTTATGAACAGTCATTATACACATTTTCAATTCAGGTAATTCTGAATTCTTTAAGCAAAGTCTGATCAAATATTGTTCTAGGTTAGGGATCGAACTCTGGTAATCCCAATCAATTTGACTCTAACGGAAGTTCGTTAACTAATTGAGTTCATCCAATTGGTTGCTTGGTTAAAACTTAAAATTGAAATAAGAAAATCCTAATTAGCCCAGACATACATGAATATAGTACAATTACAAATACAAGATGAATACAAAGTTACTAACGCTCTGTTTGAGGCCGCTCACAAAGCCCAAGACAAGGCCCAGAGACAGCGAACGCGGGGAACAGGTATTCCCCAATTCTAACCTAAAGCAGACAACTCCGCCCCCCAAAGCATTACCAACCGTCCATTTCAATCAGACAGTTGTCCGCGCAAGACGCTACACCCCTCGCAAACAGTTTTAACTGCTCCCACTATACATGAGAGAGAACACACGTCTTAGATAATCAAATCAATTTTCACTCTCACGTCACTTTTCATTCTATGGCTCACTTGACCGTTGGAGTGTTAACCTTACCGTCAGCCCCTCTCCATCGCACTGTACCCAGAATCTACTTCACCGCTCACCAACAACTCATTCCACATCGAAACGACTCCAATTTCAAAATTATGGATAAGGTTAAAAAAACAAGACTGGAACTTCAAAAGGATTATGCTGAAAATGTGCAATGTATATTACATTACATGACAGCAATTTAGTATAACTAATTCTGCTTTAAGATAACATGACACACAAGATAGAGATAAAGGAAAACAAATGTAATTGAAATTGAAATTAAGAGAATTACCAGAAGTATAAGAAGATGAAGGAAGAGTGTTCCGGGGGTGAATTCTTGGAGTAAAAAGTGGAGACGAACAAAACATAGTCTTTGTGGATTCCATTGGTGAAGTAAGAAGATACCATAATACTAAAGTAATTGTACTGTGTGGCAGTGTGTTTTCATTTTGGAGAAGATGAATTTGTGCATGAGAAGTTCTTTCCAGTGAAATGAAGCAGTTGTTATTTAGATAGAGATATGGATAAAGTTGAAAGAAAAGACTTTGTATTAACGTAGCCCTATTTCAGACCTTCGGTTAGATAGGATTTCACCCCAGTTATAAAATGGCACTTTCTTTGGGATTTTTTAATGCGTTTATTGGAATTTTTAAAAAAATTGGAACTTTTCCGATAAAAAAATCAACGATTTTAGAAGAGAGAAAAATTGAAGAAATATCGGAATTTTTGATAAAAAAATTTAAAAAAAATATTACACTATTTGAAATTATGAAATTTCTGGTAAACTATATTATACTTTTTAAAACTTTTGATAGCATAGACAATTATTTTTGTTTATTGAATATGAATTATCAAAATTTTAAAAAATTCGAAGAAATAAGGGATATATTGGATTTATCAAAAAATTTAATATGTTAATATTTTTTTTAAAACCGATAAAAATATTCATAGCGGCAATTTAAAAATAAATTACTAAAAATTTGATTTGTTATTAAAAAATTTATGAATTATTGGAATTTTTTTTCACACTTTTGATTCAAATATATTCATAAACAATTTAGAAATTATAAAACTATGTGAGATGACAAATTTAATTGAAGGGTAGTAAGTTAAATCCTTTTACTTTAGTTAATTTTCACGACCATGGATTAGTTTGTGATCTGACCTAATCAAAAGGGGATCACTAGCTGGCCACACACTGTTGGGTTGCTGCCTGTTCACCGGTGATGAAGATGAGGGGGGTGTACCTGCAAGACACTCCGATGCCAAAGTAAGGAATTGGACAGAGTGGCAGCAAATACAGAAAAGGGGTAAGAAGTGAATTACCTGACCCTCTTGTGAAAGAGGGTATTTATAGAGAGACCCCAGCGTTGGGCCAACGGTCACTTGTGTTAGGCTGGATTGTCAGGCCCAACCCAGGTGACTGCTAGGGCTTATGTGGCGTAGTGAAGACTAGAACGTGGTCTTCGCCCTAGTTCAACTGTCCCGCGATCTCCGGAAAGTGGGTTTGACCTGCTCTTTCGGAGGTGCGCAGTTGGTTAGTGACGTGTCCCCGCGGAGGGGGGCACGTGGAGAACGTGTGAAGGACACGTAGTCCTGCCCAACAGGGGAGCAGGTTCTGCCCGCGGAGGGGAGGTTCTGCCCTCGAAGAGGGCAGTGTTTGGTCGATGGGGGAGTCTTGTGCCCGACGTAGCTGAGGCAGGTCTTGCCCGCGGAGGGACATTTCCTGCTCGTCGCGACGCTGCGGCCCAAGCTGGACTGGGTTTGGCGGAATATTATTGGGCTGGGCCTGCGTGGCCAGGTCGGGGCCCAGGCCAGAACAGTTTGTTTTTCACATTAAATGCTTTATGATAAAGTTCTATTCAAAAACAATGTTTAAAAAAATGATTTAATTGTAATTTTGGTCCCTCTATTTTTATGTTTTTTTTTGTTTTGATCTCTCTATTTTAAAATCTGGGATTTTTGTCCCTCTATTTTTATTTTTATTTTAGTTTTGTTTCTCCTATTTTAAAATCCAAAATTTGTGTTCCTTCATTTTCATTTTTTTTAGTTTTAGTCCCCTTATTTTCATTTTTTAAAACTTTTGCTCCCCTATTAAATTAGTTCCAAATTGAAAAGAGGACTAAAATCTAAAACAAAACTTAAAATAGGGGATCAAAATTAAACAAAAATGAAAATAGAGGAACCAAAATTCTTGATTTTAAAATAAGGGGATCAAAATTAAACAAAAATGAAAATAGAGGAACCAAAATTCTGGATTTTAAAATAAGGGGATCAAAATTTATAAAAAAAAAATGAAAATAGAAGGACCAAAATTTTAATTAAGCCTAAAAAAAAGTTTTATTCTAAAATGAGCTTTAAATTGGGTCATAAAATTTGGGTTGCATGTAAAATGAAAGGATTTTAACTGACACTTATTTTTTGGAAATTTTTTATTACACCCTATATATTTCTAATATATCATGTGAATTTTCACATATGCTCCATAATTTCAGAGATACATTTCTAGACGCACCTTATTTTTAAATAAACGTTGATATATTTTAGAGATACATCTCCAGAACAATTTTAAACATTTAGAATATGTCACTCATAAGTCATTTACATTTGAATTGTTCTAGAGATGCATCTCTGGTAATATTCCGGAGATACATCTCCGAAGTGCATCAGAACAAATTATTTTTTTGCCATAAGTTGTGTATTTGTTTTCAGATGAAGTGTGATGCACGATCTCAAATAAAAAAATAGACGTAAAAAATAATAAGAGACTAATATTGGATGTGCTGAAAATAATATAGCAATATAATAAGAAAATGTTGTACAATCGAGGTCCAAAATGTAGTAACAATGTCAGATATAAAGTACAAACTACGGCAAAATAATAACATACAACTGTTGGGTGTGCCTGACAACCTCTCATCTACCTCTTCTGCCTCATCTTTATGCTTTGTCTCCTCGGTCATCAATCCCCTCGTTCTCCGGGGATGTTGTTAGAACACAAATTGATTCTTAATAATATCTCTATATTTTGATGATAACTCTTATAAAATTTTGTATTAAAGAATTATATACTCTAAAAATTGTTTAAGATTGTTTGCTGCAAATATTAAAGTGAATATTATTCTGGAAGCAAATTAGATCTGAACATGAAAAATATGCAAGACTCTGAAGCGTCAAAAGCATCCGTCAGAAGATTCTGAGCACTGTCTACAGAAGGATCTGAAGCAGAAGCTACAGAAGGATCTGAAGCAGAAGCTACAGAAGAATCTGAAGCAGAAGCCAGAAGCATCTGAAGCATTGAAGAATTTTGTATGAAGAGTTTCAAGCTTAGTTTATTTCAGAAGACTCTGATAGTACTAACGCTGCCAGTACTGAGGATCTGATCCCAAACTCTGCTCTGAACAATTACACGCTGATAGCACACATGCTGCAAAGACTCTGATTCAACAAACTCTAATGTACATCAGAAAACTCTGACTGCTCAAGACTCTGATGATACTTTGCTGAAACTTGTTGAAGAAGAATTCAAAGTTATGTCCGTTGGAATGGCCAAACGACTATTTCCTCTTTTATGCTAGACACAAGACACAGACAAAAAGTATTTTTCTGTGCATTCTACTTCTAGGAAAGGTCATGTGATGTGAAGACAAAAAGGCTCAGACCTTTTAGTACACAACCTTCAACGTGATAGCTACTTGGACCTCTTTGCCTATAAAAGGAAGACTCCATCTCTCTTCTTCAGTTGTCGAAACATTGAAATAATTCATTACAAGCTCTCATACAATTTATTCTCATTAGCTGAATTTATTTCATAGTTCTTAAATCTTAAGTGATAAATCACAGTTGTGATATAGCTTAATTAGAAGCAATTTAAACACTTGTATTATTCTTACATTTGATTGTAAAAGATCCTTAAGAAGATCCAGTTGGGATCAGTAGTTCTTAAGAAGACTAAGAACAGTTGATCTTAGTGCTTGCTATTGTAATCAGTTAATTTAATAGTGGATTAAGTCCTTGTTGAGAAAGGCAAATCACTCTTGATAGGGTGGATTGGAGTAGTTGAGTTCAACGAACCAGGATAAAAATCCTTGAGTTTTTATTGCTATAAGTTTTTCTATATACTTATTCAACCCCCCTTCTAAGTATTTTCTCACCTTCAGTTGGCATCAGAGCTCCAGTTCTGTGTGTGCTACCACTTCACAGTGACAGAAAAGATCCAGTGAGAAAACTTTGATATATATTTGGTTGTTATTATGGCTGAAACTTCAACATCTAACAGTAACAACAGATATGAAGAAAGGGACAGAATCAGCATAAAACCCCCTATGTTTGATGGGGAAAATTTGATTATTGGAAGGACAGGATTGAAAGTTTCTTTCTTGGTTATGATGCTGATTTGTGGGACTTGGTCATAGATGGGTATGTTCATCCCACTGATGGGAATGGCAAGAAAGTAGACAGAAAATCTATGACTGAAGCCCAAAAGAAGGAGTTTAGAAATCACCACAAGGCTAGAACATTCTTGTTAAATGCAATATCTCACACTGAGTATGAGAAGATCACAAATAGAGAAACTGCATTTGACATGTTTGAGTCCTTGAAAATGACACATGAAGGAAATATTCAAGTTAAAGAGACCAAGGCTCTGGCGTTAATACAGAAGTATGAAGCGTTCAAGATGGAAGAATCTGAGTCTATAGAAACTATGTTCTCTAGATTCCAGATCCTCACAGCTGGTCTAAAAGTTCTGGACAAAGGCTACTCAACTGCTGATCATGTGAAGAAGATCATCAGAAGCCTGCCTATCAGATGGAGACCTATGGTCATTGCTCTGAAGCTTGCCAAGGATCTGAACAAGATCACTCTGGAGGAGCTAATCAGCTCACTAAGGAGCCATGAAATTGAACTTGAGGAAGATGAGCCTCAAAAGAAAGGTAAGTCAATTGCCTTAAAATCTAAAAAATCTGGGAAAGCTTTGCAGGTGTTAGAAGAAAGCTCTAAAGAATCTTCTTCTGAAGAAGAAGATGAATTGTCCTTGCTGTCCAGAAGAATCAACAGACTCTGGAAGCACAAGCAGAGGAAGTTCAAGAACTTCAAAAAGCCAGATCAGCGGAAGGAGTCCTCTGGACCAAAAATATCTGGAAAGAAGGAAGTTGTTTGTTTTGAATGCAAACAACCTGGCCATTACAAAAATGAATGTCCAAAGCTTCAGAAGGAAAAGCCCAGAAGAAAGCTTGAGCACAAGAAGAAGGTTCTAATGGCTACATGGGATGATTCAGATGACTCTGAATCTTCATCAGATTCTGCAGAAGAATGCGCCAACATGGCTCTGATGGCAGGCATTGAAGATCAGAATGAAGAATCATCTGGATCTGAGTTTGATTCTGAATCTGACTCAGAAGAGGTACTTTCTGATCTCACTTGGGAAGAGCTTATTAAAGTCTTATCAGAAGTCCTGAAAAATTATAATCAGATTAAGCTCAAATCCAAGAAGCTTAAGTGCAATCTTGGCTCTGAGAATAATCTATTAAGATCAGAAATTGCTGAGCTAAAAGAAAATAATTTGAAAATGAAAGCCAATTTTGAAATAGCTCAACAAAACTCTGAATCTGAAAGTAAGTCTAAATGCAAAAACATTATAGAAGAATATGACTTCAGCTTTCAGAAGTTTCTTGCTAAAAGCATAGACAGAAGCAAGATGGCTTCAATGATCTATGGGGTTAGCAGAAATGACAGGAAAGGAATTGGATATGAATCTTCCTCTGGAAAGGATTTAAATCCAATGCCTGTTGATAAACTTGTAATCAAGAAAACTCCCTTATACTCTCATTTCAAGTTTGGTCATCTGAATGACATTAAACACACACGTTCTGATCAGAATGTTCCTGTGTTTAAACCAAAAGTAAGTCAGAACAAAACTGTTGTAAAAAGGCAGAAGTTCAGACCAACTTTCAAGGCAACTAACCAAAAAGGACCCAAAAAGATCTGGGTACCTAAGGTTAAGATTATCCCTGTTACAGATGTTTTTAGCAGAAAAGTCAAGACGCCAGTCATGGTACCTGGACTCTGGCTGCTCACGTCACATGACGGGAGAAAGGTTTATGTTCCAAAGCCTGGAGCTTAAATCTGGAGGAGAAGTGAAGTTTGGAGGGAATCAGAAGGGCAAGATCATTGGCTCTGGTACTATTGGTAATGGTAACCTTCCCTCTATATCTAATGTTCTTCTTGTAGAAGGATTAAAGCATAATCTATTGTCCATAAGTCAATTAAGTGACAATGGTTACGATATAATCTTTAATCAACAATGTTGTAAAGTTGTTAGTCAAAAGGATGGCTCAATCCTATTTAATGGAAAGAGGAAGAACAACATATATAAAATCAATCTTTCAGAACTTAAGGTTCAAAAAGTTAAATGCCTCTTGTCTGTTAATGATGAGCAATGGTCTGGCACAGAAGATTGAGGCATATTAATGTGAGACGTATATCTCAGATTAATACTCAATCTGGTCAGAGGACTTCCTAAGCTGAAGTTCAACTCATATGCTCTTTGTGAAGCATGTCAAAAAGGAAAATTTTCAAAATCTTCTTTTAAATCTAAGAATGTTATTTCAACCTCAAGACCATTAGAATTACTTCACATTGATCTGTTTGGACCAGTGAAAACTGCATCCATCAGAGGCAAGAAGTATGGATTAGTCATTGTTGATGACTACAGCAGATGGACATGGGTAAAGTTCTTAAAACACAAGAATGAGTCACATTCTGTATTCTTTGACTTCTGCAAACAAGTCCATAGTGAAAAAGATTTCAAAATTATTAAAGTCAGAAGTGATCATGGTGGTGAATTTGAAAACAAATATTTTAAAAAATATTTTAATGAAAATGGCATTGCTCATGATTTTTTCTGTCCTAGAACTCCTCAACAGAATGGAGTTGTAGAGAGGAAAAATAGAACTCTGCAAGAAATGGCCAGAACCATGAAAAACGAGACTAATCTGGCAAAGCACTTTTGGGCAGAAGCAATAAACACAGCTTGTTACATTCAGAACAGAGTGTCTGTAAGACCTCTTCTGGAAAAGACTCCCTATGAATTGTGAAGGAACAGAAAGCCCAACATTTCATATTTTTATCCTTTTGGGTGTATTAGTTATATGCTGAACACTAAAGAGAATCTTAACAAGTTTAATACTAAAGCACAGAAGTGTTTCATGCTTGGGTATTCTGAACGCTCTAAAGGCTACAGAGTGTACAATATTGAAACACAGATTGTTAAGGAATTTATACATGTTAGATTTGATGATAAGCTTGACATTGAAAAGCCAAAGCAGTTTGAAAGTTCTGCAGATAGAGAAGCAATTCTTACAGACTCTGAAGGCTCAGAGGCAGACAAAGCTCAAGTGAAGGAACCAGAAGCAACGCCAGATGCAATTCCTTTGGCTTCTCAAATGAACAACTTGAATATTTCTGAAGAATCAACTGTTAGAGGATCATATTCCAGAATCAAGGCCTCTCACCCAGAGGATGTGATCATTGGAAAGAAGGATGACCCCATTAGAACAAGATCCTTCCTCAAATCATCTGAAGCATCATTATTTGGGTTGGTGTCAGCTATTGAACCAACTTCTGTGGATGAAGCTCTGCAAGACAATGACTGGATAATTGCCATGCAAGAAGAGCTAAATCAGTTCACAAGAAATGATGTTTGGGATTTGGTTCCAAGACCAAAAGGATTCAACATAATTTGAACTAAATGGGTCTTCAGAAACAAATTGAATGAAAAAGGAGAAGTTGAAAGAAATAAGGCAAGGCTTGTTGCTCAAGGTTATAGTCAGCAAGAAGGAATTGATTATACAGAGACTTATGCTCCTGTAGCCAGGTTAGAGTCTATTCGTTTACTCATTTCTTTTGATGCGCAAAATAACATCACTCTATATCAGATGGATGTTAAGAGTGCCTTTCTAAATGGTATTATAGAAGAAGAAGTTTATGTTCACCAACCTCCTGGTTTTGAAAGTGAAAAATTTCCAGAACATGTTTTCAAACTAAAGAAATCTCTTTATGGTTTAAAACAAGCTCCCAGAGCTTGGTATGAGAGATTAAGCAATTTTCTTCTGGAGAAAAATTTCATCAGAGGCAAAGTGGACACAACTCTCTTTTGTAAAACATTTAAGAAAGATCTTTTAATTTGTCAAATATATGTGGATGATATTATATTTGGATCTACTAATGTTATGCTGGGAAAGGAGTTTGCTCAATGTATGCAGGCTGAATTTGAGATGAGCATGATGGGAGAATTGAGATTCTTTCTAGGAAATTAAGTCAACCAGACTCCAGATTGCACTTACATTCATCAGACCAAATATGTTAAAGAGCTTCTGAAGAAGTTTAACACGACTGATAGTAAGATGGCAAAAACTCCCATGCATCCAACAAGTACACTTGGTAAGGAAGAGGTAAGTAAGAAAGTAGATCAGAAACTCTACAGAGGTATGATATGATCTCTTCTCTACTTAACTGCTTCTAGACCTGACATTTTGTTCAGTGTATGCTTGTGTGCAAGATTCCAATCAGGTCCTAGAGAATCACACTTAACAGCTGTTAAGAGGATTCTAAGGTATCTGAAAGGTACTTCTAATGTGGGTTTGTGTTACAGAAAATCTGATGATTTCAAATTAGTTGGATTCTGTGATGCTGACTACGCTGGAGACAGAGTGGAAAGAAAAAGTACTTCTGGAAGTTGTCAATTTCTAGGAAGAAATTTAATCTCCTGGTACAACAAGAAGCAACCCACAATTGCACTATCAACTACAGAGGCAGAATATATTGCTGCTGCTGGATGTAGCACGCAGATGCTCTGGATGAAAAATCAACTAGAAGACTATCAGATCTTTGAGAGTAACATTTCTATTTTCTGTGATAATACTTCTACTATATATTTGTCTAAAAACCTTATTTTACACTCTAAGGCAAAACATATAGAAATTAAACATCACTTCATCAGAGACTACGTTCAGAAGGGTATTATAAACTTAGCCTTTGTTGATACAGATCATCAGTGGGCAGATATTTTCACAAAACCCCTTGCTGAAGATAGGTTCAAATTTATTCTGAAAAATATTGGTATGGATTTTTGTCCAGAATGATATTTATCAGAAGCAAATTTCTCAGATGCAAAATGTTTAAAACTCTGAAGCATTTCATCTGTCATTTATTTAATTTATTGATTTATTATTATTTGTGTGTATCTGAACTAACCAATCTTAGAGGATCTGAACGTTGGCTAACGTTTCATTTCTCAAGAGAATTTAGAAGCACATGCAATCAAACACGTGTCACTCTAAATCTGAAAAGATGGCGTGTACACTACTAAAGAGACATTTAAGGTATTGTTTGAATAGTGAAAATCTTGATTTTCCCCCAAAATTGTCAGAATCAATTAATGTTTTGAAATGGTTTTTATTCTTTTCATTAAATGCCATTAATTGCTATGTGAGAACGTGTTATTTGTGAGTGTTTGTGTGCCCTATTTTTTTCTCTATAAATACCACATTTCACACCAATTTCACACTTTTCACTTCACAGACAATTTTATGCATTTCTGTCTTCTTTTTGCTCTTCACAAAAACCCTAAACCTTCGTCCAAATCATCTTCATCTTCTTCAATGGCAACTTTATCCTCTACATCATCTCAGTTTCAATCATCTATGGCTGCAGTTACGTCAGCAAATATGGGTGTTACTCCATTTAAGGAACCAAAAAGGACATTGTTAACCCCTGTGGACAAACTTGAAGTTATTTGTGAATCCATGGTGGAATTTGACTCTCTAGCTGAAAATGGGTTTGAGTTATGTTCTATAATTGATGCACAAGGTTGGGTTAAGTATTTTGACAGATTGTTTGGTCCAGTTTATCCACACTTGGTGAAGGAATTTTGGATTCATGCTTCTGTTTATCCAAAATTTATTCTTTCTTCTGTTCTGGGAAAGGAGATCATCATCACTGAAGATCTCATCAGAAAACTCATAGGGTATGAGGAGACTGATGGAGTATGTCATCTGCCAGCTGAGCGTGTTGACATGGAGGAAGTGTATGAGGAAGTGATTGCATCTGGACAGGCTTCTAACAAATTTAAGGATCTGAAACCTGACTACAAAATCTGGGCAAAGATTTTTCTGGGATGCATCCATCACAGAAAATCCACCAATTCTCTAGATTATGTAAATAATGAACAACTCTACTTTATGTACTGTTTGAGTCAGAGTACAAAGGTAGATCTTCCATAAATTCTCTTTATGCATCTGTGGAATCATATCAATGCATCAAGAGAATCTGTAAAGGACAAGGGACAGAAGATCAGGACGTGGATTCCCTTTGGAAGGTTGATCTCAGACATTCTGACAGAGAATGGTCTGGTGACTGCTCTTTATGAAGCTGGAGTTAAAGATGAGCTTGAAACTATTGTTGGAAAACCATTGAATGCAAAGAGTCTTCAGCGGCTAAAGATTGTGGATGAACTCACAATTGTTCCTAAGAAGCTGAATGTTTCTGAAGTTAGTCAGAAGAGGATTCCAGTTCAAGATTTTCCACTCTTTGGTGCTGAAGAACCTAGGGATATTATTCTTAGGTATATTGATGCGTGCAAAGCAGATGGAACACCTTTCCCTGCAGACATTCTGATAAGAGCAAGAGAACCTATGCCAGATATGTATGATGAGAACATGAGGAAAAGAAAACAATTAGAGGCAGAAGAAGCTGCTGCTCAAAAGAAACCAAGAATTGCTGAAAAGCCACAGAAGCAGATCAAGAGAAAAGCTTCTGGAGAAGTTCCCTTTGTTCCCATCAAGCGCATAAAGACTAAAGGTACTAAATCATCTTTATCTTCTTTTTCTAAAATTGTTATAAATGCATCAACATTTAGTTCTATGCCTGAACCTCCTCCCACTCAAAATCAAACAATTCCTGCTCCATCTCAAACTTCTAAACCACCAAAATCATCTGATCCTGTTTCCACTACACCACCCAAATCATCTGAAACTCCTCTATCAGAACCACAAACAAAACCAACACAACAACCTACAACACAACAACCACCAGAAATACAACAACCAAAAATTCAACAACCAGTTGCATCTGAACCCATACAACCTGACCCAGTTGCATCTGAACAAGTTGCATCTGAAACTGTTGTGTCTGAACCACCCTCATCCAAACCTTCTGATCCTCAACCAGAACCATCCAACCCTATTGAAACAAACATACATGACTCTGAGGTTCTGGATGTTCAACCTCTCAAGACTCTGTTTGTTATATCCTCTACATCTTGCACCCCAACCACATTATCTGATTCATCTGAATCTGATATCCATCCAGATTTTATCTCACCCCTTCCCTCAGAGCATTTGAATCTAACCAACCAGATCTACCCATTTCTTCTGAAATTATCATTCCTACACCCACTCCTGAACCTATTCCAAGAACATCTGAATTTGTTTCATTTGCTTCTGCTAAACCATTTCCATATGATCCCCTTCCATCTGGACTTGATATAGAACACTTTTCTGATCAACCACCTCAATCAGCTTTTGTTCCTTACCTTGTTAAGCAAAAACAATATGCGTTTGTTCCTTATTTTGATAATCCAAAAGCTGTCATCCCTTCCATTCGCAGAATCAAACCGTTCTTTCGTATTATGCTAGCTCAGAAGAAACCAGCTTATCCTAGCCCTCTGATCATTATCCCAGAATTCACCATTCCACCTCCACCTCAACCCAAGCCTTTCACCTTGGAAACCCTTCTGAAACCAAAAACTAGGCTGAATGTTGATAATTTATTTGCAAGTTTTATAAAAGAAATAAAGACGCATTTAGGATCTGTTCACAAGAGATGCTTGTTAACAATGGATGCAAATGAATCTGATGCTATCTGGAATAGCTTCATTAACATATTCAATATCGTAGCCTCAAATCTGAAGAATGTATGTTCTGATGATGCGAAGCTCAGATTTGCTGAGACTGCTAGAAGCATGATGTGGAATGTGAAACGATCTACACCTTTGCTTCTTGAAGATATTCCTTCATCTTCTAAAGTATCTGCTACAGAAGTTTCTACAGAATCTGCTTCTGAAGAAAATTCACTGGCTATGACAATTGTGGAACATCCCTCTGGATCTGTTGCTCATGACTCTGCATCTCCTATGGAAATTGACTCTGTTCCTACTTCAGCATCTGCCCCACCTTCTTCATCTGAGATCAAGAAAGAGAATCCAGATCTTGAAGATAAGATTGCAGTATTGGAAGCTGGACAATCTGAGATTAAGTCATGGATGGCCAAGCAAGACCAGAAGACTGAAGACATGGCACAATGGATGTACAAGCAAGATCAGAAGAATGACAACATGGCTAAATGGATGACAAAGTAAGAGGAATCTTCATCTGAGATCACTCACCTGTTAAAGATGATTCTGTCCAAGAAAACCTAGTTTATGTTTTTCTGTATCTGATGTTTGTGCACATGTACTTGAATATTTATCTGATGATTTGTCTGTTTTGGATATGAATGAATGACTATGAGTTTTCTCTACTTGAATTTATCTTTTCTGTATTTCCTTTTATTTGTCTTTAAAAGTTTTACTTTTTGATTATGACAAAAAAGGGGGAGAAAATGGATCTGACTGCTCAAATAAACTCTACCTAAATGAAACTCAGACATATCTAATTTTAACTAACGTGAACTTCTAGTATTTTAGATCATTTAAAAAATCTGACAAATTCTTTAAAAGTAACTCTGAGATCCCCAGATCAAAGTTTTAACCTATCAGGCTCTGATTCTGAAACATGCATCCAAAGTCAAGATCTAATTTTTTGGAACAATCAGGCTTTGATTCTGAAAAGAATACTCATGCAAAAAGGGAAGTTTCTATTTCTTCTAAGTATTCAATTCAGGGGGAGATTCATCATCTTAGGGGGAGTTATAATTATATTGTTTATTGAACAAAATTTCTTATCTTTTTGTCATCATCAAAAAGGGGGAGATTGTTAGAACACAGATTGGTTCTTAATAATATCTCTATGTTTTGATGATAACTCTTATGAAATTTTGTATTAAAGAATTATATACTCTAAAAATTGTTTAAGATTGTTTGCTGCAGATATTAAAGTGAATATTATTCTGGAAGCAAATTAGATCTGAACATGAAAAAGATGCAAGACTCTGAAGCGTCAGAAGCATCCGTCAGAAGATTCTGAGCACTGTCTACAGAAGGGTCTGAAGCAGAAGCTACAGAAGAATCTGAAGCAGAAGCCAGAAGCATCTGAAGCATTGAAGAATTTTGTATGAAGAGTTTCAAGCTTAGTTTATTTCAGAAGACTCTGATAGTACTAATGCTGCCAGTACTGAGGATCTGATCCCAAACTCTGCTCTGAACAATTACACGCTGATAGCACACATGCTGCAAAGACTCTGATTCAGCAAACTCTAATGTACATCAGAAAACTCTGACTGCTCAAGACTCTGATGATACTTTGCTGAAACTTGTTGAAGAAGAATTTAAAGTTATGTCCGTTGGAATGGCCAAACGACTCTTTCCTCTTTTATGCTAGACACAAGACACAGACAAAAAGTATTTTTCTGTGCATTCTACTTCTAGGAAAGGTCATGTGATGTGAAGACAAAAAGGCTCAGACCTTTTAGTACACAACCTTCAACGTGATAACTACTTGGACCTCTTTGCCTATAAAAGGAAGACTCCATCTCTCTTCTTCAGTTGTCGAAACATTGAAAGAATTCATTACAAGCTCTCATACAATTTATTCCCATTAGCTGAATTTATTTCATAATTCTTAAATCTTAAGTGATAAATCACAGTTGTGATATAGCTTAATTAGAAGCAATTTAACCACTTGTATTATTCTTACATTTGATTGTAAAAGATCCTTAAGAAGATCCAGTTGGGATCAGTAGTTCTTAAGAAGACTAAGAACAGTTGATCTTAGTGCTTGCTATTGTAATCAGTTGATTTAATAGTGGATTAAGTCCTTGTTGAGAAAGGCAAATCACTCTTGATAGGGTGGACTGGAGTAGTTGAGTTCAACGAACCAGGATAAAAATCCTTGAGTTTTTATTGCTATAAGTTTTTCTATATACTTATTCAACCCCCCTTCTAAGTATTTTCTCACCTTCAGATGTCTCCGGTACAACAGTGCCCCATGTGTCGGTACAACAGTGCCCCATGTGCCTCCGCCACCATGGCATCTAGCATTCACCTGACAGCAGACCCTTCAGGAAAGATACTCTTGTTAGTATAGGTGGCACTCGTGTCCATAAAAATACAAGTTTCAACCAAAAAAACAAAAATATGCTCTCAAAGCATGCGTCTTGTGTACCGCCTGCTGCTCAAGATCACCATGTGCATGTTGTGCCTTCCTGATCGCGGCCACATACAGCTTCCTTAGGAACTCAAATCTAACATGACCACCCCCTCGTCTTATTCACCTCCTCTACCGCCTTATCTGGTTCTTCCCCCAAATGCTCTACCGTCATCTCAACTGCCTCGTCTATGGTAATCCTCTCATGATCAATGAATCTCCCCTGATCGGAAGATGTAACAAACACGAGACACCGTTCAGTGTGATAGACATCTAACCATTCGACAGATGAAACGAAGAGGTCTCAGGTAATAATATAACCAACTTAAACCAATCGTCTTTCTGCTGAGGCAATGCAACAATCTTCCTCCCATGGTTCAAAAACTTCTGGGACCACGCTCCTAAAATTTGCCAGAAATAATCAATGTTAGTAATAATCAATATTATAAATAATCAATGTCAGTAACTAAAATTAGAATTAACGCATAAAAAAATAAAGAATCCAACTAATGTTACCTCTCTATCCCATATATGTCTGGAAATATGGTCTAGATACAGAGGAAGTTACGACATATCATATGGACCTCCTCCAAAACTCTGTGGCTCGGCATCCGCAACATCATCACCTTCTGAAGGTGGCACAGGATCAACAGGATCATCAGCGGGAGGTAGCACTGGATCCATAAGAGGTGACACTAGTGAATCCTGATGCTTGTGGGAGGATGGGGAAAGTGAATCATCAGATGGTGAATCCAGTCTCCTACGGGAAGAAGAATAAGGTGAAGTGGAATGAGAAGAAGGTGAAGTGGTCTAAGGTGAAGGACGAGCCCCAAGAGTAGACTGCATCCCAGAAGTCGACGCCTCTGCCTGACCAAATGTATTTGCTGCCTTTAGAACCTGCTGGGTCCGCTTCTGCCGAACGGATGCGTGTTGGGCAACTCGACCATGTCTCAGTCTGTCGACTCTATCAGACATGGTAATTTCTAGATTTTTAAAAAATAGTAGTTCATTTTTTTTTGTTTTTTTTTGTAGTGAGGAACAGGGGAAAAGTTGACAAGATTGTTTTTAGATTGACATATAGCACAAAGAAAGCAACTGCATAGTGTGATGGTGAAGGCGACATAGATGACGAAGAGAAGTTGCATCTTAGGGAGGGTATCTTAGCCCCATCGGTTCTAGCCACAATAATATAGAGTAGTCTTGATTACCCCACACTCTACAATGTAAAGGTGGTAGAGCTGGACAAACCAGAGATATTGGTGTCGAGCCAGATGTTTTCGTTCTTGATGAAGTAGAGGTTCCTCCTTAGGATGATATCAAGGTTCTTCCTCAATCTAATGTAGAGGTTCATCATCATGCTTATACAAAGGTTCCTATTGTAGATGATACATTGGTGGTGGCTCAAGCTGATACGAAGTTGTATGTACACATAAATGGAGGTTTCCCTAGAGTGCCTAGTAATTTTAACTTGCTCGCTGGGTATGCGGATCATGTAACATTTAGATTATAATAAGGAGACATAATCTTTTATATACATAATATTCTTCATACCTTTTAGATGCAAATGACCAAGCTTTTGGTGCCACAACTGGACTTCATCTTCCTTGGACATCAAACATGTGAGAGAACAGTTTGATGATTGAGGTGTCCAAAGATAACAGTTGTCCTTAGACCTGACTCACCTCATTAGGACTTCATTATTCCCATCAGTGACTAAACATTCAAACTCATTGAAATTCACTTTTAGACCTTGATCACATGACTGACTTATGCTTATTAGATTAGCAGTCAGACCATTGACAAGGAGAACATTGTCAAGACTAGGGAATCCTGTACAGGCTAGTCTTCCAACTCCCTTAGTTTCACCTTTGGCACCATCACCAAAAGTGACATAACTGGTAGAGTGGGATTTAATGTCCACCGGAAACTTCTTTACTCCAGTCATATGTCTAGAACATCCACTATGAAAATACCAGTCTTCTTTATATGAAGCTCTGAGAGAAGTGTGAGCAATAAGTGAAGTAGTAACTTCCTTGGGAATCCATTTCTTTCTAGTTTTAACCACCACTTGATTAACCCTAGGACATGTTAGACATTTTGGATAGCCATGCAGCTTGAAGCAGAAGGGCTTAATATGACCAAATTTTCTATAGTAATGACATCTCCAATGCAAGGTTGTGATTCTATCTTGAGTATTCTGATGTTTGACACAGTGTTAATACATTTGATTTGACATCATTTGCTCATACTTCCTTCTAAGAGAAACAAATTTTGTTACATGGGTGTCTCCTTTTAGAGAATTTTATCTAACATATCAGAACCATTGTTCAACATTCTTACAAACTTGGTCATATTTTCAAGTTTGGAAGTCAATAGAGTTACCTCATCCTGCAGCCCATAAATGGTGGATACATATTTTTCCTTTTTAATCTGAAGTTAAGAAATAGTTTCCTTCTGCTTGTCACTTCTGATGCATAAATCGTTATAAGAAGAAACCAGTTCAACATACGGAGTTTCTTCATCACAGGAATCTACACCAGATGCTCACCTTCTAGTTAGAGCAGTTACAAGTTTAGCAAATTCATCCTTAGTTTCACTTTCATCATCAGACCAAGAAATTAACAACCCCTTATGTTATTTCCTGAGATAGGTAGGACATTCTACTCTAATATGTCCAAAGCCTTCACATTCATGACACTGAACCCCTTTTCTTTGATTGGACATTTCTTCTATTCTTACTTTTCTTTGAGAATCATAGTTCTTGCTGATGTCAGATACAATATTCTCGACATTAGGTCTTGACTTTCTGTTCATTCTCTTCAGCACTTGGTTGAATTGCCTTCCAAGCAGAACAATGGAATTGGACATTCCTTCATTAGTTTTCATGTCACGTTGATCCTCTTCATCTTTAGTGTTGGAGACAAAAGCTATGCTTTTTTTCTTCTTTTCAATTTTGTCATTAAGAGTTAATTCAAAAGTTTGAAGTGACCCTACAAGTTTATCAACTCTCATGCTGCTGATGTTTTGGGATTCTTCAATGGTTGTTACCTTCATGTCAAATCTCTTAGGAAGAGATATGAGAATATTCCTAACCAGTTTTTCTTATGATATCTTTTTTTTCCCAAGGCACTAAAGGCAATAGCTATTTCAAGAACATTCATGTGAAAGTCATGAATACTTTCATCATCCTTCATCTTTAGATTTCCAAATTTGGTAGTAAGCAGCTGAAACCTTAGATGTGCCTTCATGAGTGGTCTTTGAATGAATCACTTGAATAATGAAGTAATGGATTAAACAAGCCATCAAACAAATAGATATGTAATAAGTCATGGTCAACAAATGATTAAACTTTGTTAAGTCTCGACTTTTGTGGTTGGCATCAACTTTGGTAAAACATGTTCTTCAGCAGGATGTTGGACAATTTGTCCTGATGTCATGTCACTTTTCTTAACATGTTGACCAACATTATGGTAGGATTATACTATTTCTAAATAAAGAGTAGTCTATTATTGTTACTTGTTATATGCAACTCTTTAGGGGAGGATGATAGTTTGTCATGCTTGTTGTTGTTGTTGCTGCTACTGATGTGATGTCTGTGTGCAATGATGATTGACTGGTGTTAGACCATATGTTCTGACTTCTGCCATCATATGGTTAGGAGGAACATTGGCTTTTATTACTCTAGTGTTCTGAGTAATATGTGTAGCCTTTGCTGGATGTGTTTCTAATGTGTGTGGCTTCTATTGTATGTGTGAACTTGGATAGTTCATGTTTTGGATTTTACCTTAGAAGGGAAGTATTGTTTATGTGTGACAGAGGGAGTGGTGGATCTGTCTGAGGTTTTTGTGTTAGAGTTGTGTTGATGTGATGTCAAACCACATGTCTTGACATCTGATCTATGGAGATTTCTGGATTTTGAAGGAGTTGTAATCTCTGATGATTTGTGGCTGCATTTTATCTCTTATATCTTTATGTTTGAAGTGTGTACAAAGCTTACATGTTTTTGTGGTATTTAAAGAGCAATGTAAACATAATGTAAAACTGACTTTCACTTTTGGATGCCCCCAGATGTAGGTGAGTTTCACCAAACTGGGTTAATAATTAACCATGTTTTTTTTATCATTCTACAACTTACAGTTTCTGCATAATTAAATATTGATAATATTGTTTTGTCAGACTTAAGATGTCATAACACCTGTTTTGACATTATGTTCTGATGTAAGGGCATCAATATTATTAACATGTTGTACAATGCCAGAAAATTTCAATTGGCATCAGAGCTGGCACCTGTAATACCCCAAATTTTGCCCTAAGATTTGTCGTCGCATTTCATTGCATTTAATCAATTACTAACAAATTTGTGTAGTCGTTTGACTTTTTGCAGGTAAATATCATATGGCACGTTTTTTTTCTAAAAAGTAAAAATGGCACAATTGGCAAGAGGACATGTGTAAGGAGTTGTGAGTGTGAGAGGTTGAGAGTTTGAATCTCACCTTAGTCACTTTTTTGTTTTTTATTATTTTTACTCTAAATTTTTCTATCTTTCATTAAAAAATAACAAAAATAGTTTTTTATTATTATTTAATTATTATTTTCGTATTTTAATTAAATCATTTTTTAAAATATCATTTTTTTCACTTTTTTCTAAATTATTCATAAAAATATCCAAAAAATCATAAAATAAAAAATATTGAAAATTTTTTTGTTCTTTTTATAATATTTTTGATTTTAGGAATCAATAGGATTATTAGTTTTTATTTTAAGTTTATTTTAATTATTTTAAATTATTTAAATTTTATTTTTTTTTCTTAACTAATTATTTAGTTTGGGCTTTAAAATGGGCTTTAGGGACATTATTGACAATTTGGTGTTAACCCTAATTTGTTCCCTATATATACATGTGTTGCTTTGTTGAAAAGGGGGAGAATGAAAAAAACCTAAGAGGAGTGAGTGTCGTTTACCGTTATTTCTTTTTTTTCATCTATTACTGTTGTTTCTTTTTCTTCATCATTTACCGTTATTTCTTTTCCTTCATCTATTACTGTTGTTTCTTTTTCTTCATCTTTTACCGTTATTTCTTTTTCTTCATCTATTACCATTATTTCTTTTTCTTTATCTATTACTGTTACGTTTATATATTTTTAATTTTTAAATTGTTAGAGTTTATATATATATATATAAGATTAATTTTTGATCGAATTATATCGATACGATGTTTGCACATTTGTGTGCATGACGCGTGACATTTGTGTTAGTTCGATCTGGTTGCGATGATCGCATTTTTGTGTGAGCAATAATACTGTTTTTTTTGCTTAATTTCTTTTTCTTTGCGATAAATTTTGTTTCGTCCGATTTAGATCTGGTTGCGCTGAGCGCATTTCTGCGTTAGCAACATTGTTGGGTTATTTGACACATTTAAAATTCATTATTGCTTTATTATTATTATTATTATTAGTATTATTATTATTATCATTATTTATTATTATTATCATTATTTATCATTATTATCATTATTATCATTATTATTATTATTATTATTATCATTAATTTATTAAAACTTGTTATAATATAAAAATCTGTTTTTTAAAATAAATAACATTAACATCTTTTCCAAATTAATATGAAAACCTATTATTTTTAAGAAAAACTTTTTTTTAGATAAATTTAAAATAATAACTAAAATCTTTTTTTAAAATAATAACTAGAACTGTTTTTAAAAAAAATATATAATAATAACATTAAACCTTTTTTTTTTTAAATAAAACCTTTTTGTTAGATAATTAAATTAAGACTATTTTTGAAAAGTTTTTTTTAATAATATTAAAACCTCTTTTTTAACTTAAATCAAAAGCTTTTTTATATATCACAAATAAACAACAAAGAATATCTATAACTTTCGCACTTCCGTTTCATAACTCGTCTGATTACTGTCTGACTCTGCCTACTAACCTTGTGTATTCAATGTGCAGCTTGTTACGTTGCTATTAGCTATTTTAATGTGTTTTTCAATCCAAGTTGTATTATAATTGTACCTGTTTCTCATTTGTAACTTCGCGAACCAACAATCGCATTTACTTTCTGCATTTTATTTCCGTTTGTATGATTTAAATTTCTCACACTTTCATCACTATTACTTCTGTCACATTACACCTCCGAAGGATTAGGTCTAGTCGTTTGGCCGCCATGCCAATAGTCCTCAAACCCTCAAATTTCACACATTCAATTTCAAACCCTCAAAACTACAAACTACAAACCCTAATTTTCACAAATGCCTCGCCGCAGGCAAAATTACCATGTTACCCCTAGCATTAGGTCAAAGAGCCGCCGCGCTCATTTTAGGGTTTCCCGCCGTGGAATCCCTAACCTAACCCTAATTCACTTAACAATTTACAACGTAGATATTGGAGTTTCTACACTCCGCGTAAGCGTGTCCCTAAGATACGTTTATTCCCCATTGAAACCTTGGCCACAGTCAAGACGTTTCTAACCTCCCTTTTGAGGGGAACTACAGTTACTCTGATTCCATTCCCGTAAGGATATGTAGGCACAAGATGCGATGTCTTGCCGAGTAAACTTAGAATTAACCCCTTAGGTCTTTTAAACCCTTAATCCTTTGTACATACCCTTAAAGCAAAAAATGAAACAAATAAAAAAATAAACAAAAGGTTCCCGTAGAGTACTACGAAAGTTTAGGGTGCTAATACCTTCCCTAATCTTAACCAACCCCCGAACCTTAGATCTCTCCCCTTTAGGTTTTTCCTTTCTTTAACCTTTCCTTCGGATAAATCAAAGACCGGTTGTAAATGAATTAAGATTCAAGTTAATCAATAGCTTGACATCCAAATTTCACCGCAACAGAAAATGGCGACTTCACTGGGGACTCCTAACTATTGAGGGTTATCCCTATTTTGTTTATTTTTCTTTATATATTTATTTTATTATATATTTTGCTCACTTGTATGTATATATTGGGGTACCTTACTTGGAGTTACTGTGTTGTGAGATAAGTCCTACACCCGGACTTGAGCGACCTTATGATAGGATGGCTGATATATTCGACGAGGCTTATAGGGAGTGAGTCCCGACTAAGCTAAATCGAGAAACACCGCTCAGTTGAGACCCTTTTGAAAATGGTTCAGTTGATCGAGTGTAGTCATGAAAACTTTTACCATTATCGATTGGAGTCTGTGATACTGGGAACCGTAGTACCTTTACACCATCTTGGCCTTATCTAGGACATAGTGCGGGAACTATGTGGGAGTAGTCCTACAATGGTTGCTACGCGATACTACACTCGAACGAGGTTCTCTTGAGAATATTATCGACCCTTGAGTCAGTCGAGAAGTTGATAATATCCAAAAGATGGGCTGATGACTTTGGGCACTTTTTTAGAACCCTTGTTCTGCAGGTACAATTAACCTATAGTACACACCACTTTGGGAAGGGTAGACCTTGACTCCATTCATTGTTCCTCTAACTTAGGACCTTTTGTTTACTTATGTGTATTTGTGCTTCGCATCCATAAAGCATCATATCATTTCTAGTTTCAAGGAATTCAAAAGTCCTTTGCAAATTCAAGAAGTCCTACATTTTAAAGTCTAACAGCTTTTCTCGCTTTCCTAAAAGGGAATGTTTGTAATCGACCATTGAAATTCTTGAGACCATTGCATGGCATTAGCATCACATTTTTGCATTGCATTTATCCCCCAGTTTCTCCTTCTTGGTCCTATCGTCTTCTAGTGTACCTTTGAGTCGTCAAGCTGATTCCTCGACACAGATATCAGACCAGAAACGGAACAGGAGTCACTTTGATCCTATTCTCATGACTTACACAGAGCTATATCCTGACTTAGTCCGGCAAGGACTGATTACTACAAAGGCTTTACCACCTCCTCTTAATCCTCCGGCTGGATTTAGGGCTGATCTCCATTGTGCTTCCCATGAGGGTTCCCCGGGCCATGACTTGGAGCATTGTTTTGCATTGAAGGCTAGAGTATGTGAATTGGTTAGAACTGGAATACTTGATTTTACAGACAGTCATCCGGATGTTCAGAAAAATCCTTTGCCAGTACATCAGAAATGAAGTTTTATCACTAGGCCTTTTGTTTCTCGTTGTTTGCACTTTCCTTATTTTGTTTAAGTTGTTTGCTTTTAATTATGTTTGTACTTTCATTAATGAAATAAGCATTGCGACTTTTGATTCAATTCATTTCCGTCCATTTATTTGCATCTTTATGCTTTATTTTTCAAATGTTTACTTCTTGTCCAAAATTTTGATATGCTAAGATTGGAGGGAGGATGACGAAAACGTTATACCCATAATTGCTGTCAGTATGCTTTCAATCAAACCTTGTTGACGATGTAAGGCATTGTTTCAATTCCCAAACACTGGAGAAATAAGGAGGTTAATCCCTCGTTACCCCCTTCGAGCCTAGAAGTTGGAGTTTCTTTCGTTACAAAAAACCCACAATTTTAACCTTGGGATGGGTAGTTCTCAGTTAACTTGGTTGTGTGTTCATACGATACACCTTTCATTAACAAATTTTCCTTCGCACACGTCAAATAAGGGTCGAAGATGTTTTCTAATCAAAAGGTCGATGATGGTTCACCGTAATCATTAAAATCAAACAGTCACTTTCCTTCACACAAAAAAATAATATAAAAAAAAATCAAAAGAAGCCCGCTAAGTCAAAACCTATGAAGGAGACTTAGGCAAAACTGGGGCATCCCGCTGACTGTAAACTCTAAAATAAACAGTTCAGGCAAAATTTAGGGGTAATACAAAGAGATTTTTAAATCCTTATCTTGAAAATCCTCAATGTCAAAACAATCAAATGTTATAGGGGAGTAGTGGCTGCCTTTTCATAGGTCCCTTTGACTTCTGAATCATCACTGCTACGATCAATGAAATCCCTAACTTATGGGAACCTGAATGCATAGTATGAGTTAACTGAGCATAGGACTGAAGATCATCACGTAGATTGGGTGGGTACAAATAAATTTTGAGCCTTTATCTTTTGTTTCATAAACCGTGAACCAGGCCACATTACAACCCTCAAAAGACCTAATTGAAGCAAGGTTATTTTGAAAGTATACTACAGCAAGGTTGCGTAACCTGACTCCTAAAGATCTTTGTGAATCATTTATTTTGGCAGTACACCTTTGTTTTAAACTTTGAGCGTCTTGAACCGTTGTGTTCTGACTAACGACTCATGTATTTTCCATCTTTCAAAAATAATTTTGATTTCAAAAGTCGCATGAACTTTGCATTACCATGTTTGTATGAATATTTTTGTTTGCAAACTGGCTTTCCTCTAAGGAATTTTCAAACAATGAGAAACTTGGTCAAGTGATCTTATCAGGGGCAAGTTCCTTTTACATCTTGTCAAAGAATTAGTTCAAGATTTGTTCAAGGCAATATCTTCTCAGATTTGGTTTATCCAGAGAATTGTTCAAGACCCAGACTGGGGCAAGCCCTCCGAGGATACAGCAAAACAGTCGATTCCACGAATTAGACAGCTGAAGCAATTATCAGTTCATTTGACCTGGGGCAGTTTACTTGCATAATCCCCAAGCAGTTATTCATCATTCCTACAGTGACTATCAACTTGATACAGTTTAACAGAATGACAGTGATCTCCGTGTGAGGAATCAGTCCTCCAGTTTTGTCATCTCACAGAAAGAGTCGAGTCTTGTCGTCAACGTCTGCATTTGCATTTGATCATATGTCATAGCATAATTCCTATACATGTGCACATCTTGGGCGCTTTATTCCCCATTTACATTTCTATCTTGGGTGCTTTACTCCCCATTTACATTTTTATCTTGGGTGCTTTATTCCCCATTTACCTTTCTATCTTGGGTGCTTTACTCCCCATTTACATTTTTATCTTGGGTGTTTTACTCCCCATTTACATTTCTATCCTGGGTGCTTTACTCCCCATTTACATGTCTATCTTGGGTGCTTTACTCCCTACTTACCTTCTATCCTTGGGTGTTTTATCCCCCATGTACCTTTATCCCGAGTGTTTTATTCCCCGTTTACCAGATATTCCTAGGTTTACCTAACATCATGGTGTTTTACCCCCATTTGCTTTTTTTTTCCTCCCTGAGGTCGTGTTTTACTCGCGTCTTACCTTGTGGGCAAAATTTATTTACTTGGTATCATGGGTGTTTTATCCCCATTTGCGTTTGTCTCCTGAGCTTGTGTTTTACCCACGTCTTACCTTGCGGACAATTTCTAATTTACTTGGCACCTATCAACAATTCTGTGTCGTGTCTACCCGACGTTCTTCCAGATATGACATGTCTTTTTCCCTAGTGCAATTCCTCGGTGGGTCGTCCCCTGTGACGTTGTTTCGTCTGTATCCGTGCATTTGTCATTTTCATCATACGCATCATATCAGATTCATATCATATTTAGCATTATAGTTCGTTTTGTTTTGTCCATATCATTGCATAGCACTGCGTCTAAAGGCAAAATTTTCGGTTATCTGTATTTAAATCCCTCCACCATGATTTCTCGAGTCTCCGTTGCTCGAATCACCCGGTGAAGTTATTTAAATAGGGGCAACTGTAATACCCCAAATTTTGCCCTAAGATTTGTCGTCGCATTTCATTGCATTTAATCAATTACTAACAAATTTGTGTAGTCGTTTGACTTTTTGCAGGTAAATATCATATGGCACGTTTTTTTTCTAAAAAGTAAAAATGACACAATTGGCAAGAGGACATGTGTAAGGAGTTGTGAGTGTGAGAGGTTGAGAGTTCGAATCTCACCTTAGTCACTTTTTTGTTTTTTATTATTTTTACTCTAAATTTTTCTATCTTTCATTAAAAAATAACAAAAATAGTTTTTTATTATTATTTAATTATTATTTTCGTATTTTAATTAAATCATTTTTTAAAATATCATTTTTTTCACTTTTTTCTAAATTATTCATAAAAATATCCAAAAAATCATAAAATAAAAAATATTGAAAAAATTTTTGTTCTTTTTATAATATTTTTGATTTTAGGAATCAATAGGATTATTAGTTTTTATTTTAAGTTTATTTTAATTATTTTAAATTATTTAAATTTTATTTTTTTTTCTTAACTAATTATTTAGTTTGGGCTTTAAAATGGGCTTTAGGGACATTATTGACAATTTGGTGTTAACCCTAATTTGTTCCCTATATATACATGTGTTGCTTTGTTGAAAAGGGGGAGAATGAAAAAAACCTAAGAGGAGTGAGTGTCGTTTACCGTTATTTCTTTTTTTTCATCTATTACTGTTGTTTCTTTTTCTTCATCATTTACCGTTATTTCTTTTCCTTCATCTATTACTATTGTTTCTTTTTCTTCATCTTTTACCGTTATTTCTTTTCTTCATCTATTACCATTATTTCTTTTTCTTTATCTATTACTGTTACGTTTATATATTTATAATTTTTAAATTGTTAGAGTTTATATATATATAAGATTAATTTTTGATCGAATTATATCGATACGATGTTTGCACATTTGTGTGCATGACGCGTGACATTTGTGTTAGTTCGATCTGGTTGCGATGATCGCATTTTTGTGTGAGCAATAATACTGTTTTTTTTTTGCTTAATTTCTTTTTCTTTGCGATAAATTTTGTTTCGTCCGATTTAGATCTGGTTGCGCTGAGCGCATTTCTGCGTTAGCAACATTGTTGGGTTATTTGACACATTTAAAATTCATTATTGCTTTATTATTATTATTATTATTAGTATTATTATTATTATCATTATTTATTATTATTATCATTATTTATCATTATTATCATTATTATTATTATTATTATTATCATTAATTTATTAAAACTTGTTATAATATAAAAATCTGTTTTTTAAAATAAATAACATTAACATCTTTTCCAAATTAATATGAAAACCTATTATTTTTAAGAAAAACTTTTTTTTAGATAAATTTAAAATAATAACTAAAATCTTTTTTTAAAATAATAACTAGAACCGTTTTTTAAAAAAATATATAATAATAACATTAAACCTTTTTTTTTTAAAATAAAACCTTTTTGTTAGATAATTAAATTAAGACTATTTTTGAAAAGTTTTTTTTAATAATATTAAAACCTCTTTTTTAACTTAAATCAAAAGCTTTTTTATATATCACAAATAAACAACAAAGAATATCTATAACTTTCGCACTTCCGTTTCATAACTCGTCTGATTACTGTCTGACTCTGTCTACTAACCTTGTGTATTCAATGTGCAGCTTGTTACGTTGCTATTAGCTATTTTAATGTGTTTTTCAATCCAAGTTGTATTATAATTGTACCTGTTTCTCATTTGTAACTTCGCGAACCAACAATCGCATTTACTTTCTGCATTTTATTTCCGTTTGTATGATTTAAATTTCTCACACTTTCATCACTATTACTTCTGTCACATTACACCTCCGAAGGATTAGGTCTAGTCGTTTGGCCGCCATGCCAATAGTCCTCAAACCCTCAAATTTCACACATTCAATTTCAAACCCTCAAAACTACAAACTACAAACCCTAATTTTCACAAATGCCTCGCCGCAGGCAAAATTACCATGTTACCCCTAGCATTAGGTCAAAGAGCCGCCGCGCTCATTTTAGGGTTTCCCGCCGTGGAATCCCTAACCTAACCCTAATTCACTTAACAATTTACAACGTAGATATTGGAGTTTCTATACTCCGCGTAAGCGTGTCCCTAAGATACATTTATTCCCCATTGAAACCTTGGCCACAGTCAAGACGTTTCTAACCTCCCTTTTGAGGGGAACTACAGTTACTCTGATTTCATTACCGTAAGGATATGTAGGCACAAGATGCGATGTCTTGCCGAGTAAACTTAGAATTAACCCCTTAGGTCTTTTAAACCCTTAATCCTTTGTACATACCCTTAAAGCAAAAAATGAAACAAATAAAAAAATAAACAAAAGGTTCCTGTAGAGTACTACGGAAGTTTAGGGTGCTAATACCTTCCCTAATCTTAACCAACCCCCGAACCTTAGATCTCTCCCCTTTAGGTTTTTCCTTTCTTTAACCTTTCCTTCGGATAAATCAAAGACCGGTTGTAAATGAATTAAGATTCAAGTTAATCAATAGCTTGACATCCAAATTTCACCGCAACAGCACCCTAGTCAATTTCGGGTGAGCTTCAGGGATAATTTTTTTGGTACTATTTGATCTTTGGAAGGACAGCAGCCCTTGTAAATCTGTCACCAAAGAGTGTGTGGTCTTGTCTTTGGAAGAAAGAGTTTATGTTTATTCTTGTTATCCTAAGGTATGAATTCCCCAGCCAAAGGAGTTGTGTAGCATGTGTTCAGATTTCTAAACACATGTGTTGTGACCAAAAGTGTTTGGGATTCTCTCAAGTATTTTCTTGAAGGGACATCTAGTCCGCAAGACTATGTGGTCTTTATCTAAGAGACTTGTCATGAATGAGTCTGCTGGTGAAGATGAAAATCAAGACACCGTCAGCTTAGGTGAATATTCTTTAGGTCCATCTAATTTTGATCTAGTTGAATAGGAGTACAAAAGCTTGGCTTTTGTCTCTTCTTTGTAGGAGCTTGTGACCTGTCATCTGTTGAAAGACTGTGAGAGACTAGTCAATCAGGTTATGAGGCAAGTGGATAGAAGGTCAAGGTCTAATGTCGAGGACATTCACCCTCACATCTTAAAGATCATGTTTGGTCACAGAAAAGCTAGAACAGGTGCAAAGTCCATTCAATGAAGAAGCACTTTGTGTCATTTACTTAAAGGGTTCTTTCAGCCTTCCTATAGCAGATTGTTATGTCTCTCTCATGAAGCACCTTGAGGAGCTATTTTGTCAAATGAGTGTAGTGTTCTCGATGTTGATTTTATCAAGTTTGTTTATTCCTTATCTCAAAGGTGGATTGTTGTTGTAGACTATTGATTGCGTTGGCTGCTTCTCTTGGAGAATTGTGCTTGAAGTAGGCTTTCATCAAGGTAATTATTATTATCTTGAGTCTCCATAGAAAAGGTTAGTTGTTTTCCATCTATATCCTACAGGAGGTGTTTTTTTTCCTCAAACTTGATATCATGATCAAGTCTATGAGAACATGGAACTTTTTTTCTGATGTGGTGGATGAGCTCTTCAAAATGGGATGTTGTTTGGAAGCCTAAAAGGGATATATCTTCAAGACTGTATCAGGCGAGGTAGAGCTTAGTGTGCGTTCATCAATTGGCTAGCCAAGTCATTAATGTCATTCAAATGCCCTGACATTATTCTGAACATCAGACTATTCATGCTAAAGGCTGAGAGTATGCACTGAAGTTGTCTCTTCTTATCAAAGGCTGGTCTCTTTAGGCTTGTGTGTTCTCAATCTGTATGGTTATCTCTAAGGTCTATCACAAACTTTTTGAACCATGCAATGGCTAAAGCTCAAGGAAGTCGTTGATTGCTTGTTTCTTTCATATCTTCTTCTTGGAGTCTCATCTAAGATGTTTGGTATGAGTGTTCCGGACACCTGTCTAGAGTAAGGGATTTTTAGAATTGGAAGTTCCAATCCTGGTGTTGGTTCCACATGATCAAGGGCCTTGTGTAAGGGATCTTCTTGGTCATTTTGAAGGAAGATGTGTCAAAATAACAATTGTTATTTGTGTGTGCCCAAGGAACTACTTGCTCAAGCTATTTGACCAAGGAGTATGTAGTCACCACATGTTGGAACATTAGCCTTTGCAAATGCTAATGAACTTCATCTTATGGTTTTTTTGTGGACTGTTCAAGATGGAGCCTTGAAGGATAAAGGACTGAAGGGCATAGGAGAAGCAAAATTATACTGAAAAGTTTGTGTATAGTATGATGCTCAATTAGTACCCTAGTTTTTGTGGTAAGCTCGAAAGGTACCTGTTAGAGGGAATTTCCTCTTTGGATGCATAAGGATAGTTGTTGACACTATAATGTCAGACAGGATGTCTGAACATTGTGCTTTTGGGTAGAAGCTTCCTGAGGTGTGCGAGAGTTTATTTCTCTTTATGATGTGCTAGTTGTTGTTTATGTCTATGATCTGACTTATTATGATTCTCAAGTGTCCCTTGCAAAGGGATGTATATGGATTACTATGCAAATAGTAACTCCTTTGTGTGTTGACTCCAAAACCAAAGTGAATGGTTCAAGCCTTGTAATTGAGACTGATGTCTAAAATGATGTTGGAACATCATCTCAGTTGTTTTTCTCTCCAGAAAAGGAAGCTGTTTATCCATGGGAGCTAATTTGGAGTTCAGGATGTGGAGTTTGTTGCTCACTATTAGATTCAGAATTGAAAGGTCTGATCATGATAGAGTATGTAGTGAAGCTACTGGCCAAATATATGTACCTGTCTATTATATAGTTGTGTTGTTGCAGCCTGTACAAAGCTTGTTGATTCTCAGACAGCTTGTGTTCTTGTACCTCTGGTGAAGTGGTAATGTCAGACAAGTTGTCTTGATATTGTGTTATTTGGTGTGCTCTTATGCCTTGTCAGTATGGTTGTGGGTCTGGCTGTTGTGTTATGTAAACCAGGATTATTCATGATTCTTGGGAATGTCCTAAGAAACTGTGTTGGTTGGTGTCTGGGAGAATTTATTTTTCTCTGCAGTGGGTTGTGGTTTTCAAAGGGAGTTAATTTTCTGGTTGCTTTGTGATGTCAGACTAGATGTCATGACATTGGGTTTAGCTATTCGACTACACTTTGTTGAATTCGTAAGCTATGTAATTAAGAAGAAACATCCAGTTTGTTTTTGTTATCACTGTGTGGTGTTCTTGTTTGGACCATAAGTTAATTCCGTTGTGTGTGGTCCTGTATGGTTCTAAGGATGTTTCTTCTTGAGAAACAAACTTGTCTCTTGGATCAACAATAATATAATTGTATTTTCTGGTCTATCTCTAAGACAAAGGATAATGTTGAGGAAGATATTGCTCCAAATTGAGTTGGATGCTAAAAGGATACAATGTCAAACAGGATGTCATGAATTTGTACTATGACAAGCTGGTCACAATCAGGATTTTCAAGGATTCTCACTCTAGACAGCTGGAAAAGTTCATTGGAACTGGTCAACACTTTGCCAGGGATGTTTCAGGAATTTGTACTACTGAAGAATTATAGCCTTTTCAGAATGGGCGACTTGTAATCAATGTTTTTCTTCTATTTAGTGGTGCATGTGTATTAAGGAAAAAAATCAATGACATGGAGAATGTCATTTCAAATGTTGCAGTCAAAGCTTGGAAAGCGAGAAAGAGGAACAAAGCTTGAATGCATTTTTTGCTTCCATTTGCGTGTTTCCATTTTTGTTTACATTTACTATATTTTTGTCAAGTTTTGGCTAAAAAAAGGGAGTGAATATCAGAGAATTGTGGTGTTTGTGTGTGATGCTATCTTCAAGGGGAGTTTAACTCAGATACAAAGAACTTATTTTTCTCTAGTTATCTGTCTCTAGTATTTAGGGGGAGCTTGTGGTTTTTGACTGCATGTCTAGACATTAGCAGAGAATATTGAATTATTTTTTAGGCGTTTTCTGTTGGATGTGCCTCTGATGTTAGTTGTTTGAAGGAAGCTTAATTTGTTTTATCCAAAATTTGTCAAAGAGGGAGATTGTTAAGTCTCAATTTTTATGATTGGCATCAATTTTGGTAAAACATGTTCTTCAGGAAGATGTTGGACAATTTGTTCTGATGTCATGTCACTTGTCTTGACATGTTGACCAACTGTCGCAACTGCGAAAAACACCCGACAGAAAAACAGAAGAGTCGCCACCGAACGTTATTTATCCCAGAGAGAGGGAAAGGAAACGATCGAAGAAAACCTGAAGAGAGGGAAAAGAAAAGGTCATCACAACCAAATCTTGGGTTCGGGAGTCGGTTACGCAAGGGGAACGTATTAACACCCCTCAAGTCCGTTGTACTCAATGAGATCCATGCTTGTTGTCTAATCAAAGGGTGTGTTTATCTATAAGCTACTGCTAAACGGAAACGAGAAGAAAAGAAAAAGAAAGAGACTCGATAGAACATCGCCGCCCTATGCCTACATATCGCTACTGCGAAAATCGAGGCCGGCAATGACAGAAGAGTCGCCACCGTGCGTTATTTATCCTAAGAGAGGGAAAGGAAACGCTCAGAGAAAACCTAATGAAAAGAGGGATAAGATTGGTCATCGCAACAAAATCTCGGGTTCGGGAGTCGGTTACGCAAGGGGAAGGTATTAGTACCCCTCACGTCCGTCGTACTCGGCGGGATCGACGCTTGTTGTCTAATATATGGGTGAAAAACAAACTATCTACGACTGCTAATGCTAAACGGAAAGAACTGAAAGAAATGAAAGAACTGAAAATAACAAAAAGAACAAACTCGATAGAGCGTCGCTGCTCTATGCCTACGTATTCCCTCGTGCAATGGGAAAGTCAGAGTCAACGTAGTTCGGGAAACTACCGGGGGGGGGGGGATTGCTCACCAAGACGTCGCGTCTTAAGCCTACGTATTCTCGTCTGGTACGAGAAATCATTAGACGATGCGAGATTTGGATATGATGTTCCTCTCGTCTATCATTAGACGATGTGAGATTTGGATATGATGTTCCTCTCGTCTATCATTAGACGATGCGAGATTTGGGTATGATGTTTCTCCCCGTCTATCATTAGGCGATGTGGTGTTTTGGATATGGTTTTCCTCTCGTCTATCATTAGACGATGCGAGTTTTGGATATAATGTTTCTCTCCATCCATCATTAGACGATGTGAGTGTTTTGGATATGGCGTATTCTTCCTGTCTACCATTAGACGATGTGATTTTGGATTTTGTTCTTTTTGTCTATCATTAGACGATGTGAGTTCTGGATATGATTTTTCTCTCCGTCTATCACTAGACGATGTTGAGAGTTGACGGAGAAGTCAGATTATTTTGAGAATTGACGGCGAAGTCAGATGATTTTTGAGAGCTGACGGCGAAGTCAAATTATGTAGGGAGTTGAAGGCGAAGTCAGATGATTTTGAGGACTGACAGCGAGGTCAGGTGTTTCACCAATTTTATGTGGAGTTCTAACGGATAAGTCAGATGTTTTACAAATTTGATGGTGAGTTTTGACGGCGAAGTCATATGTTTTACTTGGTTGATGACTGACGGCGAGGCCAGATATTCTACTTGATATAGATGTCTGACGGTGATGTCAGAGGTTTCTTTTGCGGTTGGCAAATTTCCGGGTTCTTTTGTATTCAATCACCTTCTACCTTGAATATCTGAAAGCGGTTGCTTTTCATCCATTCAGGTGTAAGTCAATTGAATAGGGGCAGCTGTTGCACCCTAAAATTTGCCCACCGGTTTTCCGATTTTGACTGGCTTTTTTTTCGTTTTCTTTTGCATATCATTATAGGTCAATCATATTGCATAACTAACTAGTTTATCAGCTTTTGTTTGTTTTATTTCATTTATGAATCAGGGTTGGACTTCAGAAGCTTCAAAGGTGTTTGAATTAGGGTTGGACAAGAGGTTTTCTTTTGAGTTAGAGTTCCATTGTTCAGAGGTAATTCTTTTTGGTTATGTGGCCACAAGGAGTCATTTGTTTAGGGTTTCATCAGTAGTTTGGCTTGAAAGACTTTGAATCTTGATTTTGGTTCTCCTCAAGTCTTTATGTCATTATGCACTCAGGGCGAAGATTAAAGTTTCTCACCTTTTGGGTTTAAGTCAGGCAACTGTTGTTCAACCGAGTTTTCACTGAGGCTAGTGGGTTAAGCATGTGTGCACAGTAGGGTGTTAGTTGGATGTGATCTGATTTTGGCCAGGTTGCAAAATCATTAGAGGTCAGAGTAGTTGATTGTGCAAGTTTTGATTCTGTGGTTCTTGATTGAAGAGTGATCCGAATGAGCTGTCTGAACAAAGTTGTTGATATACCACTGTCTTGATTGAAGAGTGATTCGAGCTGCCACAGAAGGCTAACAAAAACTGGCTTATGCTTCGCATGCATATGTTTGAATTTTCATGGCGTAATGCTCCATACGAAATGGAAATGCTACGCATTTGAGGATGAGATGCAAGAATGATTCAAATATGATAACTATATGCAAAAATGCAGATGCAGGCTCGGGCTGCTGGGGGAAAGCTGGATGTGAAAGAACCACTCCAGCAAAATAAATGTTGAAGAGGTGAAGCCAACTCCGTTGGGGATAACCAGATGTGCCAAGTATGATTGGACTTTTGATGGGGAAGACAGGTGAAGGGTTACGACTTCTCGACATTCATCTTGAACCTGAAGATTGACTACACCTGCTTGAATAGCTATGAAGATATGGAGAGGAAAAGTTCCTTTATTTCCAAACTTGCCCCTGCCTGTGGGTTCTCTGTATAAATCCTCCTCGAAAGGAACCTAAAGTTTATGTACCCTGCTGGTTTGATATGAACTGCCTCAACATCATGAACCTCAGAGAGGTGCTTCAGATTAACTGCCTTCTGGATAAGGATAATATCTATGCTCTTGGGGTAAGCTGCCCCATCCTTGAAGTGATTTGCCCCTGATTGGCTGATTTGTAGAGAAGTGCCCCTGGCTGACTTCGAGAGATTTACCGAATCTCGACCTGATTGCCCCAGATTAACGGATCTTCGGATGGCTAACTCCTTTGATAATCATTTGATATGCCTTGCCCCTGCTCAACGGAGTATTCAGGCGCTCTACATCTTATCTCGATCGAACTTTCCACTGTAGGAACTCTCCTGATGTCAAGTGCTTACTCACAAGTAAAACAAATTGCTTTGCCAAGATAATATTAATGCAATGTATATGACAATTTTGAAATCCAAGTCTGTTCACTGGAAAAAAGGTTGTGACATTTAATGAATGAATTACTTGTCAGAATGTCAATATCAATACCCACATGGTAAGAAGAATCCTTTTAGGAGTCAATTTCGACGTGATCTTTACCGAAGTATGCTTTTGAAACAACCGGGCTTCAATTTGGACTTTCAAAGGTTGTAACGTGGTCAGGTTCGGTTTGATAGAAAGGATATAAGGCTCAAAGTTCTGTTTAACCCACCCACTCTCTTTGATATTCTCCAATCCTATATTCAGCTAATTCGACACTAGCGCTCACCTCTCAAAGGTTGAATGATAGGAGTGATGGTTCAAGAAACCATAAGTTTTTGGAGTGACAGTCACTCGTCTTTCGTCTCTGGTGTCTGGAATCACACGAATTGTTCTTCGTCATAATTTTTTTATTTCCCTATTTTTTTCTTGGATTGACTCGTTTGAGTATATCTTTTGATTTCGAAGTCCAGCGGGATGCCCTAATTTTTTCCTAAGCCACTTGTTTTCAAGTTGTCGACTTAGTGGGCTTCTTATTTTTTCTTTTCTTTTCTTTTTCGGAACAAATCGTGTAACACCAGTTGGTCTGACTTGTTGAAAGGGTTATGACTGTTTCACTTTTTGTTTTTTTAGGTACGACCTCTACAGGTGTGATTGATCCTCGAACAGGTACACTCCTTCTGCAATTTGGATGTTTAGTCGAATTAACTGGCACCTACCCTACCCCAGGTTAAGATTGAGGTTTTTTCATTTTCAGAAAAAACTCCTACAACTAGGCTCAAAGGGGTTGACAAGGGATTAACATCCTTATATCTTCGGTGTTTAGGGATTTGAAACAATGCCTGTATATCATCAGCAGGTGTTTATTCAAAAGCATATAATCGGAAGTTCTGCGTCTTTCAATTTCGTCATCCTCCCTCAAAGAATTCCGCTTAAACAAGCGTTTGACATCAATAAAAAAGCAATACTGAGTGAACACGAATGGATTTAATCAAAACATGCATATTCATTTCATTATCATTATCAATCGAAAACAAACACGTCTTACAAATGAAATTTGCAAATAAGTTTGCACTTTAACAGAAAAGAAAACTACAAATGTAAAGAAATAACATGATAAAAAAGATTGCCAGCTTCGGGGAACTGGGCTTTCATTCTTGACTTGCTGCTGAACCAGCCATCTTCAGAATTGCTCATCGAAATCCGTCTGATAATCTTCTGAACATCTTCTCTCGGTGAATCCCTCCATAACATTAGCTGCTGAACCCACATGATTGGACGAAGGAAGATCGTTGATCTGAATACCCTGAGGCGTGATTGAAAACCTGTTGGAGTCCAGCAGAGTCTGAACCTGGCTTCTAAGCACCTTACAGTCTTCAGTTGAATGCCCCTGTGCCCCAACATGGTACTCACAGCGGGCGTTGACATCAGAATCTGACGGATGTGGAGAAGTCTCTGGATCAGTTTTCTTCGGCACTACCAAACCACCTCTGATCAAGTATGGCAATATCTGACTGTACGACAATGACAGCTGAGTGAAATGCCTCTCTGGCTTCCTCGGTCTTCGTCGGGCGTGCTGACGCAGCTGATGATGGTATGAATGTTGCCTCTGTGGGGAAGCAGATATCTGGTACACAGACCTAACAGGTCACTGACTCTGAATACTCGAAACATTTGAAAACTGAATCTGAGGTAATGAGGATTCCAGGATAACATTACTTTCTTTCTCCCATTCCTCTTTAGAGCTGACAAATGATTCGCTTTCATAAACAGAGGTATCTGAGATGTCTCGAATCTTTCCACTCTTGATTCCGCTCTCAATATGTTCTCCCGCTTTCACCAAGTCAGAAAAGTTCACTACCTTACTACCAATCATCTTATCAAAGTATGGACCTTGCAAGGTATCCACAAACAGGTCAACCAATTCTCTGTCTAGAAGTGGTGGTTGAACACGAGCAACTAACTCTCTCCATCTCTACACATATGCTCTGAAGGGTTCATTGTCCGCCTGAGATAATTCCTGCAACTGCATGCGGCTCGGAGTCATGTCGAGATTGTAATCGTACTGCTTCACAGAGGCATTGGCTAGATCTGACCATGATCTGATGCTACCACTTTCCAACTACATATACCAACTTAACGATGCACCACTTAGACTGTCTTGGAAACAGTGAATCATAAGCTTGTCATTGTGGACATGTGAGGTCATTCTTCTGCAGAATATAACCAGATGCTGCTTCGGACAACTATCTCCTTTGTACTTCTCAAAATTTGGCGTCTTGAACTTCGGAGGCATCACAAGACCGGGCACCAAAAACATTCTTGAAACATTCAGATCAAGGGTATCCCGACTCATCAGGGCGTCAAGTTTTTCATCCAACAAACGATGTCTTCTCATAAATTCAATAGTCTGCGGGTTCTTAGGATTAATCTTCAGAACAACCCTTTGGGAATCTGGCACAGGGAAAGTGAAATTTTGATAATCCGAGTCATGAAGAGAAAATGAATCCACATCTCTGACAATAGTATGCTCCCCAACAGGAATCTGCGCAGGCTGAGCTTGAGCAACATTGTTTACCGGAGTCCTTTGAATATTGGCCTCTCCTCTGGTCATAGCTGTCATGGCTTCCCTAAGCTGATCCAACTGATTCTTCATCATCTCAAACTCTGCTCTTGTAACAACCAAATTCGGCTCTCCTGAGTTCATGATCCTTCTAGAAGCTAATTCAAGTCTGGTGCGAATGTCAGGAAATCAACTGCGGAATGGACAAAAGACGGGTAAGCTCTTTGTTCCGGCCAAGGATGGACATGCAAACATGAGATGCATATGAAATGCAATGCAAATGCTGATGCAACAAACAAAGGATCAAAGATCCCACAAAGCATTGAACAAACTGCTGCGCTGCTGACTGGATAAGTTCAAAAGTCCGCTCTGAAGAGAAAACCAAAATATCGGGTAGGTTGGAGGTCAAGCTTCCTGCATAAACCAATCCCTCCCACAGGTATGGACCTAATCTGATAAGGTTTGGCATCTTATGCGGTCGTCAGCGTCACAGACTTTCGAGAAATGATGATACGTTCACCATTTCTGGTTTGGCGTCATTGTCTCACGAAGCGGCCTCACTTAGCTGACTCCCAAGTGATCGGTCCCCAGAGTCGACAATCCTCAGATCCAAAATTCCTTCGAGCCCAAAGGGCCAGAAAGAAAATCGTTAAAGAGAATCTCGTCTGAGCGCGAATTTCATGGCTAGCTGGTGCATGCAAAGCATACAGGCTCACCACTAATCTCCACTTCTAATGCTAAGTCTATACTCAAGCCTGGGTCTAGCTTATCTCTCAATGGAACAATCACCCAATAGCACAACAACAACAGATAATAATATAGTGCAGAAAATGTAAATACGTCAAAATACAAAATACAACACACAAATATATACACACCTAAAGACAAGCAAACAAACGCTAGGATTGACTCGCATAGGGGAAGAAGCACTTTCCCCAGCAGAGTCGCCAGCTGTCGCTACTGTGAAAATCAAGGCCGGCAATGACAGAAGAGTCGCCACCGTGCGTTATTTATCCCAAGAGAGGGAAAGGAAACGCTCATAGAAAACCTAACGAAAAGAGGGATAAGATTGGTCATCGTAACCAAATCTCGGGTTCAGGAGTCGGTTACGCAAGGGGAAGGTATTAGCACCCCTCACATCCGTCGTACTCGACGGGATCCACGCTTGTTGTCTAATCTATGGGTGAAAAATAAACTATCTACGACTGCTAATGCTAAACGGAAAGAACTGAAAGAAATGAAAGAACTGAAAAGAACGGAAAGAACTGACTCGATTGAGCGTCACTGCTCTATGCCTACGTATTCCCTCGTGTAATGGGAAATTCAGAGTCAACGTAGTTCGGGAAACTACGGGGGGGAATTGCTCGCCAAGACGTCACGTCTTGTGCCTACGTATTCTCGTATGGTACGAGAAATCAGAGCAAAATGTAGTTCAGGCTAACTACGGGTAAAACAGGGTGTTCTTAATCGCACGGGGCGAGAGAAAAGGTTGACGATACTAGCGCACGCATTCTAGCAGTTAGGTGTATTGTTGCTTGACCATTGGAGACTTAGGCGTTACCTATTTGCGGTAGAACGGACGTAGTATGTCATTGGTTAAAAGGTACGGGTTACCTGAGGGGGGAAAGGGAAAGTGTGCTTGCTAGGATTATCGCAATCCTATGCCTACGTACTCTCAACAGATATGAGAGATCAGAGCAGCCGTAGTTCGGCTAACTATGGAAAACGGCCTCGATCGCACAGAAGCGAGAGAAAAGGGAGTCTCGATTGCATGGAGGCAAGAGGGGGATCTCAATCGCCAAGATGCGAGAGAAAAGAAATTCAATCGCACGAGGGCGAGAACAAAGAGGAAGCGGGCCTAACACGCACAAACGAGAAGGAACCCGGAACACACACGCAAGAACCTAAGGCGTAGGAGAAAATGCATCGTATATCACCCAAAGGGTGCTACACTAAACACTCTAGGCCATTAAGGGGAAACCCCTCAATCACCATTTCCTACGTATCTATTGCTTAGAACTCACAACGCTTGGCGGTTGATTAAAAGACTTGAATTAGAAAGATGTTACCGAACATAGTGGTTCTGTTGACCCTTGACATTGTGCGTAAGCTCCATTCCAATCTTCTCCTCTTTTGGTCCTTGATGATGCTTTGAATCGGAACAAATGTGACGCTGAACCGTCGTAACTCAACTTATAAGGAAGTCAAGCTATAGGAGGTTGCGTATTAATTTCCGTGCAATGAACAAGATAGATAAATGACATTGAGGGTCATTTTCCAATTGAATCGTGTCGCACGGACCAAAAATAGTGGGATCTCGTCTTACAAGACTTCATTGATCCAAAAAGTCAAAATAAAGTCGAAAGATGAAAAGAAATGAGGAGAGAAAGAAGTGGTCTCGGATCCAACATTATTCATCAACAATTTGACTGGTAATGAATTACGGAAATGTCGTCATCGACCTAAACAGATGAAAATGGGACAAAATGCCCAATGACAAATGAGAAATAAATCCAATTTTAAAAGAAAAGTTTATGTATAAATCCTAAAACTATAAGTTAAAAGAAATATTTATAAAGTTCTAAGTAAGATAAATAAAAGAAATATATATATATATATATATATATATATATATATATATATATATATATATATATATATATATATATATATATATATATATATATATATATATATATATATATATATATATATATATATATATATATATATATATATATATATATATATATATATATATATATATATATATATATATATATATATATATATATATATATATATATATATATATATATATATATATATATATATATATATATATATATATATATATATATATATATATATATATATATAAACTTTAAAGAAATGTTAAAATAAAATAATATATATAAAATAACTAATAATAATAATATACATAACAAAAACAAATTAAGAAAAAGAAGTTAAGAAGACGGGGGGGGGGGGGGGGGTATGCAGAGACGGAGGGGTACATACAGCATCCTAATGGGTCTAAGCCCAAGATCCAAAGTAATGAAAATAAAATAATAAAAAAAAAGTAAAAAAAATAAAAGAGTAAATACAGAAAAATGGTGGATCCAAATTTCCCAAATCATCCCTCTCACTCTCATCGTTCCAATCTCTCAACTCTCACTGTATCTCAATTTGTGTTCTTATGTTCCCATTTGATTTAGTTGCAGGTGAAAATGTTGTGGTTCAGGAAAGTTCGAAGGAGGGTCCGCGAAGGAGAAGTTTAGATGGTTCTGATGTTGAGGAGGTTTTGAAGGGTGGTTGGTGATGGTAACGGAAGTTTGTAACGGGTTGAGGGTTTATGTTTCAGAGATGGGTATTTGAGTTTTGTTTTTGTCTGGAGAAGATGAAGGCGTCGGTTTGTTTCGAGTTGTTGTTCTGGGTGGTTGAAGCTCCGATGAGAGTATGGGGTATCGCATTTCCGGTGAGGCATTTTGGATGTGAGTTTCGCAGATGTTTGTAAGGAAAATGGGTTAGATGGTGGTTGAGATCTGAGCATTAATGGAGTTTGATGGGGGTTTCCGAAATGAAGACGATGTTGGTTTGGAAGGTGGAGAAGGTTTTCTGATGTTTTGGAAGGGAAAAGATGAACAAATGGGTTGCGAGTGGTTTGAGTTTGAAGCTTCAAGAGTGGTGATTTGGTGAGATTTGCGGATTACCGGCGGGTTGTTCGCCGGAAATGGTGATGATTTCAGAACTGGTTTATTGGCTGTGTGGTTTGATTTTCGAAAATGGAAGTTTTGAAGGTTGGTGTTGTTGATTGTTTGAGGATGGTAAGGGTGAGAAGGGAGAGGTTACTTCAACGATGATGAAGTTTTGATGATGGTCTGAGTTATGAGTTTTTGTGTTGTTTTAGGTTGAAGAAAATCAAAGAAGCTGTTGAAGAAGAAAACTGAAAGTGAGGTTGGACCGACAACAATTCTGGATGGTTTTAATGGTGGGTCGTTTGGAAGGAAAGATGGTTTGTTCTTGTTGAAGGTGATAATGGCTGATGAAGATTGCTGGGTTGTGAAGTTTTGAAACAAGTTTCGATGGAATTTGAAGATGACTAGTTATGGCCAAAAAGATGAAGAGGTTTGAAGATGATGAAGAAAGATTAAGATGGTGTTGTGTGTGATTTCTAATACTGTGAAGGTTGAGTGAAAAGGTTGTTGTGAGAGGTTCATGTTTTGAAGCTTTTAGATTTTGTGTTAGCTGTTTGAAGGAGGTTTGAAGCCTTAGAGTTGGATTTTTCTGGAGTTAAGTTGAAGGTTTTTGATGGTTTGAGTGAGATGATTAGTTTGTTTAATGACTGAGTGTGGTTCCATTCCTGTTGTAAACTTGTTGTTCTGTTTTTGTTTGCAAGTTTGGTGATTATGTTTTGGAGTGTAGGCAGGATATGCATCGATACAGTTTTGTTTGGGAGTAGCTTGACTCATTGCTTTTCTTGTCTATGCAGAAATTTTCTTCATAGAGCTTTATCGTAAGGTCTGTTTTATAGTAGTTCTTGTGTAAGTAGGCTTTATTGGGTCTGTCACTCTTTGGCTTGATATCGTAGCAGGAAGCTTTCGGCTTTTGTAACAGCACACCTAGCAACACGGTTTTGGAGTTTTGGCATACTTTTGTTGTTCAGCAGGTACAGGTGAGTAGGTCATTGCTGCAATTTTGGAATGTAGTGAATGTGGTTAAGGTTTTTTTTGGATATCGCAGACCTTAGTGCAGGTTTTTTGTGAATTGATAGTGATGGCACAGTGTAAGTCGCAAATCAGCAAAGGTTCATGGCAAGTTGTTGTCTTGTTTGATGCTGCAGCTTACAGTACAAATGGCACAAGATTGGAGTAGCTTGCTATGAAAAGTACTTGGTTGTACATTTTGGTGATGTAGCAGTGGCACAGTCCTATAGCAGAAGTACAGAGACAGGGTTTGTATGAATCAAGTGGCAAATGGTGGTCAAAATTATGATGTAGCCCATATGTAATTTTCAGCACTTGTACCTTTCCTCTTTACCGTTATCTTTTGCTTTGTAAGCTGACATAAATGTTCAATGCAATGGTCTTGTAACACTTGACAAATGGACTTTGGTCTTGTAACACTTTTGAAAATTTGATAAACATTGTAAAAAAAGGATGGTTGTATTTAATGAAAAGGTGGTTAATGGACATGAATTAGATATGATAAACAAATGAATTCTTTTTGGATTTGAATTGAATTATAACTAATGGACTTGTGAAATAAAATGAATTAGAAATATGAATATCGGAAACAGATATTTATGGATAAGTGAATTAAGACAATGTATATTTGGATCAAATGACAGATAAAATAGATGAGAAGTGGATATGGAATAAAATAAACAAATGAAATGGATAAATTGTTTAAAAGGAACAAAATGGCTTAGACAAAGGGTTAGGAAAATGGATATGGATTGTGTAACGTCTCCCCCACAACACTTAACCAATTCACAAATGCACTTGACCGCCACAAATCCTGAACAGCACAAACTTGAATCCAAATTGAAATAATCTCGACTGGACAATAACTCTGGTGAAGTTTAGATCACAGACAAGAACCACATAATCAAAACTTGCACAATCAACTGCTCTGACCTCTAATGATTTTGCAACCTAGCCAAAATCAGATCACATCCAACTAACACCCTATTGTGCACATATGCTTAACCCACTAGCCTCGGTGAAAACTCGGTTGAACGACAGTTGCCTGACTTAAACCCAAAAGGTGAGAAACTTTAATCTTCGCCTTGAGTGCATAATGACATAAAGACTTGAGGAGAACCAAAATCAAGATTCAAAGTCTTTCAAGCCAAACCACTGATGAAACCCTAAACAAATGACTCCTTGTGGCCACATAACCAAAAAGAATAACCTCTGAACAATGGAACTCTAAATCATAAGAAAACCTCTTGTCCAACCCTAATTCAAACACCTTTGAAGCTTCTGAAGTCCAACCCTGATTCATAAATGAAATAAAACAAACAAAAGCTGATAAACTGGTTAGTTATGCAATATGATTGACCTATAATGATATGCAAAAGAAAACGAAATAAAAGCCAGTCAAAATCGGAAAACCGGTGGGCAAACTTTAGTGTGCAACACTACGTATCTCCTCTGCAATGAGAAAGACAGAGTCAACATAGTTTGGAAAACTACGGGTGATAGGGGGAAGGTTGCTCGCCAAGACATTGTCGTCTTGTGCCTACGTATTCTCATATGGTATGAGAAATCAGAGCAAACGTAGTTCGGGTGAACGAAAACAACAGATTGGGTAAGTTTTTTTTATGAGCGACGTTAAGTTCCCATTCCAGCAGTTAGGGTCGATGCCTGTTTGCGATAGAACGGAAAAGTAACGCACTCTTTTCTAAAGATTGAGTTTGAAACACAAATTCCAAAGGATAAAAGGTTTGACTTTTGTTTGTGAGTTTTAATGAAGTGAATTAGTTCGCTTTGTGATTCACGTTGCACTAAAGACTATGACGTAGGAACGAATGTGTTGCATATCACCCTAAGGGCATACGCTAAACACTCTAGACAAGTGAGGAGAAACCCCCCACTCATCATTTCCCACGTGCTTAAGGCTCTTAGTGTACAACGTTCATCGTGTTTCTTAGATGAGTTAGAAAGTGTTTTGAGATGAGAAGAGAGACGCACGGAAAGGTCTAAGGGAAACTCGTCCCTAACGTTGTCATGCAAAGTGGTTCTAAGGTCGGGATGCGAAAGGAGATTATATTCTAATGTTAGCATGCAAAATATGGACCTAAGGTAGAGGTTAAAAGGGACTAGCCTACTTGTTATCATATTTGGATTGCAAACCTATTGTCTATCCTACTCCAAATTTAATTAGAAATTAAATTGGAATAAGAAACCTAAGGGAACATGCAAAGACAAAGCAAAAAAGCGAAGAAACAAGGTAAAAAAATAGCTACAACAACGCCTCCTGCACAAAACAACAGTATAATCCAGCATACAAGCAAGACAGCCTATAACAACACATATTTCAACACAAAAGCAGGTGTAAAAGACAGGTAGCAAGCAAGCAAGGCAAAGGCAACATGCAAATTCAAGATAAAAACAGCTGTGAAAAGCAGGGCAGTAAGCATGTAAGAATGTAATTAATCATGAACAAACACCAATCATGGATATATATCATGCAATCATGAACATGCTTCGACAATCAAACATAATCGATCAACAACAATGCATCAACAAGAATCATCAAGATCAACATGTTCTTTTCAAATTAAATTGGATGATCGACCGATCAAACAAACGTGCAACAAAGCGGAATCGAAAATAAATGCAAATGTGCATCAAACATCCAGCAAAGCAAACATTCGTGATAACCAATTAACATGATATAAGCAAGCAAAGCAATGTGATCATTCATCAATTAAGCAACATTAACATGTTATGCATTCAAACGGAAACCAGATGCTACGTGTCGAAGAATCGAGATCAAACACTCAAGAATGATGAAATATGTAAAAAACAATCCACATAAATGCATCATATCAATCCATGAAGTTTACATGTGAAAAGGATACCAAACAAACAAGAAAAATGCAAGAACACAACATGCTGCTCAGTGGTAACCGGTTACTCAATATCAGGTTACCTGTTACCCATTATAAAAATAGCCTGAAACGTGAAATTTGTGAAGAGTAACTGGTTACCCTATATGTGGTAACCGGTTACCACTGAACCAGAAATAGAAAAACAGCTTTTAAAATCAGTTTTCAGCATCCAACAACTTATCTAATCACTCCTATGAACATGTTATCAATTAAGCACGAAATTAACATCAAGAATCAGTGATCAAGCATCATGTAAATACAATTAAACACTGAAATAAAAAATCACCAAGATCCAAATCATCCAAATGGATTAAAATGCATCAAAAGCCATTGATCTACATTGTGATTATGCAAATAAGCTAAAAACGAAATTAGATCTAGAATTACCAACCTTCAAAGTTGAGATTTGCTTTGGTGAGTGTTGATTCACTTGAAATTAACATATCCAAGCTACAAACCTATAGATTCTTCAAGATCCAAGAGCTTCCTTATGCTAGAAATAAAGAACAAGCAAGATCAAGCAAAATCAACTCAAAAAAGAACTTCCAATCTAGCTTCCAAAATCAGATCTCAATTCAAACGAAAATTGAATGGTGAATTGAAGATAATGGAGATGAATGATGAAGGTTTAGCTCTAGAATTCAAGGATTCCAATGAAAAATCAAAGAACTCAAGTGAAAGAGCTTTAATGGAGGTTTTAAGAATGAAAAAGTTGAGAGCAAATTCTCAAGAATGAATGTGAAATCTGAAAAATGAAGGTTATTCTGTAAGGTTTGGAGCAAATTCACTTAAATAAGCTCTAGGTTTGGAATCAAAATATGGTTTAGAATATGGATTAGAATTTGGAATGGAACATAGGAGTGGAATTAGGAATGGAATGTTTGAAATTTGGAGGGAAATGGTGAAAATTGAAACAATTCTAGATCCTTCCAATGATGATCATGTGAAATCAATGGTTGAAAATGATTGGAAAATTGCACATGCTGAAAATTCAAATATTTTGGCCAATTTCGCTTGAAGTAATCGGTTATCCAATATGTGGTAACCGGTTACCACATTCAAAAAATGTCCAATTTGACGCCAAATGGAGGGAATCCTGTATAATCACCTGTTGCCACCTGTTATAAGCTCTGTTAAGCCTCTGAAATTTTCCCTTGGATATTATGATTGTGAGAATGCTTGAGATATCCTGTTCACCGTCTTCTGAGCTGAAAACAATCTGCTGAAAAGAATAAAATCGACCGCTCGATCATTGGGCAAAATAAATGCCCGAGCCTTTGATGCTCACTGTTTAAACTCTGGCAACAAAAGGGAACCCTGAGCCACAAAAATAACTTGATCCCATGTCTCTAGAACCAATGCTATGATATGCAGAAATGCAAAAATGCAGAGAAACAAAATCCAGTAAACCAAGAAACGATGAGGCAAATTTTGGGGTGTTACACCAACATTGTAATAGGACTGTACAACTACTAAGGGAAAAGTATTCTATTGTTGTTGCTTGTTCCACCCCAAATTTTGACTCCTTAGATCCTCATCATCATTGTAGGATCATTTTCATTTGATTAACTAACCTTAACCCATTTCCAGTTTATCTTTGTCAAGATGCAGATGAATTAGGGTTTTGTACCGTCAAAATCGAGGCTTCGAGGGCTTGATCAATCAATGTTTTGGATTGATTCAACTTCAAATGATATCAAGGATAATACATTGGGTCAAGTATGAATCCAATTTGAAGTGGTCACCCGAGAATTGAGAACAGTGCAGTTCAAGATGCCCGATTAGGGTTATCGATGAGGAAAAGTCAACCGTAGTTTGACTTTTGATTTGAAGAGTGCTTCAATGGTGGGATAAAGGTCTATTAAGCTCCTATGACTTAGTAAAGTCGATCCCAAGAGTTCCAAGTCCTCAGAATGTTCGGATCATCGACAGTTGACTCGGTAGTCACCGATTGATCGAACGGTTGACCAAAAAGTCAACTCTTCAACAATAAGGAATTTGACTTCAAGATGTGAATAAAAAATTTTCCGTATGTCATATTACACCTCCCCATAAAATTTCATGATCAAGGGTTAAGAAGTAATTGCAAAAATCGGGAATTAGGGTTTCGAGAGGGGCAAAATCATAACTCCTCAACCACACATCCAAATGAAGTGGTTCAAAGCTCATTGGAAAGCTCTTGACAAATCCTACAAAAGCCTCAAAGTGGTCCATGATCAAAAAATGCATAGAATTGGAGTTATGACAAAATTCATTTTAAGAAGGGAAATAACTTAGAAAAATTTTAAGTTATTTAGCCTTTTTAAATGGTTTTTTCAGCAACTTGGAAGGGTTTTTCAACCTAGTTCCATCAAGAGTTTGGAAATCCCCAAAACATGAAAGTTATAGATCTACTTAAGGGCTTTCAAAATTATGGTAGAACTCCTCAATAGCATGTGTGAGCAGGACGTTATGAGCCATGGAAGTTAGGGTTGTCATCACTTGAAATCACCAATCCAACACTTCTCAAATTTCAGATTTTCACCACTTGAGACATCCTCAACCCTTGGATCATGATTCAAACTGATAATGTGAGGTATAGATGGAGAGAAAACCAGAAGGAATGGATGATTTAATGAACATAGCAAGTTGGAGCAAGTTGACATTATTTTAATCAAATAAAAGGGAGGAAAGAGAAACTTTTTGAGGAGTTGGCAGCTGCAGTCCCTCTACACTCTAGCCTTGCTCCAGGTCACTTCACCCCTCTCATATCATCTGGTTTTGCTTGCCTTGAGCCAAGGAGTTGATGTGAAGAGGCTGCCACAAGATTTGGCAAGATTTTCTTCCAAGTCTCCCTCCAAAAATGGAAAAAATACAAGGCTGCCCTCACTCTCATTTGCACTATAAATAGAGGCATTCACCATGAAGTTATAGACACCAGAGCAATCTCCAAAACCCAGAGAAACAATAGCTCTCAATTCCCTTTCATTTCCTCAAGAATCTCAAAATTTCAAAACCTCAACTTTTCACCAAAAAGTTGTCTTGAGCAAAACTCTGCTCAAGATCAGTTCTACCACTTCTAAGCCCCTCAAAACCATGTACACAATCTCTAAACATTGTGTAGAAGGTGTCCATACATTCAAACCACTCAAAAGGCTCATTTTCACAAAAGTCAACCTTCACACCTTAGTAGTTTGACTTTCTTGCATTTTGAAAGCCAAATTCTCACTTGAACCATTTCCTACCATTCTAACACTCCTAACACCTCCTATACATCATATCTCAAGTGTCTAAGCTCTAAAAAAATAGCTGGAAATCACACAACTCCAACTGTCTTGAAAGTTGGTTTGTTACTTCAAGAGGAAACAAGCTTCAAATCCTTGCCAAAGAGGAGGATCTCTGGGTTTCTGAGCTTCTTAGCTTGCTCAAGACTTGTCTACAAGAGGTATGTGACATTCAAACTCCTTATTGATCATACATTATCATGTGTTGTCATTTTGAAGTGTTTTTGTGAAAATATAGTATTGCTGCCCCACTTTAGTTCTTTGTCAAGAACTCTTATTTCATGATCATGTTACTTGCTCTTATTAATATGTTTTCATTTGTAAATGATATGTGGATATTGTGTTATAAGTTTGTGCTTAAATATCATGATTAACTTGCTTGTGAAGATTTTGGTCATGTGGTAGTTTTAGGATCCAATATTGAAATATTGATGAACTTGCCCTAGGCTTGTTAGTTTTAGTTCATTAGTGAGATGTGGATAACTTGTAAGTTACTCATAGGATCCCCCTGCCCTTGATCATGTTTGAATCAATGTGGCTCTTGTTTTGGCTCTTATGTTATTTTGGTGTCATCTTGCTTATCATTACCATGAATTGGGTGTTGAATTGTTGTGCTTGCTATTTTTGTATCTCAAGTCATTGGTTGATGTTTAGGAAAGCTTGCATGATGTTTGATTGGTTGAAATTTGAGAAGCATGAAGTTTGCTATTAGGGCTGTTGTAAGATATTATTGGTTTTTGCTGTCAAACTTGGTTTTACATATCACTTTTGGTTTGGAGCATTTTTGTTTGATGTTAAGATTAGAAACTCATTTGTTTACCTATTTTGAGGATGTGTGTGGTGCTTTTATGCTCAAATTTCCATTATATGCTCAAACTGCCTTGTCATCCTCCCAACTGCATTTTTCAAAATATCATGATGTCAAACATGCTACATTCTGTTTCAATCCATGTCTACTTGATCTATGTGCATAATATCATTGCCTTACTCATTTGAGACATGTATGTGCTATTCAAAACTTCCCAACTGTCATGAATTTGCTGGCTGCATATTTAAGTTGTTGTTTTTGTATGACATGAGCTCCAAATTGCTATTTTCTGTTTGGTGAGGTTTTCATCCATTTCTAGAGCATATCCTCATCTGTTAGCATATTCATGGTATGTGCATATTGTTTGTTTCAACATAAACTTCACAATTTGAAAAATGCCTTTTTGTGCCAAATACTTGCCAAGACAGTTTTTTCCACATTTCCCATCACTATACCACTTTTTGATCCAATTATCCTATGCTTATTTTGTGAGTTGAAATTCATTCCTTACCATGATAATGATATGTGCACATTGCTCATTTGATCTATTCTTGCCTGCAACATCAAATTCACTTCCAATTGCATTTCATGCTAGAATAAGCCACAACATACCAAAATTCTTGTTTGCTTGCATTTTGCCTAATCTTTGAGTTGTAACTCATCCATATGCTTGATTTTTATGTGTGTTGATGATTGGTTTGATCCATGATGGCTTGCATTTGCATTTCACCCTCAAACTGCATTTTTGAGCTTAAATTCACCATGAGCATGCCAAATTCTTGATTGCTTAAAAGATGCATATTTTCTGAGTTGTAACTCACTTTTTCCCACATTTATGATATGTGTGTACAATGTTGGTCAACATAGGATCATTTTCATAGTTGGACCATATTTGTGCCATGCTGCTGCAATTATTTTGAAACATCACTGCCACACACCTCACTTTTTCTGTTTGATTTATTTCTAGGTCAGTTCATATAATAATGTACCTCTAATAGTATTTGAAGCTTGTATGTGCATGAATCAATCCTTTTTGTATGTCCTATTTTTCTGTCATGACAGCCCCTCACACATGTTTGACATTTGAAGCTTGATAGCAATTTTTTGGTTCTATGCATTTCATGGCCATTCTAAGTGCTAGGCCCATTTGCAAACTCATTTGAAAATTGTTGTATACATTTTCTTAACCTCATCTGTTTCCAAATCAGTTTTGTTTCTCATGTTGCATTGTTATGAGTGATTGAGCAGCTGGCCTGTGTTTTTCAATTCCATGTTGTTTGTGAACAATTTTAAGATATAGACACACTTCATTTGATGTTTTGAGGTTATAGACAAGGCCTGTTCACTTCAATTATGCTTCCTCCTTGTTTTGGCTTTCAACTTGCATCTTTCATTTCCAATTTTACTTGTCATAACAGTTGAGCTTTGATGTGTATATTGCATTCTACTCCTTTCCTTTATCTGAGCATTTGAATTGATTTGTAAACTATAGGAACATCATCATTATCATGATTAGGATTGATAGGTTGTGTATGAGATATTGAATCTTCCCATTCTGTCTTGACAGTGGCAGCATTTTTATGCTTCATTTTGCAATTCATGTGCCAATTACATGTTTGATGATTTTTGCTTGAGCCTTAATTATTCTACACTTCTGTTATGATGTATATGTTATGTGTGCTATGCCATTTACATGTATTTAAACTCCTAGCTGTTGGTAATTTTCAAAATGCAAACCAATCACCAAATTTGCAAGTTGCATCGTGTTTTTATTTCAAGGCATTGTTTCAAAAAACCAACTGCACCATCTTATTCCTTGTTTAAAAACACTCAAGTTTGACTAAAATTTCATCTGATTCCATTGAGTTTTGATCTAGTTATGATGAAAATGCAATTCGGCTTCATACTTATTCTTGGTTTTTTTGCCTTGCCCAGATTATCCATGAAAATATGCCTCATAACTTTATGGGGGTGGCTAAATCAATGGATGTATAGCCACCCCAGTGGTAGAAACCTTACTCTCTCATGCACCTTTCACTTGCCAAACCAGGGTTCGATCCTTGGGATCAACCCTTTTTGTTGTTTTATTTTCTATTTGTGATTGAATTTCATTTTGTTCTTCTCTTCCATTCTCTACCAGCGCGCGTGTGTGTGCCCTAGTGGTTGAGTTTGCGTGTTGGTAAACTAAAGGGCCTGGGTTCAACTCCCAGCTTGACCCTTTCTCTTTTTTATTTGCTTGTCTATTTGTTTTATTGTCATAAATCACTTCAACTTTAAAAATTCGTAACTTCTTCACTGTTTACTATTTTCAACCCGTTCTTTTTGCAATTTTCTCATTGTGATGTATAGTTTTATTTAATGGATTGTAATCTCATATTTTTTTGTTGTTACATTGATTTTTTCCCTGCTTGTTAGTAGATCTGTTCCTAGGTTGTTACTGTGCGTTTCGATTAAAATTCCTTCATACCATGATTATTATGTCTTGTGAGATTTCTTGGTATTTGATTTCCTTATGTTTGTTAACATGTTGAGATCTCATTTTCTTGTTGGTTGTTACCATGAGTTATTGTTCCTTTTCTTAAAGTCTTGATTTGAACCGTTGTGATCAATCCTTGCGTACTAGATTGTTATCAATGCCTAATTGTTGTTACATTTGAGCTTATAACATGATCATTTTTAAGTGGTAACTTATTTATATGGTTGATGTGTTTCATATTTGATAATATGGCCTGGGGGTTGTTACCTTCATCATGTTTCAATCTTTGTTAAGATATGCTTTCATCTTCATTAAGATATGTCTTCAACTTTGTCAAGATATGCCTAGGTGTTTACCTTTTCTTTAAATCTTGTAAGAACTCATCTTTGCATGCCTATTGTGATATGCTTATTTATTTTGGTTGTAACCATTTATCTTGATTGAAATCATTGATATTGTGATACCGTGCTTGGTTGTATCCATTCACCCTATTTGAAGTATTTGCTTGTTGTAATATGCATGCTTACTTGATTGTAATCTTATTCATCTTGCTTAAATTGTTCATTTGCTTTGTTAAGTATTATTTCCCCAAGTGATGGAACTTTTTAGTTCTCATCCAAGTTGCCTCTCTTTCTCTCTCTCTCCTTCCAAAGGAAAAGTCTCCCCCTTGACCCTTGTGTCATTGGATAGCTCATTACCCCTCCCTTGACTTTGTGAAGTCATCCTAACCCTATCTTAGTTAAGTTAGAACATTTAAGCCTTAGACTTTGCTTTAAGTCTAGAAAACACACCTTCACTAGGAGTGTTCTTCAACCTAGAACCCTAGGATAGAGTTTGTAAACTCTATGTAAGAATCATAGTAATGATTACTTACTCCCCTCTTGAGTGTTATAACATAGATCTAGAGAGTTTTGTTAAACTCTACACAAGCATTGTTATGTTTGTTCCCCTTTGAACCTTGATCATAATCAAGTGTTCTTCATCCCTTGTGAGGTGAACTACGATTGCTCTGATTCTATCCTAGTTAGGAGACGTAGGCAGAGGACGCGATGTCTTTGCGAGCAAACTTAGAAATTATCTTTAGGTCTTTACCTATCATCCTACACCCTTTACCCAACCCAATCCTTAGCAAACATTTACCAATTTAGCATGCAATCAAACAAAAGGTTCCTGTAGAGTACTACAGATGTTTAGGATGTGAAATACCTACCCTAGGCATAACCAACCCCCGATCCCCGAATCTCTTACCGTCGTTGTTACATCGCGAAAAGGGTTTTTCTTTCTTTAGACCTTTCCTTTGGATAAACTAAAGTCCGGTTGTAATCTAAGAATCAAAGATTCAAGTTAATCAATAGCTTGGTATCACGATTCTCACTGCAACACAACTATTTAGGAGAAGCATGATAGTCTGTCATGCTTCTTCTTGTTGTTGTTGTTGCTGCTACTTATGTGATGTGTGTGTGCAATGATGACTGTCTGATGAGAGACCATATGTTCTGACTTCTGCCATCATATGGTTTGGAGGAACATTGGATTTTTATTACTATAGTGTTCTGAATAATATGTGTAGCCTTTACTGGATGTGTTTCTAATGTGTGTGGCTTCTACTGTATGTGTGAACTTGGATAGTTCATGTTTTGGATTTTCTGGTGATTTGGATTTTCCCTTTGAGGGGAATTATTGTTTATGTGTGACAGGGGGAGTGGTGGATCTGTCTGAGGTTGCTGTGTTGGAGTTGTGTTGATGCGATGTCAATCCACGTGTCTTGACATCTGATCTCTGATGATTTTTAGAGTTTGAAGAAGTTGTAATCTCTGATGATCTGTGACTGTATTTTATCTCTTATATCTTTTTGTTTGCAGTGTGTACAAAGCTTACATGTTTTTATGGTGTTATTCCTCTTCTCCAAAATTATTGTGCAAGGGAGGTTTTAGCCAAAATTTGCCAAAAGGGGAGATTGTAAGTTCTGTGTTGGCTACATTTTTTGCTGAAACATGCTGCTGCAGCTATATATTGTGCTAGATGTCTTGACATGTGGGTCAAACATCTCTACAGGTTGTTTATTTAAGTTGTGCAGAGTTAGAATACAGGATGTCAAATCTGATGTTCTAACATGTTATTACAGAACTGAACAACATTCTCTTCAAAATGTTATGATTTGTTTGTTACTATTTTTTAGCAATGTTTTATGATATCCAGAAGAGAGATTGCTGGCGAAAATAATGGTGAAGATTTTATTTGAAACAAAAGTATTCTGTTGCATAATTAGTAGAGCTAATTGTGGAATCTTTTGTTCTATTTTCATTTAGAAAATATTGAGAAGATTTGAAGTATTATTTGATTTGATTTTGTGAGATTTTGTTTGGATATATGTCACTTATTTTCATAGGTCAAGAAGATTTGATATGGAAGATTTGATTTGATCTCTAACTGTTCATAAGTTTCTAAAATTGGATGTTGATACAATTTAGGACACTTGATTATTTGCTCCAAGATTTAAGAAGATTTTTCTGCAAAATTTATGCAGCCCTTAGCATGTGGATCAAGAAATATCTGGGCGAAGATTTCAAAGCTCATGGACTTCTGAGGATAATTTACAGAGCAACCTAAACCTAATGTAAAATGAATTTTCATTGTTGTAAAATAAGGGGAGGTTTTATAGTGTTAGGTTTTGAGAGTCTCTTGTGTGTGACTTTTTAAGTCACACTTTGTATCGTTTGATACATTGTGGTAGACATGTTGTTTGCTGTATGTTATCCTCACTCTGAAGCTTTTAAGCAGTGGAGTTGAGTATTGTTCTTAGTTTAAAGCTGTGAAGCAAAACTAAGTATTGTTTATTGAAAGTGTACTATTATGTCTTTGTTCTTGTCACTGATTTTTGATTGGTTCTATCACTGAGGTGATTGTGGGAAGTGAGAAGGGTCTAATATCTAGGAGTTCCTAGGTAGAAATAGCACAGGTATTGATTAGGTGATAAGTTGTAAATGGGGAAGTTTAGCTTTGAACTAATACTATTATAATGGATTTTCTTCCTGGCTTAGATGCCCTCAGATGTAGGTGAGTTGCACCGAAATGGGTTAACAATTAACCGTGTTTTTTTATTATTCTACAATTTACAGTTTCTGCATAATTAAAGATTGATAATATTGTTCAGTCAAACTTAAAATGTCATAACATCATTATGTTCTGATGTAAGGGCATCGGTATTATTAACATGTTATACAATGCCAAAAAATTTCAAACTTGATGAATGATTCTAAATAATAATGGAGTTATGCAAACCAAAGTGATCCATAGAGCTACCAAGCATTAGGGTTTCATGAACCAAAGGAACAGGATCAAACATCAATTGGTTGCATCCCTAATCAGAAATGTCCAGATGAACCATGATGACCATAAACTTGCAAATCCTACTTAAATAGCAAGAAACCTTTGAATCGAGGATGTTATTTGGAAGATGAATGAGTTATGATGGATGGTTAAGGCATATGGATTTGCATATGACATGAGAAATAAGACAGACAAAAATTTGGAAAAATGAGGGAAAATTTTGGGGTATGACAATAATAAATACATCATTTTATGTGAGTGTTATGGTATTGTTGATCTTATCTTTGCAAATGCCTATGTGTGTTATATTGGTTTATGTGTGATGTAAGATACTTTTAATGGAATGCTTTGTCTCTTTTTGATATTGTCAAAAGGGGAGAAGCATGATGAAGTTGGGATGTATGCATTAAGGGGAAGTCTTCATGAAGATATGAAACACATCGTTTCAAGTTTTTCCATCATCAAAAGGGGGATTATGTGAGTTAAACTTTCCATTAGATGCATTTTGTATGATGTCGAAACTAGGATACTTCAATGTTAATGTATATTGGATGGTATCTTTTGATTCTTTATGTGCACCTTAGCATTAGGAAGCACAAAAGCATCTGGAAACAAGTTGGAAAAGGTGTCATGCATCAAAAGTGCATCAAAAACAGTTTTTGAGGAAAATCATACTAAAGTTCGACACATGCATACTTTAGGCCGACACATAGAAGAAAAATTTATTCTATGTGTCAACGCATTTTCTCCATACGTAAGCTTATTTACTGCATTATTAAAGCCTGTAGGCTTTGTTAGATGTGCCGCCTATACAGGTCAGAACATGATCTTTACACGTTGATCGAGTGAAGACTTTGAAGGTATGTGGTTCTTGCAAAGGAGTAGCATGAGACAATGAATCAAATTGGCATTGTTGGGTGACTTGATCAAGCTCAGACCAAGGGAAGAGAAATTGCTAGGATCAACATCAAAATTAGGGTTTGTAGGGTTGCATTGCTGCATTTCTCTTGTAAACCTACATTTTCAAAGTAATTTAATTTCATGATCTCAATTCAAATTTGAATTAAGGGCAGACATACCCATGGCGAATCTGATTAGGGAACTGCCTAAACAAAACCTTTTGTACTCTCTCTATCTCTATCTCTATCTCTATCTTTATCTGTTTTACATTTCATTTACAAATTATTGAGTTCATCATTTGTGTGATTAATTCTTTTGGTAAATTCTTTAAAAAAAATTTTGTTAAATTGATCATAATCATTTTGTTTGTGGTTGAATTTTAAGATCAACAAAACTATACAAAATTCCAAACAAAATCAACTGCAAACAAGGTGTTTGATAATTTGTTTCAATTGATTTTTTGTGAAATTTATCATCGGATATTATAGCATTACTTATTGAGTAGCTTTCAAGAGATTGTGATTGAAACTTATTGATTGGATAGCTTACCATTATCTCCAATTTGTTTTCACATATGCATATCCGAGCTTTTCGATAGCGGTTCGATTTAAACGAATCGATCCAAGTTACTTTCTGCTAGCCTTTAAAAAAATAGTTTTTGTCAATCAAATTTTTATTGGGGATCTATTCACCCCCCTGTTGCACCCTAAAATTTGACCAATCGGTGCCACTTTCGGTTTATGCTTCGACGCATTTTTGCATTCGCATTTGCATACTGCATATAGTGCATTTCCTCAATCATGGTGATTTTATCGGGATTACAGCCCTGCTGTCGCATTTCAGGTGTTTCAGACCGGTTTGGATAATCGGAGTTTATTTTGAGAAGTCGCGCGCTTCCTGGGTGTTTTCAGTTCGCAGTGATTTTTGAGATTCTTGGTGTCGGGATTTACTGTTTGCTTCGATCTGGTCTCGCGCTCTCTTTTATGTTGGTTATTTGCCTTTGTTTGCATTTTTTAGGGTTTAATAGCCTTTTGTGGATTTTTAAATAGCTTTTTAGATTTTTTTAGAATTTTATAGGGTTTTAATAGGTTTTAATAGATTTTTTTTTAATATTTTTAATAGCTTTAAATCATTTTTAGAATTTTTAATAGTTTTAATAGAATATAATAGATTTTTCTTTTATTAGTTTTAAATAGAATTTTAATAGATTAGTAGAATAATAGTTAATAGATATTATAGGATTTAATAGTTTTAGATATGTTTTAATATAGGATTTAATAGTTTTATTAGATAGTATAGATTTTATTAGAGATTTAATAGGAATTTAGTAAAATTTTAAATAGAAGTTATTAGAGTTTTTATTTTTTAGTGGTTTAGAGATTAGTGGAATTAATAGAGATGATTAGAGTTTTTTTTTGTTAATAGTTTTTAGGTTTAATAGAGATTAATTAGGATTTTAATCTTTTAATTAGAGTTTGTTAGATTTAATTAGGGTTAGATTAGTGTAATTGTCATTTGGCATCTAAGTTGTAGTTTTAATTAGTTAATTAGGTTTTCATTTAGTCTTTAATCAGTTTTTAATTGTAGTTTAGTTTTAATTAGTATTAATTAGGATTAATGGGTCAGATTTCAGGCCATTTAGTTTTTTCGTTGGGCCAGTTCAGGGTTTGGAGGCCCAGATCTTTCAGGTCCATTTTTTGTCCGTGCAGTGACATGTGTCACTATATAATTCAGCCACGCGTGTATGTCAAGGACTGGCCACTTCATTATCACCCACACTCTGAGAATCACACGTGGAGCCCCCATCTCTCTCCCACTGCCACACAGTTCCACGCGTGGCATCCATGCACGCTTCCCCCTGCCAAGTGTCCTCGCCTGAGTCTCACCGGTTGCATGGCTGGCGGCCATGCAACCACCGCACCTGACCCTCGCCGGCCACCCTCAACCAACTCCGGTCATCTCCCAACTTCTTCCGACCACCGTCCTCCGCCGTAAATTTCGCCGGAAACTCAAAAAGCCAGAAATCTTCATCTTTTCTTCAACGTTTCCAGAATTTCCTCAAGAACCTTCATCTTCTCCGTTCGCATCTTCATCACCTCACCGGGAAACTCATACGAGTTCGTCATTGTCCTTGATGTTCATCATCATTTTCCCCAGATTCTTCATCAATGTTCATCCATTTCCCAACGATTCTTCATCAATGTTCATCCATTTCCCAGCGATTCTTCAACCTTGTTCATCATTTTCCCCAGATTCCTCAACCTTGTCCACCAACTTTTCCAGAAATCATCAACTATCTTCAAGATCCATTCAAGATATTCCAAGAACAATCATCTTCCACATCATCAGAAAATCGCCAGGAAACGCGAAGAACATCTTCATCGTCTCATCAACTCAACCTTCAGTTCGCCATCAAGATTCGTTCTCCACGACCAGATCTTCAACGAACTTCCTTCAAGAACATCTTCACAACAACACAGTCCATCATCGTCCTCGTTCTTCCTCACGAACCCAGCAACATCAATAAATCTCCAGATTCAATCTTCAATCCGATCAAACTCCAAGGATTATCAGAAGTTCTTCTTCAGTTCATCACCGATCTACGTCAAAGAACTCCATCGCAGGCAAGAATCTCCAGAAACCTCCTCCAATCGCCATCATCAGGATTCAAGGTGGATCTTCCACATGCGTCCGTCATCAGAAGTTTGCTCCAGAAATGTTCTTCGTGTTTTGTCAGATCCTCTACAAACAACTGCAAGCCATGGATTAGTTTGATGATCCAGATCTAGATCGTTTGCGTGACTGTTGTTCTCTAGTTAGGGTTATAAGGTTTAGGGCTTTTTGTGATTTGAACGGTTATGGTGGTAAGTGTTTGAGGATGAAAGGCGGTGAGGATTGAACAAGGTTCAGAGATTGAGAGAGACGAGAGAGTCTGAGAGGGTGAGAGGATGGTGGTGACGGCCATGAACAGTGCAAAGAAGAGGAATTAGGGTTATTCGTTTAGAAGATGGAAGGAGAGAAGGGAGATGGACTGGGTTGGATTGGGCCGGGCCCGTTTTTTTGTTGTTGGTTGGGTTGGGCCCTTCTGCTAATTACACCTCCCATTTCCGTTACGCACCCCCCTTTTCTCTTCTTCTTTGTGGACTGGGCTGGGCCCAGCGAATCCCAGCAGATGCTATCAACACCCCCCATTTCGCTTACTGCACCCCCTTCTCCATTTTTTGTTTGGCTGAAATGTTGGGCTGGGCCCAATTTTCTTTTGTTTTTTTATTAAATGCAAATCCCCTGTATGGACTTTGTACCCCCCTCCCCTTGTATTTTCCTCATTTCTAGTTGTTTTCTTTATGAAAAAAGAATAAAGAAATGTTGAGAAAAAGAAGAAGAAGAAGAATAAAAATAGTGAAAAAAATATATAGAAAAGAATATATGAAAAATATTTTGAAAAAGAAACATTGAAAAGAGAAAAGAAAAAATTCAAGAAAAGAATATTGGAAAAAGGATTGAGAAAAAGAATATTGAGGAAAAAGAGAATAAAAAGAGTATTGAAAAAAGAAAGGATTGAAAAAGAATATTTGAGAAAGATTTTGAAAAAGAATATTAAGAGAAATACTTGAAAAAAAAAGAAGAAAAATATTAGTATAGATTTCTCTATTTTCTTTTAGAGTATATTTTTCTTCATGGAGTTTATTTTAGGGATAGTTTTAAATGTCCATTTGTTAGGGGACTTTTTACACTTTTAGGGGTGGTTTAGAAGTCCACTTATTAGGGGACTATTTTCCATTTGATTTTTTTTTTCCAGGATAGTAGGATAGAGTTTTTAGGAGTTTATTTTTCGGTATTCAATCATTGTAAACCATTTTTCAGAATATTAATAAAACGAGATTTGAGTTGTGGTCCCGAAAGTAGCCGAACTACAACTGCTCTGATTTCTCGTACCAGACGAGAATATGTAGGCATAGGATGCGATATCCTAGCGAGCACACTAACAACTAACCTTTTGTTCTCTCGCTGCTGTGCGATCGAGACTTTCCCGCTGACGACTGATTGTTACCCTTTTCTCTTGCCCGAGTGCATTTGAGACCAGACCGTAGTTCTAGTTTCCCATAGGTTCCCGTACCTTTAAAACCAGATTAATTCCTCACTCCTGTGTGAGAACACCCAGCCTAGCCGTAGTTAGCCTGAACTACGTAAGCTCTGATCTTCCATGCTGTGTGGAAGTACGTAGGCACAAGACGTGAAGTCTTGGCGAGCCAATTTCCCCGTAGTCCCGAACTACGTTGACTCTGACTTTCTCTCTTGAGAATACGTAGGCATAGAGTGCGACGCTCTATCGAGTCAATTCCCTTCCATTTAGATTTAACAACCGTAGATAGATTGTTTTGCATCCTTTAGACAACCCAAGCAAGCGTGGATCCCGTCGAGTACGACGGACGTGAGGGGTGCTAATACCTTCCCCTTGCGTAACCGACTCCCGAACCCAGGTTTTGGTTGCGATGACCATCCCTTTCCCGTTTTTTGCGAGGTTTACTTCGAGCGTTTCCTTTCCCTCCGTTGGGATAAATAACGCACGGTGGCGACTCTTCTGTCAGCCGGCGCCGATTTTCGCAGTAGCGACAGCTGGCGACTCTGCTGGGAACTGCGATAGTTCCCCATGCATGTGGGATCCAACGTCCCTTAAGAGAGTCAATCCTAACGCTTGTTTGCTTGTCTTTTGGGTGTTTATTTTTTCATTGCTATTATCTGTTGCCGTCGTGCTGGGGAGGGTGATATTTTGAGTGATAGCCGGACCTGGGCTGCTTGAGTATGCATCTAGACGTAGTTGTGGAGATTAGTGGGCGAACCTGTTTGCTGAGCAGGCAAGAGTTCCCCACGAAATTCACGCTCAGACGAGGTTCTCTCCGAGGTGCTTCTCTCCGATCCTGAGGATCATAGGGGAGTCCAGACGTGAGGATTGTCGACTCTGGGGACCGATCAATTGGAAGTCAGCTAAGTGAGGCCTCTTCATGAGATGACGATGCCACTCCTTCTGGGAATCGTATCATTCCTCATGAAAGTCTGTGACGCTGATGACCGCATAGGATGCCGTGCCTTAGGTCCATACCCGTGAGTGGGTTTTTTTTGTGAGAACCTTGACTTCCAGCCTACCCGCTGTCTTGGCGTTCTCTTTTAGAGAGAACGTACTCCGTCAGCTGTGCAGCAGCATTTAGAGCGTGTTGTGGGGGTTGTGATCCTGTGTTTGCTGCATTGCATTGCATTTGCATAAGCATCTTTGCATCATATTGCATAGCATTTCTCCAGTTAGCCAGAGTTCTGATCCAGCCTTTGTTTCCTGAAGGTGAGTACCCGGAGTTCAGATTGAGCAACTGTTGATTGTCAGAAGACGACCAAGGGGTTGGAACAGACTTGAGCAGATTTGAGAATCAAGCAGTGTAGTCAGTTAAAGGTAATTGATAGCTATGTCTGAAGGCAATTTCCAGTCTCCTAACACCTTGACAGGGTTTACTATGACGTCCAACCCTCGGTATGATTCTATGGAAGACTTCCCGCAAGCGAACAACGTTACTGCAGACCAAGTTGTACAGCCTACTGTTGAGAACCGAGATCGACATGAGCAGTTTGTTGCCCGAAATGAACGTCCTCCTCCTGTTAACAATCAAGGTGCTGTTTTCCCTGAGAGGAATCCACGCAGAGATATCCCGGTAGCCAGGACTGTAAACTCAAGAGCTCTTGAAGGTGATAGAAGGCTCCGAGTATTGGAAGAAAGAGTTAAAGCTTTGAAGGTCAAAGATGCTGTTAACCTGAATGCTGCAGACATGTTCTTGGTTCCTGACCTGGTGTTGCCTTATAAGTTCAAAGTGCCGAAATTTGAGAAGTACGAAGGAGATAGCTGTCCGAAGCAACATTTGATGATGTTCTGTCGAAGAATGACTTCGTTTGTGCGAGATGACAAGCTGATGATCCATTGCTTTCAGTATAGTTTGACTAGGGCATCTTTGAGGTGGTATATGCAGTTAGAGAGTAATCAGATTCGATCATGGGTGGATTTAGCCAGAGCTTTCCTGAAGCAGTACGATTACAACCTGGATATGGCTCCTAGTCTCGTACATCTGCAAGAATTATCTCGGGTGGAGAATGAATCATTCAGAGGGTATGTGCAAAGATGGAAGGAATTGGCCGCTAGTGTTCAACCACCGCTGCAGGAAAGAGAAATGGTTGACCTCTTCTTGGGTACTCTGAAAGGCCATTATTATGACAAATTGTTCGGTTGTACAAGCTTTGTGGGCCTGATGAGAATGGGGGAGCTTATCGAGAGAGGACTCAAGAGTGGAAAGCTTCGAGATGCTCCTTATATCCCAGTTGATAAGAATGAGTCAGTTGTCAGTTCTCAAGAAGAGTGGGAAGAAGGAAATGATGTCGCCTCAGAATCTCTAGCATCTCAGGATCGGTTTTCAGACATTTCAAGTCAACGGTCATCCTGTCGTCGATCGCGTCAGCACGCCCAACGAAGACCAAGGAAACCTGAAAGGCAGTTTACTCAGCTATCGGTGTCGTACAGTCAGTTGTTGCCAGATCTGGTCAGAAGTGGATTGATAGTTCCGAAAGAGACTAATCCAATGATTCCACCATATCCTCCAGGTTTTGATGCCAGCGCCCGCTGTGAGTACCATGTTGGGGCACAGGGGCATTCAACAGATGATTGTAAGGTGCTTAGAAGCCAGGTTCAGGATCTGTTAGACTCTAACCGGATTTTCATCGCGCCCCAGGGTTTTGTTCGGATTAACGATTCTCCGTCATCCAATTGTGTGGGTTCGTCAGTTAATGTCATGGAAGACTCCACGGGAAGTGTGTGTTCTGAAGAATGTCAAACGGAGAGTTCAGTTGACTATGGGAGAAGTTTCTAGAGGTTTCTGTGCCGGATGTCGCATCTGTTTTCTCTGCCTAACCCGTTTAGCTTTTGTGCATTATCGTTTGTTGACCATCACCAGGATTGTTGGCTGGGGTCATTGTATTCGTACTCATTTGTGCTTATGTGCTGCTTTTGTTGGTTGTACATGTGTGGGAGGTGTTTGTCTGTGTGCTTATAGCTTGAGTTTCTCTTTGTCTTATCTTGAATATATGTTTGCTTTCTGCATTGCATTATCATTTAACAGGTACATCAGAACCGTGGGTCTTATTTCCTCATCATTCAGTTTGTTGCAGGAGTTCCTTCAGAGATATGGAACAGAATCAGGTTGAATTGATTGAAGTCCGAAGCCAGCTGGGGCAGATGATGAGAGACATGCAAGAGATGCGTCTGGAGCAGAAGATCCTCAAAGAGGAAAATAGTCAGCTGAAGACCCAAATGAGCTTGATCATGGAAGTAGTCAGGAATGTGCTGAGGAAAGGGGATGATCAGCTATTTGAAGCCGCAGTGAAAAAGCTTGTGCCGCCTGTGCCTGTGGAACCTGAGCTTAACGAACGTGTTGACAGACATCAGCAACAACAACAGAGGATTCGGGAGGGGAGGCCAAAGAGGGTATTTGAGGCGCCACCTTCAACGTATGCTGAGCTCTTTCAGACTTTATTGAGTTTGAATCTGGTTGAGAAGAGAACGTTGGACCCACCCATAGGAGCGCTTCCTTATGGGTACGATACCAGTAAGCAATGTGAATTTCATTCTGGGGCACTCGGACACGACATCGAGAGTTGTCATGCTTTTAAGCACAATGTTCAAGACCTGATTGACTCAAAAGATATTGAATTCACGCCAAGCGGTGTAGCTGTACATATTGCTCCTGTCTCAGTTGATGCTAAGATGACGGATGTTTCTAAAGCTGCAGTAGGTCAGAAACGTATCCTGGACTCCATGGTGTGAGAATCTCCATGCCCACAACTGTTGCCTATTCCTGGGGCAGATCTGAGAAAGAAAATGACTAAGCATAAGGAGTGCCTTAATCAGTACGGTGGAAATCAAGGAACCGATGTTGTATTTGCTACGAAGGTTGTTCAACAGTCAACCCGGTACCAGCGACGACAGCAACGACCCCAACAGCAGCAAAGGAAACAGCATCCCAATCAGCGAAGAGCTCAAAATCAGAGGCCGGTGAGGGTATTTAAGGTGCCTCCGATGCCATATGCCGAACTTCTTCAGGTGTTGCTACGATTACAGTTGGTTGAGAAGAGGAAGTTAGCCCCGCTGACAGGAACGCCTCCAGCAGGGTATGATATCAATGAGCACTGTGATTTCCATTCAGGAGCACCTGGGCACAACATTGAAGATTGTCTGGACTTCAAGCACAAGGTGCAGGACCTACTTGATAGTGCAGCAATCAACTTCGGGCAGGAAGGGCCCAAAATCATCTGAATGAGGAGGAGGGGATCTATAATTTGGTTGGGTTGCTGAAAACAGATCAGGACAACATCGGGTTGCCTCTAATAACTGATTGTGAAGATAACTGGTTCAGCAGCAGGATAGATGTGAAAGCCCGGTTCTCGGAAGCTGGCATTTTTCTTTGTTTTATCTTGTCATTTCTTTACGTTTGTAGTTTCTTTCCTGTTTAAATTGCAATCTTGTTCGTAAAGCTTGTTGTTTTCATTCAATGGATGATAATGAAATAAATATGCATGTTTTGATTAAATCCAGTCGTGTTCACTAATTGTTTTTACAAATGTCCAATGCTTGGTTAAGAAGGATCTGAGGAGGATGACGAAAATGAACGACATGCAACTTCCGATATTGTATGCTTTTGAAATAAAACCTGCTGATGATGTACAGGCATTGTTTCAAATCCCTAAACACCGGTGATATAAGGAAGATAATCCCTTGCCAACCCCTTTGAGCCTGGTAGTAGGAGTTCTTTCTGAAAACGAAAAACCCTCCATCTTTAACCTGGGGCAGGGTAGGTGTTAGCTAATTTGGCCAAGCGTTCAAGTTGCAAAAGGAGTGTCCGTTCGAGGATCGATCCCGCCTCTAGAGGTCGTGCCTAAAAAACCACAATGGTTAAATCAAGAGTGAGACAGTCACATCATTCTCCAATGAGTCAGACAACCAGTGTCACACGACTTGTTCGGAAAAAGAGAAAGCAAAAAGAATCAAAAGCCCGCTAAGTCAAAACTTCAAAACAAATGACTTAGGCAAAAATGAGGGCATCCCGCTGGACTTAAAAAATCAAAAGAAACTCCAAAGAGTCAGTCCAGGCAAAAGTTAGGGATAAGAAAACGAGAAAAGGAGGAAGAAAAGGATTAAAAAAGAAAAAATCCTCAAATGAAATACGAGTCGTGTGACCCTAAGTGTCAAAGACGAAGAGTGAGTGGCTGTCACTCCAAAAGCGCATAGTTTCTCGAACTATCACTCCTATATTTCAACCTCCCAGAGGTGAGCGCTAAGGTCGAATTAGCTGAACGTAGGATGGGAGAACATCAAGGAGAATGGGTGGGTTAAAATAAACTTTGAACCTTTATCCTTTCCTTCAAAACCGTGAACCTGACCACGTTATAACCTTCAAAAGTCCTAATTGAAGCAGGTTGTATCGAAAGCATACTTCGGTAAAGGTCGCGTCGAAACTGACTCCTAAAAGGGTTCCTCTTACCATGTTGGTACTGATGTTGATATTCTTGATAAATAATTTGTGCAGTATATGCCATAAATTGTTTTTGCTTTTCCCAGTGAACAGATTGGATGTCAAAGCTGTCATATGCGTTGCATTAGTATATCTTTCATGCATAACAACTTGTTTTACTTGCGAGTAAGCGCTTGACATCAGGAAAGTTTTCTACAATGGAAGGTATGGTCAGGATAGAATACAGAACGCTTGAATGCTCCGCAAGCCAGGGCAAGCTACATCTAGTGATCCCCAGTCAGGTCAGCCTTTCGAAGTCGGTTATCCTGGGGCAATCAGGTTGAGATTCGGTAAATATCTCGTAGTCAGGGGCACTACTTTGAATCATATAATCAGGGGCAAAGTCATTGCAGTCAGGGGCAGGCCATCTTAAGAGCGCAGAAGTTATTCTTTATTCGAGAAGCATTTGATGTGAAGTATCTCTCCGAAGTTCAGAATGCTGGGGCATTTCATATCAGACCATCAGGGTACAGATTTTCAGATTTCCTTTTGAGGAGCATCACCACAGAGGTCCCGCAGGCTGGGGCATATCAGAAGCGAAGGGATTGTTCTTCTCCGTATCAGCAGAGTTATTCAGAGCTATTCGAGTAGATTCAGCCAATTTTCGAGTGCGAGACGAATGTTGGGACGTCGTGTTACTATCCTTTGACTCTTCAACCAGAAAACTGTGTATTCAGACAGAATGTTTTCCAGCGTCAGTTGTACCTGACCCATCACAGATATCCAAAAAGCCCAAATCCATGTTGACGGTCACTGTGAGGCCCACCCGTGTTGGCGCATTAGTTTCCAAATCCAATCTTCATTAGTATGCAGGAAGACTCCGCCTATTTTTCTCCAGCAAAGTCCAATTTTTCATTGGCACGGGTAAGCTATCCCCAGAGAAGTCCAATCATACTTGGCACATCTGCTATTCCCCAGCAGAGTTATATTCCCCAGCAGGGTGTTACTTCAACGAGGTGCTTGGTTAAGTTCCCAATTTCCCCAGCGGAGTTGATTTCACTCTTCCAGCATTTATTTTGCTGGAATAATTCTGTGATATCCGGTTTATCCCCAGCGGAGTTGGCTTCGTCTTCAGCATTTATTTTGCTGAAGTGGTTTTCTGTACCCGACTTTCTCCAGCAGCCCGAGCCTGCATTAACATATTGCATATATCATCATATTTGCATCATACTTGCATTCCATTTTCAAAATGCGTAGCATTTCCATCCTGAATGGAGCATTACGCCCTAGAAAGATTCAAACATATGCATATGCATACGAAGCATAAGCCAGGTTTTCTATCAGCCTCATATGGCACGTGAATTACTCTGTGATCAGTTCAGGGGCATTCATCCAGCAGCAGTGTTCAGACAATTCGGAAGTTTATTCGTATTTCAGATCATACAATAGTTATGCTTTGATCAATCAGTCATCTGGTATCGACAGACTTTTCTTCCCGTCAATTCATATTGACGATGTGTTCCTCCAATAAGTGGATTTCTCCGTCTATCAGTAGACGTCTTGAGTTCGAATATAGCTTTCTTTCCGTCTAGCAGTAGACGATGTGAAGTTTCGGGTGATTTTTTCAGTGAGGTTTCAAGATGGGGTTTCTCTAGCAAGTGGTGTTCTTTCCGTCTATCATTAGACGATGTGAAGTTTCAGTTGATCTTTCAGTGGGGTTTCAAGATGGGGTTTCTCTAGCAAGTGGTGTTCTTTCCGTCTATCAGTAGACGATGTGAAGTTTCAGGTGATTTTTCAGCGGGTTTCTTATCGTCAGATCATACGGATGGTGTGTTTCCCCAGCGGGTCTTCTTTAGATGTTGAGGGGTTTCAAAGCGATCTTTCGGATAGTGGTTTTCTTTCTGTTTATTGGATGAGATGACATTTCAAGAGGGATTTTCTGACCGTCAATCCTTATTGACGTCGAGGCTCTTTGAAGAATGTTTGGTTTTCCTGATTGTCGATTCTTATTGACGACATGGCTCTTTGAAGGTGGTTTTCTTCCCGTCGGTCCTTACTGATGATGTGGCCCCTTTTAGGGTATTGTTCTTTCCATCAAATCCCGTGGACGAAAGGATTCTGAAATTTGATGGATGGTGTTGAAGTGCGTATGGGTGTCTTTCCGTCTATCCTTAGACGATGTGAGTAGGGATCTGGGTGTCTTTCCGTCTATCCTTAGACGATGTGAGTATTGAACTTTTCCTTGGATTTCGGGTGTCTTTCCGTCTATCCTTAGACGATGTGAGTATGGATTTTGGGTGTCTTTCCGTCTATCCTTAGACGATGTGAGTATGGATTTTGGGTGTCTTTCCGTCTATCCTTAGGCGATGTGAGTATGGATCAGGGTGTCTTTCCGTCTATCCTTAGACGATGTGAGTATGGATCAGGGTGTCTTTCCGTCTATCCTTAGACGATGTGAGTATCGATTCTGGGTGTCTTTCCGTCTATCCTTAGACGATGTGAGTATGGATTTTGGGTGTCTTTCCGTCTATCCTTAGACGATGTGAGTATTGATTGTTTCCTTCGGGACGGGTGTCTTTCCGTCTATCCTTAGACGATGTGAGTATAGATTCAGGGTGTCTTTCCGTCTATCCTTAAACGATGTGAGTATAGATTTTGGGTGTCTTTCCGTCTATCCTTAGACGATGTGAGTATTGATTGTTTCCTTCGGGACGGGTGTCTTTCCGTCTATCCTTAGACGATGTGAGTATGGATTTTGGGTGTATTTCCGTCTATCCTTAGACGATGTGAGTATTGATTGTTTCCTTTGGGACGGGTGTCTTTCCATCTATCCTTAGACGATGTGAGTATGGATTTTGGGTGTCTTTCCGTCTATCCTTAGACGATGTGAGTATGGATTTCAGGTGTCTTTCCGTCTATCCTTAGACGATGTGAGTATTGATTGTTTCCTTTGGGACGGGTGTCTTTCCATCTATCCTTAGACGATGTGAGTATGGATTTTGGGTGTCTTTCCGTCTATCCTTAGACGATGTGAGTATGGATTTCAGGTGTCTTTCCGTCTATCCTTAGACGATGTGAGTATTGATTTTTCCTTCGGGATGGGTGTCTTTCCGTCTATCCTTAGACGATGTGAGTATTGATTTTTTTCCTTCGATTTGGGTGTCTTTCCGTCTATCCTTAGACGATGTGAGTATGGATTATGGGTGTCTTCCCGTCTATCCTTAGACGATGTGAGTATGGATTTTGGGTGTCTTCCCGTCTATCCTTAGACGATGTGAGTATGGATCAAGGGTGTCTTTCCGTCTATCCTTAGACGATGTGAGTATTGAATTTTTCCTTGGATCAAGGGTGTCTTTCCGTCTATCCTTAGACGATGTGAGTATTGATGGTGTTCCTTCGGGATGGGTGTCTTTCCGTCTATCCTTAGACGATGTGAGTATATTTCTCTTCCTGCCTATCAGTAGACGATGTGAGAGGATCAAGTGTTTTGTTGCAACCCTCGGGTTTGTTATCTGTGGTATCACACGGGTAACTGGCGTTGAAATCAGGAGTTCTTTATCAGATGATTGATCAGTTTGTTGCCGTGACGGCTGGACTCGGTTTTCTGGATTTTATTCCCCAAGCAGTTTTACAGTATATTCTCGCGGTTGGCAAATTTTCGGGTTTATTGGTATTCAACCGTCTCGTACCTCTGAATGTTTGAAGGTTGCGCGCTCTTCAACCCTTCAGGTCCAAGCCGCTTGAATAGGGGCAGCTGTTGCACCCTAAAATTTGACCAACCGGTGCCACTTTCGGTTTATGCTTCGACGCATTTTCGCATTCGCATTTGCATACTGCATATAGTGCATTTCCTCAATCATGGTGATTTTATCGGGATTACAGCCCTGCTGTCGCATTTCAGGTGTTTCAGACCGGTTTGGATAATCAGAGTTTATTTTGAGAAGTCGCGCGCTTCCTGGGTGTTTTCAGTTCGCAGTGATTTTTGAGATTCTTGGTGTCGGGATTTACTGTTTGCTTCGATCTGGTCTCACGCTCTCTTTTATGTTGGTTATTTGCCTTTGTTTGCATTTTTTAGGGTTTAATAGCCTTTTGTGGATTTTTAAATAGCTTTTTAGATTTTTTTAGAATTTTATAGGGTTTTAATAGGTTTTAATAGATTTTTTTTAATATTTTTAATAGCTTTAAATCATTTTTAGAATTTTTTAATAGTTTTAATAGAATATAATAGATTTTTCTTTTATTAGTTTTAAATAGAATTTTAATAGATTAGTAGAATAATAGTTAATAGATATTATAGGATTTAATAGTTTTAGATATGTTTTAATATAGGATTTAATAGTTTTATTAGATAGTATAGATTTTATTAGAGATTTAATAGGAATTTAGTAAAATTTTAAATAGAAGTTATTAGAGTTTTTATTTTTTAGTGGTTTAGAGATTAGTGGAATTAATAGATATGATTAGAGTTTTTATTTGTTAATAGTTTTTAGGTTTAATAGAGATTAATTAGGATTTTAATCTTTTAATTAGAGTTTGTTAGATTTAATTAGGGTTAGATTAGTTTAATTGTCATTTGGCATCTAAGTTGTAGTTTTAATTAGTTAATTAGGTTTTCATTTAGTCTTTAATCAGTTTTTAATTGTAGTTTAGTTTTAATTAGTATTAATTAGGATTAATGGGTCAGATTTCAGGCCATTTAGTTTTTTCGTTGGGCCAGTTCAGGGTTTGGAGGCCCAGATCTTTCAGGTCCATTTTTTGTCCGTGCAGTGACATGTGTCACTATATAATTTAGCCACGCGTGTATGTCAAGGACTGGCCACTTCATTATCACCCACACTCTGAGAATCACACGTGGAGCCCCCATCTCTCTCCCACTGCCACACAGTTCCACGCGTGGCATCCATGCACGCTTCCCCCCTGCCAAGTGTCCTCGCCTGAGTCTCACCGGTTGCATGGCCGGCGGCCATGCAACCACCGCACCTGACCCTCGCCGGCCACCCTCAACCAACTCCGGTCATCTCCCAACTTCTTCCGACCACCGTCCTCCGCCGTAAATTTCGCCGGAAACTCAAAAAGCCAGAAATCTTCATCGTTTCTTCAACGTTTCCAGAATTTCCTCAAGAACCTTCATCTTCTCCGTTCGCATCTTCATCACCTCACCGGGAAACTCATACGAGTTCGTCATTGTCCTTGATGTTCATCATCATTTTCCCCAGATTCTTCATCAATGTTCATCCATTTCCCAGCGATTCTTCATCAATGTTCATCCATTTCCCAGCGATTCTTCATTCTTGTTCATCATTTTCCCCAGATTCCTCAACCTTGTCCACCAACTTTTCCAGAAATCATCAACTATCTTCAAGATCCATTCAAGATATTCCAAGAACAATCATCTTCCACATCATCAGAAAATCGCCAGGAAACGCGAAGAACATCTTCATCGTCTCATCAACTCAACCTTCAGTTCGCCATCAAGATTCGTTCTCCACGACCAGATCTTCAACGAACTTCCTTCAAGAACATCTTCACAACAACACAGTCCATCATCGTCCTCGTTCTTCCTCACGAACCCAGCAACGTCAACAAATCTCCAGATTCAATCTTCAATCCGATCAAACTCCAAGGATTATCAGAAGTTCTTCTTCAGTTCATCACCGATCTACGTCAAAGAACTCCATCGCAGGCAAGAATCTCCAGAAACCTCCTCCAATCGCCATCATCAGGATTCAAGGTGGATCTTCCACATGCGTCCGTCATCAGAAGTTTGCTCCGGAAATGTTCTTCGTGTTTTGTCAGATCCTCTACAAACAACTGCAAGCCATGGATTAGTTTGATGATCCAGATCTAGATCGTTTGCGTGACTGTTGTTCTCTAGTTAGGGTTATAAGGTTTAGGGCTTTTTGTGATTTGAACGGTTATGGTGGTAAGTGTTTGAGGATGAAAGGCGGTGAGGATTGAACAAGGTTCAGAGATTGAGAGAGACGAGAGAGTCTGAGAGGGTGAGAGGATGGTGGTGACGGCCATGAACAGTGCAAAGAAGAGGAATTAGGGTTATTCGTTCAGAAGATGGAAGGAGAGAAGGGAGATGGACTGGGTTGGATTGGGTCGGGCCCGTTTTTTTGTTGTTGGTTGGGTTGGGCCCTTCTGCTAATTACACCTCCCATTTCCGTTACGCACCCCCCTTTTCTCTTCTTCTTTGTGGACTGGGCTGGGCCCAGCGAATCCCAGCAGATGCTATCAACACCCCCCATTTCGCTTACTGCACCCCCTTCTCCATTTTTTGTTTGGCTGAAATGTTGGGCTGGACCCAATTTTCTTTTGTTTTTTTATTAAATGCAAATCCCCTGTATGGACTTTGTAGCCCCCTCCCCTTGCATTTTCCTCATTTCTAGTTGTTTTCTTTATGAAAAAAGAATAAAGAAATGTTGAGAAAAAGAAGAAGAAGAAGAATAAAAATAGTGAAAAAAATATATAGAAAAAAATATATGAAAAATATTTTGAAAAAGAAACATTGAAAAGAGAAAAGAAAAAATTCAAGAAAAGAATATTGGAAAAAGGATTGAGAAAAAGAATATTGAGGAAAAAGAGAATAAAAAGAGTATTGAAAAAAGAAAGGATTGAAAAAGAATATTTGAGAAAGATTTTGAAAAAGAATATTAAGAGAAATACTTGGAAAAAAAAGAAGAAAAATATTAGTATAGATTTCTCTATTTTCTTTTAGAGTATATTTTTCTTCATGGAGTTTATTTTAGGGATAGTTTTAAATGTCCATTTGTTAGGGGACTTTTTACACTTTTAGGGGTGGTTTAGAAGTCCACTTATTAGGGGACTATTTTCCATTTGATTTTTTTTTCCAGGATAGTAGGATAGAGTTTTTAGGAGTTTATTTTTCGGTATTCAATCATTATAAACAATTTTTCAGAATATTAATAAAACGAGATTTGAGTTGTGGTCCCGAAAGTAGCCGAACTACAGCTGCTCTGATTTCTCGTACCAGACAAGAATATGTAGGCATAGGATGCGATATCCTAGCGAGCACACTAACAACTAACCTTTTGTTCTCTCGCTGCTGTGCGACCGAGACTTTCCCGCTGACGACTGATTGTTACCCTTTTCTCTTGCCCGAGTGCATTTGAGACCAGACCGTAGTTCTAGTTTCCCATAGGTTCCCGTACCTTTAAAACCAGATTAATTCCTCACTCCTGTGTGAGAACACCCAGCATAGCCGTAGTTAGCCTGAACTACGTAAGCTCTGATCTTCCATGCTGTGTGGAAGTACGTAGGCACAAGACGCGAAGTCTTGGCGAGCCAATTTCCCCGTAGTCCCGAACTACGTTGACTCTGACTTTCTCTCTTGAGAATACGTAGGCATAGAATGCGACGCTCTATCGAGTCAATTCCCTTCCGTTTAGATTTAGCAGCCGTAGATAGATTGTTTTGCATCCTTTAGACAACCCAAGCAAGCGTGGATCCCGTCGAGTACGACGGACGTGAGGGGTGCTAATGCCTTCCCCTTGCGTAACCGACTCCCGAACCCAGGTTTTGGTTGCGATGACCATCCCTTTCCCGTTTTTTGCGAGGTTTACTTCGAGCGTTTCCTTTCCCTCCGTTGGGATAAATAACGCACGGTGGCGACTCTTCTGTCAGCCGACGCCGATTTTCGCAGTAGCGACACCCCCTCTAGATAAGCCACCTTCGTCTAACACTATATCAGGTTGTCTTAGATATCACACATTACACGTGGTGGACTTGAGTAGACTTTATTACTTTTTTTTGTCAATATTATTTTACTTTTGTAATGAGTTATTGATCTATTATTAACATTTTATCTTAATATTTCGTTAGATGAAAATTAGCATTACATTATTGCATTATGAACATAACTTAAGACGAGCATTGCTTAACATAACTTAACTTGAAAATAATGTGAACAAAACTTGAACATTAATACATGGTTCAAGACATTTCAACATCTTAATAATATAATCGACAGATCTTGCAACTATCGCATCCACCTCGACTTGACCCTTTGTTTCGTATCAGTGATATATGATCCATATAGCTTTTAAATCTCCATTTGTGTTTAGCTCAAACTTACTGAACATAATCATCTCTTCCTTATCAATCGATGGTGAACGATACTCGATCTTGACCATCTTTCTATTGTCGTTATGGTGCAAGAGATTATCTAACTTAGATTTCATAACAACACATGGGTGTTCTCTGTGAGCCTAATATTAACAGGAAGTTTCACACAATTTAAGTACACAAATGCGAGATACCAAAATTGAGACATTGTGAGATGTTTTTGTTTACAAAACATGGTGCATATTTATACATGTTTAAATAATTATAGACCACCCAAAATTTTTGGTGCAATCACAACCATGTAAGAATAAGATTTGGTTCTACATATAACCTTTAGTTTTGATGATAACAATATATTATTTCTTAGAGAATAATTTTATACCCTAATGGTTTTGTCTAGTGTGTAGCTTTTTCTAATAGGTTATGAATATAAAGATTTGCATGTGACTTCATCAGATTCTGGACTCAATACACTTTGACTCTGAAGAGATACAGACGTGCACTTTACAAGATCACGTAAAGTTCTGGAATGCTCTTAGACAACGCTTCTGATTAACGTTTGTGCTGAAGCTTCTGACTGTGACTCTGATAGAAGAGCCTTTAAAGGTTTATCAAGATCTCAAGGTTCTAAAGACTCTGAAGACCAGGTTCTGAGGAACTGTGTCAAGACTTTGAAGATATGGTTCTGAAGTTTCTTTCAACCAGATTCTTGATCTTTCTAAACATGCTTCAACAACATTTATTCAGAAGCCTCTAAATATTAGAAGATAAGATCAAAAGGTTTTACGTGAGAAAAATAGTACACAATACAATATCAATATTCTTTCCCCTACGCTAATTTTATGGACTAAGGATTGTACTATTGTACCATTTTATCTCCCATTTGTGAAGATTTCCATTCTACTATCCAATAGATCTTTTCATTGTCTATAAAAAGAATACTTGATAGAATGAATGAAGCGACGAAATTGAAGATATTCACGCTACGCCATAACGCTTTTGCTGAACATATTATCATTGATGAACATACAATGGCGGGTATTCCACCACCTTCACCTGCTGTAAATGATAGATACCATAATAACACTAAACCTCTTATTTTTGATGGAGAAAGATTTGAATAAGTTCACTTCCAAACAATTCCTATTGAACCATCAGTTTCTGTTCCCCAAACCTCTAATCCAAATGATACATTTCCATACCCCAATATAACTCTTGAACAACCAATACCACAACCACCATTTTCTGAACCTCTAAGAACTATTATCGTACCTACACCTGAACCACATATTCCACCCTCACTTATATCCCTAATCAATCAACCATAAAACATAACTCACCTTAACTTTCCCACTGTTGAATCAGATGATTCTAATTCTGAATCAGACATTAAGTTTATTGTTGTCCCTGACAAAACACCCCATCCTTATTCTGACCAAACTCCCTTTCAAACCAACATTCGTCCTACAACCCTGGATGCATTATTTATGCAGTTTGAAAGCGAGGTTGTTGCCAAATTGAACTCTCTCTCCCTCTCTCTATGAAGTTTGCAATTCTAATGCGAACCTCTCTGAAATTCATGCTCTTTGCAACAATTTCAGAAAATGGATTGACCTTTATTCTAAAGACTTGGAATTCATATGCTTAAAGGAGACTTAAAATAACTTCCATTCTAGAATATCTGGTTTTATTGAACCCTTACTTCAGAAGGTTCCTCCAACCCTTCAGCTCCCTGCACCTGTTGTGGAAGCCCCTCCTCCTCCGTCAGATACAAAATTGGGATCCATTTCTGGAACAAAGGAGGTTATGGTAACTGAAGTTTCAGGCTCTGCACCTTCTTTGCTGCTGAAGACTTTAGAAGAGCTCAAGGCTGAGAATACGGTCGTCAGAGAAAGGTTAGACAAGCAGGATAAGATATTCAAGGCTCAAGCTAGAACCAACACAAAAATTGAAGGGATGCTTCAAGCCATTCTGTCCAGATTGCCACCCTTTTCTTAGACATCTATTTTTAAAACTTGTTACTTTATTAGTTTCTAAGTTTCTCTTTTTATTTCTGATTCTGTACCGTGCATCATTATCTATGAAATGAATTTTTGTTTGGCTTTACTTGTCTATTTTCTTTCTTTTTGATTGATGACAAAGGCGGAGAAGAGTGATATATGATTTTGATATACCTATTCCCATTATGAAACCCATGCATTTTCCTATCTTAATCTTATTTCTAACTCTGATTGACAGTTCTGAGAACTTTGAATAAGTTTATCATGTTTCAAGTTAACCAACTTTTTTAGGAATTTAGGAATACTTCAGAAGACATTAACCATGTTGTTTTAAGTCTAAGTTACCCATGAGCATATAATTGTCATACCCCAAATTTGTCCTACCTTATTTATTTTCTTGTATCTAGCTTTGTGTTGCTTCTTGATCTTCCTTTAGATGATCATTTGTCCTTTATCCATGATCCCTTAGAGTTTAGGTCATGAGGTCTTGTGTGTGTTTGTGGTGTTGACAAGCTTTTGTTAGGGTATTTTGGTTTCAAGAGGATATGAAGGAGAAATGTGCTCTCATTGCTATGGATTAAGATTTCGTCAAATGGAATATGTTTTCTTTTGTGATTAAATGGAAGAGTAAGACTCATAAGACAAGCATAACATGGAAGACTAATGGATTCTTTTATTCAAGGATGTTTAAATGGAATCAAGTTCTTAAGCATTTATTTTGCCCAAGAATTTGATTTGAGTTTGCGTGGATTTCTTAGGATTCAAGTAACAAAGTGGATTATTCAATTTCATCATCACTAACCATCCAAACTCATATCCAAGTTCAAAATCCATTTTAATATCCATTTTCCATTCTTCATTATCATTTTTCCTTAACCATTTTCTTACCATCAAAATATCCATAACCATTTTTCACTATCCAATCATCCACAAACTAATTCTTCATTATCCAAATATCCAATTCTTCTTATCCGTTATCTAAATCCATTCACCAAATAGTTTTATCCATTTTATCCAATTAATCCCAATATCCATATCCATTTCAAATTCAAAATTCTAATCCATATTGTAAGTCTTGTGGTTTTTGGATTGACTGCATTTTGGTAAAACAACATGTTGTTGGCAAGATGTTGAACCAGATGTTCTGCCATGACAGTCAAACATCATGTTCTACATGATATTATAACATGTTCCAAGACATGTTATACCAGATAACTAAGGCATGCCTATTTTGGTATTTTTAGTGTGTTCTGATGCACATGTGGACGACTTTTATGAGAGTATATCGTGGGAATTTTTGTTACTACAGATTCTGTTTATTTTCATAGAAAGGTTCCTTGAGCCTTTTTAGGAAAGTTTGTATTTTTCACCTATTATTATTATGTCGGATGATTTGCAGCCAGTTTATACTGATTGCGGCTATTTGTGCACCTCAAGAAGCCCAATTCTAGTAGGTCTGAAGGTTATTTAAAGTGAAGAAAAACTATATTGGAGCAATAGAGCATAACGTGAGAACTTTGTGTAATAAGGATTAGCCATTGTTTTGGTTGGTCTTTAGGATTTTCTGTTTGTTAATTGTATGTCACTCATGTATCTTCTGATATATTGAGGTTGATTGATTATTCACTGTTCATTGTCCATTCTAAAGCTTTTAAGTAAGAGTGTATTGTTATTTGTTGAAGCTTTTAAGCAAAAGTGTATTGTTCTTTGTTGAAACTTTTAAGCAAAACCGAGTATTGTCTTGGAAGTGTGATACTTCTATTGTTTGTTGTTGTTGAATTGTCACTGTGGTTATGATTGATTAGGAAGTGAGAGGGGAATCTCATATCTAGAGGGTGTCTAGGTAGAAGTTGCACAAGGTAGGGATTAGGCGAGAAGTTGTAAACGGACGAGTTTAGCTTTAAACTAATACTATCATAATGAATTTCCTTCCTGCCTTGGTAGCCCCCAGATGTAAGTGAGTTGCACTGAACTAGGTTAATAATTATGGTATTTATTTTACTTTTCAGTCATTTAAATTCCTGTATTTATGTTTGTCTTGATCCTAGTGTTGTGACATCTGTCTCGACATCTGGTATCTGCTTGCCAGAATTTCACATATCATCCATATTTCAAATTCATATTTCAAAATCCCAAATCCCAACCCATTTCAAATTTCAAGTCCATGTCATCCATGTTCATTTTAAGATTTCAAATTCTAAACTTCACCATTACAAGTTCATCATTCAAATTCCGAACTTCAAGTTCATCATTCAAATTCCGAACTTCAAGTTCATGATTCATTATTTCAAGTTCATCATTTCAAATGACCAAGGCTCAAATTCAAGATTGCAAGACTTTGGCCTAATGATATGATCATGATCCATTCACCATTCAAGTATCCAAGTTACAAATTCAATTTTAACTAAAGGAGTTTTTTGACATACTAATATTTTCATGTGATTAAGATCCAAGGAGATTAAGTTTCATTAAATTCAAGGTGTACAAATTAATTTCAAGATTCATGTTCTTTACAAAGCTCAAATTGATTTCAAGATTCATGTTCTTTACAAAGCTCAAATTGATTTCAAGATTCATGTTATTTTCAAGACAAGCTCAAATTAATTTCATGCCAAAGATTCAAAGTGTACAAGAGTTGATACAAAATTCAAAGGTTCTTTACGAAGTGCAATAATTGAAAGTTCACATTAATTCTAAAATTCAAAGCTCAACTTCAAGCATAAAGGTTCAACTTACAATATTACAATATTCATGTTACAATTTCTAAGGGGCCTCCTAGTTCTAGAACATCACATTCAAAGCATAAAGTGAGCAATGCAATAAAGGTTACATCAAAGCAAATTCGGACCAAAAGAGAAGGCACTAGATTGAAATTTGTTTGATAAAGAACTCAATGGTGTGGGTTACACATTCCTTTCAAGTTTGGCCTTCATACAATCATAGGAATTTCATGAACAATCTTGGTTTTCAATGAACACGGCTTGAACTTCATACACGATCAACAAGTAATGTAAATGGAAAAAATAATTGAATAAGTGACATACCATGATATTAGCTTAAAGCAAATTGATCCTAACCTTTTCAAAATGGATGCTTAGGGATGGTATTAGCAATATTCTGGACTAAACCTACATGAACGACCAAAAGTTTCAACACATTCAAGTCAAAATTGTCACAAATCATCATCATCAATTATAGGAAATCAAACATTCATGGTAAAATCAAGATGAACATGGCAAGTTTTGAAAAAGAAATCACAATCACAAGGAATCAGGAAGTATTTATCAAACATAATCAAACATGACCAAATTAAAATGGCAAGTTTCATCACATATTTATGGCAAGAATCAAACGTTCAAGACAAAAGATCATAAGTCTTCAATAATCATATTTTCTTCCAAAATAGAATTCGACAATTATCTCAATCATTCAAGTTCGAAATCATGGAATTAATGTTACTTGAGCCTATACAATCAGATTCTCTCATTTATAACACACGGCAGCAAAGACGGAAAATACGTGGTTTTGAAATCACATACACACACAGGCAAATCAATAAGGTAGAAAACGATTGGAAACAGAATGAAAAGCAGCAACTATGTGTCGCGGTGAAATTTGCATACCAAGCTATTGATTAACTTCAATCTAATTCATTTGCAACCGAACTTTGATTTGTCCGAAGGAAGGGAAAAAGATCGAAATACCCACAATGCAATGCAAATGCAAAGGTTTAAAGAGTTATAGGTTTGGGGGTTGGTTAAACTTAGGGAAGGTGCTAGCATCCTAAGTTTCTGTAATACTCTACAGAAACCTCTTGTTTTATGTTTGTTTATTTGCTAAGGGTTTATCTGCTTAAAGGATGAAAGACCTAGGAGTTTATTTCTAAGTATACTCGATAAGATATCGCATCTTATCCCTACATATCCTTACGAGAGTGGAATCAGAGTATATGTAGTTCCCCTAAAGGGTTTAAGGAGTTCTTTGAATATGGTCAAAGTTCCTACGGGTTAAGGGTAGTTGATTGATTGATTTTAGGAGAAAAGATGAGTTGTCATTTTAAGGGAGATTACTTGATTTAACCACCACAACTTTGTAGGAAAATAGTCTTTGCATCATCTTAAGAGAAGGCTCAAGTACTCGGAATTTAATCGACAAGTATGCCACTATCTCTCTTAAGGAAAATTCCCTACATATTGATTGATTTGTTATGGGGTAGGAGTTTTATCTTGCTTAAGATGATTAACATCTCGTTCTCTAATGTTTGAAAAGTTGTATTGAGTTGAATTGTTTTTCCTATGTTGTAAAGATAAAAAGGTCCTCCTTATGGGGTAGGATCTAAACTTAGAAGATCAACTTGAATGGGATCAAGGATCAAGTGGGAATATGATGCAAATGATGTGCATACGAACAATTGTTTAAGTTATGCGCAGGTTCTTCCTTTGGACGCATGCGATGCGGTAAAGTAAATTGCGGTAAAGATAAATCGCGGAAAATAAGGGCAAATAAGTAAATCCATACATAAACGTATGAAAGCGCTAAAGTGTGTGAATTGTGAGCGTGCGAACGGGTCGGAGCGGAGGCGCAAGCGTGCTTGATTGATTACGTTTTAGGGAGATTGATTTTAAGGAATTAGATTGTTTTTATGAGAAATTATATTACTTTATTAGATTAACAAATTAGTAATAAACTTGATTTTAAGGGAAATGTTGAATTAATTTGGTGAGGTTGATTTAAATAAAAGGATTTATAAAAAGGTTTATTAGATATAAGATGATATTCTATTAATAAGTTACTATTTCCTTTAGTTATAAAATAAGTCTTTTATTATAATAAGCTATATCGTTATTTCTTATTAAATAGGTAAAGTTATATTATGAAATAAAAAGAATTGATTTTCATGTTGCTTAAAAAGATTGATTTAAGTGGAGTAATTAAAGGTTTTATAAAAGGGTGGTTTAAATTATAAAAATGATTTTTGGTGAAATTGGATTGATGGGAATAATTCTAATAAAAATATCGTTATTAATTATTATTTATCATTATTACTATTTTACTTATAAAGTGGTTATTAGAGGGATGTCATTTATTTTAATAAAAAAAAATTAAACAAATTCTATTATTATCCTAAAAAATGTTTATTAAGTTAATTAGTTAAAGGAAGATTGTTTGAAATAAGATAAATATAAAAGGTTGGAATTTGATTAAAATGAGTTACTAATTTGTTTTAAAAAGCTGATTAAATGGGGGGTTAAGGTTTATTTAAAAAGTATTGGTTAATTTTTAAAAAGGAGATTATTAAATCATTTAATTGAAAGTGGGTAAAGCAAAATAATTATTGGTTAATTAGTTAATTAAAACGTTAATTGATTAAATGACAGGTTAGTGGTTAATGCATAATTAAATGGAGGTTAAGTGGGACGTAAGATTTGGTGTAGCGCGGGTACATGGCTTATCGTGGGTTGCGACGCGTGGATCGCATGATGGTGATCTGTTGAAGATCGTGCAGTTGTGAGTGAAGGCGCACGGTATGTGGCGTGCGTGCTACAACAGGCGATTACATGATAATAAGACAAAGGAAACAAACACAATGGAGTACCCTAAGCTCCCAGAACCCTAAAATCGCCCGGCCTCTCATTCTCTCTCGATTCATCCCTCCCCGGTGTGATTTGGGATTCCTCATTCTCCCTTTCATCGTTCGTTCTCACCTCCTTCTTCCATTATTTCCTCCATTCTAAACCTAAAAAAACAAATCAACAGATCAATAGTTCAATAATCCTAACATGTATAAAGATTTACCGAAAGTTGGGGACGGCGGTGGATGGTGACAGCTTCAACGGTTCTTACGGCAGAAAAGATAAGTCTTCTCACTTTTCGATTTCAGGAGTTTACGACTTCACTTTGAGATTTTTTGAGTATCTTCCTTTGTGATGGTAATCGTTCTTTTATAGGTGAGGCTCATGGGCCTCCAACGAAATTGCCTTTTAATGGTTTCCTTATTTGCGTGATTCTGTCGAGAGGGCTTGGTGGGATTGGGAAGCAGCTTCAATTTCCTTCCTATTTTGTCTGATTTTGTCGGTGACATTCTGGCTTTGATTTGGGAAGTATTGAACCTTTCTCTTTTCGTGTTGATTTGTCATATGTGGGACCGTATCTGTACTGTTGTTGGTTTTGTTGACTTTTGTTGTTAAAAAAAAGAAATTGTCCATTCTGAAATTGTGATAACACTTCTTTCTTCTTCTTCGCAGAGGATGCCGTATCTGAGTTCAAGTATTTGCTTGATCTTATGCTGCTGAGGGAGGACTTGATACGGCGATGACGGTGCTTAGCCTGAGTCGAGGGGTTTGCTGCGGTTGCCTTTGTTTTGATTGCTGTGGTCAGTGTGTTGCTGTTGTTGCAAATGATACCATATTGGCCTTCTGTTGTTGTAGAGGGTGAACTGAGATTGTTGACTATTTTGCGGTTAACCGTGGCTTGTTTGCAACTGACATTTGTTGTTGTTGTTGTTTGTATTTCAGGAGCTGCTGCCTGTTTGTGACTGATATTGCTTGCTGCCTGCGACTGGTGTTGGCTGAGCTGCTGTTGGTGTTGCTAATGGTTGCTTTTGAAATTGTTTGTAGATGCTAACTGTGGCTTATTGTTGCTAATGTTGTTTTGTTAGCCTGCAGTTACTTGCAGCTGCTTGCAAATATTTGTGAATAGTCTGATAAATGTCGTTGTGGTTTTTCTGGTTATCTGTGACGAATTCTTGCTGTTTGGAAGCACACTGATTTTTCTTCTTTCAGGGTCCATCTTCAAGCTCGGAGGCTGCCGGTTGTTAGGCCGTGGCCGAGAAAGTTCTTGCAGTTATGATGATTTGCAAGTCTGAACCGCGAGGAGATTGGAACTGCTGCCGTTTCAATCTCGCTTTTGCACTGTTGAACTCTCTGCTTAGTTGCCTTTTTTCTGAACTCCAATTCGATGTACAGTAGGGAGTTGGTGACGGCTTCTGTTGTCGCCCTCCCGGCCGCTCGCTCACGCCCGATGATGACTTATACTGAGGGCTGAATTGATTAAATTCAACTCTCTATTCCCGAAACGTACTTCATATTGACGGCGTTTGCTTGTGTTGCAGGTGTGGAGGCTTGGCAATTATCAAGGGTGTATCCTTCGTGTGTGCTGTTGGCTTTTCAGTTTTTACTGCTGGGCAGGCTGCTTGAAATGAAGTATTGCGAACAACTCGCTTTGCCGTTTTAGGAAGAGATACCAGCTGTTGAACCGTATGACCTCTTGGTATTTAGTCAATGGGCGGTCGAGAATGGATAACTTTGCTACGAGACTCCTGCACGACTTTAAGTGGTTACTTAGAAGAACTTGTCTTAGGTCTTAGTATGAACTTCTGCTAAGGAGAGAAATGTCTTAAATAGTTAGGAAATGCGAACGTTATCCTTTTCATATGTATTGAATTTGGTAATAGCTTGCAACCATTAAAAAATGGAAATTGTATAAACAACATTGTCTTAAAGGTGATTGATGAAGATTACGTATTATCCCTTCATGATTCCTTTTGTAATTACACGGTAAAGTTCAACTTTGCCTATGCTTCAGAGTTTACCGGCAAGTTGTAGAAATGATTCAAAATCGAAACAAAACGGGCATGAAATACGCATTTCCTTAGATTTCAGTGACGTGAGTCCTAAGAAACAATTATACCCGTGTGTCTGTTACGAATTGGAATCTTCTACCATACTTAGGCTCGTCTCACAATTGTGGCTTTAATGTTCCCGTAATTTCCTCGCACTCTAAGTGAACTTGCCATTTGGATCCACATAATCATAATAATTAAGTAGTGAATGATTTGAAGAATAAATCTCAAGACGGCTGAAGATGATATATGCTCCTTCGAATTTTGCAATTTAAATTCTGATCGTCTTCGTTTTAAATGACCTCGGGAGCATATGGACTATGCTCTCGCAAACTGATATCTTTGCCTCGAAACCAAATGGATTTACCTTATCATGCTTGAACTTGCGACCATAAGAGATAATCATGAAAGCGGCCCAACTCCACTTGAAACCTTAGGAGCAACTCGAATAAGGACCAAAAGACCATGTCTGGAAGGATTGGGTCATGAGTGTCATTTCTACTCGCATTCAACACGCCTGCGCACACTTGTTAGTCACAATAATCATACGTACAACAACGAAAAGAAGCGCGTAAAAAACGAAGCAGGGGGAATCTTAAGGTCAAAAATTAGGGTGCGACAAATGCCCCTATTTAAGTTTCTTCTATCCGGAGATATGAAGATTGAAGTCTTCGTCTCGACGAGATAGGAGGGACTTAAATACAAACATTACACGAATTTTTGGCCCTAAGAAGCCACCGAATGCAAATGATATGCAGTGATACGAAATGCAAGACAGACGTCCTGTGGAGAAAATACATCACAGGGGAAAAGCCGGACACGACACACAGAAAGAACAGACCCAACGAAGCGGGACTCCACGGGGACAGGAAACAACCACCAATGGGGAATCTCCACACGTATAAAAGTATAATGCATACACCAAGAATATGGAGATTTAAACAACAGGCGGGAAACTTGTAATCGAAGGATAACTTATTACCAAAATGTGGTGGTCGGTAATAATCCAAATGAATTTTCTTGATTGAGACACAATTCAACTTCGTTTCGTATTCTTTTTCCTTCTTCTTTCCTTTTTTATTATTTTTTTCTTCTTTTCTTTTGAAATCCAACTGGAAATAGTAAAATGTATAATCTCCTCGAGCGTCATGGTCTGGGTGCCATGAGCTGGTCTCAGTCTCTTGATGTAAAACCTCCCCGAGCGTCATGGTCTGGGTGCCATGAGCTGGTCTTAGTCTCTTGATGAACCTCCCCGAGCGTTATGGCCTGGGTGCCATGAGCTAGTCTCAGTCTCTTGATGAAAAACCTCCCCGAGCGTCATGGTCTGGGTGCCATGAGCTGGTCTCAGTCTCTTGATGTAAAAGCTCCCTGAGCGTCATGGTCTGGGTGCCATGAGCTGGTCTCAGTCTCTTGATGTAAAAGCTCCCCGAGCGTCATGGTCTGGGTGCCATGAGCTGGTCTCAATCTCTACCCGAAATGATGAAAACTCATGAGAGCATCTTCACAGGGGATTGTAGATTTTGTAGATTGTAGATGTCATTGTAAATATGAAACTTTGTAGATGTAATTTGTAACGTACTGGAGATTGTAAAGCTTCAACGGGGATCTTCAGAAGAGATGCCATTTGATAGAATCAGACTTGTGTAGTGAACTCACTGGGGAAAATATTCCTGAGGAGTGTCTTTATTGTAGTTGTAAAATATTCTGTGAACTTTCAAATAAAGAGAAGTGTCTTGTAATGTCTTCGGCAAACTTCTCTGATGGATTTCCAAGGAGATGCCAATTGATGAGTTGATAATGTTGATAAATCCACAAGGGATGGACGAACTGCCATTGTGGAGATTGTCATTTGTCGTTTTGGATAAGATCACGTCAAAACGAGTTGCTCAAATAAAGAGATGTTTATAGTCCAAATGTAGATGGTTGAGAAAATCTTGTGATATTGTTGGAGAAATATTTGTCTTCGATAGTTGTCCTCAGAAAGAACCTCTTGGGTAGTAAAGCGCAAAATAAATGCACGTGTAATCCATATTTAAGCATTGGAGATATCCACAATGTGATTGCCGAGGACCGAAGTTTACTTCGGGAAGTAACCAGAGTGAAACTGTCAAGCAAGACTCGACCATTGAGGCATGAGCTCAAATGGTATGCACTAAAGCAACCATCTTCCAAGAGGAGCAACTTCGTGGGGAAATAGAAATATTGTGCTCTTTCTGCCTAGGGCTGACGACTCTACTTGAAAGGAGAAGACACACCCATCCACTTGGGGATAAACGCGACCAAAGTGACAGAACAAAAAAACGCAAAGATGCAAGAATGCACACGCCATGCTATCTATCTATATGTTGTGTGTATGCTAACAAAAAACCAAAGGGCCGAAAACCAAAGTCCCAACTCGAACTAAATCTCCGCAAATCGGTCACCGCCTGAGGAAAATTTTCACCTGTCTGGTACGGGGAAAGATGAACTTCTGTCTCCGCGGATGAAATAGACGTCCACGGGCATCCTTTTGTCATTCATATATCAAATAAAACGCGACGTACTTAAAAAGATTTATTATTCGGGATTTTGCCATCATAATGAAATATTTAACACGTCACAACTGGGAAAAACCTCATTTATTAAAATGGTAGTCGGCAGAATAACGCGACTTCAATATTACAATGTTGGAAAGTAATAATGGTGATTACACCAATGGAATAATGATTTTGTTCCAAAGTCTTAAGCAAAATACTTCTTGACAACATCCACGTTTACCGGGCGGGTGATTTCTTCTCCGTCCATTGTTGCTAACATCAAGGTGCCTCCTGAGAAGACCTTCTTTACCACATACGAACCGTCATAGTTCGGAGCCCATTTTCCTCTGGCATCAGTGAGGAAAGACTGAATCTTCTTGAGCACAAGGTCGCCTTCTTTGAATTCTCGGGGGCGAACCTTCTTTTCAAATGCTTTCTTCATCCTCTGTTGGTACAATTGCCCATGGCACAAAGTCGTCATCCTCTTCTCTTCTATTAGGTTCAACTGATCATATCTGCTCTGGCACCATTCAGCTTTTGACAGCTTTGCTTCCATCCATATCTTCATGGAGGGAATCTCGACCTCTATCGGGAGTACAACTTCCATACCGTAGACAAGTGAAAAAGGAGTTGCCCCAGTTGATGTGCGTACTGAAGTATAATATCCATGTAGAGCGAACGGGAGCATTTCATGCCAATCTTTGTATGTGATCACCATTTTCTGAATTATCATCTTAATATTCTTATTGGCGGCTTCAACAACCCCATTCATCTTTGGTCTGTAGGAAGAAGAATTATGATGCTCAATCTTGAATTCTTCGCACAGTTCTTTCATCATACTATTATTCAAGTTGGATCCGTTATCTGTAATAATCCTGCTTGGCACACCATATCTGCAGATGAGCTGATTCTTGATAAATTTGACAACCACATGTCGAGTTACGTTAGCATAAGACGTAGCTTCGACCCACTTAGTGAAATAGTCAATTGCCACTAAGATGAATCGGTGTCCATTAGATGCCTTTGGTTCTATCATTCCAATCATATCAATCCCCCACATGGAGAATGGCCAAGGAGACTAGATAACATTCAACAAAGTTGGAGGCACGTGAATCTTGTCAGCGTAGATCTGACACTTGTGACATTTCCTAGCAAACTTGTAACAGTCAGATTCCATCGTGATCCAATAATAACCAGCTCTTAAGAGTTTCTTAGCCATAGCATGTCCATTTGTGTGAGTACCAAAGGAACCTTCGTGAATTTCCGTCATTAACATGTCTGCTTCCTGCTTGTCAACACATCTCAGCAAGACCATGTCAAAGTTCCGCTTGTATAACACATTATTACTCAGGAGAAAATTACCGGCCAACCTTCTCAGTGTCTTCCTATCTTTGTCGGAGGCTCCCAAAGGATACTCTTGCGTTCTGAGAAACATTTCAATATCGTGGTACCAGGTTTTGCCATCTTCAATGTCTTCAATGGCAAAGACGAAGGCGGGTCTGTCAAGACATCTTACTTCGATTCTAGGACACGCATTCCAAGTGTTCACCACAATCATGGAAGCCAAAGTTGCCAATGCATCTGCCATCCTATTCTCATCACGAGGGATGTGGTGAAAATCGACCCTGTCAAAGAAAGGTAACAGTCTTCTTGCATAATCTCTATACGGGACCAAATTATCATGTCAAGTTACCCACTCTCCTGTGATTTGATAAATAACTACAACAGAATCACCGAATACATCCAAATTGTTAATCCTTAAGTCCACGACCTCCTCAAGGCCCATAATACATGCTTCATACTCGGCTTCATTATTGGTACACTTGAATGTTAGCCTAGAGGTAAACAGAATACGAGACCCATGAGGAGTCACAATAATCGCGCCTATTCCTCTCCCATGAGCGTTGACGGCTCCATTGAAAATCAGACTCCATTGAGAACCGAGCTCGGGTCCTTCACCTGGCAGAGGTTCTTCGCAATCCTTCATTTTCAAATACATAACCTCTTCGTCCAGGAAATCATCGTTCAAGGGTTGATGATCCAAAATAGGCTGATGTGCCAAATGGTCAGCCAAAATACTTCCTTTAATAGCCTTCTGAGTACGGTATTCGATGTCATATTCTGATAACAACATTTGCCATCTTGCAATCCTTCCAGTCAGTGCGGGCTTCTCAAAGATATACTTGATAGGATCCATCTTCGAAACTAACCAGGTGGTATGACTCAACATGTACTGTCGTAGACGCTTAGCGGCCCACGCCAAAGCACAACAAGTTTTCTCAAGCATAGTGTATCTGGACTCACAGTCGGTAAACTTCTTACTCAAATAATAAGTGACATGATCTTGTTTTCCGGTCTCATCTCGCTGACCGAGCACACAACCCATCGAATCTTCCAACACAGTCAAATACATGATCAAAGGTCTTCCTTCCACCGGCGGTATCAGAATAGGTGGTTCAAGCAAATACTTTTTGATACTATCAAAAGCCTTTTGACAATCTTCAGTCCAAACATACCCTTGTTCTTTCCTCAACAGCTTGAAAATAGGTTTACACCTAGCAGTCATATTAGATATAAACCGAGAGATGTAGTTCAAACGTCCCAAAAATCCTCTAACTTGTTTCTCTGTAGACGGAGCTGGCATTTCCTGAATGACCTTCACTTTATCAGGATCCACTTCAATACCTCTCTGGCTGACAATGAAACCCAATAATTTCCCTGATCATACCCCAAACGTGCACTTGTTGGGATTCAAATGGAGCTTGTATTCTCTCAATCGACCAAACAGTTTCAACAAATGCTTGACATGATCATCTTCAGTTTTTGACTTAGCTATCATATCGTCCACATAAACCTCGATTTCTTTGTGCATCATATCATGGAACAAGGTAGTCATAGCCCTTTGATATGTTGCCCCGACGTTCTTTAATCCAAATGGCATAACTCTATAGCAAAAGGTTCCCCAGGGGGTAATGAACGACGTCTTCTCTCTGTCTTCGGGAGCCATTCTGATCTGATTGTATGCTGAAAATCCATCCATAAAAGAGAAGATTTCATATCTCGCAGTGCTATCGACCAAAATGTCGATGTGAGGCAATGGGAAATCATCTTTCGGACTGGCTTTATTCAAATCCCTGTAGTCCACACACATACGGACCTTTCCATCCTTCTTCGGAACGGGCACAATGTTGGCTAACCAAAGCGGGTACTCGGCAGTGACAAGAAAACCTGCATCAATCTGCTTTTGTACTTCCTCCTTGATTTTCAGGGCCATATCGGGCCGAGTTCTTCTGAGTTTCTGCTTAACTGGTGGGCAGTCTAGTTTCAACGGCAAGCAATGTTCAACTATAGAAGTACCCAATCCCGGCATGTCTTGATAGGACCAGGCGAACACGTCGACAAACTCTTTGAGCAACCCAATCAATTGTTCCTTCACATCTGACTTGAGCAGAGCTCCAATTTTCACTTCCCTACTTATTTCTTCTGTTCCTAAATTGATCACTTCCACGGGCTCTTGATGAGGTTGGATAGCCTTTTCTTCTTTCTTACGCAGTCTGGAGATCTCTTCTGGAATATCGTCTTCTTCTTCTCCAGCCTCAAACACAGGGAATTCGAAGTTCGACGAAGGAAGAGGGTCATTATTCCCGAGATGTAGTGGGTGTAGCAATCTGCGCATGTGATATTTTTTAGTTTTATAAAGTGGAAAGTGTGTGTACGCGAGATGCTACTCATTATTATTTTCCAACCTAGTAATAATAATAAAAATGGAAAAGCACACAAATGGAAACAAATATTTATTTATGATAGCAAAATCCGAACAAAGAAATGCCCAACAGGGTCACCTTTGCCTTGGGCAGAGCAAAGGGAATTATTAAAAGCAAGCACACACAACGATATTTTTGCCTTGGGCAGAGTAAAAACTTTAAAAACAAATGTTTACTTTGATATATGAATCACAACAGGGGCTTCAACCACACTCCAATTCTTGAGCAGAACTCCTGGAGTCACGAAATATGGAACATCTTCATCAGAATCCTCTTCAGTGACAGCGTAGACTCCAAAGCTATAATCAAAGTCGTCTGAGACATAACCTGGATCTTCCATATAGGGCTCATAATCTTCAAATGGAATGGAGAGACTTGCTGAACCATCTGATATGTAACCTTCAGACTCGTCTTCGGACACGGCGTTGATATGAGGAGGATGGACGACCTCTCCACTGCGGAACACTTTGTTGATTGGTGGGAAATCCTGATGTCTGATGACCTGTTGAACAGACCCACGGGAAAAACCAAGACCTTCCTTGTTCTTATTCTCTGGCAAAAACAACATCTTGCCCCAACCTGTCTGAGGACCACTGCTCACAACCTGCTGCGCATCCTTGAATGATGACATGGGCACTCTGGGTTTTTGAACACTGTCGCCTATGATAGATAAAGCCTGGAATTGCGTATCAAGCTCTTCTTCAGCTTCAACATACGAAAACGATGACAAATGACTCACCACTAGAGCCCTCTCTCCACAAACCGTAACCATCTTGCCTTCAAAAGCATACTTCAGTTTCTGATGCAGGGTGTAACTCCCCGATTCTGAATTTCCCATTATTTTGTTGAGTCTTTTAATTTATTTGGTTAATTGTTATTCCATTGTGGAATTATATGATAATATGTTATGTGTGTATGTTGCGGTATTTTATTATTTGGAGAGTTTTTGGGAATTAATTAGAGGGTGTTTTAGATAATCCTTGATTAGTAGTTATTTTGAGAGAAATAGAGTAGAAAGAGTATAAGTGGAAAAGAGAAATAATAGAGAGAATAGAAACCAAGAGGAAAGAAAAAGAAGAGAAAAGAGGAGGAAGAGGAGAAAAACCTAGAATCATCAAGGAATCCACTTCTAAGCTTTCGATTGATCGGGTAAGGGTGTGAAACTTTGTTATTCTTGCAATGTGTATGATTATGTGTGTACTTGTTGGTTTTGTTTTGGATTGGGGAGAGTTTTGCTCATTTTTCATTTTAGGGCATAATGAGTTTAATCGGTAGAACAAATGTTTTATCGGGTAGAATCCGATGTAAGTGATGTAGAATAGTCAGGGTAGGATAGACTAAGGCTATTGGAACTGATTTGATGAGAATCGGTCGGTTTTGGAGAGGTTGGGAAATTCTGAATAGTGAGGAATTTATGGTTCGCAGACACTCGCTAGTTGTTCGCTAGGCGAGCTGGTCGCGAACGTTCGCTAAGCGAGCAGTAGCGAATAGGTAGCGAATGGTCCCAAACTTGGACAGAATGCATGTTGTGGTGTTTGCTGGTAGCGAATGGATGTAGCGAAGGTTCGCTAGGGTTTTGCTGAGCGAGCGAGGTAGCGAACGAAGTCAGAGGCTTCTGTTTTCCTTCGCGAGCTTGTTCGCTAGGCGAACAAGTAGCGAATACTTGCTAGGAGCTCGCTAAGCGAGCAGGTGGCAAACGTGGCAGGTTGTGTTTTCTTTAACGTTTCCATCCGAGGTCGGTTTTCGACTTAACTTTGATTATTTTCTAGCTCGAGGCATCGATCATGCTGAGTTATATTGTGTTGTGGGTAGTCGTATGGCGTGAATCCTAGATTGTGAATTGTGGAATGTGTATGTGGCCGTTTGGCAATTTTGTGCAATTGTTCGAGTTAAATGGAATTTCATGGTGATATTAATGTGAATGTGCATAATTGCATGTACTTGTATGATATGAAGAATGCTTGAATATGTTTGTAGACATGTGTGCATTTTAAGAGTGTATTGAGTCGTGTTGTGTAGCATCATGATTGCATTCTTGTGTGTCTGATCCCGCGTAGGATCTGCAGAACCCTCGTGTTCCCTTGTGGGGTGTGAGCGATGGTTTTATTACTTTGATCCCTAGGAGGATCTGCAGAAACGACCGTGTGCCCTTGTGGGGTGTGAGCAATGGTTTATTTTGATTCCATGGAGAATCTGCAGAACAGTTGTGTGCCCTTGTGGGGTGTGAGCAATGGTTTATTTTGATTCCGTGGAGAATCTGCAGAACAGTTGTGTGCCCTTGTGGGGTGTGAGCAACCGGATTATGTGCTCGTGTGGGGTGTGAGAAATCCTGAAACATCATGTGCCCATGTGAGGTGTGAGCGATGGGTGAACATCGTAGGCCCGACGGGGAGTTACTTCGGTAACGAGCGATGGTTCCATTTTGGTTCTTCAATTGAACATGCTGAACGAGTTGGTACCGCATTTGCATCTGCATAGAGTCGTGAGTCGGTCTCTATGAGTTGCATTATCATCTTTATATGATGTTTTGGGTGAAATGAACATAATTGTAAATGTTCAAGTGAAATGCTATGAATTGGTGAATGTGATTAATTATGTACGTGCATATTGTGATGTATTGTTACAAGTTGTGGTGAGAAATGTGAATTTCGTGTATGTTATAATTGTGGTTTATGATATATATAATTTTATGCATTGTTTGTTATGATACTGTTTCTCACCCTTCTGCTGTTTTATAATGCTCCATGAGGCATTGCAGAGTAGGATGCTGGAGGTCTTTTGTCAAGCGAGTTTTCATTTCTTTTGGTCAGATGGCTCTGATATGTAACACTGAGTAGTTAGGAATTGTTTTGATTCTTTTGTGATACATCTGTGTATGTATCTGCTGCTAAATGTTTTGTAAACTCAACTGATGAAGTGAATTAATCTGAATGATGTATATGATGCTTATGTTAATGAAGTGATTTCAATGTTTAGATGTTTCCGCTTTATTCTAAATGTTGATGTGTGGGTTTTAAGCGCTATGCTTTGTTTTTAGTTGAGATTTACCCCTTTTGTTACATATCTTTATGAGCAGGTATTATTTATGTTTCGTTTCGATGATAATGTGATGCGCCTCTTTTATACCATGTTTTAAATTCATACTCTAATGAAACTTTTATTTGTTGCTTATATGATTTTAAGTGTTTATTTTGGGGGTATAGAAAGGGGGTGTTACATTAAGTGGTATCAGAGCCAGTGTTGAGTCAGTTGTGTTTGTCTTCTTGTTGTGTTGGTTAAATGGTTGTTTGACCTTGTTGTTATTTTGGGAATCCTCAGAATATGGCTAGTCATAATGACACTGCTATGACTGCGTCATTGGAGGCTATGGCAAGGGCGGTGCAAGGTGCGCCGAATGTGAATGCGAATGATGAGTTTAGAAAGAATCAGTCGTCTGTATTCAAAGGAAGGTTTGATCCTGACGGTGCTCAGATCTGGTTGAAGGAGGTTGAGAGAATCTTTAGAGTTATGAATTATGCTGAAGGAAACAAGGTGAGACTTGGGACTCATATGTTGAGGGAAGAGGCTGATGACTGGTGGGTCAGTATGAGGCAAGTTCTTGAGGTAGATGACGAAGAAATTACTTGGGATTTGTTCCGCACTGAATTTTTGAGAAAGTACTATCCTGATAGTGTGAAGGGTAAAAAGGAAATTAAATTTCTTAAGTTGAAGCAAGGCAACATGTCTGTGGTAGATTACACGGCTAAGTTTGTGGAACTAGTGCAGTTTTATCCTCATTATGCAGCTGTTACGGCAGAGTTCTCTAAGTGCATTAAGTATGAGAATGGCTTGCGTCCGGAGATAAAGCAAGCGGTGGGTTACCAGAGGATACGAAGATTTTAGGACTTGACCGAATGTTGTAGGATTTTTGAAGAGGATAGTAGAGCTCGTTCTACTCACTACAAGAGTTTGAGTGAGAAGAAAGGCAAGCAACAAGTGAAGAGTGGACCTTATGTGACGCCTGTTAATAAGGGCAAGTATAGGGGAAACTTCGATAGGAAATCGGGAGGTGGAAGTTTGGGTGCAGTCAAATGTTACAAGTGTGGCGTGATGGGTCATAAATCTTTTGAGTGTGGGAAGTCTATGGAGAAGTGTGCTACTTGTGGGAGTTTTGGACATACCACTTCTGAGTGTAGAAGGAATGTGGTAAAGTGTTTTAACTGTGGAGAAGTTGGTCATAATAGCACCAAGTGTACCAAACCAAAGCAAGCTCAGTCGGGTGGAAAAGTATTTGCATTAGCCGGTTCAGACACTACTAATGCGGGTCGCTTGATTAAAGGTACGTGCTTTATTAATAATATGCCTTTAGTTGCTATTATTGATACTGGAGCGACTCATTCGTTCATTTCTCTTGAATGTGCTAAGCGTTTGGGTTTGCGCATGGTTTCTTTGAGTGGTGGCATGGTTATTGAGACTCCTGCTTCAGGGTCGATAACTACTTCTTTGGTGTGCGTAAGTTGTCCCTTGACCATGTATGGTAAAGACTTTCTTTTGGATTTAGTGTGTTTGCCGTTGGAAGGTTTGGATGTGATTTTGGGTATGAATTGGTTGCAATTTAATAGAGTTCATTTAGATTGTTATCATAAGTTGGTAAGGTTTCCTTCTTTGGAAGATGGTGAAGGTGAGAGTTTTCTATCCACTAAAGAGTTGAAGAAACTTTTAGCGGACGAAGCTCAGTTGTTTAGTTTATTTGCATCATTGTCGGTAGAGGACAAGGTTGGACTTGACGTGTTTCCAGTGGTGTGTGAATTTCCAGAAGTGTTTCCCGAGGATATTACGGATGTACCGCCCGAAAGGAAAGTTGAATTTTCTATTGATCTAATTTCGGGTACTAGACCAATTTTGATGGCACCGTATCGTATGTCAGCATCATAATTGGTAGAGCTGAAGAAGCAGTTGAGTAAATTGTTAGAAAAGAGGTTTGTGAGACCAAGTGTTTCTCCTTGGGGTGCACCGGTGTTGTTAGTAAAGAAAAAGGATGGAAGTATGCGGTTATGTATTGATTATCGACAATTGAACAAAGTGACAATTAAGAATAAGTATCTGCTTCCTAGAATTGATGATTTGATGGACCAATTGGTTGAAGCACGAGTTTTTAGCAAGATTGATTTAAGATCAGGTTATCACCAGATTCGTGTGAAGTAAGGAGATGTTAAAAAGACGGCTTTTAGGACACGGTATGGACATTACGAATATTTAGTGATGCCATTCAGAGTTTCTAACGCGCCAGGTGTGTTTATGGAGTACATGAATCGTATTTTTCATGAGCAGTTGGATCATTTTGTGGTTGTGTTTATTGACGACATTCTGATTTATTCTAAGTCTCAAGAAGAGCATGAGGAACATTTAAGAATTGTGTTACAGATTTTGAGGGAGAAGCAATTGTATGCCAAGTTGTCGAAGTGTGAGTTTTGGTTGTCAGAAGTGAGCTTTCTTGGGCATGTTATTTCAGGTAATGGTATTAGTGTTGATCCATCTAAGATTTATGCGGTAATGCAATGGGAGACTCCTAGAACAGTTACGGAGATTCGAAGCTTCTTGGGCTTGGCAGGTTATTACCGAAGGTTTATTGAAGGGTTTTCAAAGTTGGCACTTCTGTTAACATAGTTAACTTGTAAAGGAAAGGCTTTTATTTGGGATGTTGATTGTGAGAAGAGTTTTATGGAGTTAAGGAGAAGATTGACAACAACGCCGATCTTGATTTTGTCGAATCCTACAGAACCTTTTGTGGTATATTGTGATGCTTCTTTGACTGGTTTGGGTGGTGTTTTGATGCAAGATGGGAAGGTTGTGGCTTATGCTTCTAGGCAGTTAAGAGTGCACGAAAAGAATTACCCTACTCATGATTTGGAATTAGCGGTCGTGGTCTTTGTTTTGAAAATTTGGAGGCATTATCTTTATGGTGCAAGGTTTGAAGTTTTTAGTGACCATAAGAGTTTGAAGTATTTATTTGATCAGAAGGAATTGAATATGAGGCAAAGAAGATGGCTAGAGCTTTTGAAGGTCTATGATTTTGGATTAAATTATCATCCGGGTAAGGCAAATGTGGTGGCCGATGCCTTAAGTCGGAAGTCTTTGCATGTGTCCGCAATGATGGTGAAGGAATGGGAATTATTGGAGAATTTCAGAGATTTGAGTTTGGTTTGTGATATGACGCCGAGAAGCGTGAGACTTGGTATGCTTCATATCACGAATGATTTTCTTGCAACCGTTTGTGAGAGGCAAAAGTTGGATTTGAATTTTGTTGACTTGATGAAAAAAGAGAATGAAGATTTCAAAGTTGATGATTTTGGAGTTTTCAGGTTTCGTGGTCGTATTTGTATTTCTGATGATGCGGAATTGAAAAGAATGATATTGGAGGAAGGACACCGTAGTAATTTGAGTATTCATCCGGGAGTAAATAAGATGTACCAAGACTTGAAGAAGATCTTTTGGTGGTCTGGGTTGAAGAGAGATGTGGCTCAGTTTGTGTATGCGTGTTTGACTTGTCAGAAGTCTAAAGTGGAACATCAGAAACCTATTGGATTAATGCAACCGTTGGATATCCCAGAGTGGAAATGGGATGGTATCTCGATGGATTTTGTTACGGGGTTGCTGAATACGCAGAGAGGTCACAATGCAATTTGGGTGATTGTTGATAGACTTACGAAATCTGCTCACTTTATTCCAATTGCTATTAGTTATCCTTTGGAAAAGTTAGCTGAGATCTATGTTCGGGTGATTGTGAAGTTGCATGGAGTTCTCAAGAGCATTGTATCGGATAGAGATCCAAGGTTTACTTCAAGGTTTTGGGAAAGTTTGCAAAAGTCTTTGGGTTCGCAGTTGAGATTGAGTTCGGCTTATCATCCGCAAACAAATGGTCAAACCGAAAGGACAATTCAATCGTTGGAAGATTTGTTACGAGCTTGTGTGCTAGAGCAAGGTGGTATGTGGGATAGTTATTTAGCGTTGATTGAATTCACCTATAATAACAGTTTTCATTCGAGTATTGGTATGGCTCCATTTGAAGCTTTGTATGGTCGAAAATGTCGAACACCTTTGTGTTGGCATGAGACTGGTGAGAGGTCGGTGGTTGGACCAGAGTTGGTACAGCAGACGACGGAGAAGGTGAGGTTGATTCGAGAAAAGATGAGAGCTTCTCAGAGTAGGCAGAAAAGTTATCATGATAAGAGAAGGAAGGATCTTGAATTTCAAGAGGGCGACCATGCGTTTTTGAGAGTTACGCCGGTTACGGGTGTGGGTCGTGCTTTGAAGTCGAGGAAGTTGACTTCTCGTTTCATCGGTCCGTATCAGATTATTGCACGAGTTGGTGTTATGGCTTATCGTTTGGCGTTGCCTCCGAATCTTTCGAATTTGCATGATGTGTTTCATGTTTTGCAACTTCGGAAGTATGTTCCGGATCCGTTAAATGTTATCCCTATGGACGAGGTTGAAGTAAGAGATAATCTTACGGTGAAAGCTTTGCTGATTAGAATTTTGGACTGTGAGATTAAGAAGTTAAGAGGCAAGGATATTGCGCTTGTGAAAGTAGCATGGGGAGGTGCTGCAGGAGGCGATATGACTTGGGAATTGGAAAGTAAGATGCGAGAGTCGCATCCAGAGTTGTTTGGATCAGGTAATATTTTCGAGGACGAAAATTTCTAAAGTGGGGGAGAGTTGTAACGCCCCAGTTTTGTATTTCCCATTATTTTGTTGAGTCTTTTAATTTATTTGGTTAATTGTTATTCCATTGTGGAATTATATGATAATATGTTATGTGTGTATGTTGCGGTATTTTATTATTTGGAGAGTTTTTGGGAATTAATTAGAGGGTGTTTTAGATAATCCTTGATTAGTAGTTATTTTGAGAGAAATAGAGTAGAAAGAGTATAAGTGGAAAAGAGAAAGAATAGAGAGAATAGAAACCAAGAGGAAAGAAAAAGAAGAGAAAGAAAGGAAGAGAAGAGAAAAGAGGAGGAAGAGGAGAAAAACCTAGAATCATCAAGGAATCCACTTCTAAGCTTTCGATTGATCGGGTAAGGGTGTGAAACTTTGTTTTTCTTGCAATGTGTATGATTATGTGTGTTCTTTTTGGTTTTGTTTTGGATTGGGGAGAGTTTTGCTCATTTTTCATTTTAGGGCATAATGAGTTTAATCGGTAGAACGGATGTTTTATCGGGTAGAATTCGATGTAAGTGATGTAGAATAGTCAGGGTAGGATAGACTAAGGCTATTGGAACTGATTTGATGAGAATCGGCCGGTTTTGGAGAGGTTGGAAAATTCTGAACAGTGAGGAATTTCTGGTTCGCAGACACTCGCTAGTTGTTCGCTAGGCGAGCTGGTCGCGAACGTTCGCTAAGTGAGCAGTAGCGAATAGGTATCGAATGGTCCTAGACTTGGACAAAATGTATGTTGTGGCGTTCACTGGTAGCGAATGGATGTAGTGAAGGTTTGCTAGGGGTTCGCTGAGCGAGCGAGGTAGCGAACGAAGTCAGAGGCTTCTGTTTGCCTTCGCGAGCTTGTTCGCTAGGCGAATAAGTAGCGAATACTCGCTAGGAGCTCGCTAAGCGAGCAGGTGGCAAACGTGGCAGGTTGTGTTTTCTTTAATGTTTCCATCCGAGGTCGGGTTTCCGACCTAACTTTGATTATTTTCTTGCTCGAGGCATTGATCATGCTGAGTTATATTGTGCTGTGGGTAGCCGTATGGCGTGAATCCTAGATTGTGAATTGTGCAATGTGTATGTGGCCGTTTGGCAATTTTGTGCAATTGTTCAAATTAAATGGAATTGCATGGTGATATTAATATGAATGTGCATAATTGCATGTACTTGTATGATGTGAAGAATGCTTGAATATGTTTGTAGACATGTGTGCATTTTAAGAGTGTATTGAGTCGTGTTGCATGTGTAGCATCATGACTGCATTCTTGTGTGTCTGATCCCGCGTAGGATCTGCAGAAACCTCGTGTTCCCTTGTGGGGTGTGAGTGATGGTTTAGTTACTTTAATCCCTGGGAGGATCTGCAGAAATGATCGTGTGCCCTTGTGGGGTGTGAGCGATGGTTTATTTTGATTCCGTGGAGAATCTGCAGAACAGTTGTATGCCCTTGTGGGGTGTGAGCAACCGGATTGTGTGCCCGTGTAGGGTGTGAGCAATCCTGAAACATCGTGTGCCCATGTGGGGTGTGAGCGATGGGTGAACATCGTAGGCCCAACGGGGAGTTACTTCGGTAACGAGCGATGGTTCCATTTTGATTCTTCAATTGAACCTGCTGAACGAGTCGGTACCGCATTTGCATCTGCATAGAGTCGTGAGTCGGTCTCTATGAGTTGCATTATCATCTTTATATGATGTTTTGGGTGAAATGAACATAATTGTAAATGTTTAAGTGAAATGCTATGAATTGTGAAGCATGAATTGGTGAATGTGATTGATTATGTACGTGTATATTGTGATGTATTGTAACAAGTTGTGGTGAGAAATGTGAATTTCGTGTATGTTATAATTGTGTTTTATGATATATATAATTTTATGCATTGTTTGTTATGATAATGTTTCTCACCCTTCTGTTGTTTTATAATTCTCTATGAGGCATTGCAGAGTAGGATGCTGGAGGTCTTTTGTGAAGCGAGTCTTCATTTCTTTTGGTCAGATGGCTCTGATATGTAACACTGGGTAGTTAGGAATTGTTTTGATTCTTTTGTGATACATCTGTGTATGTATCTGCTGCTGAATGTTTTGTAAACTCAACTAATGAAGTGAATTAATCTGAATGATGTATATGATGCTTATGTTAATGAAGTGATTTCAATGTTTAGATGTTTCCGCTTTATTCTAAATGTTGATGTGTGGGTTTTAAGCGCTGTGCTTTGTTTTTAGTTGAGATTTACCCCTTTTGTTACATATCTTTATGAGCAGGTATTATTTATGTTTCTTTTCGATGATAATGTGATGCACCTCTTTTATACCATGTTTTAAATTCATACTCTGATGAAACTTTTATTAGTTGCTTATATGATTTTAAGTGTTTATTTTGGGGGTATAGAAAGGGGGTGTTACACAGGTTGGACGTAACTGCTCCAGCTTCATGTATCCACGGCCTCCCTAACAAATAGCTGTAGGCGGCGCGAATGTCCATGACTTGGAACGCGATCATGAAAGTCTGCAAACCGATAGTCATCGGCAGATCTACTTCACCAATTACTACTTTTCTAGATCCATCAAAAGCTTTGACGATGACATAACTGGGCCTCATCGGCGATCCCTGATAAGATAACTTGGATAAAGTGGTTCTAGGCATCACATTCAGAGAGGAATCAGTGTCAACCAATACACTAGACAAAGATTCGTTCCCACAATTCACAGAAATATGCAAGGCCATATTATGCTTCTTTCCTTCCTCTGGGAGGTCTTCCTCATTAAAACCTAGATTTTCGCATGCAGTAATATTGCCGATGATATTATCAAATTTCTCCATTGTAACATCTTGCTCCACATATACTTGTTCCAATATCTTTTGAAGCGCTTCCCTATGTGCCTCAGAACTCATTAGCAACTGTAGGACGGAGATCTTAGATGGGGTCTGTAGAAGCTGATCTGCAACTTTATATTCACTTCTCTTGATTACTTTCAGCACCTCGTCTGCCTTGGATAGATTGGATCCACCAGATTGATCCATAATTGGGTCCTTTGAACTTGGTTGCTCTACTGAGATCCCTTTGTCTTTTGAAGGCACTGAAGGGTAAACTCGACCACTTCTGGTTACTCTGCTGACATCCGCGATGTTAAGCACCGAAGGCAAAGTAGGTAATGGTACCTCCTTTCCATCTTCCAACATCGTAGCGTTATATCGGTACGGGATAGCCTTACTAGAAGTGTAAGGGACAGGTCCTGGCACATTGATTACTAGGGGAGTAACGGTCGACTGTCTACTATCATACGTGATCTTAATACGCTCCACTTCTTTGAAGTGAGGCACTATAACACATACTTCTTCAGTCTCCCTATCTGAAACTTCCTGATCACTTCCCTCTGAGTAACTCTGAATCATGTTTACGGAGGGTGAACCATGTGGTGGCAATGGATTGTCCTGCACATTAGGATTGGAATCCTTAAAGGATAAGATTCCGCACTTAATGAGCCTATGGACGTCTGCTTTCATTCTAAAACAACTCTCAATGTCATGACCTGGAGCACCTTGATGGTAAGGACACAATCTGTCAGCTCTATATGAAGGAGGGGGATTCTTAGGAATCTCAGGTGGAGCTCTTGTCTGGATATGACCTTTCTGAATCAATGCCGGGAAAAGGTCAGCATACTTCATAGGGATGGGATCAAAGTTCATTTTCCTGTATACGCGACCCTGATTGTTGAATGGTTGATTCTGTTGAGGAGACTGTGGACTGCATTGATACTGTGATTGCGGTTGATAAGTTGGGGTGTTGAACACAGGTGATATCGCGGCAACCTGATGTGGTGATGAATATCTCTTTCTGAATTGCCCTCCTTGTACAAAATTCACTTCCTTCTCCTTTTTCTTCACAAAACCACTTCCATACTTCTTAGCACTACTAGGAGTACTCTCTCCTTTGACCAATCTTCCTTCTCGGATCCTCTACTCTAAACGCATTCACATATTCACCATCTCGGTGAAGTCGCTGGGCACACTTGCAACCATTTTCTCATAAAAGAAAGGACCAAGGGTTTTCAGAAAAATCTTGGTCATTTCCCTTTCCTCTAATGGCGGCGTAACCTGCGCAGCTAACTCGCGCCAACGTTGGCCATACTCCTTAAAGTTCTCTTTGTCTTTCTGCATCATGGCCCTCAACTGATCTCTGTCAGGAGACACATCTACATTATATTTGTACTGCTTGATGAAAGCCCCACCTAGATCGTTGAAAGACTGAATCTTCGCATTATCCAACCCCATATACCATTTGAGCGCAGCGCCTGTCAAATTATCCTGGAAGTAGTGGATGAGCAATTGATTATTATCAGTTTGTGCAGACATCTTTCTGGCATACATGATGAGATGACTTTGAGGGCAGGTATTCCCTTTGTACTTCTCAAAATCAGGAACTTTGAACTTTGGTGGAACCTTGACATTCGGAACCAAGCACAAGTCAGAAGCACTCTTTCCAAACAGATCTTTTCCACTAAGGGCCTTTAATTCCTTCTGAATCTCAGAAAATTGGTCTTGAAAACCATCCATCCTCTCTTCAAAACCCACATTTTCAGTCGGAGACCCATGTAAAATCGGCTCGTGCAGAATATACGGAGTAACATTCACATGCGGTGGTGCAGTGGTCATTACGGCAGCAGTGGCAGGGATGGCTTGCATAGCAGTCACGACAGGGACATCAGGAACAGGCGGGCGATAGCCAGCAGGAGTGAAATGAGAAGGCATTCCCCACGGAAAACCTGGCGGCATGCTGTAGGTCACTTCGGCAACAGTAGGCACCACTGGGATCAGTGCTGACACAACTTCGGAGACAACAGTCCTTTGAACCTCCTGGTTGTTGAGTGTGGCTTGATTGGACAGAGCTTCCACTAGGCCATTCAACCTCTCCAAACTTTCCTTCAGAATTGCAACTTCATCACGGAGTTTCTTGTTCTCTTGTTCAAGCTAATACATCTTTTACATTGACTGGTGCGAGTATTGTACTGGTGATTCAGCTTGTCTGTGAAGATGAAGCAAGAGTGAGACCCTAGAATGCAAACAATGCTATGCTGATGCAAAAATGCAAATGGGTATGAAACTTCAAGAAACTCAAATTGTTTTTTTTTCCGGTATTATAACGTTGGATAAAACTTATTTTAATATTGATATTCGAGAAGCATTACAAAACAAAGTACTCTTTTAAGAGTTTATTACATTGAAACAAAAGCAAAAGAGAACTCAGAGGTCTACTCCTTACGCTCCTTCTGCGCACAAAGTTCTTCCTCTAACTGGTTGACGCGTTCCTGCAATTCAGCCTTCTCACTGATGAGTCGATCTACACATTCTTTCCAAGCCACAGTAGCTGGGGAAAGATCATCCCTGGTGACGGTTCTTGAAGAGGTGTGAGAGGAAAATAAATCCTCTCGCGCCTTCCTTTTCCTTGCAGATTCTATTTCTGGCAGCTTTTGAGACTTCTCTTTCTCTACCTTGAAGGTGAAAAACTTGTTCCTCCAAGCAGCCTTCAGCTTCCGAGCCTCATCCAAGGCGGCCTTTAACTGATCTACCTCACTCACATCAAACCAATCAGGATCATGAAAAGTCAACACCATAGGTTCATGAAAAGGGAACGACATCTTGAGGTTGAGAGCCCTCTCGCGCACCCAAAGCAGATAGTCTTCAGAGGCAACACAATTAGGGAACCCTAAAGCAGTCTTTTCTTCCATGTTGACGTACTTCCATGCATATATTATTACAGCCTTCAAGTCTGGATCCTCTCCTTCCTTGAAAAAGATTCCCTCTAGCAGAGTTGGGTCAGGTATTTCGTTCATTGGGTGCCCTAATTGTCGGCGAGCCAAAGCAGGGTTATAACTAATGCATCCTTCCCTCCCAATAAGAGGTACATTGAGGAATCTTCCACAGCTGTGGATCATCTCAACACCTCCATAAGTAGGGTCATACCATACAATATCAGAGTGAGTAAGGGCCATGACTATTTCGGACCAACGGGGTGTCTCTATCTGCTCCCAAACAGATGGGTGCCGAGCTAGGCGAGCAATAAACCATGAATACAGCAAGGCGGTACAATAAATAATATGTCCTCCTCCTTCAGCATTCCTCGAATGGATTGAATGGTACGTGTCAGCTAACAAGGTAGGAGTCGGGTTCTTGAGGATGAACAGTTTAATTGCATCCATGTCAACAAAATCATCAATCTTTGGGAACCAGAAAATCCCATAGACCAACAAAGCAAAGGTAGCTTCTATTATCGGGATCTCCTTCCTTTCGGCGTGATAACGAGCTTTCTCGATCAGGAAATCGGCTAGAAATCCAAGGACTCCTTCCTTGGTGGTTAAATGAGCTTGAACGCCCGCTAGGCTGAGACGGGTAGCATTAGCGATCTCTTGGTCACAGGGCGTGTCCTCCAATCCGGTAAACACGGGTCGAGTGGTCACGGGTATCTTCAAAAATTTAGAATACTCCTCCAGGGTCGGCATTAGCTGGTAATCTGGAAAGGTGAAACAATGATACAGCGGATCGTAGAACTGAACAAGGGTCTTCAATAGTTCCTCTTTCATCTTGAGCTCGAGAAAATAGAAGGGTCCTCCATATTCTGTTGCAAAAGCGTGATGATTCTCGATGAGTTTCGCTAGCTCTCTTAAGCTTTCAATGTTAGGACTTTGAAAAGTGCACTCCAATGCTTCTCTTTTGAAGTCCATTGTTACAATACCTGTTAAACGAAATTGAGTTTCTTGAAGTGAACAAAGAAAAGGAATGCAATGCAAGATGAGTAGGACTTCATGGGATCCCAATTATTTATAAATATTGCGGTAAAAGAAAACGTTTTATTAATTTTGAAACGGATTACAAATAATAATGCTTTTAAAAGTCCCAAATAAATAGCTAAATAAAAGCTAATGAAAGCCCTAAGGAAGTTTCGCATTCCGCCGCTTGAGCTCCTCTTCCAACTGGGTCTTCTCACGGGTGAGATTGTCCACAATCAACCTCCAAATAGTACATTGTGGGTCAAAGAAAAATAAATCCTCCAGAGCTTTCCTCTTCTTGCAAGGAAGTAATTCTTCATCCTTCAACTGTATCTGTTTCTGAAGTTCATCCTTCTGTTTCCGGAGTTCGGCATTCTCTGCAACAACCACTTGATACTTGTTCTTCCATGACTCTAACTCATGTTGCACCTTCCTCAATGCGACCTCTAACTTCTCAGCTTCAGACATAAAGACATAGGTAGGTTCTCTTCTTGGAAGTATAGGATCCTGACGAGAATAAATCATTTTTAACTTGATTGCTCTCTCTCTCTGACCCACTGAAGATATGGTTCCAAGGACACACAATTAAGTTTCCCAAGGCTTTTCTTCCCTTTCTTATGCAAATGTTCCCATGCAGCCAGAACTTTGTCTTGAAGTTCCTTGTTATCCCTAAAGAAAATGCTTTCCACTTGAACGCTCTTAGGTGGCTCCTTCAACGGATATCCCAACTGTCGATGAGCTAAAACCAGATTGTAACTGATCCCTCCATTAAAACTAAGTAACGACACATTAGAAAAATCCCCACAACCGTCAATAATTAATGTCTCATCATATGCTCGGTTGTACCAATCAATGTCTGAGTGGGTCAACGCCATAACTCTCGGAGACCAAAGCCCTTTATCGAGATTCGAAAAAGAACTAGACTTAGGCAAGTGCGAAATAAACCACTTGTAAAGTAAGGGCACACAGCAGGTGATCATCCCTCCACCATAGAAGTTTCGAAGATGCACAGAATGATAAGTATTTCCCAAAAGAGTTGGCACTGAATTGTTCTTCATAAAGATCTTGATCGCGTTAAGGTCGACGAACCCCTCAAAACTTGGGAATAGAAACACTCCATAAATAAGTAGGGCGAAAATTGCCTAAAATGGAGTCCTATTCGTATAATCGGCATAAAACATAGCTTTACTGATTAAGAAATCCGTAGTCAAACCAAAAATACCTTTACTAATTAAATTTCCCTTGACATTGGATACCTTTAGATAAAGAGCCTTAGCAATATCTCTTTCCTCAGGGTCTCTCTCCAAGAAAGGGAAGGGAGATTCTTCTAGGATAGGTAGACCAACCAAAAAGGAGTACTCTTCCAATGTAGGTAATAGTTGAAAGTCCGAGAATGTAAAACAGTGATAAAGCGGATCATAAAACTGCAATAAGGTGGAAAGAAGTCCTTCATCCACTTGGCGACTCAATAAGGATATTAGCTTCCCATATTTGCTCTTGAACTTTTCTTGGTCTTCAATCAAGGCTACCAACTTCTTTAGGTCACCCAATTTAGGACTCTTAAAAGTGTATTTCAAAGTGTGTCTTATGTTGGAATCCATAGTGCCCTACAAAGTTCATAAACAAAGATGAATCCCATGAAGTCCAATGCGGTATGATGTTTTATGAATGCAACAAACACAAGTAAGCACATAGATGCACAAAGATAAACAAACAAAGGGGACCCTAGGTTTACAATGAGCATGGAGCCAAAGGGTATACCCATTCCTAAAGGATATGGACTAAAGGTTGATTGTACCTGCAGAACAAGGTTCTAAGAAGGTTTCCAAAGTCATTAGTCCATCTTTCGGATATTATCAACTTCCCAATTACTTGGTGGTTAATAATATTCTCAAGAGAACTTCTTTTGAGTGTAGCATCGTGTAGCACTATTTCTGGGGTACTCCCTCATAGTCCCGCACTACATCCTAATAAAGGCCAAAGTGGGGTTAAAGGTAACTACGGTCCCCAATATCATAGGCTCCAACATCGAAAATAGTGTATGTTTTCACGATTAAAACTTGTTCAACAGTACAGCTTTCGAGAGAGCCTCAATTGAGCGTGATTTTCAAGTCAACTTGGTCGGGATTCAACCCCCTATAAGCCTCTTTTAACATATCACTATCCTATCTTAAGTTCACTCAAGTTCGGGTGTAGGACTTTGTCTCACCACTCAAGAGTATCATCCCAAAAGAATAAGTAAGCAATTATACAAATAAACAGGTAATCAACATATAATAAGCAAACATAATAAACAAGTTAGGGAAACCCACTGAAGAGTCCCCAGTGAAGTCGCCATTTCTGTCGCGGTGAAATTTGGATACCAAGCTATTGATTAACTTGAATCTAATTCATTTGCAACTGAACATTGATTTGTCCGAAGGAAGGGAAAAAGATCGAAATACCCACAATGCAATGCAAATGCAAAGGTTTAAAGAGTTATAGGTTCGGGGGTTGGTTAAACATAGGGAAGGTGCTAGCATCCTAAGTTTCTATAGTACTCTACAAGAACCTCTTGTTTTATGTTTGTTTATTTGCTAAGGGTTTATCTGCTTAAAGGATGAAAGACCTAGGGGTTTATTTCTAAGTATACTCGATAAGATATCGCATCTTATGCCTACATATCCTTACGGGAGTGGAATCAGAGTATCTGTAGTTCCCCTAAAGGGTTTGAGGAGTTCTTTGACTATGATCAAAGTTCCTACGGGTTAAGGGTAGTTGATTGATTGATTTTAGGAGAAAAGATGAGTTGTCATTTTAAGGGAGATTACTTGATTTAACCACCACAACTTTGTAGGAAAATAGTATTTGCATCATCTTAAGAGAAGGCTCAAGTACTCAGAATTTAATCGACAAGTATGCCACTATCTCTCTTAAGGCAAAGTCCCTACATATTGATTGATTTGTTATGAGGTGGGAGTTTTATCTCGCTTATGATGATTAACATCTCGTTCTCTAATGTTTGAAAAGTTGTATTGAGTTGAATTATTTTTCCTATGTTGTAAAGATAAAAAGGTCCTCCTTATGGGGTAGGATCTAAACTTAGAAGATCAACTTGAATGTGATCAAGGATCAAGTGGGAATATGATGCAAATGATGTGCATACGCACAATTGTTTAAGTTATGTGCAAGTTCTTCCTTTGGACGCATGCGATGCGGTAAAGTAAATTGCGGTAAAGATAAATCGCGGAAAATAAGGGCAAATAAGTAAATTCATACATAAACGCATGAAAGCGCTAAAGTGTGTGAATTGTGAGCGTGCGAACGGGTCAGAGCGGCGGCGCAAGCGTGCTTGATTGATTACATTTTAGGGAGATTGATTAGAGAAATGTTGAATTGATTTTAAGGAATTAGATTGTTTTTATGAGAAATTATATTACTTTATTAGATTAACAAATTAGTAATGAACTTGATTTTAAGGGAAATGTTGAATTAATTTGGTGAGGTTAATTTAAATAAAAGGGTTTATTAGATATAAGATGATATTCTATTAATAAGTTACTATTTCCTTTAGTTATAAAATAAGTCTTTTATTATAATAAGCTATATCGTTATTTCTTATTAAATAGGTAAAGTTATATTATGAAATAAAAAGGATTGATTATCAGGTTGCTTAAAAAGATTGATTTAAGTGGATTAATTAAAGGTTTTATAAAAGGGTGGTTTAAATTATAAAAATGATTTTTGGTGAAATTGGATTGATGGGAATAATTCTAATAAAAATATCGTTATTAATTATTATTTATCATTATTACTATTTTACTTATAAAGTGGTTATTAGAGGGATGTCATTTATTTTAATAAAAAAAATTAAACAAATTCTATTATTATCCTAAAAAATGTTTATTAAGTTAATTAGTTAAAGGAAGATTGTTTGAAATAAGATAAATATAAAAGGTTGGAATTTGATTAAAATGAGTTACTAATTTGTTTTTAAAAAGCTGATTAAATAGGGGGGGGGGGGGGTTAAGGTTTATTTGAAAAGGAGATTATTAAATCATTTAATTGACAGTGGGTAAAGCAAAATAATTAAATTGGTTAATTAGTTAATTGATTAAATGACAGGTTAGTGGTTAATGCATAATTAAATGGAGGTTAAGTGGGGCGTGAGATTTGGTGTAGCGCAAGTATAGGGCTTATTGTGGGTTGCGACGCGTGGATCGCATGATGGTGATCTGTTGAAGATCGTGCAGTTGTGAGTGAAGGCGCATGGTATGTGGCGTGTGTGCTACAGCAGGCGATTACATGATAATAAGACAAAGAAAACAAACACAACGGAGAACCCTAAGTTCCCATAACCCTAAAATCGCTTGGCCTCTCATTCTCTCTCGATTCATCCCTCCCCGATGCGATTTGGGATTCCTCATTCTCCCTTTCATCGTTCGTTCTCACCTCCTTCTTCCATTATTTCCTCCATTCTAAACCTGAAAAAACAAATCAACACATCAATAGTTCAATAATCCTAACATGTATAAAGATTTACCGAAAGTTGGGGACGGCGACGGATGGTGACGGCTTCAACGGTTCTGACGTCGGAAAAGATAAGTCTTCTCACTTTTTGATTTCACGAGTTTACGGCTTCACTTTGAGATTTTTTGAGTATCTTCCTTTGTGATGGCAATCGTCCTTTTATAGGTGAGGCTCATGGGCCTCCAACGAAATTGCCTTTTAATAGTTTCCTTATTTGCGTGATTCTGTCGAGAGGGCTTGGTGGGATTGGGAAGAAGCTTCAATTTTCTTCCTATTTTGTCTGATTTTGTCGGCGACATTCTGACTTTGATTTGGGAAGTATTGAACCTTTCTCTTTTCGTGTTGATTTGGCATATGTGGGACCGTATCTGTACTGTTGTTGGTTTTGTTGACTTTTGTTATTAAAAAAAAGAAATTATCCATTCTGAAATTGTGCTAACACTTCTTTCTTCTTCTTCGCAGAGGATGCCGTATCCGAGTTCAGGTATTTGCTTGATCTTATGCTGCTGAGGGAGGACTTGATACGGCGATGATGGTGCTTAATCTGAGTCGAGGGGTTTGTTGCGGTTGCCTTTGTTTTGATTGTTGTGGTTAGTGTGTTGTTGTTGTTGCAGATGATACCATATTGGCCTGCTGTTGTTGTAGACGGTGAACTGAGATTGTTGACTATTTTGCAGTTAACCGTGGCTTGTTTGCAACTGACATTTGCTGTTGTTGTTGTTTGTATTTCAGGAGCTGCTGCCTGTTTGTGACTGATATTGCTTGCTGCCTGCGACTGGTGTTGGCTGAGCTGTTGTTGGTGTTGCTAATGGTTGCTTTTGAAATTGTTTGCAGATGCTAACTGTGGCTTGTTGTTGCTAATGTTGTTCTGTTAGCATGCAGTTACTTGCAACTGCTTACAAATATTTGCGAATGTTCTGATAAATGCCGTTGTGATTTTTCTGGTTATCTGTGACAAATTCTTGCTGTTTGGAAGCACACTGATTTTTCTTCTTTCAGGGTCCATCTTCAAGCTCGGAGGTTGCCGGTTGTTAGGTCGTGGCCGAGAAAGGTCTTGCAGTTATGATGATTTGCAAGTCTGAACCGCGAGGAGATTGGAACTGCTGCCGTTTCAATCTCGCTTTCGCACTGTTGAACTCTTTGCTTAGTTGCCTTTTGTCTGAACTCCAACTCGATGTACGGTAGGGAGTTGGTGACGGCTTCTGTTGTCGCCCTCCCGGCTGCTCGCTCACGCCCGATGATGACTTATACTGAGGGCTGAACTGATTAAATTCAACTCTCTATTCCCGAAACGTACTTCACATTGACGGCGTTTGCTTGTGTTGCAGGTGCGGAGGCTTGGTAATTATCAAGGGTGTATCCTTCGTGTGTGCTGTTGGCTTTTCAGTATCTACTGTTGGGCAGGCTGCTTGAAATGAAGTATTGCGAATAACTCGCTTTGCCGTTTTAGGAAGAGATAACAGCTGCTGAACCGTATGACCTCTTGGTATTTAGTCAATGGGCGGTCGAGAATGGATAACTTTGCTACGAGACTCCTGCACGACTTTAAGTGGTTACTTAGAAGAACTTGTCTTAGGTCTTAGTATGAACTTCTGATGAGGAGAGAAATGTCTCAAATAGTTAGGAAATGCGAACGTTCTCCTTTTCATATGTATTGAATTTGGTAATAGCTTGTAACCATTAAAAAATGGAAATTGTATAAACAACATTGTCTTAAAGGTGATTGATGAAGATTACGTATTATCCCCTCATGATTCCTTTTGTAATTACACAGTGAAGTTCAACTTTGCCTATGCTTCGGAGTTTACCGGCAAGCCGTAGAAATGATTCAAAATCGAAACAAAACGGGCATGAAATACGCCTTTCCTTAGATTTCAGTGACCACTACTAGAAATGTTGTATTTAGCCTCGGCCATTTTCCGACACTATAAGGCAAAAAACCGCCGCTACTAGCCAATTAGCCTCGACGTAGCATCGGTGTCGGGGATAGGCTAAAACGATCGAAGCTAACATTTAGCCTCAGTTTAGCCATGTCTACATTAGTCTCGGTTTAGCCGTGTCTACATTAGCCTCGGTGAAGTCGTGTCAAAAAACAAAAATAGCCTAGGCCTGACCGAGGCTAAAGTTAAAACTTTATAAGTCGACAAAAAACCTAGGTGCAGATGACAATGTAGTCTGCAATGGTGGTACAGCCTGCGGCACAGGCGCAGTCCGCAAAATGGGTGCAGTCCGCGGGACCGGTGCAACCCGCACTGACAATGGATTTAGAGCAGGTGATAGAGTCGAAGCAACCGAAGGAGTCGGAGCCAACGATGGAGTCGGAGCCGACGATGGAGTCGGCGCAGTCTCACTAAATATAAACAGTATCAGTAAGTAGTATTAATAACAAGTCAAGGTTCAACATCAGTAAGTAGTATTAATATAAACTTTTTAGCAACAATTAAAATAAACTATGTTTACTCACATCATGGACGCATTCAAATGCTGATATCATAGCTTGGATGCTACCGGTACATTCAACAACACGATCTACACCTCCATTCGTCATTTCAGCAATAACTTGTTGTACATGTTTGTCATGATCTTTCGGGTTCACGAACTCATTCACCCCAAACTTCTTAGCTGGAAACAAGATCATTACCAAAGTTAAGTCATTGAATTTATGTTGACCACAATCTTAAATCATTAGATGGAACAAAGAAAGCAATGTACCTAATTCAAATCGGCTGGAAACTAAATCAACTCCAATGATTCTTGATGCACCAGAGATCCTTGCACCTTCAGCAACCTACATTATGGTTTATAGAGAAGAACATAATTTAGTTTATATTGTCTCATTTTATTTCCAATCATAACTGCAACACTCACACACATATACAGATAAAGGCATAATAAGAGTAATAACATACAACAAGGCCAACAGCTCCAAGTCCAAAGATAGCTACAGAAGAGCCAGGTTTTGGCTTTACAACATTCACAGTAGCACCAAGACCTATAAGCATCAATGCAAATCATATTAGGGAAACATAGAAATATTTATATGTTATTGTTAATATCTAAAGTTAGAGATGTTGTATATATACATGTGCATATTCCACAACTGAGAATACAAACTTTGTCAAGTGGTGCATCGGGGTTGATCTTTGCTACACATCCAACATGTACCACAGTGTACTCGCTGAAGGTAGAGGTGCCGACGAAATGGTGTACTGGTTGTCCCTTAATAGAGAATCTGGACTTATTGTCATTGAGCATGAAACCTCTGTCAGTGTTGATCCTAAGAAGATCGCACATGTTACTCTCCTCTGGCTTACAGTGTGGACAATCCCCACACTCTCCTGTGAACACAGGCAAGGCTTGATCTCCTGGTTTCAGATGGGTGACACCCTCACCTACGCTCTCCACAATCCTGATCAACATCATCCCAACAATTATCAATATCATTCATTCACATTACGTACTAGTAAATTACATAATCAAAAGAGAAGCATACCCTCCAGCTTCATGACCGAATATACGAGGAAACAATGGAGTCTGACCCTGAAAACAGTGGAAAAAAAGAAAGAAAACCAAGTTAAGCTATTGCAATTCATAACAACAGGGAGAAACAAAACACACTATTAGTCTTTGTAATATACCTTAGCTTCCCAAAAGTAAACATCAGTGTGGCAAAGGGAGGTGAAGAGTATCTTGAGACGAAATTCACCGGCCTGTGGTGGCGCCACCTCTACTTCTTCAATCACCAGCGGTTTCCCAACTTCCCATGAGACTTCTCTCGTTCAATAATAACATTTGCTTGGTTATGAAGCATTGACAGCTCTAGTCACTGTTGTTAACAATTGTCCAAGGTCTAGCCATATTATGTAAATGATCAGAACTAATTGACGAAACCAACATGGAATTATTCTTACCATTTAGCAGAAGTAACGAGTCCAGCACGATCAGTGCGGCAGCTATTCTGTGTGCTTGCTGACTTGTGGTTATATGCAGTGGAAGCAGTTAAAAGCTGTGCAAATAGCCACACAATTGCAACCGTAAATAGCACAACGTATCGGTCATGTATAGGCCTCATGGTGCTAATATACCGATGAAGATACTGTAGAAAGAAACATAATTTCCATACCGAAAACTCAAACCAAAACCTCAAGCAAATTCTGGTACAAGATGAGATTCATGTTACAAAAAAATACACACTATAGATTCACATTGATTGAGTTCCATTTTATATTGAATTGAGATACAACACACATGTTAGATAAACTTGTGCATTAAGTTATTATATTCAACCATGTGTTCATACATTGTAATATCTGTGATACGATCATACGAAAAAAAAAGGTAAATAAAAAAGGGAAAAACCATCTGTGTCAACAAAATTGATGTTGACATTCATTTCTTGCCTTAAACATGTTATTCTTTTCCGCAGTAATATGATATATGTAGTTGTCATTGAATGTTCAATCGAATAAAGCAATTCATTAAGAAAAACAAAATCCAGCAAGACAACATCAATGCAAAAACTAGAACTATATTCTTGCAAAGCAATGATAAGCTAATAAGCATTTCAAGGGTAATCAATATAATGCAAATTTCAATGTGTGAGGATTTGACTAATGTAATCAAGTGTCTAACAAAACTTATTTAATAAGCTCGAAGCAGAACTGTAACACAGCTCATCTGTTACTTGAGCAACATTTATCTTGAACCCCCGTAAGTACGTATAGTCCTTCTAGTGCAGGAATTTGTATGAGTTTGCTGTCCACGACACAATAAACCATCAGAGTGCCTGATCCCTCTGTAGCATTGAATACCAACCAACCTTCCCACATCTCTCTCAACTAACTTTTTATGAAATCAAAAAGTAACCAAAACAATCAACCACATTATACATTATATTATGGAAAATAACACATAATGTGCAAAATCAAAAAGTAAAAAAGATTAGAGAACCAAATCATTTCCAATCAAATACTTGGCAAGCAATTCACAAAGAGAGTATAGTTCTCTTTTGCTTAGGTCCTTCACATATTTGTTCTCAACTCCAAGCTCACACACAATGTGATGAGCTTTTGCACGGCCAATCCCGTGGATATGCTGAAGAGCATACTGAATACGTTTGCTATCAGGAATCTCACCTCCAAGACCACCTCCAATGTTTATGTTTCGTACTTGCACACTGCGAAACTGCACAAAACCAAAACAGTAGGAACTTAGCCATCACAATGCCAAACAATTACTAACTTGTCATGACAGTAGGAACTTGGCCATCACAATGCCAATCAATCAAGCACTAAATCCTTATATTGTTTTAATGATAGTTTACTAACTTGTCAAACAATTACAAACCAAACATTAGCATGAGAAAAAAAACTAAACAGCCAACAACTACGGTTGGAAGAAAATGCTGTCGCACGCGGTGCAGGCTGAACTCCTACTACTGTCTTGGCCCTGGAAATCCTAGACAACATGTTTTGTAAACAGAAATTCTAGCCATTGGTGCACCTCCCCTAGCTTTTCCTGCTGCCAAACCCTTATAGTTCATATCTGCGACGTATCGTCCTGCTGCTGTGGAAGCTGTATGGGTCCCATGACCAGAGCTGTCTCTTGCAGATCTGAAAGAGACATTCTTGTCTGACCCTTCTTCTGCTTCATATCCACTCATATAATATCTTGCTCCTATCACTTTCCTAAAGTATACCATCAATTATTAACCATTGAATATGGTCCACCTTGAACCTAATAATACATATGAAGTCAAAAAAATCATGAAGTGATGATCATGTTATTCAATCAGAAACCTGTTACAAGATGAAGCATTGAATGCTTCTCCTATTTGACATCGGCCTTTCCATCTGCGTGGAATTGGTGGCATGTCAATGTCTCTAAAGCTTGGGGATTCTGGCCAAATTCCTGTGCAAATAATGGTGATTGATTATGACTAAAACCTGTTAATCATGTTTGGCTTTTACTGCTACTCTTTAAAGTAGTAAAAGAAATAAATAAAGTGAGTAAATACTTATGAAAATAAGACTTCTCACTCACCTGTATCAATGATACCAATAATAACATTTGCTTGGTTTTTGTTTGAGTACCCCATATTCTCCATGGTTTCATCATCCAAAAGTTCCATGAAATCCCATGAATGAGTAGCGTGCAACATTCTTTTAGAATTGGCCACTCAAATGATTCGACAGTAAGCAAAGTATGAGATATAATAGGGCCACTCAAATGAGTTAATAGGCTATTTAATAGTCTATGAAGTTAATAGGGCCACAATATCTTAAGCCCTACAGTAATTGAGAAGATTTCTGGTGTAAGAATGTATGACGACAAAATATAAGTAAGGTTAAGGCAATTACCCAAAATTTGAGAAGTACGTCAACGGTTCATCGCGGGCAGGACCAACATAAACAAGTGAACCCTCAGTTAGCAACACAATGTCATCGAATTTGCTATACACGGAACCTCTTGGCTGATGTATAGAGCATATTACAGTATGACCATCGAGTGCAAGTTGTCGGAGAGTTTCCATAACTTTCTCAGCCTGGAAGGCATCGAGTCCTAAAAGTAACTTTAAAACTGTTGAAATACAAGAGACTAAGAGACATGAATAAACCGCGTGTTTTGAAAAGCACTACAGAGACATTATTATATATAAATGGATTACAACTAATTACATAATATAGTCGATGTAGGACTATTCTATATACAAATATTCTTAACACTTTATATATATTTACAAATATCAACACTCCCCCTCAAGCTTGAGCATATAAGTCAAATGCACCAAGCTTGTTACATATATAGTTAGTTCTGGGGTTTCGTAGGGATTTTGTAAACACATCTGCCAATTGATCATTAGAGTTGACAAAGCTTGTGACGATGTCGCCTGACTCGATCTTCTCTCTGACAAAGTGACAGTCTATCTCAATATGTTTGATCCTCTCATGAAAGACTGGATTTGAAGCAATGTGCAATGCAGCTTGATTATCACAAATAAGTGTCATTGGTCTTGCTTCTTCAATTTGAAGTTCCTTGAGCAATTGTTTTAACCAAATAAGTTCACATGTTGCCATTGCCATCGCCCTACACTCTGCCTCAACGCTTGATCTTGCAACTACATTTTGTTTCTTACTTTTCCAGGATATAAGGTTTCCTCCAACAAGTACACAATACCCAAAGGCGGATCGTCTATCAATGGGTGACCCTGCCCAATCAGCATCAGAGTATCCAATTATCTGGGTATGTTTTTTATCCTCATACACAAGACCTTTTCCTGGAGCACATTTTATGTATCTCAAAATCCGGATAACAGCATCCATATGTTCCTGACAAGGGGAATTTAAGAACTGGCTTACCACACTGACTGCAAAAGAAATGTCCGGACGAGTGACTGTGAGATAATTCAACTTTCCAACCAATCTCCTATACCTTCCTGAGTCAGATAGAGGCTCCCCCTGATTGGGTAGTAGTTTAACACTTGGATCCATAGGAGTATCGACTGGTTTAACGTTTAATTCTGTGAAAAATGAGCACACATGGAAGCAACTAATGGCAAGGAGAACCCATTAATGCATGATCAATTAATAAAAGAAAACACAATTTTTACAAGAAAAAATCATCATAGGAAAAAACAAAGTTCTACCTGTGCATATATTATTACATTAGATAGGCTAATACACAAGAAGCCCCATACAAGTATATTTTCTGACATTCTGTCCATAGATAAACAAATATGAAGAGGGTAAAAGTCGGATCATTCAAAGGACTATGCAAGCGCTCAATTGTGAAATAGAAAACCATTGGATATATATTTCCCATTATTTGGTTCATTTTTCGTTAAGAGATAAAATCATTCTTTTCTTTTCTTTTCTATATTAGCATTGGAGGTTCCAGACAGGTACAAATAATGTAGCATATTCAAATTGAAATTCTTGCACCACAAGTATCAAAGTAATAAATGGCCAAAATGTATTTGAAACTAAACATGCATATTAAATTTCTTACTAATGACATCTTTGTTTTTATTTTAAGAATGTATAAGAGATATTTGCTTTGTGCGCAAAGTTGAAATACTGTTATACCAGCCATGTGCATCCAATATATCATAAGTAAAGTTCAAATCCCCTGCAAAGCAATTCTACAAATGCACGCTTACCTGTTGTGGGCTCATCAGCAAAAATAACAGATGGGCTTGCAAGCAGTTCACATGCCAAGGATAAACGTTTCTTTTCACAACCACTTACTGTGGAACTGGTGGTATGTCAGTGTCTCTAAAGCTTGGGGATTCTGGCTAAATTCCTGTGCAAATAATGGTGATTGATTATGACTAAAACCTGTTAATCAAAGTATGAGATATAATTGGACAGTAAGCAAAGTAAAGAGCCAAGCATTCTTCACTATGTCATTAATGTTTGAAACTTAGTCTTGTCATGAATTCAACTAAACACACATGACAACACCCTTTCAACAGAACACACCAGCAAAGAACATATAAATAAATCTACTAAGTCCCTACCTAGACTGCCTAAAACCTGTCATCATGGATTAGCAAACCATGATGCACAATGTGCCCTCCAAGTATGGAACACTTGATGACAATATTCAATACACAAAATTTTTAGACAAAAAACCAACCAATCTGACAAGTTAGAATTCACCTCAACCAACTCAACCTTTTTGTGGTTTATAGCAACATTTTTAAGATGTGAAACTGGCTTTGTCAGAAACCATTTGTCAGTTTAGAAAACTACAGAACCAAGTGGTGTTTCTCTAGTTGAATAGTTTTGTTTTCTTAACAAGATCCAATTGCTTTGTACACAGTACCTTATGATACATAATCCATAAAAAAGCACATGATTAAACATATTCTACTCTCTATATAATCTATTATATATATAAACCAAATCTTTTACAATGATTTTTACAATTTAACAAAAAATAAAATATTCATTTGTGCCAGACCATAATCCACCCTCATGAGACCCCATCAAAATCACCTGATTCCAGGTTGTTTTTCTAACACATGATGCAGCCAAGATATGTCACAGTGACCACTAATGAGATATACATACATCTAAGTGCATCTTTGAAATCACAGTGACATGTTATGATTCTCTGACAAATTTGCCATCAATACACACGCTACGACGATGGATTGTCGTCATCCGAGGAACTGTAGTGTTTCCTTCCATGTAAACCAGGAAGTGGTTATGGAAGCATAGGGTTCACTGGGACAGGAAATCTATGAGCTGAACTAATCATGGTCCTTTCATTTATATTACCAACTTCTTTGCACACTCTATCAAGAACTGTTAAGAAATTCCTTTACCCCTTCATTATTACTACTAATATATTATTTCAACAGTGGCCTATTTAGTTCAATCTTATACAAGCTCTTTTAGTTCATATCTCTACCACATTCTTTCCAAACTCTTTCTATTTCTAACATCTCCAATGGCTCCAATGACTCTACCACCTAGATTCAGATTCCACCCTACAGATGAAGAACTTGTTGCTTACTATTTAGAGAGAAAAATAACAGGTAGAATCATTGAGCTTGACATCATTGCAGAAGTTGACCTTAATATCAACTTGACCTTAATATCACAGAACAAAACAACTTGACCTTAATATCAAAGAACAAAACAAAACCTCTATACACACAACAAAGCAACGCGATCTTGACACACACAACAAAGTAACCTAACTTCAGACTAACGACGCCTTTGACCATTTGGCTCGAATTGTACGTGTAACACCCCACTCCCAAAAATAAAATAAGTGTAATTAAAAAAAACAATCAAGATAGACAAACATCAGAGTTTCACATCACTCACGGGATGTCACAAAAGAAAACCAATCGAAACATTTTCATTAAGGAATTTAACCACATATAAGCAGCGGAAAATCATTATATATATATATATATATATATATATATATATATATATATATATATATATATATATATATATATATATATATATATATATATATATATATATATATATATATATATATATATATATATATATATATATATATATATATATATATATATATATATATATATATATATATATATATATATATATATATATATATATATATATATATATATATATATATATATATATATATATATATATATATATATATATATATATATATATATATATATATATATATATATATATATATCAACATCATATACAAGTCAGGTACATCAGCGTCGACTATTTGTCCAAAACATACATCATGTACAACCACACATCAAAAGATCCACCAAAACATATCATCAACAAGATACGCCACAGGGGCACTAGAATTATCATATAACAAAGAACTCCCAAAAGCCCCGGTGTTACGTATCAGAGCATCCCTATGACTCGCCACAGAACAACTAGCTATCACCTGAAATCTCTGTACTTCCGAAGAAGCACAGACCACAACAAAGGCAAAGGGGTGAGAAATTACGAACAAAACATAAAGGTAACGGTAAACATGAATATGAAGGCAGTAAACACACAACATAATTCACACGCATCATCTCGGACCTACGGTCCCACACCATCGCAACATAAACATGACTATGCAACACCTGCAACTCGACACATGAAATGCGGTACCGACTCACGGTTCATCATCGAACCCGGATAGATCACTCGAGCCACCCTAGGCAACAATCTATCCCACTGAGTATATCTCATATGCCCCACTGAGCAATATGATCAACCCCTGCATCCACTCCTTTTCGGAGCCTGAGTTTATTTCATACGCCCCACCGAGCAGTATGATCAACCCCTTCACATTCCCTTACGGAATCTCGAGTCTATCTCATTTGCTCCACCGAACAAATGATCAACCCCTGCATCCACTCCTTTTCGGAGCCTGAGTTTATTTCGTACGCCCCACCGAGCAGTATGATCGACCCCTTCACATTCCCTTACGGAATCCCGAGTCTATCTCATTTGCTCCACCGAACAAATGATCAACCCCTGCATCCACTCCTTTTCGGAGCCTGGGTTTATTTCATACGCCCCACCGAGAAGTATGATCAACCCCTTCACATTCCCTTATGGAATCCCGAGTCTATCTCATTTGCTCCACCGAAAAAATGATCAACCCCTGCATCCACTCCTTTTCGGAGCCTGAGTTTATTTCATACGCCCTACCGAGCAGTATGATCAACCCCTTCACATGCCATGCATAACACAATGCACCACAACAAAACTAGCACACACGCTGCACATAATCCACATATCACATCTATCACATATCTCAGGTATCACATGCCACATTCCAAGGATCCCACGCCATATCACCAGCACACATAATACCTATCATACACTCAATCAACTATACGAATACTACGAGGAATCACGTTCCCGTGTTCACACATACACACAACAATGCCCTCTTAACTCTCAGAATCACCCACGACCAACAGAGGTCTAATGGTACAAGAACGGAACAACACAACACAAAATGCCCAGAATTCTGTCATGTTCGCTGGCTCATTCGCCTGGCGAAGCCTCGCAGCGAACCCTCGCCACCACTCGCCTGGCGACCCCCTTCAGCAAAGACAGACAGTAGCTACTATAAGTATTCGTTGTCTCTCGCTCGCACACTCGCCTGGCGAGACCTCGCTATGAGCACTCGCCGCCATTCGCCCGGCGAAACCTCGCTATTCCACTCGCCCGGCGAATGTCTGCGATTTCAGAAACATTCTACAGCTCAGAATCAGAACCGCTCCCCCTTGCACCCGATTAAATCCAAACGAGTCCCCGATCATAACGATACGTTATAAGGCAACAACCTACACTAACCATTCTAGTTTCTACCCGAGAACAACTACAGTTCTGATAATTGCTCAGTTCCAGCATAACAATGTCATTTTGCCCGGAAACCCCAATTCTCCCAACAACTCAACATCAACAACATGCAATGCAATCAACATGAACATAATCGATAACAGAATCACAACAACAACAACATGCATAACAAAATTCATGGGATTAGGGGAAATTCCCACTACCTAACATTTATGCTATCTACCCGTTTTGATCACTTTCTCCCCCCTTACCTCGAATTCTAGCTCCGAATGTTGAATCCTTGCCCCAAACGAAAATCCTAGCCTCCTCTTCTTCCAATTGCTCAGCTGCTCTCCTCCACTCTTGGTCGTATTCCTCTTCTCTCTTCTCCTTCACGCGTTCTCTTTCTCTTTTCTTTTCCCAACTTCTCCCAATTCCACTTATGCCCTCAATACCCTTTTCTACTCTTTTCAATCTTACCCTTATTCACTAACTCCTCATATTATCTTGATCCAATTCTATTAACATTATAATAGTATATTAACAATAATGATAATAATAATAATAATAATAATAATAATAATAATAATAATATCAATATTACTAATATCACTATTATTTATTAGTTATCATTTATCGTTAATAATAATATTATTATAATTCTTAAGGTCCAATATTATTCGATCAAATTCCAACTTAAGGCCTACACCCATCCGCGCCCGAACACACCCCCACAGACATGCCAGAAAAAAAATAAACAGCACAAAAGCATCAAAAACTGGATAATTAAAATGGGCGTTACAACTCTCCCCCACTTTAATTATTTTCGTCCTCGAAAATACCTGATGGAAAGAGCTCTAGATACGCTTCCCGCATCCTGCTCTCCAATTCCCAGGTCACACTTCCTCCTACTGCACCTCCCCAAGCCACTCTCACTAAAGGTATCTCTTTCCCTCTGAGTCGCTTCATCTTGCGATCCTCGATCTTTAACGGTAACGTCTCCACAGTCAGATTCTCTCTAACTTGGACTTCATCCCTCTGAATCACATGAGACAGATCGGGTACATACTTCCTAAGTTGAGACACGTGAAACACGTCATGCAAGTTCGAAAGCTCCGGCAGCAATGCCACCCTATAAGCCACAACACCAATCCTCTGCAATATCTGATACGGCCCGATAAACTTCGGATCCAACTTCTTGGACTTCAATGCACGTCCAACACCCGTCACTGGGTTAACTCTCAAAAATGCATGGTCACCCTCACTGAATTCCAACTCTTTCCTGCGGTTATCATAATAACTCTTCTGCCGATCCTGAGATGCTTTCATCTTCTCACGGATCATCTGCACTGTCTCAGTAGTCTGCTGCACCAACTCTGGTCCCAACACCACATTCTCCCCTGACTCATACCAACACAAAGGAGTTCTACACCTCCTGCCATAAAGAGCTTCAAACGGTGCCATTCCGATACTGGAATGGTAACTGTTATTGTACGTGAAATCAACCAAAGGCAAATGAGTATCCCACGCTCCACCTTTCTATAACACACAAGCCCGCAACATGTCCTCTAAAGTCTGAATAGTCCTCTCCGAATGTCCATCCGTCTGCGGATGATAAGCTGAAATCAGTTTCAACTCAGTACCCAATGCCTCTTGCAAACTCTTCCAAAATACAGAAGTGAACCTCGGATCTCTATCCGACACAATGCTCAACGACACACCATGCAATTTTACAATCATCCGAACATAGATCTCTGCTAGCTTCTCCAACGGAAAGCTAATACTAATCGGCACAAAGTGTGCAGACTTCGTAAGCCGATCCACAATCACCCAAATGGCATCAAAGCCTCTCACCGTATTCGGCAAACCCGTGACAAAATCCATAATGATACAATCCTACTTCCGAACCGGAATCTCCAACGGTTGCATCATCCCAGAAGGTCTCTGATGCTCCACCTTCGATTTCTGACATACCAAACAAGCATACACATAACGAGCAATGTCCTTTTTCATGCCTGACCACCAAAACAACTTTTTCAAATCCAGATACATATTCGTAGCTCCTGGATGAACACTCAGGCTACTACGGTGTCCTTCGTCCAAAATTGACCTCCTCAACTCATCATTATCCGACACACAAATTCTGCCTCGAAATCTCAGCACACCCGTGTTATCCAACTTGAAATCACTATCGGAGTCACTTCTGGCCTCGCGCATCAAATCTACAAGTTTCACATCTAACTTATGATGTTCTCTTATCATATCCAAGAAATCGTTGTGCACTTGCAACTTACCTAACATCACACAATCCGTTGAAATCTCGCAAACCATGCTCAAATCTCTAAACTGCTCAATAAGCTCCATCTCTTTTACCATCAAAGCTGACATATGAATTGCCTTCCTGCTCAGTGCATATGCAACCACATTCGCTTTCCCTGGGTGATAACTCAAACTGAAATCATAATCTTTCAAGAATTCCAACCATCTTCTCTGCCTCATATTCAACTCTTTCTGATCAAACAGATACTTCAAACTCTTGTGGTCGCTGAACACCTCAAATCTTGAACCATATAAATAGTGTCTCCAAATTTTCAACACAAAAACAACCGCAGCCAACTCAAGATCATGAGTAGGATAATTCCTCTCATGCACCCTCAATTGCCGCGACGCATAAGCTACCACATTTCCCTTCTGCATAAGAACTCCGCCCAAGCCCAACATGGAAGCATCGCAATACACCACAAAAGGTTCACACGGATTCGGTAACACCAACACCGGTGCTGAAGTCAATCTCTTTTTCAGCTCCTCAAAACTCTCTTCACAAGCAGCATCCCCCACAAACACTTGATCTTTCCTCGTCAACTGAGTAAACGGCAAATCCAATCTAGAAAAGCCTTCAATAAATCTTCGGTAATAACCAGCTAAACCCAAGAAGCTCCGAACTTCTGTTACCGTCTTCGGTGGTTCCCACTGTAACACCGCACTAACTTTCGAAGGGTCTACTGAAACACCATCACCTGAAATAACATGCCCCAGAAAACTCACAGTCTTCAACCAGAACTCACACTTTGATAACTTAGAAAACAACTTGTTATCTTTCAACACTTGCAAAGCAATCCTCAAATGCTCCGCATGCTCTTCCTCAGACTTAGAATAAATCAGTATGTCATCAATGAACACGACAATGAACTGATCCAAATAAGAATGGAAGATACGATTCATATATTCCATAAACACACCCGGCGCATTAGACACTCCGAAAGGCATCACTGCATACTCGTAATGTCCATACCGAGTCCTAAACACCGTCTTCTGAACATCACCTTCCTTAACTCTTATCTGATGATAGCCCGACCTAAAAATCGATCTTACTGAACACACGAGCCCCCACCAATTGATCCATCAAATCATCGATCCTTGGAGGAGGATACTTGTTCTTGATGGTCACCTTGTTTAATTGACGATAATCGATGCACAACCGCATGCTACCGTCCTTCTTCTTCACTAACAACACTGGAGCTCCCCACGGCGACACACTTGGTCTGATAAACTTTCTATCCAGTAACTCTCTAATCTGAGATTTCAACTCGGCCAATTCCACTGCCGACATCCTGTACGGCGCCATAGAAATAGGCCTCGTACCAGGAATGAGATCAATGCTAAACTCAACTTCTCTCTTTGGAGGTAATTCTGTAATATCATCCGGGAACACCTCCGGAAACTCATTCACCACAGCTAACTCATCCAACACTGCCTTGTTGTCAACAGGCTGTAATGCAAATAAAGCAACACCCAAGCTTCATCTTCCAACAAAGTTTTCAGTTCCTTACCGGACAAAGAACCTGCCAACGCTTCTTCCTCTGGAGTCAAAAATAGTAACACCTTCCGAAAATAATCAATGTACACTCGGTTGAACTCCAACCAGTTCATACCAAGTATAACATCCAAACCACCAAGTGGCAAACAAATCAAATCCACACCGAAGTCTCGGCCAAAGATAGTCAGCGGACTCTTCAAACAGACCAAAGAAGTAGTCACTGAACCAATCGAGGAAGTCTCAATAGTCATTCGCCGCTCAAGACTAGTCGGCACCAAACCTAACCTCTTCACACAATCAACAGAGATAAACAAGTGGGTCGCACCTGTATCAATCATAGCAGTCAAAGGAACATTATTGATGAAACAAGTACCTCGTATAGAACGATCATCACCAGTAGATTGAGTTCCCAATACTGCAAACACTTTGCCGCTGGTCTGTGGCACCTGAGTCGACTTCGGTTTCCCATAATGAGTACTGATGTGGCCTTTCTCACCATAGTTGTAGCATGTAGGCATGGTGAATCGACAATTAGCTATCACGTGGCCTGACTTGCCACACTTGAAACACTTTTTCTCTTCAAGAGGACAATCAACGGCACGATGACCCAAGTCACCACACTGAAAACACTTCCCTCCAGTAACTGCTCTCCCTTCTCTTGGCTTCTTATCACTAGCACATTTGAACTTTCCCTTACCAGTAGGAACACTGTAAGGAGTCCGACCGAACCTTTGCTTACCCTTACGGTCATTAGCAGCTTTGTAATGCGCAATCCTTGCCCAGTTATCATTGTCATAAATCCGGCTTCTGCTTATCAGCTCAAGATAATCCCTGATCTTCTGACAAGCTATTCCCATCTTCACTTCTGGACGCAATCCATTTTCGAACTTCAAACATTTGGAGGTCATCGCTCCATCAGTATTGTAGTGGGGACAATACTGTACCAATTCCTCAAACTTAGCGGCATACTCTGCCACCGTCATATTTCCCTGCTTCAGTTCCAGAAACTCAATCTCCTTGGCACTTCTGATATCTTCAGGGAAGTACTTCTCCAGAAATCCAGTGCGAACAACATCCCAGGTAATCGGAGTCCCAGCAGTCTCCAACCTTTGGCGGTTGTTGTCCCACCAAGCTTCAGCTTCGCCCTCTAACATGTGAGTACCGAACCTCACCTTCTGCTCATCGTTGCAACCCATCATTATGAAAATCTTCTCTATCTCCTTCAACCACTTCTGAGCAGCTTCCGGATCCAAAATTCCTCCTTGGAACGTCGGCGGCTTGTTGCTTTGAAACTGCGCCAAGTCTCTGAACTGCGCACCTGCAGCGTAGTTCTGATTAGCAACCACCTGCGCCATAGCCTGCATAGCTGCAGTAAACGCCGCGTCATTCCTCCCAGCCATACTCCTCCACAACAAAAATTCAGGTTAACAGAAAACAACCAACTCTATCCTACAGACAGACTCAAAATACTACACTGGACGGACGGACCGACCTGCTCTGATACCAACTTGTAACACCCCGCTCCCAAAAATAAAATAAGTGTAATTAAAAAAAAAACAATCAACATAGACAAACATCATAGTTTCACATCACTCACGGGATGTCACAAAAGAAAACCAATCGAAACATTTTCATTAAGGAATTTAACCACATATAAGCAGCGGAAAATCATCATATATGTATATATATATATATATATATATATATATATATATATATATATATATATATATATATATATATATATATATATATATATATATATATATATATATATATATATATATATATATATATATATATATATATATATATATATATATATATATATATATATATATATATATATATATATATATATATATATATATATATATATATATATATATATATATATATAGATCAACATCATATACAAGTCAGGTACATCAGCGTCGACTATTTGTCCAAAACATACATCATGTACAACCACACATCAAAAGATCCACCAAAACATATCATCAACAAGATACGCCACAGGGCACCAGAAACATCATATAACAAAGAACTCCCAAAAGCCTCGGTGTTACGTATCAGAGCATCTCTACGACTCGCCACAGAACAACTACCTATCACCTGAAATCTCTGTACTTCTGAAGAAGCACAAACCACAACAAAGGCAAAGGGGTGAGAAATTACGAATAAAACATAAAGGTAATGGTAAACATGAATATGAAGGCAGTAAACACACAACATAATTCACACGCATCATCTCGGACATACGGTCCCACACCATCGCAACATACACACGACTATGCAACACATGCAACTCGACACATGAAATACGGTACTGACTCACGGTTCATCATCGAACCCGGATAGATCACTCAAGCCACCCTAGGCAACAATCTATCCCACTGAGTATATCTCATATGCCCCACTGAGCAATATGATCAACCCCTGCATCCACTCCTTTTCGGAGCCTGAGTTTATTTCATACGCCCCACCGAGCAGTATGATCAACCCCTTCACATTCCCTTACGGAATATCGAGTCTATCTCATTTGCTCCACCGAACAAATGATCAACCCCTGCATCCACTCCTTTTCGGAGCCTGAGTTTATTTCGTACGCCCTACCGAGCAGTATGATCAACCCCTTCACATTCCCTTACGGAATCCCGAGTCTATCTTATTTGCTCCACCAAACAAATGATCAATCCCTGCATCCACTCCTTTTCGGAGCTTGAGTTTATTTCATACGCCCCACCGAGCAGTATGATCAACCCCTCCACATTCCCTTACGAAATCCCGAGTCTATCTCATTTGCTCCACCAGACAAATGATCAACCCCTTCATCCACTCCTTTTCGGAGCCTGAATTTATTTCATACGCCCAATCGAGCAGTACGATAAACCCCTTCACATGCCATGCATAACACAATGCACCACAACAAATACTAGCACACATGCTGCACGTAATCCACAGATCACATCTATCACATATCTCAGGTATCACATGCCACATTCCAAGGATCCCACGCCATATCACAAGCACACATAATACCTATCATACACTCAATCAACTATACGAATACTACGAGGAATCACGTTCCCGTGTTCACACATACACACAACAGTGCCCTGTTAACTCTCAGAATCACCCACGACCAACAGAGGTCTAACGGTACAAGAACGGAACAGCACAACACAAAATGCCCAGAATTCTGTCATGTTCGCTGGCTCATTCGCTTGGCGAAGCCTCGCAGTGAACCCTCGCCACCACTCGCCTGGCGACCCCCTTCAGCGAAGACAGACAATAGCTACTGTAAGTATTTGCTGTCTCTCGTTTGCACACTCGCCTGGTGAGACCTTGCTACGAGCACTCGCAGCCATTCGCCCGGCGAAACCTCGCTATTCCGCTCGCCCGACGAATGTCTGTGATTTCAGAAACATTCTACAGCTCAGAATCAGAACCGCTCCCCCCTTGCACCCGATTAAATCCAAACGAATCCCCGACCATAACGATACGTTATAAGGCAGCAATCTACACTACCCATCCTATTTTCTACCTGAGAACAACTATAGTTCTGATAATTGCTCAGTTCCGGCATAACAATGTCAGTTTTCCTGGAAACCCCAATTCTCCCAACAACTCAACATCAACAACATGCAATGCAATCAACATGAACATAATCGATAACAGAATCACAACAACAACATGCATAACAAAATTCATGGGATTAGGGGAAATTCCCACTACCTAACATTCATGCTATCTACCCGTTTTGATCACTTTCTCCCCCCTTACCTCGAATTCTAGCTCCGAATGTTGAATCCTTGCCCCAAACGAAAATCCTAGCCTCCTCTTCTTCCAATTGCTCAGCTGCTCTCCTCCACTCTTGGTCGTATTCCTCTTCTCTCTTCTCCTTCACGCGTTCTCTTTCTCTTTTCTTTTCCCAACTTCTCCCAATTCCACTTATGCCCTCAATACCCTTTTCTACTCTTTTCAATCTTACCCTTATTCACTAACTCCTCATATTATCTTGATCCAATTCTATTAACATAAGAATAGTATATTAACAATAATGATAATAATAATAATAATAATAATAATAATAATAATAATAATAATAATAATATCAATATTACTAATATCACTATTATTTATTTGTTATCATTTATCGTTAATAATAATATTATTATAATTCTTAAGGTCCAATATTATTCGATCAAATTCCAACTTAAGGCCTACACCCATCCGCGCCCGAACACACCCCCACAGACATGCTAGAAAAAAAATAAACAGCACAAAAGCATCGAAAACTGGATAATTAAAATGGGTGTTACAATACGCGTACAACAAACAGAATAAAATCGTTCATGCCATTTTAATAGTAATGCAAATATTCTCAAAATTTCATAAGTGAAATGAACATTGAATCACAAAACTAATATCACAGTAATGCAAATCAATAAAATATGAGAGCATTAAGACTCAATATACCATAACCAAAATGATAATTCCATAAACTCACATGTTCAGAAATACGTTCAATATACTTTCTTCTCTCTGATTGTCTCGCTGTAGTCTCTAACCAACACCGTCGCGCCGGAGTTTAGTCTCTGTTAAATCTCAGTTAGGGTTGGAATTAGAAATTCATGAGTTGAATGAAAAACATAACAAAATCTTAACCTTAAAATGGCAAATAACACAAACAAATTGTTCTACCTTATCAGACTTAGGAATAAGTTTTCTGAGATTAGTACTTGCAGCTCTATCTTCTAAACTTCCTTCAACAGGTAAAGGCCTCACTACATTGAAACTCACTAATTTGAAACTCACTGCATTGAAGAAGCAGAAGAAGAATCAGAGATAGTTTGAGGTTGAATTTGAGCAGGAAAGTGTGAACGAAGAGATGATCTTAAATGAAAAGATGATCTTGAACGAAGAGATGATTTTGAAGAAAAGAAGCAGAAGAAGAATCAGAGATAGTTTGAGGTTGATTTTAGGGGTTTTTGTGTTCTGAAGGTTCTTTTAGGGTTCTTAAGAGACACGGAAGGTTATTTGAAGAAAAGAAGCAGAAGAAGAATCAGAGATAGTTAAGAGGGAAACATGAAAAACAAGTGGGAAATAGTTAGCCTCAGCTCATCCGTGTCTATCAGATAAAATAAATATATTCGAAAAAAATAAAAATAAAAGTTAGCCTCGGCTCATCCGTGTCTAATATTTTACAAAAATAATTCAAAAATAATTGTAAAAAGAAAAACTGTAAAATAACTTTTTTTGCATTTAAATAGCCTCGGTTTTGTCAAGGCTAATTAGCCTCGGTGTCGGTGGCCGAGGCTAAATTTGTAGCTAAAAATAGTTAGCCTTGGATCATCCCTGTCTAATATTTAAAAATAATAATTCAAAAATTAAAAAATACCTAGCCTCGGCCTAACTGTGTCTAATGAATTAAATAAAAATAATTCTAAAAGAAAAACTTTAAAAAGGCTTTTTTTGCGTTTAAGTAGCCTCGGTTTTGTTGAGGCTAGTTAGCCTCGGTGTCGGTGGCCGAGGCTAAATTCGCAGCTAAAATGAAGTTTTCTAGTAGTGGACGTGAGTCCTAAGAAACAATCGTACCCGTGTGTCTGTTACGAATTGGAATCTTCTACCATACTTAGGCTCGTCTCACAATCGTGGCTTTAATGTTCCCGTAATTTCCTCGCACTCTAAGTGAACTTGCCATTTGGATCCACATAATCATAATAATTAAGTAGTGAATGATTCGAAGAATAAATCTCAAGACGGCTGAAGATGATATATGCTCCTTCGACTTTTGCAATTTAAATTCTGATCGTCTTCATTTAAAATGACCTCGGGAGCATGTGGACTATGCTCTCGCAAACTGATATCTTTGCCTCGAAACCAGATGGATTTACCTTATCATGCTTGAACTTGCGACCATAAGAGATAATCATGAAAGCGGCCCAACTCCACTTGAAACCTTAGGAACAACTCGAATAAGGACCAAAAGACCATGTCTGGAAGGATTGGGTTATGAGTGCCATTTCTACAACAATCATACGTACAACAACGAAAGGAAGCGCGTAAAAAACGAAGCAGGGGGAATCTTAAGGTCAAAAATTAGGGTGTGACACTATGTAACAACATCAAACATCAATAACAACAACAGTGAGCAGAAGGCACACGAATTGAACAACAACAACAAAGCTATAACAACAGTAACACACGAGAAAGAGAAGAAATATAGTGGCAGCAGCGAAGAAACATGCTTAATTTCATTCGTAAGTAAGTTCTCACTTTGATCTACTCCATTTTTGTAGCTTTTGTCACGTTAACTTAAAATTCATTTGCGGAGCGGAATCGACATCATAACGAGCCAACTGAGAGGGAGGTGTCGAATTGAAACACAAAACACGAAAGAACAGTAGTCTCTACCGTCGTCGGCGCAAGGCTGTGGCGCGGCGGAGTTGTTCGTTGCACCGGCAGAATCGCGCGAGAAAGAGAGCTGCATGCACGAGGGAAGGGAAGGCCACGAGAGAAAGAAAGAGGAGTATGCTGAGTTTTTTCATTTGATATTCTTATTTTCATTGTTGTTTGGCTCGGGTGGGCCTTAGGGTCTGTTTGGTTCAACGGAGAGGAGGGGAGGGGAGGGATTTTAAAAAAGGGGAGGGGAGAGGAGGGGAGGGATTTTAATAAAGGGGAAGGGGAGGGGAGGTGATGGGATGCATTTTAATTAAACATATGTTTGATTCATAAGAGGGGGAGGGGAGAGGAGGGAGAAGTTTTATTCAACTATATGTTTGGTTCCCAGGGGGAGGGGAGGGGTTTTAAAACTAATTTAATTTTTTACCCTTAAAATATTATAACAATCATGCTAAATAAATTTATAAAAAAAAAAAAGTATTCATAAAAAACGTAGATAATTAAACACAAAATATTTAACATTTAAAATACTCTAAAATATCTTAAAATGAAAATAAAATATTGATAAACGTCATAAAATCAAATTATATCAAATTATATGATCAATGATCATATGAACCATTTTCTCATCTTGATGATCCATTTAATCCTATAACATATTTATAAGATTAAATTCTACATAATATATAACTCATACTACAATTATATATTGATATGTAATATAATACAACAAATTATAAAATAATTAAGTTATTACAAGTAAAATATTAAATTAAAATAAATAGAATAAAACACATGGAAAAAAAAGTTGAATCATAATAATAAAAATAATGGAGTTGCCATTAAACAAATGAATAAATTATAATAAGGTGACAAAAATTAAGGTATAATATTAATAAATACAATTAAAAAATTTATTAAATAAAAGTGAGGATAATTTTGTCAATATAATAAAAATACATGTTATCATAGCTCCTCTCCCTCCCCTCCCCTCCGAAAACCCCCAATTCGGGGGAACAAAAAATTGTTCCAGGAGGAATTCTGATTACCTCCAATCCCCTCCCCTCCCCTTATAAAAAATTGAACCAAACACATCTATTTTAAAATATTCCCTCCCCTCCCCTCCCCTCCAAAACCCTCCAACCAAACAGACCCTTAGTGCCTAAGTCAAGAATTTTGTCTTTTTTCTAAACACCCCGCTCGTTTTTGGAAGCCCTTTGGGCTTATGAAAAAAAGCCAAAACATTTCTTTCTTTTTTTCTTTTCACAATTTCTGTTTCCCTTTAGCACCCAATTTGTTAATTTGATTTAGATTTTTTTTAGAACAAATGATTATTGTTAGGTTAATTTTGATTTAAATGTTAATTTTGATTAAATCTCTAATTTTGAAATTTTAATTAATTAAAATTCTTATTGGTCTTGATGTTAGTTTTGATTATTGTTCTTGCAATGTCTTGTGAAATCTTGATGGTCTTTCTTGGTGACTGGTAACTAATATGTATATGTTCTCTTGATGACTTTGATTTCCATGTTTTCTTAGGGTTCTTGGTTCAATTTTGTCTTTGATAAATTGAATTAGGATAGACTTAGGCTTTGATCCAAGCATGATAATTTCTAGGATAAAAATTTCCCCTTGACCCTTACTCTAGGATAATTTCTCTTCAATCTTAACTTTAGGCTCATCCTATATGATAATATTAGGTTAGTATTTTCCCTTTTATTTCATAAAAAAAATATTTTCTTAATAAAAAATACTTAACTAATACGATACGTATGATAGGTCACGAGCCTTAAGCACGTGGAAAAAGATGAGCGGGAGTTTACCTTACCTCTTCTTACGGTATATTGTATATGAGACGCCTGACTCATTTGTACAACGTATTCGCTCCTATTGTCATAGACTTTGGTATGATATGTGTCTCAAATTATTTTTCATAAATCTTAATAAAATACCTCACAAATTGAAACCTTTTTGCCTTTGGGCTTTTCTCCTTAAAACCTTTTCAAAAAGGGCATGCTACTTCCGTTCTACCGCAAATAGACAACGTCTCTAACGGCTAGAATGCAAACTTAGCATCGTCCATAAAAAAGCACACAACATATTAACTTTTTCAACAAGAACTACGGAGTTCTGATTCCCTCTGGGATACGTAGTCACTGGGTTGCAAAACTCAGACGAACTCAATAATAAAAACCTTTTTTTTTTGTTTTTCCCAAATAAAACATCCATTCTCCCCTTAGCAAGCTTAGAGACATCAAATAACCTTTCATGCTTAGAAAACTTAGATGGTCCCCATCGAGTACGATGGATGTAGGGGGTGCTAGTAACTTTCCCTTATATAACCGACTTCTGAATCCAATATGGTTACGATGACCATACCCTATCCTTTCACCTGTGGGTTTTCTCAATGTTTTCCCTTTCCCCTCATGGGAATAAATAAAGTTTGATATCGACTCTCATAAGTCCATCCACGGCCGTGCAATCCCGTTTTATGCATTACAAAGATCGTATTTTTCAAGGTACGACAATAACAAGGCTAATATATAAGATCTGGCGGTAATCAGGCATATATGAGTTCTGACATATCAAGCTCTAATACAAGGCTGATAACCAGAACTTTTGATATTTAAGGCAAAGTCAATTATGAAATACTTCTATAACCAGACTTCTACTTCTATAACCAGGCGTTATATGAAGTAATTTCTTTCATGCTGATTGAGATATTTTGTATGTTAAGATTATTTTAAAGTCTTAAATTCAGGGGGAGCTTGCAAACTTAACTTTGAAATTCTAAGCTAAAAAATAATTTTAATACTATAAAATTTAAGGGGAGCTTACAAACCTCACTCTGTTTTTTATATGATTTAACCAAGTAACAATTGTTCATCAAAATATGTGGTTTTGTCATCATCAAAAAGGGGGAAATTGTAAGAACAAAATTTGGTTCTGCATTTACATGAGAAAAATAGTACATAGTACTAAGATCAATATTATTTTCACTATGCTGATTTTATGGAATAAGGATTGTACTATTATATCATTTTATTTCCCACATTTGTAGATCGTTATGCAAGGTGACATCTCATTTGTGAATATTTCGATTCTACCCTCCAATAGATCTTTGCACTACCTATATAAAGAAGACTTGGCAGAATGAATGAAGCTACAAAGTTGAAGATATCCATGCTACACCATAACGCTTTTGCTGAACATATTATTATTATGAATAGAAAACACACATAGAGTTTTTGTTCGTTTTTGTATGATCATTTTATTGTACTTAAATCTTGTGTAATATGCTTTCTTAGAAGCAACTATGTAAACACATTTATTGTATCTCATTGTTTGAGGTTGTATTCATTAAGAGACTAGAGTTTAGTCAGGATTCTGAAGAAGACAATGACGGGTAGTCATTGTGTGTCTGTAATCAGTTGATTATAGTGGATTAAGTCCTTATTGGTAAGGTAAAATCACCTTGACGGATGGATTGGATTAACTTGATTAATAGTGAACCGGTATAAAAATAATTGTGTTCTTTTATTTTTACTCTTGGTTCTACTTTGAGTGTTTTGGGTATGAAAAAGTTTTATCTTAGAAACTCAAATCAAATCTTTTTTGTTTGTTTCTTGTCACTTTCAAACCATAGAAAAGTTGTTGCAAAATCTTAACCGTTGAAAATTAACACTAGTGGATATTTCAGGGATGTGGAAAAAATCTAGCATTCTGGATTTTTTTATAAATCCATTAAAAATTTTCACCCACCAGATTTTTTGAAAATGTTGGTAAAAATGCATAACAAATTTTTTTATGGCCAAGTTTCCATTTAAATTAAGGACAATTCTCATTTCACTTTTATTATAAGTTTTAGGAACTTTTCAAATTTTAGATTCGATCGTTTTTTAATAGATTTTTTTATGTCTTTTTAAATTTTAATCAATATACTTTATCAACAAGGAAAATTATTTTTTTATAAAATTTTGATATTTAGCATGCAAGAAAATTCTATCTATATCATTAATTTCATTTTCGTTTCCAAATATAGGCAAAATTGACACTTCGAGTCTAGTTTCTGTAACATCCCAATTTTTATACAACGAGAGTGTATTTTTTTAAAGATACTTTTTCAATAAATAATTCAATTAAAGTTTTCCCATATAAAAATACCACTTTTTTTTTTTATATATATAAGATATAAAAAATCTTGTATTTTAAATTCATTTTAGGTACACAACATTTATTTATAAAAGAAATTATACAAACAAGATAAAACATAAAGTGCAGACAGTAGTTAGAATACAACCCATAATCTAAAAAATAGATAAAAGTCTTCCACAGACACTCGCACAGGAGAGCTTCTCCCAGGAGAAAATTTTCAACCTTGCGTAGTAAAAAGTCCCATGGCGCCCGCCATATAATATCAAAATACTCCTACAACTCGCATACTTTACTCCCTAGCTAAACTGTAAGGGAGTCCGTCTATAGTAAAGTTATCATAGGGGAACACCAGGAAGAATCCTAAGGACGTCTCTGAGTCTAAGATAGGCTCAGGCATACCATGAAAAAACGAATCTCCTCCCATAGTTAGGGCATGTGACGGTCCAGGTGGAGCTAAGGGGGATGTCAGCAATCCAAAATGACCAATCACTACAAAAATGAAATTGGAGATGATTAAGTATATTGGAATCTGAAAGGTGATAGTCCTTAGGGAATACGTGATCTTTAGATCCATGCCAACGATAATAGTAGTCTCGAGTATGTTCCCGGTAAACGAGACTTGCCTAGAGTCGGCCTTAGGACGTCTCAGTCCATTCATCGGGAAATGTGAAGTTCGTCGTCTTCGACAGTGGTAGCTCCTCGTGTCTTGGGAACGTCGCGATCTAATGGAGTATTCACCTACACATCCATTAAAAGGGTCATTAATCCGAAAATAACAAATATACAAGAGCATAACAACAAGCATAAATAAAGGAGATATTATACATGGCTAGAGATTTCATTATAACACATGTATAATTATTTACAAAAATAATACATATAACATCAATAAGACTCATTTTCTAATGCAATGTCTATATGCCGATGCACGTGATTCCGAAATATTAATCAATCCACAAAGGGTCATGGTATTGCTTCAATATTTAACACCACTAAGGTGATGAGTTTCTGAGTTTCTACACCATCAATCAGACTCAAAGTTCCATGTCGGGATAAGGTGGTTCTATTCTCGGACATGCACCTCGTGTCACCTCTCTAGTGTGCAACTCATGTCTCCTTTTCGGTAGGCACGTAACTATGAAATGCATGAGCATACGATTTCCCATATATGTCTTTCAACACATGTACAACATTACAACATATCATAAACATATATGTAATAGTTTATCTCACACATAAAATCATTCCATATGTATATATATATATATATATATATATATATATATATATATATATATATATATATATATATATATATATATATATATATATATATATATATATATATATATATATATATATATATATATATATATATATATATATATATATATATATATATATATATATATATATATATATATATATATATATATATATATATATATATATATATATATATATATATATATATATATATATATGAGTGGGGATCAACTTACTCCACATCATGGTCTTTAAATTGAATCTAATCTAGTGGTTAAATCAACATTTTTACTTATGACCATTCAATTAAATTTAAAGGTTATGATTGTGGAGTAAGTTATAAAAACGTACTCTAAGTAAATCCTCTAATTATTGATTCGTTTGTCCTATTTGTCCATCTGTTTGTGGATGATATGTGGAACATTGTCTTAGCTTTGTTCCCAATGCTTGGTGTAACGCACCCAAAAAATGTGATGTGAACTTTGAGTCTCAATCTGACACAATGTTAGACGGTACTCCATGTAGTCTAACAATCTCTGCAATGTAAATCTCTATCAACTTAGCTGCATTATAGGTTGTTTTTACAGGTAAGAAATAAGAAGACTTATTTAAATGATCGACAATTACCCAAATTGAGTTATGCATTCTCCGAGTTTTAAGTAATCCGATGATAAAATTCATTGAAATGCTATCCCACTTCCACTCTGAAACATCTATGTTTTGCAACATTGTTGTTGACCTTTGGTGTTCTATATTTGCTTTTTGGCAAGTCAAACATGAGACTACATAATTTGTTCTTCTTCATTCCTGACCACCGATAGTTTTATCTCAGATCTTTATACATTTTTGTTACTCCAGGGTGAATGCTTAGTTTTCTCTTGTGGGCTTCCTCCAAAATCAGTTTCCTGATCTCTACAATGTTGGGTACATAAATTTTCTCATAGCACCTTAAGATATTATTCAGTTCTACTTTAAATCCAGTCGACTTTCCTTGTACCATTAATTCCTTTTTTCTTGAAAGAGTGGATTGTCCTGACAATTTTGAATGTCCTCCAAAAGTCCATTTGAAATCCTGATCATTCTAAACTGTAGATTTTTGTGTCCGAACTTGATGTCTAGGTGCATGTTTCTGAATGTTTCCCATAACTTTTAATGTTTGGCCATCAATGATGTTGTTGCAAGGACATTTTTTCTACTTAGCGCGTCTGCCATTGCATTTGCTTTTCCTGGGTGATATTGTAATGTGAAATCACAGTCCTTCAAGTTTTCCACCCATCTCCTCTGTCTCATGTTTAATTCCCTTTGGTCAAACAAATACTTTAAACTCTTATGATAGTTGAACACTGTGAACGTACATTCATAAAGATAATGACGCCAAATCTTTAGCAAAAAAAACAACTGCTGCAATCTCCAAATCATGAGTAGGATAGTTCCTTTCGCGAGTCTTCAATTGTCTTGAAGCATATGCTACCTCCTTCCTATATTACATCAACACACATCTTAATCCTTGATGAGATGCATCACAATAAACTTATTATGGTTCCTCGGGTTGTGGCAGAATCAATATAGGAGACGTCATAATTTTCTTCTTTAACAATTGAAAATTAGCTTCACATTTCTCATTCCAAGCAAAATGTTGATCCTTTCTAGTTAGTTGAGTCAAGCTACTATCTTTGTAAATACTTCAATGAATCATCGATAGTATCCAGCTAATCCTACAACTTTTTTATGTCAATGATTATTTGGGTATGATTCCACGTGAGCATGGTCTCAATATTTGCTAGGTCGACAACAATTCCTTCCTTTAATATGACATGACCCAAGAAATTTACCCTTTCTAGACAAAATTCACATTTGGACGGATTTTCATACATCTTCTTTTCACGCAGAATCTGTAGAACTTGACAAAAATACTCTTCATGTTCCATTTTACTCTGAGAGTAAACAAGAATGTCGCCAATGAATACAACAAGAAACTTATCCAAAAATGGGTGGAAAATTCGGTTCATGTAATCCATGAAAGTATCTAGAGCATTAGTCACTCTAAACGGCATGACTTGGTATTCATAATGTTCTTAACGAGTTCTGAATGCAGTCTTTGACATGTCCTCTTCTCTTACTCTAATATGATGATAGCCTGACTTCAAATCAATCTTATAAAATATGGATTTTTCTTTAAGTTGCATGTAGTCTACATAGACTCGATAACTCCCATCCTTTTTGTAACGCCCTGTATAGTATATGTCTAGAATCATATAATACAATATTTATTATTTGGTACTGACACCATAAAAAGTGCCTATTGGCATAATTTACATACTTGAACATTTCTAAAACATAAAAGACAACCTATGGTACAAGATATGGAAAGTACCAAAACAACAAAACTAAGATCAAGGTACAATATCCTTCACTGTACAAGATACAAGATAAGAAATACACATTGGAATAAACAAAACTCAACTTCTCTTGAAACATCCAAGCATAGCTCCACATACAAACTAAACCTGCAAACAATACCTGAAAACAACAAAAATAATGGGGTGAGATAACAATCAGAGTGAGTTCCCCTACCTTATGGGTTCACTCGGCTTTACAGGGTTCTAACCAATTTCTATCTCAAGTCAAAAGAGAAAGGGATAAGACTTGAGTTCACACAGCTCGCAATGTATGGAAACATACCTTTTGAGTTTATCAACTAAAATAATCACTAATCAGAAAACTTACCAAGGTATCCCCTTTTCCCGTTCTCTCTTACGTCTAGGAGATCGTCACGAGTCATATATCCTTGTAATGTACTTTGACATACGAGATGAATTCGGATCTAAGGGAAACATGGTCTAATAAATCGTCACTTCTCATGGAAACATGGTCCATCACAAGTCTTTTTACCCGTTGGTTCCATTCTTATAACGGGACTCAAACCTGTCAAAGTAATAGTGCTTAAATTTTGGAGGAGCTCTCTATATAAGCCTCCACGCTCTGAACAACACATCTCAAGGGGATTGTTTTCAACTATATGATAAAGCATAACATAACGTCGAATGGATTCAAATTCTAAGCGACATATAATCGATCTTATGAATCATCACTTCTCACAAGCCTTCCCCCCATCACAAGTCTCTTTACCGTAGGCTCCATTCTCTTATGTAATCACTAAGGATAACGTGATTGTATTCAACAATCACAAGGCATCACATTCACCTTAACCATAAATAATACAAAGCATACATGTTACATATAAAGCTCTCCTTGCGACTAGGCAACTACTTGCTAATGATACACACCTAGGCATTATTGCACAAGCATTGTCATATATGTTACTCATCATGTGCTAATCACTTTACTAGTTATTCCATTAATTAATATCAATGGTTTTCCTCATCATTCTTATAGTCTTTTAAGCATGTTATCACACAATCAAAATACCCATGTATACATCATGCATTACACATAAGGTACATATATTAACATAATTTAGTCGAGCATAATTAATGCACCTAAGACATAAAATCAACATAGATAGGTCTTTCAGAGCCAAACCCCTAAACAAATAGGACTTTCGGAACAAAGGTCCTTCACTAAAATATCAAACCATTCACATGGTGGTCACCATAACACTAAGTGTTCTTCTTCACTTTTCACATATTTTATCATTATATATATCAACCAATTATTCATGGTAAATATGCATAACTATCCTCAATAATCACGTGAAATAATCCATATCATAATAAGCCATGCACAAGAAGTAACCAAACAAGTAAATAAACAAAAGAGAACAAAACTTCCAGGCTCATTGTGCGAGCTCTGGGCGAGGTCGCCTCACTTTGAGTTCGTTATGCGAGCTTTAGGTGAGACAGAGGATTTTGGAGGCAGTAGCAAAAATATTTAGTGGTTGTTGTGCTACCTCTAAGCAAGGTCTCGCCTTCACCTCGCTGGAGGCTCGCTATGCAAGTATAGCGGACTGTCACGCTCGTTGCTAGTTTGTTGGAAGCTTGATGTGTGACTCATGCAAAATTCATAATCCCAACAGCGTAAAAATGAAAGCAACCATGGCCAAAACCTTAACCCATACCACCAAAACACATCCAAACATCCCAACAAACATGGTATAACATGATTTAGGCATGAAATTCATCAAAATAACATGTATCAACATCAAATTCACATTTAACCATATTTTCACACAAATCCTAACCCTCCCAATATTCTCCAACTTTCCTCCAAAAGCTATACTATCTAATGGAACTCACCTAGAAGATAAAGTTAACAAGATGGATTTATGATGATGAATTCCTCTTCTTCCTCTTCCATGAGTTTCTTCTCCTATTCTTCTCCTTTTCTTTTATCTTCCTCTTTTCTTCTTTCTCTCTTCTTACCAACTTTCTTCTTTCTCTTATTTTCTAACAAATCTATATGTATACATATAATATATAATAATAGTTAATGACATTAATACCTCCCTTTAATATTTTATCATCTAACACCAATTGACCAAATATTAGAGTTACCAAAATATCTTATCTTATACTTATTAATATTACTCTGTCTCTTTCATCCATAATTGATCTCTTCAGAGTTCACTACTTACTCTATTGATCCTAATCGATGACATTTAGAGTACTTAAGAGCTTCAATTATTTCAACTGACATAAGTTAGAGTGCATAGGAACTCAGTTGATTCCAACTGACACCCAATTGAGCATTTAAGGGAAATATGAGGTATTACACTTTTTCTTTACCAAAAGTACTGGAGCTCCCCATGGGGAAACAATTTGCCTAATGAGTCCTTTATCCAGCAAGTCTTTCAATTTTTCCCTAAGATCTTTCAGTTTTTTTAGTGCCATACGATACGGTGCAATGGAAATGAGTCAATTTCCCAAGTGTAAGTCAATGAAGAATTCAATGTCTCTTACTGGTGGTAAACCTGGAATCTCCTTGGAAAACACATCCTAAAAGTATTGAGTTACTAACATGTCTTTAACCCCAAGTTCGGCAATCACCTTTGTACTAGCAAGTATCGAGGAGTCAAAGGTTCCATTCTTTAGAGAAAGTTTGAGTTGGTTAGCTGATAGGTATTTAACAACCCATGGCTTAGGTAAAATGACCAACTTTCAAGCATAATCTAATATACCATAATGAAATGACATTCAATCCATTCCCATAATAATCTTGAGAGATTGTAGGGGTAAACATATTAGACTAACTAGAAATTCTCTCTTCTGGATAACTTTTTTACATAGTAAGCATGCAGTGTTCACAGATAGAACCTTAGCAGGGGTAGACACTACCAAGTCAAAATGTAGTGGAGTTACTATCATTTTCAATCGATTAAGATAATCCTTAGATATGAATGAATGCGTTACTCCTGAATAAAAAAGTGCATTTAAAATGGCATCTTCAATTTCAAAGTCCCCTTGAATCAAGTTGTTGGACAGAGACCTTCCCTCTGCACTCATGCAATACACTCTTCCTTGAGCAGTTGGTCAGACAGTTTTGGCGGCATTAACAACTAACTCTACTTTTGAAGCTTTGCAATCCTTTTCCATATGTCCCCTTTTGTTGCATTTGAAGCATGTAGGACCCATATAAGGACACTCATTTACATAATGCCAACCCTCACCACACTGGTAGCAACGTATCTCTGGAGCAGCTTGAGTTCCCTTTACTCTAGTGTTATGATTTTCTATTCATTGAGATCCCCTATTGTTATAATATGGTCGTTGGTATGGCCTTACCTTTTGTTTACCACGTCCATGATTCTAAAAATTTGGACGATTAGGTCCTCCAAAGTTCTATATTTTCCCCACAATTTGCACTCCTATTTTTCATATCGTCCACCTCTCTGCATTTCTCCACCAATGGTTAAAAATGTTGTATCCTCAATGGCACCATCGATTATTGTAGTTCATACTTGATTCCTTCTTGGATATGGTGACACATGTAAACTTCATCCATTCCTTCCTTGAAGAATCGACAATACCTGGATAAAGTTTCAAACTTGGCGGCGTACTCACCTACAATCATACTTCCTTGACGAAGTTTCAGAAAATTGTCTCCTAATTTGGTCCTCGCACTTATTGGAATGTATTTGTCTAAGAATTTTTCCTTAAAGGCTTCCCAATTTACTTCTTCATGTGTGCATTCCATCATCAATCTAGTGCTCTCCACAAATACTCTGCATCGCCTATCAGAATATATGTGGCATAAAACACCTTTGCTTGTGGTGGACAATTGATTACCTAAAAGATCTTCTCAATTTCTTGTAACCATAATTCATCCGTCTCGTGAATAACATCCCCTTGAAATTTAGGTGGATCATGGTGGCAGAAATCAATTAATCCTCTTGATTCCCCAATTCATATTTCTCTATTCGCTTCTTCGAATCTCGAAGGTTCTTAGCAGTAGTTTAAACGATGACAAAAGTAGCCATATTAGCCATAGCTTGGGCCATTTGATCCACCTGATGGTTGTTGATCCCATCATTAATGTTGTCACGTCTCAGAGGCATAACCTTCCTACAAAACCAGTAACAAATTATAATTCTGATTTCCTGCTTCAAGAGAAATTATAATATATTGCTTCCAAGTCACGAATGGATGTAAAAATTTAACGACCATAAAGTATGGACACAAAGCCCTCAAACTTTGTCTGACAACTGATCAACTTAGAATACTAAACTTACAGTCCCAAAGAAACTTAAACCTGAGCTCTGATACCACAGTGTAACACCCTGATTTTTATACAGTGAAAGTGTATTTTTATTAAAGGTACTCTTTCAATAAATAAGTCAATTTCCACTTTATATATATATATATATATATATATATATATATATATATATATATATATATATATATATATATATATATATATATATATATATATATATATATATATATATATATATATATATATATATATATATATATATATATATATATATATATATATATATATATATATATATATATATATATATATATATATATATATATATATATATATATATATATATATATATATATATATATATATATATATAAAATCTTATATTATATAAAAAAAGATAGAACATAATAACATACTATATATATAGACTATGAAGTGTCACCAAACATAAAGTGCAGACAATAGATAGATTATAACCCATAATCTACAAAATAGATAGAAGTCCTTGGTAGACACTCGAGTAAGAGAGCTGCCCCAAGGAGAAATTTCCAACCTTGCGTAGTAAAAAGTCCCACAGCACCCGCCATATAATATCAAAATACTCCTACCACTCGCATACTCTACTACCTAGCTAAACTGATCGACACCTAATGGCAACCACAATATCCACCCGCCCCAACTCTATATAACCCACTACAATCACTAGTCAAAGTGTGAGGCATCCTCATTATCAACACTCTCAAAATCATGTTTCGAGGGGTCGTCAATATCACTGTCCTCTCCCTCGCCAACATCTAATTCCAATGATGGAACAAGTGTTGGGGAAAGGTGAGGGAGCTCGTCTACGGTAAAGTTATCACAAGTGAAATCCAAGGGGAATCCTAAGAATGTCTCTAATTCTAGGAGAGGCTCGAGCATACCATGAAAGAATGACTCTCCTCCATGATTGGGGCATGTGACGGTCTAGGTGGGGCGAAGGGGGATGTCAGCAATCCAAAATGATTAATCACTCCAGAAATGAAGCTGGAGATGATCAAATATACTGGGATTTGAAAGGATTTGAAAGGTGATAGTCCTTCTAGAGTACATGGTCTTCAGATCCATGCCAATGATAGTAATAGTCTCGAATATGTTCCTGGTGAACGAGACTTGTCTTAAGGCTAGGTCAAACCCCCAAGATGTCTCAGTCCATTCATCGGGAAAGTTGAAGTTCGTTGTCTTCGAGGATGGTAGATTCTCATGTCTCGAGAACATAATGATTTAATGGTGTATTCTTCCACACATCTACTGAAAGGGTCATCAATCCAAAAATAATTAATATACAAAAGCGGAACAGCAAGCATAAACAAAGGAGATATTATACATGGATAAATATCTCATTCTAACACATGTATATAATTATTTGCAAAAATAATACATATAACATCAATAAAACTAATTTCCTAATGCAACGTCTATATGTCGATGCACATGATTCCAGAATATCAATCCCTCTACAAAGGGTCGTGGTATCGCTTTAAGATTTAGTACCACTAACGCGATGGATATCTACACCATCAATTAGACTCAAAGATCCACATCAGGATAAGGTGGTTCCATTCTCAGAAACGCACACCCTGTGCCACCTCTTTGGTGTGTACCTCGTGACTCGTCTCCGGTAGCCACATAACTATGAAATGCATGAGCATACAATTTCCCACATATGCCTTTCAACACATGTGCAACATCACAACATATTATAAACATATGTAATAATTTATCTCACATGTAAAATCATTGCACATATATATATATATATATATATATATATATATATATATATATATATATATATATATATATATATATATATATATATATATATATATATATATATATATATATATATATATATATATATATATATATATATATATATATATATATATATATATATATATATATATATATATATATATATATATATATATATATATATATATATATATATATATATATATATATATATATATATATATATATATATATATATATATATATATATATATATATATATATATATATATATATATATATATATATATATATATATATATATATATATATATATATATATATATATATATATATATATATATATATATATATATATATATATATATATATATATATATATATATATATATATATATAGACACACACACACACACACACACACACACACACACACACACACACACACACACACTCACCCTCACAACTAGTCATGTTCAAAACACATAAGAAGATACAGAGCAGATATAGATATGAACATATATATATTTTATTATTATTGGAATATGATAAGTCCAAGCTTTTGATATTGACATTAATTTTGGTAAAACTAACTTGACAGCAAGATGTCCTAACATGAAGAACAAATTGAAGAACAAGATGTTGAACAAGATGTCCTAACAAGACGTTGTACTAATTTATTTCCAGATTTCAGAATATTATGGGAATATTTGTTTATCCTTGGTGGCATTCAAGATTGAGTAATCAGAGATTCTGATTGAATTTGAAGATATTGTTTTCTATGTGTGGAGACATTTTAGGAAACTTTGGATTGAAGAAACTATTCTTGAGGAGAATAAGTTGCAGATTCTGTGTAACAGAATTGCTGCGTTTTTGAAGCCCAATTCCAGTCTAGTTTATGGTTATAAATAGGATAGATTTAACCTAATCAAAGTGTGGAAAATACATTGTTTCTTAGTGATTTTTAGTTTTTGTGTATTTGTGAGCCTTTATTGTATCATGTTGATACTAGAGCTGGACTGTTTGCATTGAGTTGTAATTTCTGTCACTATTGTGATTGAAAGGGAATTGCGAAGGGTCTCATACCTAGGAGAGTCTTAGGTAGAAATTAAGCACGGGTAGTGATTCAGTGATAAGTTGTAAACCGAAGTTTGTTTAACTTAGAATTAATACTATCTAGTGGATTTCATTCCTAGCTTGGTAGCCCCCAGACGTAGGTGTTGTTGTACACCGAACTAGGTTAACAATTACTGTGTGTCCGTTTACTTTATGCAATTTTTATTGTGCTCCCTCTTGTCATTATGTTTAAAGCAGAGATCAAGTATCTCACATCTCTTAGGACATCTGGGATCTGCATACCAGAATTTCAATTGGGATCAGAGCAGGCATCCTGCTCTGTATCTGGGTGAGATTCAGGAAAGTTACTTTCTGGTGCAATGGATAAGGAAGGAAGAATATTGAACAGACCACCCATCCTTGATGCATCCAATTATGAATATTAGAAAGTGCGCATGGTGGCCTATATTAAGTCCATGGATGGTAAAGCTTGTAAATTTATGGTTAAAGGATGAGATCCACCAAAGGCTAAATACCAGGAAGGTAAGATTACTGATATGATAAAGCCTGAGGAAGACTGGGATGATGAAGATGACAAGCTAGCTCAGAGTAATTCCAAAGAATTGAATGCCTTATTAAATGAAGTGGACAAGAACATCTTTAGATTAATAAAGAATTATATTGTTGCCAAAGATGCTCGAGATACTTTGAAGACTGCTCATGAAGGAACCTCTAGAGTGAAATCATCAAGACTTCAACTTCTTATAACCAAGTTTGAGAACTTGAAGATGAAAGAAGATGAAAGTATTCAAGAATTTCACATGAACATTATTGATATAGAAAATACTTCAAGTGATCTAGGAGAAAATATTCCAAAAGCTAAGTTGGTCTAAAAAATCCTAAGATTTCTTCCAAATAAATTTGACATGAAGGTGTCTGCCATTGGAGAAGCCCAATACACAAACACCATAAAGGTGGATGAACTCATGGGATCTCTTCAGACTTTTGAATTTGAAATCAGTGAGAAATCTGAAAAGAAGAAAAGCATAGCCTTGGTGCCTAATCAAGATGAATGTGAACCAAATTCCAAGGAAGAATTGTCTAAGGCTGTTGTGCTACTTGGAAAACAGTACAACCAATTGTTAAAGAGGATGGACGGGGAGTCAAGATTAAATGTCAAGACTCAGTCATCCGACATCAACAAAAGGAAGGATTTTGGAAGAAGGTCCAAAACTGAAGAGAAAGCTAACAAAGGAAAAGGAATCCAATGCTATGTGTAGCGGCAAAGATTGTGAGTGTAACCTATTGATTAACTTAACTCAAAAATGCAAGAGTCGCCACTGCACTTTTATTTGTTCAAAAGGAAAGGAAAAAGAGTGAAAAACCTAAAGAGTTCTAAAACAAGAACAAACAGAGAATGGGTAAGGGGGTTGGTTACGCTAAGGGAAGGTGTTAGCACCCAAAAAGTCTATAATACTCTATAGGAACCCTTTGAAATATCTATGCTTTTTGGTTTGAAAGTATTTGTTTAAAATGAGACTGGGGAGATGAAAAGAGAAGTATTTTTTTAAGATTTTGTGTTTGGAGAGACTTATCGCCTCATGCCTACGTACCCATAAAGTGCAATATAGGATCAAAACCCCGTAGTTCATGGTACAAATAATAAAATTGGTTTGTTATGGTTGATTTTAATGAAAATACAAGTCGTCATTTCCAAGCGAATAGTTCCGCTTAAAGAGACGGCTCATGTCTAAACTTATGAAAAAGATTTTAAAAGAAAAAGTGCATAAGGCACAAAAAGAGTTTGAATGAGTTTGAATATTTTTTTATGTCTTTTTGAAAAGAGTCAATGTATGATTAAAATTGATTGACATTTATTAAAGAAAAAGGTTTGGAAAAGCACTTGACAAAGTCAAGGTTTATTGTGAAAGAGGTTATAGTTTTGAAAACAAGAAGGTCTTGAAAAGGGAGGAGATTTTGAAAATTTAAGAAGGGGTGAAGAAGAAGTGATTATCCTAAAGCAAAAAAAAAAGTTAAGGATAAGAACGGTCTAACCACACAAGAAAGCTCCATAATATAAACATTCTTTCTTTAAATTAGGCCTTGATCAAAATAAGTCTTCAAAAGAGAACTCCAAGTACCCAAAATCCAAGGTTTGATATCACAAGCTTCCAAGCATAGGTTAAGATCCTAATTCTAGGTCCAAAGTTCCATGTCCAATTCAAAGGATAGTAACCACAGTCCATCATTAAGAGAATAAGTTTTTTTTAGGGGTTTAACCTTTATTAGTGTTTTGAACAAGATATGGTCCAAGTGGACAAAATCAAAAGAGAGAGGAAACACAAACAATAATATAATATGAGATGATAATAATGGAGCATAAAAATAAAATAGAGATACAGAGTGAGAAGGAAATATAAACAAAATTAGTACAATAATATTGTTAGTGATTTAGTGAGTAGTTGTTAGAACAAATGATCAACGATGGTTAAATAATAAACTTAGGCCAAAGTTAATGAATACTCATTAGAGGATTGATAAAATCAAATCCTCTTAACAACAAGTTTCATAATTAATGGATCCAAGATAAATAATCAACCATACTTGGACTTTCAAATATAAGTTTGAGCCACGAATGATCATTTTCTGATACGAGACACATGTAATGCTATGTTAAGCAATCGTAATCAGACTTATGTAGAATCCATGACTATTTGAGGCCAGTCAATAATAATATTAGTGCTAATGTATGCTAGATAAGTGATATATAGACCACTCTCCGAAAAGCAATACCACACGAAAAGAAAAGAGGTAACAATCTCATCTTCATCAAGAACTTAAAACCAGCTCCAATGATATTGAAGATTTTCATTGATCAAAAGGAAATGAGAAATATATGAAGAAATGCCAAATTGAAACACACAAAGATGTAATCCAAGTCAAAGAAAATAAGGAAATGGAAGAAGAAAGAAAAGGAACCAAAACAGTCCAAAAACAAAGCCAATAAAACACATTATGCATTGTGCAAATCGATTGCACTAGTGTGAAAATCGATTGCACAACAAAAAATCAGCAATTCTAGGCAAAAAATACATTGTGCAATCGATTGCACTATAGGGTAAATCGATTGCACGCTGACAGGCAACAATAAAATTAGCATTTATAAGGCAAAACCATGATCAATCATTTCTTCAAAAATCTCATGATCAAGAATGCAATTGAGCACAAAAATACAAGTAAAACAATATCAAAAAACACCAATGAAACCCAATTTACAAGATCCAAAGATCAAGTAACAAGAATCAACCATATATCACATTGTGGAAGATAGACCAAGCACAACAATGATGGAACAAGGGTTTACCACTTCAAATATGAAAATGCTTCAAATCAACTTCAAGAACCACACTCCAAAATCTTGATCTACTAAATTTGATGATGAAGAAGTGATTGAATCAAGGTTTTAGCTCAAAGATTAGTAAGCTTCAATGAAAATCTTACTAACTTTTAATGGAAGAGAGAGCTTTAGTGAATTTGGTGGTCGAAAGAAATTGAGAGAATGATAAGGAAATTTGACAGGGTGATTTTTGTAACAGCCCAATTTTTCAATAATTAATTATTCATGTTAATTAATTGATTTATTTGGATGATTTTAATTATTGGAATTATTGGTAGATATTTGAGAGGAGAATATATGGAAGGAAATAGAAGAGAAATACTTATAAAGGAAAAGTGAAAAAAAAAAAGATAGAAAGGAAACATAAGAGAAAGAATAGAGGAAGAAGGAGAAAGAGGAGAAAAGAGAAGGAGAAGAAGGGAAAGTTGGAAAAGCTCAAGAACAACTCTCAAGCATCGATTTAATCGAGGTAGGGGTGTGAAATGTTGTTATTCTATCAATGTCTAGGATTATGTATGATTGGTTTGGATTGTTTGGATGTTTTCTCCATTTTCCATTCTAGGGCATAATGAGTTTAATCGATAGAAACCGAGTTTTAACGGTAAAAAATGATGTGATGAAACAAACTGAATGATATGTATTTATATGATTACATGTTTTAAGTGATTCAATGTTTAGATTTTCCGCTTTAATTCGAAATATTGAGATGTGGGTGTAAAGACTAAGTTCCTCTGTTGAACTACCCCACTGTTGCATGTCTTTTATAGAGCAGGTGTTGTATGTTGTTTTGGTGAATGACGTGGCATACTTCTTTTATACCATGTTTCAAATTTACTCTGATGATATTTTATTATGTGAATTATTTGTTTATTTGGGGGTATAGAAGGGGGTGTTACATTAAGTGGTATCAGAGCTGGTCGGTCTGTTGACCAAGTTGTTAACGTGTTCATTCCCTTATGCATTTGGTATATGTGTGTAGCACTATCCATATGGTTGTTCTAACGAGGATTTGTTGTGGGAATCAAGAACAATGGTTGCAGGCAGGAATGACGAAGCGATTGCTGAGGCGTTAACGAGGTTGGCTGGAGCGATTGGGCAGAATCCTCAAGCCAATGTGAATGTTAGAAATAAAGCTGATGATGAGTTTCGTGATTTGGGAAGGTTCCAAAGGAACAATCCACCGATATTCAAGGGAACTCATGAACCTGACAAAGCACAAGTTTGGCTGAAAGCGATTGAGAAGATCTTTCGAGTCATGAATTGTTCGGATGCGCAGAGGGTGCAGTTTGGCACTCATATGCTTGAAGAGGAAGTTGAGGACTAGTGGGATAATACTCGCCAAAGGTTTGAAGAGGATGAGATTGTGGTTACTTGGGATCTTTTTAGAGAGACATTTCTAGAGAAGTATTTTCCAGAAGATGTGCGTGGTAAGAAGGAGATTGAATTCCTTGAGCTGAAGTAGGGTAACTCAACTGTGGCCGAGTATGCCGCAAGGTTTAAGGAATTGATTAAGTTTTGTCCTCATTATAACACTGTTAATGCTGAGAAATCCAAGTGTCTTGAGTTTGTGAATGGTTTGAGGCCTGAAATCAAGCAAGTTGTTGGTTATCAGGAAATTAGGCGATTTTCTGAGTTGGTGAACAAGAGTAGAATTTATGATGAAGATAGTAGGGCTCGGTCTAGCCACTACAAGAGTTTAAGTGACAAGAAAGGAAAAGGTCAATTTAGAGGAAAGTCGTATGTGACTCCTGCAGAGAAAGGGAAACAGAAAGCTGGTTACGGCAAGAAGCCGAGTGTGGGAGGAGCTTCCACTTTGGTGAGATGTTTTAGATGCGGTGAAGAGGGACATCATGCTCCCGAGTGCAAAAGTGTTGAGCAAAAATGTTTTAAGTGTGGGAAGCCAGGCCACAAAGCTCTTGAGTGCAGAAGCGGTGCGAATGTGACTTGCTACAACTGTGGTGAGCAAGGGCACATTAGTACCAAGTGTGACAAGCCAAAGAAGACTCAAGGGAGTGGGAAGGTGTTTGCTCTATCAAGATCAGAGACTGCTAATGATGATCGATTGATCCGAGGTACGTGCTTCATTAATGGTATATCTTTGATCGCTATAATTGACACTGGAGCTACACATTCTTTTATTTCCTTTGATTGTGTTAAGAGATTAAGTCTTGAGTTGTCTGTTATGAGTGGAGGTATGGTTATTGATACTCCTGCTATGAGTTCGATAACTACCCCGGATGTGTGTTTGAATTGTCCGTTGAGTGTTTTTGGTAAAGACTTTGGAGTTGATTTAGTGTGTCTTCACTTAGATCAACTTGATGTTATTCTTGGGATGAATTGGTTGGAATTCAATCGTGTCTATATTAACTGTTTTGACAAAACGGTTATTTTTCCTGAACCTGATGAGGAAGAAGATTTGTTTATGACTGCTAAGCAAGTGAAGGAATCACTGCATGATGGTGCTAAGGTATTTTTGTTAATGGCAACAGTGAGCATTGGTGAGAGTGGAACGATTGATGCTTTATTAATTGTCCGTGACTTTCTGGAACTTTTTCCTGAGGAGATAATAGATTTACTGCCGGAACGAGAAATGGAGTTTGTGATCGACTTAATTCCTGGAATTAGTTTGATATCGACGGCTCCATATCGTATGTCCGCATCGGAACTGAAAGCGTTGAAGAGTCAACTTGAAGATCTACTTGAGAAAAGGTTTATTCGTCCGAGTGTGTCACCGTGGGGGGCACAAGTGTTGTTGGTTAAGAAGAAAGAAGGTTCTATGAGACTCTGTATGGATTACAGACAATTGAACAAGATGACTATCAAGAATAAGTATCCACTTCCGAGGATTGATGATTTGATGGATTAGTTGGTTGGTGCGAGTGTGTTCAGTAAGATAGATTTGAGATCTGGGTATCATCAGATTCGCGTGAAGGCTGAGGATATTCAGAAGACTGCTTTTAGAACGAGGTATGGACACTATGAGTATTATGTGATGCCATTTGGTGTGACTAACGCACCAGGTGTATTTATGGAGTACATGAATATAATTTTCCATCCTTATTAGGATAAGTTTGTGGTTGTTTTCATTGATGATATTTTGATTTATGCGAAGAGTGAAGAAGAACATGTCGAGCATATGAGGATTGTGTTATCTGTATTGAAAGAGAAACGGTTGTATTCTAAGCTCTCTAAGTGCGAATTTTGGTTGAAGGAAGTGAGTTTCCTTGGTCATGTGATTTCGAGTAGAGGTATTGCAGTTGATCCGTCAAAGGTTGAAGCGGTATCGCAATGGGAGACTCCGAAATCAGTTTTTGAGATTAGAAGTTTTCTTGGTTTGGCGGGATATTATCGGAAATTCATAAAGGGATTTGCCAAGTTATCTTTGCCGTTGACGCAGTTGACTAGGAAAAGTCAAGCTTTTGTGTGGGATGCGAAGTGTGAAGGAAGTTTCCAAGAGCTTAAGCGAAGATTGACGACAGCTCCTGTTTTGATTTTGCCGAATCCGACAGAATCGTTTGTTGTGTATTGTGATGCTTATTTGATGGGTTTGGGAGATGTGTTGATATAAGATAAACAAGTTGTAGCTTATGCTTCGAGACAACTCAAAGTGCATGAGAAGAATTATCTGATGCCGCTGTTGTATTTGTGCTGAAACTTTGGAGGCATTATTTGTTTGGTTCGAGATTTGAGGTGTTTAGTGATCATAAGAGTTTGAAGTATCTTTTTAATCAAAAAGAATTGAATGCAAGGCAAAGGAGATGGTTAGAACTTCTGAAGGATTTTTATTTTGGTTTGAATTACCATCCGGGTAAAGCAAATGTGGTAGCTGATGCATTGAGTGGGAAATCGTTGCATATGTCGATGATGATGGTAAAAGAGTTAGAATTGATTGAGCAATTTCATGATTTGAGTTTGGTGTGTGAGAAGACTTCTTATGGAGTTAAGCTAGGTATGTTAAAGCTTACTAGTGGTATTCTGGAAGAGATTCGAGAAGGACAGAAATCTGATTTGAGTTTAGTTGATCGGTTGACTCTGATCAATCAAGGTCAAGGTGGTGATTTTCGGATTGATGAGAATGGTATCATGAGGTGTCATGATCGAGTTTGTGTTCCTGATGTTGTTGAGCTGAAGAAGAGTATTCTTGAGGAAGTACATCGTAGTGGATTGAGTATTCATCCGGGTGCTGCTAAGATGTATCAAGATTTGAGGAAAGTATTTTGGTGGCCTCGTATGAAGAAGGATATTGCCGAGTTTGTGTATTCTTGTTTGACTTGTCAAAAGTCGAAGATTCAGCATCAGAAGTCGTCGGGTTTGATGAAACCGTTGTTTATTCCTGAGTGGAAATGGGATAGCATTTCTATGGATTTTGTATCTGGTTTACCGAGGACGCCGAATAACTTTGAAGCTATTTGGGTTATTGTGGATAGATTGACCAAATCTGCTCACTTTATTCCTATGCGAATGGATTACCCGTTGGAAAGGTTGGCAAAGTTGTACATTGAGAGGATTGTCAGTTTGCATGGTATTCCGTCTATCACTGTGTCAGATAGAGATCCGAGGTTTACTTCTAGATTTTGGGAAAGTTTGCAAAGTGCTTTGGGTACGAAGTTGTGTTTGAGTTCAGCCTATCATCCGCAGACCGATGGTCAGACTGAAAGAACGATTCAATCACTTGAGGATCTTTTGAGAGCTTGTGTATTGGAGAAGGGAGGAGCTTGGGATAGCTATTCACCTTTGATTGAATTTACTTATAACAACAGGTTTCATTCGAGTATTGGTATGGCACCGTTCGAGGCATTGTATGGTAGATGGTGTAGGACGCCATTGTGTTGGTATGAATCTAGAGAGAGTTCTGTGGTTGAACCCTAGATAGTCCAGCAGACTACCGATAAGATTAAGATGATTCAAGAGAAGATGAGGATTTCTCAGAGCCGTCAGAAGAGTTATCATGACAAGAGGAGGAAGGCACTTGAATTTTATGAGGGAGATCACGTGTCTCTTCGGGTTACTCATATGACTGGTGTTGGTAGGGCATTGAAGTCGCGTAAGTTGACGCCGCGTTTTATTGGTCCTTATCAGATTTTGCAGAGGATAGGGGAGGTAGCCTATCGTGTCGCTTTACCACCGTCGCTTGCTAATCTTCATGACGTATTCCATGTATCTCAGTTGAGGAAATACATTACGGATATGTCTCATGTAGTCCAAGTAGATATGTGAAGGTGAGAGATAATCTGACTGTGGAGACATCACCTATGCGGATAGAGGATCGAGAGTTGAAGCAACTTCAAGGCAAAGAGATTGCTTTGGTGAAGGTCGCTTGGGGAGGTCCGGCTGGTGGAAATGTGACTTGGGAACTTGAGAGTCATATGAGGGAGTCTTATCCATAGCTGTTTGAATCAGGTAACATTTTCGAGGTCGAAAATTCCTAAACTGGGGGAGGGTTGTAATAGCCCAATTTTTCAATAATTAATTATTCATGTTAATTAATTGACTTATTTGGATGATTTTAATTGTTGGAATTATTGGTAGATATTTGAGAGGAGAATATATGGAAGGAAATAGAAGAGAAAGACTTATAAAGGAAAAGTGAAAAGAAAAGAGATAGAAAGGAAACATAAGAGAAAGAATAGAGGAGGAAGGAGAAAGAGGAGAAAAGAGAAGGAGAAGAAGGAAAACTTGGAAAAGCTCAAGAATAACTCTCAAGCATCAATTTAATCGAGTTAAGGGTGTGAAATTTTGTTATTCTATCAATGTCTATGATTATGTATGATTGGTTTGGATTGTTTGGATATTTTCTCCATTTTCCATTCTAGGGCATAATGAGTTTAATCGATAGAAACCGAGTTTTAACGGTCAAAAATGAGAATAAGTGGTATAATTTAGTCGAGGGAGGTTAGACTATGGCTATGGAACTTGTTTGGTGAGAATCGGTCGGTTTTGTGGAGAGTTATGAAAGTTGGACAGTGAGGATTTCTGAGTTCGCAGACGTTCGCTAGCACCTTCGCTAGGTGAACAGGTTGCGAACGTTCCATGCAGTGAGTTGTAGCGAGTAGGTAGCGAGCGGTCCCAGACTTGGGCAGAATGGATTTGAGGTTCTTCGTTGGTAGCGAATGAGGCAGCGAAGGTTCGCTAGGACTTCGCTATAGCGAGCTGGGTAGCGAAGCAAGACGGTAGCTTCAGTTTGCCTTCGCGAGCTTGTTCGCTAGGCGAACTGATAGCGAGCATGCTAGCGAGCGTGACAACAATTGGTTTTCTCTGTGATTCCATTCCATGTTGATTTCTTTGTTCTATTGTGTTCGATCCTTGTTGGAAATAAGTAATTGTATACTATGAAACATATGTCATGGGTAGCCGTAAGGCGTGAATCCTAGATTGTGGAATTGATTATGAATTGTGGCCTTTTGGCGTATATAATGCATTGTTTTAATTGATTAAAATGCATGATGAATGTTATTGAATTTGTTGCCATGAGCACGATGTTGTGAATGCATATTTTTTGGATGCGATTGTGTTTGAGAATGCATGAGAACATATTGTGGATATGTGTGCATTGCTTGGTAAATATATGATGATATTGAATATGAATATGCTGTGTGTGCAATCATGTTATAATTCTTGAGTGATGAATTATTTGAATGCATGGGATTAAGATGCGAGAACGGTCTTAAGTGCATTTGGTTATTGATTCGCGTGAAGGTTGAGGATATTCAGAAGACTGCTTTTAGAACGAGGTATGGACACTATGAGTATTCTTTGATGCCATTTGGTGTGACTAATGCACCAGGTGTATTTATGGAGTACATGAATAGAATTTTCCATCCTTATTTGGATAAGTTTGTGGTTGTTTTCATTGATGATATTTTGATTTATTCGAAGAGTGAAGAAGAACATGCCGAGCATCTGAGGATTGTGTTATCTGTATTGAAAGAGAAGCGGTTGTATGCTAAGCTCTCTAAGTGCGAATTTTGGTTGAAGGAAGTGAGTTTCCTTGGTCATGTGATTTTGAGTAGAGGTATTGCAGTTGATCCGTTGAAGGTTAAAGCGGTATCGCAATGGGAGACTCCGAAATCAGTTTTTGAGATTAGAAGTTTTCTTGGTTTGGCGGGATATTATCAGAAATTCATAAAGGGATTTGCCAAGTTATCTTTGTCGTTGACGCAGTTGACTAGGAAAAGTCAAGCTTTTGTGTGGGATGCGAAGTGTGAAGGAAGTTTCCAAGAGCTTAAGCGAAGATTGACGACAGCTCCTGTTTTGATTTTGCCGAATCCGACAGAACCCTGGGTTGTGTATTGTGATGCTTCTTTGATGGGTTTGGGAGGTGTGTTGATACAAGATAAACAAGTTGTAGCTTATGCTTCGAGGTAACTCAAAGTGCATGAGAAGAATTATCCGACGCTGCTGTTGTATTTGTGTTGAAACTTTGGAGGCATTATTTGTTTGGTTCGAGATTTAAGGTGTTTAGTGATCATAAGAGTTTGAAGTATCTTTTTAATCAAAAAGAATTGAATGCAAGGCAAAGGAGATGGTTAGAACTTCTGAAGGATTTTTATTTTGGTTTGAATTACCATCCGGGTAAAGCAAATGTGGTAGCTGATGCATTGAGTAGGAAATCGTTGCATATGTCGAAGATGATGGTAAATGAGTTGGAATTGATTGAGCAATTTCGTGATTTGAGTTTGGTGTGTGAGAAGACTTCTTATGGAGTTAAGCTGGGTATGTTAAAGCTTACTAGTGGTATTCTGGACGAGATTCGAGAAGGACAGAAATCTGATTTGAGTTTAGTTGATCGGTTGACTCTGATCAATCAAGGTCAAGGTGGTGATTTTCGGATTGATGAGAATGGTATCATGAGGTGTCATGATCGAGTTTGTGTTCCTGATGTTGTTGAGCTGAAGAAGAGTATTCTTGAGGAAGGACATCGTAGTGGATTGATTATTCATCCGGGTGCTACTAAGATGTATCAAGATTTGAGGAAAGTATTTTGGTGGCCTCGTATGAAGAAGGATATTGCCGAGTTTGTGTATTCTTGTTTGACTTGTCAGAAGTTGAAGATTCAGCATCAGAAGCCGTCGGGTTTGATGAAACCGTTGTTTCTTCCTGAGTGGAAATGTGATAGAATTTCTATGGATTTTGTGTCTGGTTTACCAAGGACGCCGAATAACTTTGAAGCTATTTGGGTTATTGTGGATAGATTGACCAAATCTGCTCACTTTATTCCTATCCAAACGGATTACCCGTTCGAAAGGTTGGCAAAGCTGTACATTGAGAGGATTGTCAGTTTGCATGGTATTCCGTCTAGCATTGTGTCAAATAGAGATCTGAGGTTTACTTTGAGATTTTGGGAATGTTTGCAAAGTGCTTTGGGTACGAAGTTGCGTTTGAGTTCATCCTATCATCCGCAGACCGATGGTCAGACTGAGAGAATGATTCAATCACTTGAGGATCTTTTGAGAGCTTGTGTATTGGAGAAGGGAGGAGCTTGGGATAGCTACTTACCTTTGATTGAATTTACTTACAATAACAGTTTTCATTCGAGTATTGGTATGGCACCGTTCGAGGCATTGTATGGTAGACGGTGTAGGACGCCATTGTGTTGGTATGAATCTGGAGAGAGTTCTGTTGTTGGACCCGAGATAGTCTACCAGACTACCAATAAGATTAAGATGATTCAAGAGAAGATGAGGATTTCTCAGAGCCGTTAGAAGAGTTATCATGACAAGATGAGGAAGGAACTTTAATTTCAGGAGGGAGATCATGTGTTTCTTTGGGTTACTCCTATGACTGGTGTTGGTAGGGCATTGAAGTCACGTAAATTGGTGCCTCGTTTTATTGGTCCTTATCAGATTTTGCAGAGGATAGGAGAGGTAGCCTATCGTGTCGCTTTACCACCGTCGCTTGCTAATCTTCATGATGTGTTCCATGTATCTCAGTTGAGGAAATACATTGCGGATCCGTCTCATGTAGTCCAAGTAGATGATGTGCAGGTGAGAGATAACCTGACTGTGGAGACATCACCTATGCGGATAGAGGATCGAGAGTTGAAGTAACTTTGAGGCAAAGAGATTTCTTTGGTGAAGGTCGCTTGGGGAGGTCCAGCTGATGGAAATGTGACTTGGGAACTTGAGAGCCAGATGAGGGAGTCTTATCCAGAGCTGTTTGAATCAGGTAACATTTTCGAGGACAAAAATTCCTAAAGTGGGGAGGGTTGTAACAGCGCAATTTTTCAATAGTTAATTATTCATGTTAATTAATTGATTTATTTGGATGATTTTAATTATTGGAATTATTGGTAGATATTTGAGAGGAGAATATATGGAAGGAAATAGAAGAGAAAGATTTATAAAGGAAAAGTGAAAAGAAAAGAGATAGAAAGGAAACATAAGAGAAAGAATAGAGGAAGAAGGAGAAAGAGGAGAAAAGAGAAGGAAAAGAAGGAAATGTTGGAAAATATCAAGAACAACTCTCAAGCATCGATTTAATCGAGGTAAGGGTGTGAAATTTTGTTATTCTATCAATGTCTATGATTATGTATGATTGGTTTGGATTGTTTGGATGTTTTCTCCATTTTCCATTCTAGGGCATAATGAGTTTAATCGATAGAAACTGAGTATTAACGGTCAAAAATTAGAATAAGTGGTATAATTTAGTCGAGGTAGGTTAGACTAAGGCTATGGAACTTGTTTGGTGAGAATCAGTCGGTTTTATGGAGAGTTATGAAAGTTGGACAGTGAGGATTTCTGAGTTCGCAGACGTTCGCTAGCACCTTCGCTAGGCGAACAGGTCGCGAACGTTCGCTGCAGTGAGTTGTAGCGAGTAGGTAGCGAGCGGTCCCAGACTTGGGCAGAATGGATTTGAGGTTCTTCGCTGGTAGAAAATGGGGAAGCGAAGGTTTGCTAGGACTTCGCTATAGCGATCTGGGTAGCAAAGCAAGACAGTAGCTTCTGTTTGCTTTCGTGAGCTTGTTCGCTAGGCGAACAGATAGCGAGCACTCGCTAGGCGAGCTGTTAGCGAGCGTGACAGCAATTGGTTTTCTCTGTGATTCCATTCCATGTTGATTTCTTTGTTTGATTGTGTTCGATCCTTGTTGGAAATAAGTAATTATATACTGTGAAACATATGTTGTGGGTAGCCGTAAGGCGTGAATCCTAGATTGTGGACTTGATTATGAATTCTGGCCTTTTGGCGTATATAATGCATTGTTTTAATTGATTAAAATGCATGATGAATGTTATTTAATTTGTTGTCGTGAGCACGATGTTGTGAATGCATATTGTTTGGATGCGATTGTGTTTGAGAATGCATGAGAACATATTGTGGATATGTGTGCATTGCTTGGTAAATATATGATGATATTGAATATGAATATGTTGTGTGTGCAATCATGTTATAATTCTTGAGTGATGAATTATTTGAATGCATGGGATTAAGATGCGAGAACGGTCTTAAGTGCATTTGGTTATTGATTTCATATGCATCATTTAGTCAAGAGGCAATGTTTGCTAGTTTCGTGGAGACTAGTGACTTGTCCCAAACCTAGAAGGGTGGGTTTGAAAGCTTAGGGAACGGGCTTTTGTTGTTATCGGTCTAGAAGGGTGGACCCAGTTTAAGTGTAAAAACCGAAAAATGATAACAAGTATTGGTACCACATGGCATGAGTTGCATTGAGCTGCATTGAGTCACAAGATTAATGTGTATTGTTGTATGAAAGTATACTCGTATGTGAAGTATTGAATTGAGAATTATGGATGTATGCATGATGAAATGTGCTTGGTAATTATCCATGTTTGTTTACACATATGTTGTGATGTACATGATGATTGGAATGAATTGTGGTGAGAAATGCGGAATATGTGTATTCTATGTTGTGTGTGTGTGTGTATATATATATATATATATATATATATATATATATATATATATATATATATATATATATATATATATATATATATATATATATATATATAGTTATATGCATTGATTATTATGATAATATTTCTCACCCTTCTACTGTTTTATAATGCTCTATGAGGCATTGCAGATTTGCTTTGATGGAGGTCTTTTGTGAAGTATAGTTTCATTCTTTTGGTCGGTTATGCTCTGATATGTAGCACCGGATAGTTAGGATTGTATAGTATTCTTTTGAGATACATTATGTATATGTATCTGATGGTAAATGTTTATGTAAACACAAATGATGTGATGAAACAAACTGAATGATATGTATTTATATGATTACATGTTTTAAGTGATTCAATGTTTAAATTTTCTTCTTTAATTCTAAATATTGAGATGTGGGTGTAAGGACTAAGTTCCTCTGTTGAACTACCCCATTGTTTTATGTCTTTTATAGAGCAGGTGTTGTATGTTATTTTGGTGAATGATGTGGCATACTTCTTTTATACCATGTTTCAAATTTACTCTGATGAAATTTTATTATGTGAATTATTTGTTTATTTGGAGGTTTAGAAGGGGGAGTTACAATTTTGACTCTCAAAAGCTTGAAGAATGAATGAAATGTGGCCTCTATTTATAGAATTTAGGCTTGGAAATTTTGGTGGTTTGGAATTTGGTTTCGAATCAAAATTAGGCTTGGAATTTGAATTCGGAGCCTAAATCAAGATCAAGTGGTGATTAATGAGGGTGTATTATGGGAATTAATTATGATGAGGTATGAGACTAAAATGAGGTGATCTAGAATATTCTCATGATGAAACAAGTGAATTTGGTGCCAAAATGCTGCAGAATTCAAATTTGCTGATTTTTGGCCAAAACTGCCTTGTGCGATCGATTACACTGCTGAAAAACTTGAAATCTGGTGAAAATATGAAGGGTGAAATCGATTGGACCATAGTGCAAATCAATTGCACAATTGAAAAACTTGAAAAATGCTTTGTTGGCTGGACTGTTATAGTTCTGGCTCGATTTTTTTTAACTTGTCAAAGAAGGCATGGAAATAAACACATAAACCTTGAAGTTTCTTGAAAATAATCAATCAATACTTGAGAACTCATAACCAGATGAATTTGAATTGTTTGCAAATCAACTTTGAATTTTTTCAGATGAACTTCATTCAAGCTGAAGGACTGTTGATTGGTGTTCTTGATCCAAAGTACTTCCTGAAAAAGTTAGTAAAGGGAAGAAAACATAAGCAAATAAAGGCAAATAAGAAATGCGCAGATGTTCGGTGATCCCTGCAAGGTATAAACCCAATGATGAGAGGGATAAAGGAACCAAAGCATGATCTTGTTTCTGGTATAAGATGCAAATGACGTGTAGAATCTTAGGAGTAAAAATTTGGGTACAACACTATGAATGCGAAGGATTTAGACACATCAAATTTGAGTGTCCTACCTTTCTCAAGAAAGAGAAGAAATGGTTGTCTATATCATGGTCTGAGATGATTCCTTAAGTGAAGGAGAATCTGCTAATTACGTTTCTGCTCTTACTGGAGTATTTGATTTTGGTAAAGAATCAGATGTTGGAGAACTCACGTTTGATGAACTGACTGCTCATACAGGGAGTTGTGCATCAGAAGTTCAGTAGTATGTCAGCTGGGAGAGGATCAACATAATGCTATCGTTCGAATTGAGGCTGAAAGATTGAAGCACTTGGATACCATCTCTGACCTGAAGGAGGAAGTTGTATTGCTCAACTCTAAACTTGACAATATGACTAAAACTATAAGAATGCTCAATAACAGTTCTGATGTGTTGGATGAGATTCTTCAATTTGGGAGGATTGAGGGGGATATTAAAGGGAATGGTTATAATGATCAAGTTGTGATGAATAAAGGAAAAGAGCTAGCATTGAATTCTGCTCATCCCAAAAGAAAGCAGAATCGAAAGATGTCAAGAAAGATGTCCCAACATCAACAAAGACATCAGAAGAATTCCTCAGGGAGAAAGAAGCAAGACTGGAATGTCATCATTGTGGTAAGTTTGGTCACATAAAACCTTACTGCTACAAGTTACACGGCTATCCCAAATCTGTTTCACAACCCATAAAGATGCAGGTTGTTGGTAAAGCAAAAAAGAAGTAGACTCCCAAGAATGGCACTGCTGCTCTCGTAGCTCATACCTCTCTAAGAGCTTCTGCTAGAGAGGGTGGTATTTTGATAGTGTTTGTTCTAGAAACATGTCTGGTGCCAAGAAATATTTGGTGGATATTGAATCACATGTCACTAGCTATGTGATCAATGATTTTTATATGTTACTTTACCATGAATTTTAGTTAATTATCTTATACGTTTAGTTGCATTTTATTTCCTTTTATCGCATTTTATGCGTTGGTTTGGTATTTCCATTGTTTTTAGGTTCAGGTAAGCAATCAAGAAGAATCAGAGCAAAAACCAGGAAAAACAACAGGAATTCAGAAGAGTTTTAGAAGTAAAACAGGGGTTTGACACGGCCCATGTCAGGATGGTACCAAGAGAGTGAAGATTGTGTATTAGATAGGGGGCTGACACGAGTGCCCGTGTCATCATGTCTGGAGCAGAAAATTCTTTTTAGCAGATATACAGGGAGCCAACACAGCCGCCCGTGTTAGCTGACACGGCCTATGTTGGTTGATGTGCTTCATCTTCCAATTTTCTGATTTTTTTGAGCTTTTGTGATCCCTATGGGTCTTTTGGGTATTTTCCTATTACTGTGTTGGACCTGGGAGTATTTAAGACAAATTTTGAGAAGGAAAAAAGGACATTTTTTTGGCTAGATAAGAATTACACAATCAAGATTGGAGAGATCAAGGTGATTGGGAAACTGAAGTTTTTTATGAGGGGAAGCAATTGAAGATCAAGGAATCCTATTATCTTGTAATGTCTAGTTTTTATTTTGTATTTTCTTCGAATATTATGAGTAGTTAAACCCCTCAATGCTAGGGGGATGTCTCTGATTTGAATCTGTAATGACTTTGATATTAGTATTGCAGTGACATTTCCTTTATTTTAATAACTTATTTGATCTCTAGTTGTTCTTAATTCTTGTCCTGTCGGGCCAACAGGGTTTGATTTACGATTAATGATTAGGATGGACCACCTTTGTTAAGACTTTGCTTTTGATCATCCTATAGTAGATATCACCTAGGACTAGGGATACCCTATAGGAACTGGAATAATTCTTGATAATTGATTGCTTAATCTCACTTATAATTCTCTATGGACATAGAAATTATGGTATACGATTAAAGGTTTTCTCACTAAGGACTTATGAGTAAACATTCTAAAGAATCAATAATTAGTTTGTTACAATAAGTTGTTGCAGTATTAATTCAGGGTTGTTACTGAGTCAGATCATACACCTTCCCTAGCATGTTACTCATATATTTTAAAACCACTTAGTTAAGTTTCTCTCTTTTATTTGCAAATATTTTTATAATTCAACCAAACCATTTTAAAACCCCAAATGCTTTTGTTCAACTGAATTATTTAGACTTGTCTTTCCTATGCAGTCCTCGAGATCGATATTTGGGGAAATCTCCATTATTACTACATTGGCAAAATAGTACACTTGCTATTTTGTCAAAATATAAGTTTATTGTAATTCAATTGAAATTTTGTTGCTCTGCGATCAAATTTTTTTTTCTTCAGTTTTTTTATTTTTATTTCAATATTTGCATTCTGTTGTTACTAATCTGCGTCTAACATTTTTATGCAAGGAGAATCCTCAGCTGATTTTTCTTTTGACGTGGAGATAGAAAGAACTCTACACGCGAGGCGAAGACAAGCAAGACTGGCAGGTTCAGACTCAGATACTGAGACTATGGGTGAAGTTTCACCAGCAGAGAGACTACTTGGTGATTACGGTGGGGCTAATGCACCGGCTGGTAGGTTAACAATTGTAAACCAACCGGTGAATGTGGAAAATTTTCAGTTGCATCCGAGCACTATCAACCAACTTGAGAGAAAACCTTTTATTGGAAAGGTTAATGAAGATTCCAACAAACATCTACAAATATTTCTGACTATGAGCACTACTCTCAAGATAGAGGGGCACACTGATGAAACAAAGAAGTTGAGAATGTTTCCGTTCACTCTGTCTAAAGATGTTGAAGAATGGCTTTACTCATTACCTGCGGGAAGTATTTCTACTTGGGAAGAGATGGAGAAGGCCTTTCTTAATGAGTATTTTCCCGCCTCTGTGTATATTTGTAAAAGATATGATATCATGAATTTTACACAGAAGGAGGGAGAATCATTGGGTGATGCGTATAAAAGATTCAAATGGTTATTAGTTTCATGTCCTACTCATAACCTGGATCAAACTGAACAAATGCAAATGTTTGTGAATGGTCTCAAGATGAAGACTAAGCAACTAATTGATACAACAGCTGGTGGCTCATCAAACTTTACAACAACCATTAGTATTAAGAAGATCATTGAAGCCATTGCTGCAAATGAGCATTTGGAACTGTATGACCGTATTGTGAGCAAACCTGAAGGAACAACTATTTGAAGATGGCTACTCAAGTTGTGAAAATGGAAGATCAAATCAAATCTGAAGTATAAAGAAGACTTAAATCAATGAAGGTAAGTACTCAACCTGTGGCTTAAGTTCAACCAATCCAAGCTGTAAGTAGTGAGATTTATAGTGTAACACCCCCTTTCTATACCCCCAAATAAACAATAAATCATATAACACGTATTAAAATTTCATCAGAGTATAAATAAAACATGGTATAAAAGAAGTATGTCACATAATACGTGAAATAAAACATACAACACCTGCTCAATAGAGATATGCAACAGTGGGGTAGTTTCAACAAAGGAACTTAGTCCCTACAGACATATTTCAATATTTAGAATTAAAAGCGGAAAATCTAAACGTTGAATCACTTTAAACATGTTAATCATATAAATACATATCATTCAGTTTGATTCACCACATCATTCATGTTTACATAAACATTTGTCATCAGATACATATACACATGTATCTCAAAAGAATTCTATACAATCCTAACTACCCGGTGCTACATATCAGAGCTTAACCGACCAAAAAAATGAAGCTATACTTCACAAAAGACTTCCAGCCAACCTAATCTGCAATGCCTCATAGAGCATTATAAAACAACAGAAGGGTGAGAAATATTATCATAATAATCAATGCATATAATTATGTATATACAAGCATAGAATACACATATTCCGCATTTCTCACCACAATTCACTATCACATTATATACATCACGATATATGTATAAACAAACATGTTTCCTCATGCACACATCCATAATCCTCATCAATCCACATAACATACACATATGCATACATTCACACAACATACATCTCCATGCCATGTGACTCAATGCAACTCCATGCAACTCATGCCATGTGGTACCAACACTTGTTATCATTTTTCAGTTCTTACATTTAAACCGGGTCCGTCCTCTAGACCGATAACAACAAAAGCCCGTCCTCTAAGCTTTCAAACCCACTCTTCTAGGTTTGGGACAAGTCGCTAGTCTCCACGAAACTAGCAAGCATCTCCTCTTGACTAAATGATGCATATGCAATCAACAATCAAATGCATTTAAGACCGTTCTCGCATCTTAATCTCATGCATTCTCAATAATTCATCACATAAGAATTATAACATGATTGCACACACAACATATTTTACATAATCAAAGTATTCATACTTTAAATCATCATCACCACATTATCAAACAATGCACACATATTCACTAATATGTTCTCATGCATTCTTCACATACAATTACAAGCAATGCACACATATTCACTAATATGTTCTCATGCATTATTAATAACATTGTGCCAACGGCAACGAACTCAATCACAATCATCATGCACTTTTAATCAATTAAAACAATGCATATTTTGTCAAAAGACCATATTTCATAATCGATTCCACAATCTAGGATTCACGCCATACGGCTACCCACAACATATCACACCATAGTACACAACTATTCATTCCGATAAGGATCGAACACAATCGAACCAAACAATCAACATCGGATGGAATCACAAAGAAAATGAAATGTTGTCATGCTCCCTGGCTTGCTCGCCTAGCGAGTCCCTAGCAAATACTCGCTATCTGTTCGCCTAGCAAACAAGCTCGTGAAGGCAAATAGAAGCTACTGATTTTGTTCGCCACCTACTCGCTGCAGCGAGGTCCTAGCAAATCCTTCGCTACCTCACTCGCTACCAGCGAACCAGATCAAATACATTATGTCCAAGTCTGGGACCACTCGCTAGCTTGCTCTCTTAGCGAGTTGCTAGCGAACACTCGCGACCTGTTCTCCTAGCGAAGGTGCTAGCGAACGTCTGCGATGTTCAAAACCCTCACTGTCCAAAACTCTCCAAAACTCCTAAAATCACCCAATTTAATTCCAATGAGTTCCAGTACTCTTAGTCTAACAATCCTCGACTAATCTACACCACTTATTCCGGATTCCAACCGTTAAAACCTTGATTCTACCGATTAAACTCATCTATGCCCTAGAATGGAAAATGGAGAAAACATCCAAACAATCCAAACCAATCATACATAATCATATACATTGACAATATAATGATATTTCACACCCTTACCTTGATTAAATCGAAAGCTAGGAGTTGTTCTTGATGATTCCAAGCTTTTCCCTTTCTTCCTTCTCTATTCTCCTCTTCTCCTTTCTTTCTCTTCACTTTCTCTTATGTTTTCTATCTTTTCCTTATATTCTTTCCATTCTATTTCCTTCCATCATATTTCCTCTCAAATATCTACCAATAATTCCAATAATTAAAATCATCCAAATAAATCAATTAATTAACATAAATAATTAATTATTGAAAATTGGGTTGTTACATATAGTGGGCCCCATTTTATTATGTATTGTGTTGCGACTGCTCAACAAATTGAAGAGATAAAGTTTTTAAAGCAGAATAATCCCTATTCTTAGACTTATAGTCCAGGGTGGAAGAATCATCCTAACTTCTCCTAGAAAGATCAGAATCAACCTCAATATCAACAGCATCAACAGGCTCCTCAGAAAGCAGAATGGGAAATAGCAATTGAAAAGATGGCAGCTTACAATATTCAATTCCAAGAAGAGACACAGGTTAATCAGAGGAACACCACAACTTTTATAAAAAATATTGAAGTTTAGCTGGGACAAATAGCCCAACAACTCTCCACGAATAATCAAGGAACCCTCCCGAGCGCGACAATACCGAATCCAAAAAATCCTGAGAATGTTAATGCTGTCACCACAAGAAGTCAGAGAGACGTGGAAGAAGAGGAAGAAAAAGAAACAAATGATTATCAGTGTATGGAAGTTGAGCTTGTAGTGAGAGAAAACGGGAAAGGACTAGAAGGAGTCTTACCACCTGTGAAGCCAACTGAAGAGAAAAAGAAAGAGGAGGTTAAACCAATAATCAAGCTACCCTACCCTCAGAGAGTTATAAAGAAGGATCAGAAAGATAAAGACTTTGAAAAGTTCAGCACAATATTCAAAAAGTTAGAAATCAATATGCCATTCTTTGAAGCACTCGAGCAAATGCCCTTGTACAAGAAATTCATGAAAGAGGTCATGGAAAAAAAAGAGATAAATGGGTGAGGAGCAGAAAATCTCAACTGAGCGGTGTAGTGAAATATCAAAAGGAAGGAGAATCCCCGTCAAGCGGAAAGATTCTGGACCGGTAGAAATTCCTTGCACTATAAAAGGCAGGAATTTCAAGAAGGTCCTCGTTGATTCAGGTGCTAGTGTGAGTCTCATACCTTTATCTATTTTCAAAAAGCTGGGTATTGAAAAAGTGAGCAATACAGGAACAAACTTGAAGTTTGCCGACCACGCGACTAAGAGGTCATATGGGCTAGCAGAGGATGTAATGGTGATGATTGATAACTTTAACTTCCCATTTGATTTTGAGGTTATGGATATTCAGAAGATGAAGAGACTCCCATCATACTTGGTCGACCATTCTTGCTCACTAGTCAGTGCAATGTTGATATTAAAATAGGTGCTCTAACCTTAAAATCTTTTGATGAAGAAATAACTTAAAAAGTGTTGGACATCAAGAAGCAAGGTAAAAAGGAAAATCATCAACCTTCAGTTGGAATGATCAAAATAGTGGAAAAAGGTAAAAATTCTAAACCACTTCTGGAAAAAGTCTCTGGTGTAATTTATTAGGTTACAATATCTCAGGCGTCCAAAGCATACAGCGAGACTCCAAAATTCATTCGAGGAGTCAAGAATAGAAAAGTTGGATGTGATTTGATACAAAAAGTTGCGGTGATCTCTGAACCTGACCAGTCCTCTGTTGCGGAAAGGTCAAGCAAAAAAGTGTGGAAGCTGAGATATCCCTCATAATAATGGGGAGTGATCCATCGAGTCATGCGACGTTAAACGAAGCGCTGCGTGGGAGGCAACCCACATTTTTAATAATTTTGTATTTTTTGTTGTTGTTATTTTGTGTTGTTTGTAGGAAATAAACGAGACCTTACAAGCTAGAGTGTTGCACTATCCTCCAACTCCTTATTAAGGATCTTTATGAGTACATCTCTCCCACTCCTGTTCTAAAATATTGAGGACAACATTTAGTTCAAGTTTGGGGGAGTTTTTACTGTTTTGAGTTGTCGTGTTAAGCACTTTTATTTGTGTTTGGATCCTGTTGTTTAAAAATCACTGTGAACTCTCCTCGAATGAGGATTGTAAAAAAACATTCTTGTGAATACTGTGATGTGTGAAGTAGTCAGGAAACTATATAGAGTTTGAGGGAATTTGGGAAAGTTTGGAAATTGAGGTATAACTTGAACACCCTATATTCCCCGAAGTAAGGTAACAAGTCCAACATGTAGATTTGTGCCATAGTACTTGGATTTGAGAAGTATTCCCCAATTAGTTCATAGTGATGGTTCAACATGACTAAAAAGAATTGCATGTACAAAGTTGATTGAGAGAATGACTTATTGTTGCGGTGAGAATCGTGATACCAAGCTATTGATTAACTTGAATCTTAATTCTTAAATTCACAACCGGACTTTAATTTATCCAAAGGAAAGGTCTAAAGAAATAAATAACCTTTTGCGTGATGTAACAACAACGCTAAGAGATTCGGGGATCGGGGTTTGGTTATGCATAGGATAGGTATTTCACATCCTAAACATCTGTAGTACTCTACAGGAACTTTTTTTCCTTCCTAAGTTTGGTAAATGTTTGCTAAGGATTGGGATTGGGTAATGGGTGTAGGTTAAAACCTAAAGATAGTTTCTAAGTTTGCTCGCAAAGACGTCGCGTTCTCTGCCTACGTATCCTAACTAGGATATAATCAGAGAAATCGTAGTTCACCTCACTAGGGTTAAAGAACACTTGATTATGATCAAGGTTCAAAGGGGAACAAACATAACAATGTTTGTATAGAGTTTCACAAAACTCTCTAGATCTATGTTGAACACTCAAGAAAGGGGAGTAAGTAATCATTTCCATGATTCTTACATAGAGTTAACCAAACTCTACCTAATGTTCTACGTTGTAAGACCAATTGGTTCTATCCAGACCAAAAGGTGGGAGAAAGGGGGAAGGTTGCTCGTCAAGATATCGCATCTTGTGCCTACTGTCGCTACTGCGAAAATCGGCGCCAGCTGAACAGAAGAGTCGCCACCGTGCGTTATTTATCCCAACAAAGGGAAAGGAAACGCTCGAAGTAAACCTACCGCAAAGACGGGAAAGGAATGGTCATCGCAACCAAATCCTGGATTCGGGAGTCGGTTACGCAAGGGGAAGGTATTAACACCTCTCACGTCCGTCGTACTCGACGGGATCCACACTTGTTTTCTAGTATGGATTGTTATTCTATCTATTCTACAGGTCTGGGATTAAAAGAAAATAAAATGACTCAGCAAAGTATCGCACTTTATGCCTACGTATTCCCGTCTGGAACGAGAAATCAGAGTCGACGTAGTTCGCCTACCTACGGGAAAGGAGGGGAAGGTTGCTTGCTAGGATATCGCATCCTATGCCTACGTACTTTCATACAGCATGAAAGATCAGAGCAAACGTAGTTCGGGCCACGGAAGACACAAGCTTGTCTGACTGTTTTTTATCTCCTTATGAAAGGGTTTTTCCTGATTAAGAGTCCAAGAGGACAAAAATGACACTTTGATGTTTGTTTTCAGTCTTTTACGCAAGAGCTATCTTTTATGATGTTTGCAATCTATGACGCACTAGAGACTATGATTTGAGGGTGACTACGTCGTATGTCACCCTAAGGGTAACACACTAAGTAATCAGATTACTAAAGAGTGACCCTCCTGCAACCTTTCTCAAATAGCTTAAGGCTCGTAGCGTACGACATCGATTATCCTTATTACTTTGTTTTGAATTGTTCTGAGATAGAAGAGAAAGAAGTTCTAAAAAATCCTAGGGTTTGAAAGGGAATCAAAACTACACTAATGTTATCATGCATGGATTACAACCTAATGTCTGTCATAATTCCCTCCTGCGCAGAGGAAATCAGAGATCCTAGGGGATAAATAGAAAAGAAACAGCAGATATACAGTAAACAGTAAAATGCATGAGATGCAGCAAAACAAGCGAGGCAAAGGAATCACTCAACCTCGAACCTAAGAAAGAAACAGGCAAAGTGAATCAACTTCACTTCAAGCCTAAAGGGCAAGCAGCACAAGCCAACAGACAATACAGAAAAAAAAAAACAAAAGATACAGAGGAGGCAGCCTAAGCAGCAGCAACAAACTCCTACAACAAACAGCAACAACACGCTCTGAACAGCAAAGTTGAAATGACAGCAAAGGTTTTATCTTTGAGCTAGATTCCATCTTCAAGCTTCTTCAATCTTCATCTCCAAGCTTTAGCAAGCACACTCCAAGAAGAGATTTGTCATCAAGATCAAGTTGCAATGTTGGCATACTTGCTGAAAACCAAAGGAATTCAACATGAACCAACATCGAAGTGGAAGTGTATCCTCAAAAGTTCTACTCTCTAGGGTATGCCCCACTTCCCTCCTAAGGAGAGATGGAACTTCCCTAAGAGGACTTTGCATCATAGGATAGAATAGAAGCAAACAATGCATTCTATGTTTGATGGAAGAAATGAACTAATTCTACAAAAGCTCTCCCTAAAAGCCTAATTCTACCAACTCCCAAAACAAACTTAAAAGAGAAAGAAAGCTCCACTCCAAGCCCCACTCTTCAAGCCAAAGCATCTTCATCATGTCCAGAAGCTCCTCTAAAAAGGAATCCAAAGTCTTCAAGCTCCAAGTCCACCAAACGCTCCAAATAAGGCAAAGCACTCAAGAGAGAACACCGAAAGCAACAATCATTTGCAAAACCCAAAAAAAATAGCAAAATAAATTTTAAAATTCTAATAAAATTCCTATGTGAACATGCATGTTTGAACATTCTAGAATTCTAGAATCAGGACCTAAATCAATTTCTAGGTCATCTAAAGAATTCCTAAATGAAATTTGGTCATGGGAAACCATTATTTGGGAAGGCTCTAAACTACACGCCTAAAACAGAATCTAATCAATTTTACAAATTCTAAGAAACTTTCTGGGGAAATCTATGGATGTCCTCTAAATCATATCGAAAGAATCAGCTCAAAAGCATAAAGCATCAAAGATAACAAAATTAAACAAACAACAATATTAATTATGCATAACAATGCATATTAGCACAAAAGAAAATTCGTAACTAATTCAGATAAAATCCTAAAAATGAAAACTCAACTCCTACAGTTTGTTAAGACAATCAAGATCTACAGAAAAACATTTCATAATTTTTCGATCATTTTTACTATTTTTAACGCAATTAATCCAAACAGCTATTAAAACAGAAAAAAAAACGAAAATGAATTAAACTAAATTTCACATACCGGCTTCGGAGCGTCGAAACGGAGTAGTTGGAGCTCGTTTTTTCTTGCCAAAAAGTGCGGAAAACCTTTGTTGAAGTTTGTTGGAGAAGATTAAATTCTTGATAACTCTTGAAAATGACTTGAATCCAACTTTGATCTCTCACTTTTTCTCTTCCAAACTCCAATGTCAATCTATGGTTTGTGCACAAATGAATCACCAACTCCTTGCTTTGAACCTCTTCACAAGTATATATAGAATGTATTTGAAAACCCTAGAAAGTTCTAGATTGATCCAATGAGAATGTATTTGAAGACCCTAGAAAGTTCTAGATTGATCCAATGAGAATGTATTTGAAGACCCTAGAAAGTTCTAGATTGATCCAATGAGAAAATCAACTTCTCATGTCATGAAAATCTCTTCTTATGCTATGCACATACCATCTCATGTTTTGGCTTGCAATTCACTTGGTTATGAGTTTAAATTCTCTCCAAATGAGATATTGGAGGTGTATGGATGGAAAGGAGCCTTGCATTTGCTTGGAAGTGTGGTTTTGTAATTGTGCCTTATGGTTCAAGTAACCAATTTACAAAGCAAGTCCTTGATATAACCCTCAATTTAAAATTGTGGCAATGCCATTGTCTTTAAAATGCATTTTACAATCAAATTGGTATGTCATATGGCTTATTTGTGACCTCTAACCCAAAATTTGATTTTTTTTCCACCAAACTTTATTTGACTTATTCCCTTTTTTTAGGCCATTTTAAGTGATTTTTTTGAAATAAGCCGATAAATCCACCATGATGACTTATTTGACCTAAAAACATCATTTTAAGCACATTCCATGTTGAACAATTTTTCATTTGAGAAGTGGAACATGGAGATTTTGACCTATGCTAAAAAATGACTTGTAATTCAACTTTCCCAAAATACCCCTGGATTGCCAAGACCATAACTTGAGTTCTACAAATCTTCTTGAGGACTTATAGTACTCAAATTAAAGCTAAGATCAAGATCTACAACTCTTATGTTTTCCAAGAATCCATTTGAAAACTCCTTGGTGGGCAAAAGTTTCTTGGAAGTCAAGTGACTTTCACAGATAAATTTCAGTATCCTCTAGGGACCCATAACTTGCAAGAACCATAACTTGAGTTCTATAAATCTCCTTGAAGACTTCTAGTACTCAAATTAAAGCTATTGAGATGTTCTACAAGTTTCATGTTGACCAAGACTTCATTTGAAATCCACTGGTGATCTTCAACCTATCCCCAAGATTGGGAGAGAAATCCACTAGTTGACCTTCAAACTTCTCAAAGCTTCAACTCATTTCTTTGATTACTTGGATGGTCTTGAACTTGAATAAAACCCCTTGATGGGCCTCTCTCTGATAAGAATGGCACTTGATCCCTTGTTAGATGACTTGTTATGCTATGTTATACAAATGATTAGACTATGTACATGACTTATTATGCAAATGCCAATGCAATTGAAACATAAACCAAGTGAAATAGGTTGAGCAAATTTTAGGGTGCAACAGCTGCCCCTATTCAAGCAGCTTGGACCCGACTGGGTGAAGAGCGAACGACCTTCAAACATTCGGGGTACGAGACGGTTGAATACCAAGAACCCGAAAATTTTCCAACCGTAGAGATAAGCTGCACCACTGCTTGGGGAACAACACTCGTCGATTGAACCTGATTGTTACGGTAACCACTGATCAACCACCTGATACAGATCCGATTAACTGCCTGCGCAACACCAAACTTGTCAATATAGGAATAACCTGGATGACTTCACTGGGGAAGTACTTCTGTCAACAAACATAACTCTGCCAACCATACAGGAAAAGAGCTCCGCCATCACTACGGGAAATACCACCGCCACCACTGCGGGAAATGCTCTGGGAAAATAACACCGCCATCACTACGGGAAATACTCTGCCATCACTACGGGAAGATAACACCGCCATCACTACGGGAAATACTCTGCATCACTACGGGAAATACTCCGCCATCACTACGGGAAAATAACACCGCCATCACTACGGGTCATAACTCTGCCACCACTACAGGAAAATACTCTCTGATACAGCTCCTCTGCCTATCTTTGCAGTAGCTAACTCCATCAATCAAATGGGTAACACATAATGGTCCGATATTTCAATCTTTAATGCTGACATGGCAATAAATCTGAAAAGGACTCTACTGGGGATTTTCTGAACTCAAACTGCCAGACACCTACTTCGACATAGGCGGCAGCTTCTACAACTTGATTCACGAAACCTTTTGATAACGTCATAACAACAATCTTGAAGAAATACTCCGCTGGAGGGGTAAGAGAAACTTAACCAAGTAACTCTGTAGGGAATAATGACAAGGCAAACATTATCGCCACGTGTCTCATGCTGAGACATTTAATATTTGGTAATTGATCTGAGCAAGAGCTCTCTCCACCTGCAAGGGAACAACACTTGGATACCAAAGGTTAACCAACCTGGCCTATGTTTCAAAATGCGCATGTTTGACAATGGCGTAATGTTCCGTACAGCACGGATATGCTACGCGTTTTTGGGTAGATGCAAATATGACACTATATGCAAATGCAAATGCAGGCTCAAGCTGCTGGGGAAACTTTGACAAGCTTGCTTCACCACGGCTGTTGAAAGCAAATACCCCCATGCTGGGGGATGAACAGGTATCATACAGTCCTCCGGCCAAAATAAATGTCGGGCATACAACCAACTATGCCGAGGAGATTAAACCTTGATTTCCACTGGGCGGAAAGAACACCTGCTGGGGAGAGTAACTCCACTGGGGAAGAATCGACTCTCTTGGGGAAAGTAAACTGACTGAGCAAGAAACGACTCAGCTGGGGAACGAGGAAATCCTTCTGGAGGAAACGATGTTGTCCGGGCACGGCTTACAAGCTTGGAGCCACCACTCCGCTGGGGATAATCATCCTGACGATGGCATGACGACCTGCGGGAAGAAAAACCGTCTTCTATGGGAGTAATCTTTCTGTACCAACTATGACTTGGCTAAACACTGCGGGAATCCTCTAAGCTGGGGATTGATCGTTCACATACTCGACTCTCTGGGGAGTGCAACCTCTGCAAGGGATACTGATCTTAACTGGCTGGGGATATCCTCTAGGGATAAGCTGCGACTAGCTGGGGAAATTGATCCCTCTGGGGATGAAATGTGACCTGCATGGGGATTAGCATCAACTGAAATCAGGCTCTTCATCAAAAGATTTTGGTTGGGGAACCACGAGTTCCATCCACCTTCTCGGAAATTTGCCCCAGAAATACCAACATGCCCCAGTCTGAACACTTCGTCTTGAAGGGAAAAGCTAGCCATGGTGCTACCTCACAATACCTTGCCCCTGAACCGACACCAATTTCCTGATAAAGACTCTTCGATTTCTGTACCCTGACGGTTAGATAGGAATTGCTTCTGCACGTCAAACCCAAAAGGATGTCCCAACAAAACCTTTTGTTCTTAGGGTGATCTGCCCCGGTCTTGCAATAACCTTTTGCCCCTGATCGGTCGATTCTTGAAGCAATGCCCCCTAGCTATGAGAGATCTGCCAAATCTCGACCTAATTGCCCCCAGATTAACTGATTCTTGGGTGGCTGACTCCCACGGGGGATTAACGGATATATCCTGCCCCGACTCACGAAACATTCAGACATTTTGCATTCTATCCTGATCAGACTTCCCACTGTAGGAAACTTTTCTGCTGCATGCGCTTACTCGCAAGTAAAACAAGTTGTTCTGCATAAAAGATATATTAAACGCAATGCATATGACAATTTCAAAATCCCAAGTTTGTTCACTGGAAAAAATTTTGTGACATATAATGAATCAATTATCAAAATGTCAATATTAATGCTGATAAGAGGGACCCTTTTAGGAGTCAGTTTCGATGCGATTTTTTACCGGAGTATGCTCTTGAACTAAACCTGTTTCAATTAGGACTTTCTCGGGTTGTAACGTGGTCAGGTTCAAGGTTAACAAGAAAAGATATAGGCTCAAAGTTTATTTTGACCCACCCATTCTTCGTGATGTTCTCCAATCCTATGTTCAGCTAATTTGACTTCAGCGTTCACCTATTAAAGGTGGAGTGATAGTTCAAGAAATCATTCTTTTTCGAAGTGACATTCATTCTCTTTTCGTCTTTGTTTGGGCACCGGTAGCCATACGATTTCGTTCTTTTCCGAGGATTTTCTTTCGTGATCCTTTTTCGCTTTTCATTTCTTCTCTTTTTCGTTTTCCCCTAACTTTTGCCTGGACTAACTCTTTTGAGTTTCTTCAGTTTTGGAGTCCAGCGGGGTACCCTAATTTTTTGCCTAAGTCGTTTGCTTTCAAGATTAGACTTAGCGGGCTTTTTCTTTTCGATTTTTCTTTTTTCCTTTTTTTCTGAACAAATCGTATGGCCTCGGCTCGTATGACTTGCTAAAGAGATTATGACTGTTTCACTCCTAATCGGCCAGGTTTAACCATCATGGTTTTTTAGGTACGACCTATAACGGCGTGATTGATCCTCGAACGAACACTCGTTTTGTTATTTGAACGCTTGGTCAAATTAACTGACACCTACCCTGCCCCGGGTTAAGATTGAGGGTTTTTCATTTTCAGAAAGAAACTCCTACTACTAGGCTCAAAGGGGTTAACAAGGGATTATCTTCCTTATATCTCTGGTGTTTATGGATTGAAACAATGCATGTATCTCATCAACAGGTTTTTATCCAAAAGCATACAATCGGAAGTTTTTTCCGTCATCTGTTTCGTCATCCTCCCCGGATTCCACTTAACAAACGTTTGAAATAAATGAAAACAACAAGAGTGGCCATGACTGGATTAATTCAAAACATGCACATTTATTTCATTTATCAATATCAGTTGAAAAAACAACAAGTTTTACAAACGAAATTTGCAATTGAACAGAAAGGCATCTACAAATGCAAATACATGAACAAGATAACATGAAAAATGTCGGTGTCTCAGAACCGGACTTCTTGCATCCTGACTTATTGGCGAGTCAACCATCCTCAAAAACAATTGTTGGAGGTAGCCTGCTGCTGTCTTGACCTGTTTTCCACGGCCCGACCAAATTTAGGAACCTTTTTCATCGACCCGACCTTTGCTTGTCCGTGGCCCTGCACCACCTTGGGGACCCTATCAGAAAAGTTGATAGCCTTGCTGTCGATCAAATCTTGGACTTTATGCTTGAAAGCGTGGCAACCCTCAATATCATGTCCGGGTGCCCCAGAATGAAACTCACAATGCTTACTGGCGTCAAAACCAAATGGAGGTGCGCCCGTTGGTGGGACCAACATTCTCTTTTCAACAAGGTGCAACCCTAACAAGGTCTGAAAGAGTTCAGCATACTTTGATGGAGGTGCCTCAAATACCCTCTTTGACTTCCCCTCCTGAATTCTTCGCTGAGCCGGATGCTGGCGTTTCATGCGCTGCTGGTTTTGATCAACCCGTTCCTTAGGCTCATGCATTGTCATCCTCAAATTCAGCCCAGGCATCGGCAACTGTTGTGGACCTGGGGATTCAGTTTCCAATGATTCCAGGATATGCCTCGATTCTTTTGCAACTTCCGGTAGGGAAATAAGAATATCGGTCCCTGAGACCTTTATACCGCCCGACACCAACTCAATTGCCTTCTCATCCAGCAAATCCTGAATCTTTTGCTTGAACAGCTTGCAGTCTGCGATGTTATGCCCTGGTGCACCGGCGTGGAAGACACAATGGGTGTTCACATCATAGCCTGGTGGTGGCTGCCTAGTCAATGGCGCCAAAGTGCGGGGTTTAATCAGTTGAAGTTGGAACAAGAGTTGCACCAACTGATCATAATCCACCGGAATCTCATCAAATACCCTGCCAGAGAGCTTCATCCTTTTATCATACCCCCCTGAGTTATCCTGAGAAATCAGTCGCAACTGTCGACGAGGAGAATCCCGAGCTTCGAATTGTGTAGAGGGTCTCTTAGGCCTATCATGCCTGGGCACTGGTTCATCCGACCCCTGTGGGGTAAGTAAACCGACCACAGCTTCAGACATAGGCTCACCTTCTCTTCTGAGTACATTCCTCAATATTTCAGCCATCAATCCTACCTGAGCCTTCAATCAGTATTTCTCCTCTTCGAGCGTCTCTTGATTCGAGCGCAACGTGTGCATGTTTTTCATGAATTGCCCCAGTTGGCCTCGAACTTCAATTAACTCAGCTTGAACATGCTCCATGTCTATCTCTGTAAGTCGACGTCCAAACCCCTGGAGGAAACCCTGACGGTCATGAAGAGTGATATCAGCAGTACCATCATTAGCCCGTGCAATCAAAGGTTGTATAATAGCCTGCAGCTGTTCCTGGCCCCTGGCCATGGTTTCCAGAGCTTGTATGAACTGCGTCATGTTGCTGCGCATCTCCTGCATCTCATTCTGAACTTGATCCATTATCTATCTTACAGCTATTTCTGCTTGAATAGCGATGAACTCTTTGTTCGTCAATCCTGAAAAACCTGAAGATGCAGGAAATAAGATACGAATTCAAGGATATCGGTCATGCAATATGAATGCAAATTCAATTGTGTAAATATGCTATAGGTTATATCCCCCCCGACTTTAGTCTCGGAGAGAAGGCCATCACGACAATGGAGTCCCTATCCGGCAAGCAAGGAATCAGAAAACCCTCATATATAACAATGCCAAGAGGCTGAGTACAAGAGTACAACTGAATACAACTGAAGAGACCTCAGCCAACAAGCCTGGCGATGGTCAAAATTCAAGTACAAATAACAAAGACCAGGAAAAGATAAATCAGGCCAAATGGCAGGCTCTGACGTCCTCCAAAATCCCCATTGTCTCCGAGTGCCCTAGTAGGGAGATCAGCTCCTGTATCAGTAAAGCATGCCGCTCGGTAGTGGATCTCAGCTTTTTGGCATCATCCTGGTAGGCTCATTTGCCAGAACTCTCGTCAAATCTGTACCTCTTGGAACTGGCCTTCTCATCATAACCTCTCGGCTTCTCGTCAATGTCACTTACTTTGAGCTTAGCAGCGCTCCTAAGTGATGTCTCTTCAGCGATCTTTGCGTCTTGGACTCTAATCTGTGCCTCTAGCGTGGCAATCTGCAGCTTCAGTTCGTCTTCCCGCTCCTTCCGCTTGGCAGGCGTGGCATTCCACAAAGCTTCCCACTTGCTTAGACGGGCATAAGCTTTGCTTAGAAGTTCCTTCTTGGAAGTAAGCACCTTGCTAACACCGTTCAAGGCTATCCCCACTTTTCCTTTCTTGTTGGTCTCTTCTGTCAGCTCCGATCCCAACCTGTTAATCAACTCAATCTGTTCCTTCACAGTAAAGGTGGCTTCTTTCTTCTCACGACGTAACTGGAAGATCTCCTTCTCTAACTCCTCGTTGGCTTTCTTCAGTTCCTCATTTTCAGCCAACAATTTGTTATACTTCTCACTCTCTTCCGAAGGAGGTACCTCAATCAATGGAAGATACAGGGGTTCCACAGCAGGATAAGGCATCAAAGAAGTACTAACTCTCTCGCGGATCCAAGCCAAATAAGGATCATAAGCTCTGTTGTTGCTCTTGCCGAGCAAAGCTTTCCCCCTCCTATGGATGTTAGCCCATGCATGTATCAATCTGATCAAAACAGCTGTGTCGAATGACCCTGTGAGATACAGAGATTCCTGTATCTCTTTCTCAATAGGAGCGTCCCTCAAAGCATAACCGAACTGTCGTACCAGCAGTGAAGGGTTATAGTTGATACAGCCTTTCCGTCCAATCAGGGGAACATTCGGAAAGTCGTTGCAACTATATATAATATCAGTACCAAGCATACTCTGATCAAACCAAATGATATTCTCCGCAGACAGTCCCATCAACAGGGAAGACCAATCCAAAGTATCAACAGCATCCACAAAAGGTCCTGTCTTCGGGAGGTGCCCCTAGAACCATCTGTACAAGAGAGGGAGACAGCAGGAAACATTCTTGCCACGACGTTTCTCATTCTTGTAGTGAATGGAATGGTAAACATCGCCCAAGAGAGTAGGAACTGGATTCTTCGAGGCAAGAATCAAGAAGGCATCTGAGTCGACAAAGTCTGGCACATTAGGAAACAAGACAATCCCATAAATGCAGACAGCCAGAATGGCACTGAAAGCAACCCAACATCCACTCTTCGCGCACTGTGTAGCCTTCTCAACTAGGACAGACAAGTGAAAACCATAAGCTCCATTCAGCTTGACCAGGCCTCCTGGAAACTCATAAGCGTCCAAACTGACAATCTTAGTGAGCGTAGCTAACTCAGGCTCAGTATCAACATGTACAAAGGGCATCTGGTCTAGCACATGAACTCCCACCATCGCAGAATACTCCTCCAAAGTGGGTGCTAGAATATAGTCAGGAAATAAGAAACATCTCAGCTGCGGCTCATAAAACTGCAACAAAGTATACACCCCAGTTGTCTCAAATGCCGAAGGTCTGTACAACAGGCTAAGCAATCTCCCATAAGATATCCTGAACTCAGCCCTCACCTTCTCATCTGCTAGAGCAACTAAATCCAGCAAGGAACTGATATATGGCGAATGAAACCGGTAAGCAACTGTCTTCTTCAGGGACTCCATGTCTGGCTAGAAGATACACTAGAATCAGAGGGGAATGATCACCTGCAACATAAATACATGTTAATGAAATGCAATCATGTAAAATGTATATGCATATGCAAACAAGGGACCAAGTGCAATGCTGATAGACTGAGCTGCTCTGTACTGAAGCTTGAGAACCATCCAATCTTTATCTCAAACCAAATCAACCACTCAAATGAACATTGTAACCACATCTCACTGACAGAGATAAACCAGGTATTCTGAGGTCAAAGGTTTCCTACAAACAGACCCTCCTACCCCTCACAGGTGTGTACTTAACTCGCAGACGAGGTACGACATCCTATGCGGGTTCAACGTCACAGGCTTTCAAGAGCGATGATACGATACCCAGAAGGTGTGGCATCATCATCCCTTAAAGCGGCCTCACTTAGTTGAATCCCAATTGATAGGTTCCCAGAGTCGACAATCCTCGGGTCAGACAACTTGTCGAGCCCTAAGGGCCAGGCAAGAAGCATCAAAGAGAATCTCGTCCGAGCGTAAATTTCGTGGCTAGCTGGTGCGAGCTAAGCAAGCAGGCTAACCACTACTCTCTACTTCTAAGTCTATGTGTAACCTCAAGCCCAGGTCCGACTTATCTCTCAACAGATTATCCTCTTCCCACAGCAGCAATAACAATATAAAGCTGATAAAAATGCGGAAAGTAAATACAGAAAAGTAAATCTACACAACACCCACGACGGGAAAACAAGCGCTAGGATTGACTCGCATAGGGGATATTCCTGTCCCCAGCAGAGTCGCCAGCTGCTGGGGACAGGCCCATACAACTAGGAAAAACAGGGCGAGACTGCAAAAAGAAACTCCCCAGCAGAGTCACCAGCTGTCGCTACTGCGAAAATCGGCGTCGGCTGAACAGAAGAGTCGCCACCGTGCGTTATTTATCCCAACAGAGGGAAAGGAAATGCTCGAAGTAAACCTACCGCAAATACGGGAAAGGAATGGTCATCGCAACCAAATCCTGGATTCGGGAGTCGGTTACGCAAGGGGAAGGTATTAGCACCCCTCACGTCCGTCGTACTCGATGGGATCCACGCTTGTTTTCTAGTACGGATTGTTATTCTATCTATTCTACAGGTATGGGGTTAAAAGAAAATAAAATGACTCGGCAAAGTATCGCACTTTATGCCTACGTATTCCCGTCTGGAACGAGAAATCAGAGTCGACGTAGTTCGCCTACCTACGGGAAAGGAGGGGAAGGTTGCTCGCTAGGATATCGCATCCTATGCCTACGTACTTTCATACAGCATGAAAGATCAGAGAAAACGTAGTTCGGGCCACGTAAGACACAAGCTTGTCTGACTGTTTTTTATCTCCTTATGAAAGGGTTTTTCCTGATTAAGAGTCCAAGCGGACAAAACTGACACTTTGATGTTTGTTTTCAGTCTTTTATGCAAGAACTGTCTTTTATGATGTTTGCAATCTCTGACGCACTAGAGACTATGATTTGAGGGTGACTACGTCGTATGTCACCCTAAGGGTTACACACTAAGTAATCAGATTACTGAAGAGTGACCCTCCAACAACCTTTCTCAAATAGCTTAAGGCTCGTAGCGTACGACATCGATTATCCTTATTACTGTGTTTTGAATTGTTCTGAGATAGAAGAGAAAGAAGTTCTAAAAAATCATAGGGTTTGAAAGGGAATCAAAACTACCCTAATGTTATCATGCATGGATTACAACCTAATGTCTGTCATAATTCCCTCCTGCACAGAGGAAATCAGAGATCCTAGGGGATAAACGGAAAAGAAACAACAGATATACAGTAAACAGTAAAATGCATAAGATGCAGCAAAACAAGCGAGGCAAAGGAATCACTCAACCTCGAACCTAAGAAAGCAACAGGCAAAGTGAATCAACTTCACTTCAAGCCTAAAGGGCAAGCAGCACAAGCCAACAGACAATACAGAAAAAAAAAAAGATACAGAGGAGGCAGCCTAAGCAGCAGCAACAAACTCCTACAACAAACAGCAACAACACGCTCTGAACAGCAAAGTTGAAATGACAGCAAAGGTTTTATCTTTGAGCTAGATTCCATCTTCAAGCTTCTCCAATCTTCATCTCCAAGCTTTAGCAAGCACACTCCAAGAAGAGATTTGTCATCAAGATCAAGTTGCAATGTTGGCATACTTGCTGAAAACCAAAGGAATTCAACATGAACCAACATCGAAGTGGAAGTGTATCCTCAAAAGTTCTACTCTCTAGGGTATGCCCCACTTCCCTCCTAAGGAGAGATGGAACTTCCCTAAGAGGACTTTGCATAATAGGATAGAATAGAAGCAAACAATGCATTCTATGTTTGATGGAAGAAATGAACTAATTCTACAAAAGCTCTCCCTAAAAGCCTAATTCTACCAACTCCCAAAACAAACTTAAAAGAGAAAGAAAGCTCCACTCCAAGCCCCACTCTTCAAGCCAAAGCATCTTCATCATGTCCATAAGCTCCTCTAAAAAGGAATCCAAAGTCTTCAAGCTCCAAGTCCACCAAACGCTCCAAATAAGGCAAAGCACTCAAGAGAGAACACCGAAAGCAACAATCATTTGCAAAACCCAAAAAAAATAGCAAAATAAATTTTAAAATTCTAATAAAATTCCTATGTGAACATGCATGTTTGAACATTCTAGAATTCCAGAATCAGGACCTAAATCAATTTCTAGGTCATCTAAAGAATTCCTAAATGAAATTTGGTCATGGGAAACCATTATTTGGGAAGGCTCTAAACTACACGCCTAAAACAGAATCTAATCAATTTTACAAATTCTAAGAAACTTTCTGGGGAAATCTATGGATGTCCTCTAAATCATATCGAAAGAATCATCTCAAAAGCATAAAGCATCAAAGATAACAAAATTAAACAAACAGCAATATCAATTATGCATAACAATGGATATTAGCACAAAAGAAAATTCGTAACTAATTCAGATAAAATCCTAAAAATGCAAACTCAACTCCTACAGTTTCTTAAGACAATCAAGATCAACAGAAAAACATTTCATAATTTTTCGATCATTTTTACTATTTTTAACGCAATTAATCCAAACAGCTATTAAAACAGAAAAAAAACGAAAATGAATTAAACTAAATTTCACATACCGACTTCGGAGCGTCGAAACGGAGTAGTTGGAGCTCGTTTTTTCTTGCCAAAAAGTGCGGAAAACCTTTGTTGAAGTTTGTTAGAGAAGATTAAATTCTTGATAACTCTTGAAAATGACTTGAATCCAACTTTGATCTCTCACTTTTTCTCTTCCAAACTCCAATGTCAATGTATGGTTTTTGCACAAATGAATCACCAACTCCTTGCTTTGAACCTCTTCACAAGTATATATAGAATGTATTTGAAAACCCTAGAAAGTTCTAGATTGATCCAATGAGAATGTATTTTAAGACCCTAGAAAGTTCTAGATTGATCCAATGAGAATGTATTTGAAGACCCTAGAAAGTTCTAGATTGATCCAATGAGAAAATCAACTTCTCATGTCATGAAAATCTCTTCTTATGCTATGCACATACCATCTCATGTTTTGGCTTGCAATTCACTTGGTTATGAGTTTAAATTCTCTCCAAATGAGATATTGGAGGTGTATGGATGGAAAAGAGCCTTGCATCTGCTTGGAAGTGTGGTTTTGCAATTGTGCCTTATGGTTCAAGTAACCAATTTACAAAGCAAGTCCTTGAAATAACCCTCAATTTAAAATTGTGGCAATGCCATTGTCTTTAAAATTCATTTTACAATCAAATTGGTATGTCATATGGCTTATTTGTGACCTCTAACCCAAAATTTGATTTTTTCCACCAAACTTTATTTGACTTATTCCCTTTTTTAGGCCATTTTAAGTGACTTTTTTGAAATAAGCCGATCAATCCACCATGATGACTTATTTGACCTAAAAACATCATTTTAAGCACATTCCATGTTGAACAATTTTTCATTTGAGAAGTGGAACATGGAGATTTTGACCTATGCTCAAAAATGACTTGTAATTCAACTTTCCCAAAATACCCCTGGATTGCCAAGACCATAACTTGAGTTCTACAAATCCTCTTGAGGACTTATAGCACTCAAATTAAATCTAAGATCAATATCTACAAATCTTATGTTGGCCAAGAATCCATTTGAAAACTCCTTGGTGGGAAAAAGTTGCTTGGAAGTCAAGTGACTTTCACAGATAAATTTCAGTATCCTCTAGGGACCCATAACTTGCAAGAACCATAACTTGAGTTCTATAAATCTCCTTGAAGACTTCTAGTACTAAAATTAAAGCTATTGAGATGTTCTACAAGTTTCATGTTGACCAAGACTTCATTTGAAACTTGCATTTTGATTTATCTGGCTTGGAAGTTAGGCCTGAATTAGGGTTTTTACACTAAAACCCTAATTTAGCAACTCCCCTTCTTCTTGATTTCTCTTGATTTCTCCTTGACACAACACCACACATATATCCAAATATCAAATAATGAATTACACAACCTTCCATTAAGCCTTGATGCTCTCCAATCAACCATTTGACCTAGGGTTGACCTAGATGAAACCCTAGTTGACTGTACTTCAACTCTGGCTCTTGTACTTGTATCAATGACTTGTATCATCTTCAAAATGACCCTCTAGGTGTTCCATGATCTTTGTGCACATTCCATACTCTCAGTCATAGCTCATACTCCCATTGGTGATCTTCAACCTATCCCCAAGATTGGGAGAGAAATCCACTGGTTGACCTTCAAACTTCTCAAAGCTTCAACTCATTTCTTTGATTACTTGGATGGTCTTGAACTTGAATAAAACCCCTTGATGGGCCTCTCTTTGATAAGAATGGCACTTGATCCCTTGTTAGATGACTTGTTATGCTATGCTATACAAATTATTAGACTATGTACATGACTTATTATGCAAATGCCAATGCAATTGAAACATAAACCAAGTGAAATAGGTTGAGCAAATTTTTGGGTGCAACACCTACGTATTCTCATTGTCCAATGAGAAATCAGAGCGGTCGTAGTTCAGGCACGAACTACAGAATAAGGATCTATTGGTTCTTTCCAGACCAAAAGAGGGAGAAAGGTTCTATCCAGACCTATGAGGTTATCCTATTGGTTCTATCCAAACCAAAAGGAGGGGAAGGTTCTATCCAGACCTAAAAGAGTAATGAGCTATCTATGACCCAAGGGTCAATAGAGAGAATTTCCTTTGGAAGGGAAAAGATGACGCAACTTGGATGAGAACTAAAGAGTGCCATCACTTGGGGAAAGTAAACTTAACAAAGCATAAACATTCACACATGATGAATATAAGGGATATGGTTACAACCAAGAATGATCAAGCATATTATAATAAGCAAGGATCTAAATCAGGATGAATTGTTACAACCAAAGCAAGCATTTAAGATATTACAATATTAATGATTTCAATCAAGATAGATGGTCACAACCAAAGCAAGTATCAAGATATTACAATATCAAGAAGGGTAAGTTCTTACAAGACTTAAGCATAATGAAGTCACAACCACAAACATATCTTAACAGAGATGGGGATATATCTTAACAAAGATGGCAGGAGATCTTAACAAAGATAAAGATGTATCTTGACAAATAATGGTTTCTTAGAGATTACAAGATGCCATATGTAATTACAATTATCAAGCGTAATCAAATAATGTCACAACAAATGTAAGTGAGAAGTTTAAAAACTTCACGGGGAAAACTTTCAAGTTTTAAGAGAAGATCAAACACAAATGCTTACAAGCAAGAGTTTTAGTCAAACTCAAGTACACAAGGATGCTAACAAGCCAAAATCATAACTTTAAAATAAAATTCAAAAGAGAATAAAATTAAAGTTTTGAAATGAATAAATGAGAGATAGGAAGGTGAAAACCCTAAAAACATTCATGGTAGCATGTGAAATGCAAGTAGAAAGTTCACATTTATGAGTTCTAGGTTTACCTCTTGAAGCAAGCTTAAGCAATAAGAAAATCATATATATTGATATCTCTTACAAGGTTTTCAAATGTTCCTAGGGTGATGAATAGATGCTCCAAACAACCTCCAAGCAAGCTAGTGGACGAAATACCTTGTAAATGAAGGAAAAACTCTAAAATCCAAAGGTTTCAAAGACCAACTCGCTCAAACCTTGTTACATAAGTGTGGAAGTGATTTGGATAGCTTCAATACATCATATATGATGTGTTTGAAGTATTTATTGAGTTGGAAAAAGTTTGGAAATGGTTTTGGAAGGTGTTTTTGCAAAAATAGATTTTGAGGGATTTTGGAGACTTAGTGAGATTTTGCAAGAATTTGGTGATTGTGTAAGGGAGAGAGTTCTAGATGGTATCTAGCATAGAACTGGTGTGTTTATGGTGTAGGAAGTGAGTTCTATTTATAGTCAAAGGCCTTGGATCAAGGTATGGGCAAAAGTGAAGCAAATTGCCAATTTTAACCTTCCATCATGAAAATCTTTGAGTTTTCCAATGCAATCTTCATACTTGTCTTTAAGCCACTCTACTAAGATATTATCCATGCCCTATATATTTTTTTCATCATGCTTGATAGGTTAGGAGGTGACTTGTTGAAGTAAAGTTGATGATTTGACAAGGGTAGCCACCTTTTTTCTCTTTCTTCACTATTCACTTTTGCAACTTGCATTAAATAATGATTTCCTTTGACCTTTGTGCCATTTTCGTGTGAATTGATATTAAAATGTTAATTATCAATTAAAACATCATAAATGAGGTTTAGCCTTTGATTAGCATCGATATGGAGAGGTTTTGGAATAAAAAAACTCATGCTGACCTAGTTTTGCGATGTGAGTTTTTGCCAACTTGTGGATCTTGGTTTTCTCTAACAAGGAAGAGTTATGGAACCCACTTGTACTTTTTAAAAATCCCCAATTAGGTACTACAATATTTATGCTTGTTTTAGGAACTCATTCCCCTTGAAACTAGGTCAAAAACCCTTGTGTGGTTAAGGAGTTATGGCTTTGCCCTTTTCAACACCTTAATTTCCCAACTTTTCGATTACTTATCAATTCTTGATCCAATGGTCACCAAAATTCATGAATAGATGTGATATACCATTAGGAACATAATTGCATTCAATTTTGGGTCAAAACCATGTTGATCAATGAGTTGACTTTTCATTCAGACGAACCGATTGATTAAAGAACTATGAATCGACTGTTGGTGTTCTGGCTATCTTGAAGCCTTGAAGCTTCTTGAGTAGACTTTACTAAGCCATAGGAACTTCATGGACCATGATCCCACCATTGGAACACTTTTAAATCAAAAGTCAAACTACGGTTGACTTTTCCTAATCGAAAACCCTAATCGGGTATCCTGAACTGCACCGTTCTCAATTCCTGGATGACAACCTCAAATTGGATTCATACTTGACCCCATGTAGTATCCTTGATCTTGTTTATAGTTGAATCAATCCAACACATTGATTGATCAAACCACTGAAGCCTCGATTTTGACGGTACGGAATCCTGATTTATCTGCATCTTGACAAAGATAAACTTGAAATGGGTTAAGGTTAGTTAATCAAATGAATATGATCCTAAAATGATGATGAGGATCTAAGGGTTCAAAATTTGGGGTGCAACTGTTGCCCCTATTTAAATATCTTCACTAGATGGCAATGAGAGATGACAATCCTCATAGAATCTTAGTGAAAGGTATTTAAATATAGCAAACCAGAAGTTTTGTCCCTTAGATCCGATGGTATGCAAAAGGACAAATGTTGAAATGCAAATGAGTTTAAATGATGCTTTATGATGCTTGAATGCAAGACAAATACAGACATACGAGCAAATATAAAAGAACGACAATACGACGAGTAACCACTCACAAGGGACCCGACACACTGGGGAAAGATTCAAGGCAAAGTGAGCAAGATAGTTCAAACACGACTAACGATGTTGTTCAAGGGAATATTTCACACAGGGGACACAGATTCCACTAGGGATGACACATCTTCACTGGGGAAAAAGAGAGACACCGCCGGGGTAGAAGACAATTCTTCACTAGGGATACGAAAGAAAAGAAGCGCAAACCTCACTGGGGAAGAAACCCACTGGGGAAAACTTTGCTGGGGAATAATTCCACTGGGGAAACACATTTTCACCGGGGAAAAGACGAAATGGAGACCCGAATCTCAACGGGGATAACCAGATGAGAAATTTCCTATAATGAAGAGTTCAAACGGGATCTTCAAGAAAAGGTTAGAAACAAGACTGGACGCACCAGGGAAGCTAGTATCCACTAGTTCTCCGAGACTCGACTGGGAAAGCAAAAGCTTCAATGAGGAAACCGGTGACGACTAGAACAACGAACAACTTCAACTAGTGTTAGTCTCCATTAGACTTACTAAGGATGACGGTGATGACCAATCCAACAAACGGTTTCCAAAAAGTGCTAAATACCACTAGACTTCCTGGGGATATAGTGACGACCAAATCAAAGTTCCAATTACAATTGAGAAGTCCAAACAATATCGATAAAACACAGGACTTCGGTTGGGAATTGGTAACAACCGACTAATAACGATTAGTTTTCAAGCAATTCCAGTTGTTGCACCCCAAAATTTGCCCAACCTTGTTGAAACTTGGTTCATGGTTTCATTGCATTTCATTCATATACTAGCATATGCATTTCATTAACTTGTGGGCAGAGGTCAAGGGATGTGATCTTCTTTTGAAGGCTAATGGGAGGTTTGAGAACCTCTTGAATGTTGTCATTGAGTTTGGGAGGGTTGATGTCCTCCTCAGATGAATTTGAAGATCCTCAGAGATAGGGTTGATTGCAAAGTTGAAGGTCTCCTAAGTTAAAAGTTATTGAAGCTACTCAGATGAATCTGAAGCCATGAATTTGATCTTGAAGCCTTGCTAGAGCTCATGAGATGTATTGAAAGCCATCATGAGACTTAGCCAAGTCATTGAGAGAGTAATCAGGAGATTCAACCATGAATGGTGGAATTAGGGTTTTGACTGGGTCAACCCTAGGTCAACTGATGATTTGGAGAAGGTTGAGACCTAATCCAAAGGCCATGTGATCATGGAATGAGGTATTGAGATACTATAAGGATAATTACAAGACCAACTCATCATGACTGAGGAGTTTGAGAAGTTTTAAGCTAGGGTTTCTAAGGATTGTTAGTGTAAAATCCCCTAGTTTGATCCCTATCTTCCAGGCCGTTTTAGCTCAAGATGTGATTGTCATATCATCTTCCCCACAACATGAATGTTGTAGAGCTTGTTCTTAGCTTTAATTTGAATGGTAGAAGCCCTTGATAGGATGTGCAGAGCTCAAGTTATGGTTTTGACAAATTACAGGTCATCTGAAGTATGTGAATCTGGGTCCTTGAAAGTCACCCAACTTGCAGACAACTTTTGCCCTAGTAGGATGATTCCTATGGTCTCTTGGTCAACATGAATGTTGAATAGCATCTTCTTAGATTTCTATAGAGTACTAGAAGTCCTTGATAGGATTTGTAGAACTCAAGTTATGGCTTTGACAAGCCAAGGGCATTTTGAAGTTATAGGTCATTTCAAGCATATGGCCATATCTCCTACTTCCAAGCTTCAAATGGAAAAACTTTCAACATCAAAGTTTCTTAGAATGATGTTTTATGGCTAGTAGGGTGGTCATGATATGTTGGAAAGACTCATAGCAAAAAGTGATAAAAATGGCCTAAAAATGAGACATAAGTTAATTCAAGTGAAATGGAAAATCCTAAAATCCAAGCTATAAACCCTAACCATGGCATATGATAGGTCATTTTGACTCCCAAGGGCATTTTAAGAACAATGGTTCAGCCACAATTTTGATTTGAGGCTTAAATTTTGGAGTTGCTTTGTAAAAGTCTTACTTGCATAATGGGGTACCAAGTCAAAACAAAGAAAAGCTTCATAAACAAGGTGTTTAAGCTTTGTATCTTGTCCAAAATACCACTTAAGGAGAAAATCAAGTTAATTACTCAAGTTATAGGGTTTTTGTCATGATATCTCATGTGGTGGGAAGTGAAATGCAAGTTACCATATCATAGAAAGTTCAAGTCCTTTCTAGATGATTCTAAGAGGTTCTAGATCTTTCTAAACACCTCTATATATTGATTACACTCTCCATTGGTGAAAGGTTGGTGATTGTTGATGTTAATGGTGGTAGAGAAAAGAGGTTGAACCAAAATTCTCCATTTTGCAAATTGTATTGAAACTCCATTTTTCTCTTCATTACCCTTCCATTTTCTTCCACAAATCATCACTACAAACCTCCCTGAACATGTTCATGCCAAGGTAAGGTTCCATTGTTGAAGAATTGGAGCTTTCCAAGTGAAGTTGCAAGAGAGCAAAAAGGATTGAATCTGAAGATACAAGCCATTTCCATCAAATCTTGTGCAAGAAGAGTATTGTTCATCACCTAGAGACCATTCTTGAAGATCTACAAGGATTGATTCGAAGCTTTTCAACACCTACCATTGCAAGGGTCAAGGTAAGCAAAATCACTTCCACACTTTGATTTAGGCATGGCTAGGATTAGTTCTTGTTGTGAAACCATTAGAGACCATTAGGTGATTCATTTGGATGAGTTTTAGACCAATTAGTGAGGTTTCATTAATGGAGGTTGATTCTTGATGGAGTTAGAACACACTATTTAATGGGTTATAATGCATGAGAATTGGTTGGTTGTGATCAGCATAGCATGAGGATTAATTATATATAAAGATTGTTGAGTTTTGTGATGGTGGAAAATTGAAGAAAGTTTGGATTCATGGAGTTGTATGGTTCGGTTTGCATGATATAGTTAGTTTCAATGCAATCTAATGGCGTGGCTGGATTCTACATAAAATTCTAGTCAAAATTGGTTCTTGGATCATGGCATTTGATGGAGAAATGAGAGAGAACAAAGGTGATAAAGTTTCATGCATGGAGCTTGTAGTTTCATGGAGTTCTAAACCCTAAGTGTTCCAAGGAAGAAGACAACACATTGACCGTTGGATGCGCATGGAATGTTTGACTGAAAATACCATCCTGTGGCTGGGATTTAATCACGAAATTGGGTTTAATGAATCAGCAATGGGCTTTAGCGAATTGCTCTCCCCACCCCCCATATTCTTGGCCCAATTGATTTTTAGCTGAATATATTTGCTTCTTGCACCCCTCATCAATTTTCATATTAAATATTACTCCAAATTTTATTAAACTTTAAAAATTCATAACAAAATGAAAAATGCATATTTTTTAATGAGACTTTTTTTCCCATTTTCCATTTTCTGTCTAGAAAAATATAAAACCATAAAATAGCCATTTTATTTCATTTTCATATTTTTTGCACATTTTTACTTTTAATTGCTTTTTTAATTCTTTTAGTTGGTATACTAATTTGTAGGATTTAATTAGGGTAGTTCCCTTAGGATTTTGAGTTCAATTTTTTTAGGATAATTAGATGAATGGTTTAGGGTCCCCCTGAATTAATTTCATGATTTTGTGATAATTTTTAGGGTAGTTTTAATTAGGTAGCTTTAAGAAGTGTAGAATTTGATTAAAACTTTAGTATAGGCCAATAACAATTTTAGATTTAGGTTTTTTAGGGCAATTTAGTCTATGGGGAATATATGGGACTTAAGGGTAGTTATGTAGGGTCCCCTAGCATTTATATTAGGATTTAATAGAATAATATACTATTTTTAGTTGATTTTTAAATTGAATGGTTGTTTGTGTGGCCTTTAGGGCAAGTTTTGTTTAGTTTGTTTTGCTTTGGAGTATCCCTTTGGTTTGAGGAGCTTGGCATATCATTGTGGAGCTTAATGGAGCATACTAGAAGATTGGAAGAGGCTTGGAGGAGCTTGAGGAGCTTGTTCTTCTTCTTTTTGTTTTGTTTTAGGGTTAGGATTAGGGAAGAGCTTAGATGTAGGTAATTTCTTTCTCAAACATGGATAGTATTCTTCACATCCATTCCTCCCTGTGATTCAAAGTCCTTCCAGGGTATACACCTCTCTCCTTTGGAGGGATTAGTGTTATACCCAGGAGGTAGAACTTTTGAGGGAACCCTTCACTTGATATTGAACCCTTACAGGTCACCTTTGGTGATCAAATAAGCAGTTCAATATCCCCCAGCTTATCCAATAGTGATTCTCTCTGATTTGATTTGTCTTGAGAGCTGTCAAAGCCTGAGTATGAAGATGAAGACTTCATTAGAGGTTGTTGAAGAGGATGAATCCTTGAAGACTGCCATTCCAGCTGAAGCTAGAAGAGCGTGAAGATCAAGTTGATACTTGAAGATCCCTGAAGGTAGTGAAGCCTGAAGGTGGAGCTGATCAAAGAAGCTGAAGCTAAAGGGGAGAAGATGAGTTGATACTCATGTTGTATGGTTGATACCTGGAAAGCAATTGATGAATGAAGTCTGAAGACTGAGTTGTTGCTGGAGGAGCTGAAGCTTTCTTCTGTTTTTCTTTTCTGTATTGTGTGTTTTGCTTGATTTGTCTGTTGCATTAGATTAAGTCCATCTAGAATAAGTAGGATCTAGGGGCATGACTGCATTAGAGGTGGAGTTGCTCCCTCTGCTTGTATTGTTATTGCGTGGCTTTGCTTGCGGGTATTCGGGAGAGCCCAGCTCCCTTGCCCATGTGTTTTGTTTGCTTGATAGCATGTTCTCATTTTCTTCTGTATGATTGCAGTTTACTGTTTATTGCTTGATAGCATGTTGTTTATTTTTCAGTATGATTATTGTTATTTCATGACTAGCTTGAGGTTGAGATGAGCTTGTGGAGACTGAAGCCCCACACACATTTCCTCCCTCACTTGCATTGCATGCATTTTACTGTTAAGCTGATGCTTTGTCTGTTTTGGTGTATCATTGACATGATCCTTCAGGACTCTCATTTCCTTTGATAAGGATTTGATGATAGACTTTTAGGTTGAAACCTATGCATGACAACTTCTAGGAGTTCCCTGTTCAAACCTCAACCATAGGATGAATCCATGGCATGATAACAATAGGACTTGATAGTCTCCCTCCTAGTTGGGCATGTTCTCTTCTCATCTCAAAACAGTTTAAGATACAGTAATCATGAATGATTTCTTTCGTACGTTACGAGCCTTAAGCTATCTGAGAAAGGATTGTGGGAGAGTTTCTTTTCCATAGTCTGGATGTTTAGTATGGTACCCTTTGGGTGACATGCGACGCATTCACTCTCAGGTCATAGTCTCTAGTGCGGTTGAAATTGCAAACACAATAAAAAACACTTCTTTCGTAAAAGACAGGAAATGAACCGTAGTTTCCCGAACTACGTGAGCTCTGATTTCTCATGCCTGTTGAGAGTACGTAAGCACAAGATGGCGAAGTCTTGGCGAGCTACCTTCCCCCCATAACCCTTCGTAGGCCGAACTATGTTGACTCTGATTTCTCATTCTCTGATGAGAATACGTAGGCATAAAGTGCGACGCTTTGCCGAGTCATTTTTCTTTTCTTTTTCAGCCAGCCTTGATAGGTAGATAGATTAAAACCAACCCGTCCAAGTAAACAAACAAGCGAGGATCCCGTCGAGTACGACGGACGTGAGGGGTGCTAATACCTTCCCCTTGCGTAACCGACTCTCGAACCCAGACAATGTTTGCGATGACCTTGTCTTACCCTTATTCGTTAGGTTTTTCCGATCGTTTCCTTTCCCGCTCTGAGGGATAAATAACGAAAGGTGGCGACTCTTCTGTCATGCCGGCACCTTATTTTCGCGCAAGCGACACCAGTAACTACTGGATATTAATTACTGGATTTTCAAAGAGTTTGGTGACGACCAGATCTTCAAACAGGAAGCACAAATATATCCCTCAATACCTTAGGAACAAAAGCTAATACCTTCAATACATTAGGATATAGCAGAACCACAACCCTCAACACACTAGGATTAGACGAAGACCCTCAAAACTTTAGGATCAAAAACTAATACCCTCAAAATATTAGGATATAGAAGAGACACAACCCTCAACACACTAGGATTGGACGAAGACCATCAAAACCTTAGGATCAAAAACTAATACCCTCAAAATATTAGGATATAGAAGAGACACAACCCTCAACACACTAGGATTGGACGAAGACCCTCAAAACCTTAGGATCAAAAACTAATATCCTCAAAACATTAGGATAAAGAACACTTCACGCAAATGCAACCACTATAGTCTCTGGGAACTTCTGAACTCGGGATTCAAGGTATACATCTCCAAAGGTACACAACCTGTGCTCGGGATGCCAACAAACATCTTCCAAAGGTACAAAACCTGTGCTTGGAATCAAACAATACATCTCCAAAGGTACGGAACCTGAGCTTGGGATGGCAACAAACATCTATCTACAAAGGTACACAACCTATGCTTGGAATCAAACAATACATCTCCAAAGGTATGAAACCTGAGCTTGGGATGGAAACAAACATCTATCTCCAAAGGTACACAACCTGCTCTCGGGATAGAAACAAACATCTCCAAATGTACGAAACTTGTGCTTGGAATCAAACAATACATCTCCAAAGGTACGAAACCTGAGCTTGGGATGACAACAATCGTGACTTAGTTTGGAATGATACACAACCAAATTGTCAGTATTCGTCGTCCATGGATTTTCATAATGCCAGTTACCAACGGGCCTTACTTGAAATATGATTGGTCACCACCAAATTACTTATACCAGTATCCACTGGATTTTTAAACAATGCTGGTTACAACCGTGCGTCGACATCCTTGAGATAAACTTCTCAAATAAGACTTCCATTTATCGTTGAAGAATGATAAGCTTCTCTAAAGAGATTGCCACTTATTTGTTGAAGACGATTAAACTTCTCCGAAGAGACTGCCATTTATTGCTGAAGACGATTAAACTTCTCCAAAGAGACTGCCATTTATCGTTGATGAAGGTTAAGCTTCTCCCAAAAGATTGCCACTCACCGCTGAAGACGATTAAACTTCTCTGAAGAGACTGCCATTTATCCACAGTGGTAGGCTCCTCTACCGGAGAAGGATGCAATGGCTGAACCGCTGGATAAGGCATAAGGAATTTCGTAGCTCGCTCACGAATCCATTCCACATACTGGCCAGGAACTCGAATATCCCCTCTGCTACCTGAAGGCTTCCCTCTCCTATGCAGGTTCTTCCAGGCTTGCTCAAGCTTGGTCAGCATCTCTTTCCCTATTGCCCCAGTGAGATACAGAGATTCCTGTATCTCCTCGGGCTTCGGCGCTCCCTGAGGTACATACCCAAATTGCCTGATCAATAAGGAAGGGTTGTAATTGACACACCTTTTCCTTCCTATTAACGGAACATTCGGGAATCCTTCGCATTTGAGTATGACCTCAACTCCGAATACCTCTTCGTTGACCCATACCACATTCTCAGCAGTCAACCCCATCAAGCACTCCGGCCATCCTAGAGAATCAATAGAGGTGACAAAAGGGCCTGACTTAGGCATATGACTGGTGAACCACCTGCACAGGAGAGGTACACAACAAGACACATTCCTTCCTCGCCGCTTTTCATTCTGGTAGTGAGTTGAATGGTGGATATCTCCCAGCAAAGTTGGAACTGGGTTCTTCGCAGCCAAAATATAGAAGGCATCTGAGTCAACAAAATCAGGAATGTTCGGGAACAACACGATGCCATAAGCACATACAGCAAGGATGACGTCAAAAACACCCCAGCCACCTTCCTTGGCATACTCCCGAGCCTTCTCCACCAAGACGTCCAACGGAAATCCCCACACATCTCCTCTTCTGATCATCTTCCCTGACAGCTCAGACTCTCTTAAGTACAAGATGGCAGAAAGCTCAGCCAGATTAGGCTCAGCGTCCGTACGATAGAAAGGCATCTGCTCGCGGATAGGTATATCCAAGAGTGCAGAATACTCCTCCAGGGTAGGAGCCAAAACAAAGTCAGGAAATACGAAACACCTGAGCTCCGCATCATAAAACTGTAACAGGGTATAAATGCCGCTGATCTCGTAGGCCGATGGCTGATAAACATAGGTCAGAATCCTCCCATATCTCTTTCTGAAGTCACCCATTACCCTCTTCTTAGCAATAGTAATCAACTCTAACAACAGACTGATATCCGGAGACGGAAACTTGTAGGGCAACACTCTCTTCGTGGCTTCCATGTCTTGCTAGGAACAGACACCAGAACTGGGAGGGAAAATATGTACCTGCAATACACACACGTTAGTTGGATGCAAATGGTAATGCAATGATGCAATATGATAAATAATGCAATCTGTGAACACAGGGCTATGCTGTAGCCTGAAGAGGAACATCTCTGTGATCAAGAACAGAAAACCACCACGGTTACCAGAACCTCATGACACTAACTATCATCTGATACTCAAAATATCAATCCCCTGGTAAGAAAACCATTTGAACCTCTGTATCTGACGAGAAAACCATCTGATAATAGTATCAACCTCAGATAAGAAACCCATTTGATCCAGACAACACACCTGGAGATGAATCAAGAACACCGTCTGATAAAGGTACTGAATCATGGTTTCTGAAGGCCAGTTTTCCTGCAATAACCCAATCCCCCTCACAGGTATGATGAACCTAATCCACGGACAAAGGTACGGCATCCTATGCGGTCATCAACATCACAGACTTTCATGAATGATGATACGATTCCCAGAAGGAGTGGCATCATCGAGTCATGAAGAGGCCTCACTTAGCTGACTTCCAAATGATCGGTCCCCAGAGTCGACAATCCTCACGTCTGGACTCCCCTCAGATCCTCAGGACCGGAAAGGGGCACCTCTGCGAGAACCTCGTCTGAGCGCAGATTTCGTAGGGAACTGTGCCTGCTCAGCAGACAGGTTCGTCTACTACTCTCCACAACTATATCTAGGTGCATACTCAAGCCCAGGTCCGACTTCTCACTCACAGTAATCTCCCTTGCCCACAGCAGTAATCACAATAATATAATGCTGGAAAATAAATGCGGAAAGGTAAAGGTACGGAAAAGTAAAGTGCAGAAAGATAAAACACATATGCACAACACCCAACAAATAAACACCCAAGCGCTAGGATTGACTCGCGTAGGGGATGGGAAACGGTCCCAGCATAAGGGATGGGAAAAGTCCCTAGATGCTATAATTCCCCAGCAGAGTCGCCAGCTGTCGCTACTGCGAAAATCGGCGCCGGCTTGACAGGAGAGTCGCCACCGTGCGTTATTTATCCCTCAGAGCGGGAAAGGAAACGCTCGAAGTAAACCTCGCAAAGACGGGAAAAGGTATGGTCATCGCAACCAAAACCTGGATTCGGGAGTCGGTTACGCAAGGGGAAGGTATTAGCACCCCTCACGTCCATCGTACTCGATGGGATCCACGCTTGGTGTTTATAAGGAAAAGGGTGTTTTCATCTATCTACGCTAATGGTCAGTCTGGAAAGAAAATAAAAGGACAGGACTCGACAGAACATACGGTGTTCTGGGCCTACGTACTCCCTCGTGCAATGGGAAAGTCAGAGTCAACGTAGTTCGACTACCTACGGGAAAGGAGGGGAAGGTTGCTCGCCAGGACATCGCATCCTGTGCCTACGTACTTCCTCACAGCATGGAAGATCAGAGCAAACGTAGTTCGACTAACTACGGGTAAACAGGGGGGCTCTCACACGGCAGTGAGAAAATAAACTGGTCTCAAAGGTTCGGGAGCCTACGACTACGATCTGGTCTCAAACGCACTCGGGCAAGAGAAAAGGGTAACAATTATTCGTCGGCGGGAGAGTCTCGATCGCACAGCCGCGAGAGAACAAAAGTTAGTTGTTAGTGTGCTCGCTAGGATATCGCATCCTATGCCTACATATCCTCATCTGGTACGAGGAATCAGAGCAGCTGTAGTTCGGCTAACTACGACACAGGCTACTCAAGAGCTCCTACTGAAGGGAAAGGGAAAAGGCACCCTAAAACTATAGCTGAAAAATAAGGGAATCTACCTACTGTTATCATGCCTGGTTGACCATCCTAATGTCTATCATAACGACTCCGCAGCGGAGAAGTTAGAGCTCCTAAGGGATCATGGCAACAGGACTAAACGACAAACAAGAATCAACTGCAAAGTAAAGAAATACTGGAAATATGAATGCAATAACCAAACAAGCAAGGCACAGAGGCCGCAAACCACGGAGGTAAGGGAGCTCAGCTCTACCAAATACCAGCAAGCAAAGCCACTCAATAACAAACAAGCAGAAGGAGGACCACCTCAACTTCTCATGCACACAAAGCCTACTTCTAAGATGCACCTAACTCAGAAATATCTAGATGAACCCCTAAATCTAATGCAACACAACACCACACAAGTCAAACAACACAAATAGAAGGCTAGCAAACCTGACAAACCTCTATCCAAAGCTTAAACAAAAAACCCTGAGCAGGGCCCTTAACAACCCTGAAACAAACTGCTAGTATATCCCTGAACAAAGCCATATGCAAACCCTTAAGCAAATATCTAAGCAAAACTCTAATCAAAAACCCTAAGCAAGAGGAATCAATCCCAGTCTCCAAGCTTCAGAACAAGCTTACCAAAGAAAGGGAGCTAAGCAGACAAACTCATAGTGCCTTCCTCAGGAAAGTACCAGGAGGTTACTACTCAGGAGTCATATCCTATGCGGCTCGACAACTGTGATTGGTTTACATTCCTCCTCAGGAGAAACTAAACTCACACGAAGGCTCCAGCATCATTGGATATTTAAGAAAGCCTATATGGACTAAGGGAACTAAATGAACAGACCCATAGGACCTTCCTCAGGAAAGTACTAGGAGGCTGCCACTTAGGAATCGTATCCTATGTGGCTCAACAACTGTGATCAGTTTACATTCCTCCTCAGGAGAAATTAAACTCACATGAAGGCTCCGACATCACTGGATACTTAAGAGACCCTAGATGGACTAGAGGAACTAAGTGAGCAGACCCATAGGACCTTCCTCAAGAAAGTACTAGGAGGCTTCCACTTAGGAATCGTATCCCATGTGGCTCAACAACTGTGATCAGTTTACATTCCTCTTCAGGAGAAATTAAACTCACATGAAGGCTCCGACATCATGGGATACTTACGAAAGAGGCGAGAAGAAAGAATGAAAGTCATTCATAGTGCCTTCCTCAGGAAAGTACCATAAACTCCCTTCAAACTTCAGGATCTCGAACCTCACAAACAGAGAACAAGCTCCTAGACTAAGCCTCAATCCACTGCATCCTTGCAAGCTCTAACAGGACTTCATCCAGCCTCCATCTTCAAGAAGAAACCACAGATCCTCAAACCACAAGAAACTATCTCTGAAGTTCAACCACGGTTGAACTTCAAAGTCAGAAGCCATCAAGACTTCCCCTATCCTCAAGCTCAGACAAAAAAATATCAGAACACCCTACAAAAATCTATCAAAAATCTAGGGGAAACCTACATTAGTCTAGTGCAACATACTAAAAAATCAGAGCAAAATTCAATGTCAGATGAAAGAACTAAAATCAACAAGGCAGACGTGCCACAAACCAATTATTCAATATCAATAACAATGCAAAAAATGCAATTAAAATGAAAAATGCATGATTAAGCTAATGTTTTTGTACTATAAAATTCTACATTGAATTACGAGTCTATAGAAAAAAGAATGGAATTATCTGATTAAACCTACTATTTTTATGAATTTTCTAATAATATGCATGCACTAAAAGATATTAAAAAAAGTCATTTAAATGGAAAATATGCTAGAAATAGCAAACAAAAATAAAATGGCATTTTTATTTTAATTTTCTAGACATTTTCATTGACCTATAGCAAAAAGAAGAATTAAAAAACATTGATTTTTCTATTTTTTGTGAATTATACAAGTTGCAAGAAAATATTAAAAGAAAATGAGAAAACAAAATTGGAATAAAATGGGAGGGGGGTTCAAACAGCACATGCCTAAGTTGAAATTCTAAGGTGGGCCAGAGAGGGGTGGTGCGCCTAGCAATAGGCGCAGGCCCAAGGAAATCAGAAACCAACTAATAATAAAAAAACATAGAAAAAACAAACGCATGGGGGTGCAATTAACAGGTTTTTCAGTTCATTTCAAGTGGGCTTCACGCTATGGGGGTGCGAATAGCATTAAGGGCCTAAGCCCAGTCCAATTCCATCTGTCTCTCACACAAAGGGGGGGGGGATACGAGTAAAACGGGGGTTTTTCAGCAAAATACGTTTGGGCCTAGCCCACGTCTAACCCTAGTCCAACATCAACCAACAAAACAACTTCTCTTCTCCAAAATCTGCATCACTGTTTACCTACTGCAAACCCTAGCCGTCGTCTTCGTCTTCCTCACCTTCTCTGCAATCCCTTTGAAGAAAACTCTCAAACATCTACAAACCTCAAACAACTCACCATCCCCAAGTTCGAATCCCTTCAACCTAAGCTAAACCCTATCTGAACAACACCAAACTCCACATCCCAAAACAAACCCTAATTCAACCAAACATGCGACTATGAGAAGGAAAGAGACCAAACCTGGACGAAGCAAGGAAGATGACGATATTTTCTGGAGAAATCTTCTTGTAGGCGAGGCTAACGACGACGTTCTTGAGGTTCTGGTGATTTCACTCCGCGCGTGGATCTTGACGATGGTCCGGATGAAGCAAGGAAGGATCTCTTGGCGTGAAGATCTTTGGACGGATGAAGAAGATTCAACTTTGCTCTGGAAAATTGATGAAGGAGTTGGCGTTCTGGAAGCGGCGAAGCCAGACGATTGAAGCTCTTAGCGTTTTTCTGGGAAAGCTGATGAACGCTTTGAAGTTTTCTGGAACGTTGGTGAAGAATGATGAAGGTCTGAGGATTTTCTGGGTCTTCGCTGAAGAATGATGAAGGTTGGTTTCTGGAGAACGATGGAGGATCGATGATGTTCTGGAGATTTCTTTGAAGAACAAGAAAGATGAATGCGTTCTGGAAAACTGTATGAAGTTTCCGGCGAAGGGTGAGTTTTCCGGTGAGGATGTTGACGAGGTTGGATGGAAGAAGGAGGAAGGAGATCGGAGAAGAAAAAAAGAGTCCTGGTAAATTTCCAGATTCCGGCGGGTGGTTGCGGCGGCCAGAAGGTGTTAGGGTGGCCAGCGGTGGGAGCTCACCGGATTTGCATGCCGGCCGGTGGGGTTTCAGGTGAAGGTCTGAAGGCGTGACAAGTGGCAGGGGTTAGTGGGGAGGCTGATTGCATGTGCCACGCGTGGCACTGGGTGGCAGAGTGTGAGAGAGTGTAGTGGGGCAGGTGGCACGAGGAGGGAAGTTCTGAGTTGGTGTGGTGGGTCCCCTTTATAGTGACAAGTGTCACTTTCTGTGGCCAAAACGGACAAAAAAACGAATTGGACTCTAGGCCTTCAAAAATTCACTTCTGGGCCCAACAAAAAATGCTGATCAAAACCTGAAAACTGAATTAAAACACTAAATCTAATTATATCTAATTAAAATCAATTAAAACCTAATTAACTAATTAACCTGACTAATCCAAAAATTAAACTATCTTAATCCTAATTAGACCTAAACATGATTAAAATCCTAATTAACCTGATTAAACCTAAAAAACAGAATTAACACCTAACTAAATTCTATATTAAACTAATTACCCTAATTAAATCTAAAATGATTAAAAATCTAATTAACTCTATGTTAATAAACTTCTACTAATTTCTATTAAAATTCTACAAAAGTCTATACCATTTTATAATATCAATTTAAAAGAAAAACTATATTAAAACAAATTTTATTTATTTCTATTTAAAACTATTAAAATCCCTATTAACATAAAAGAAAAATCTATAATATTTTCTATATTATCTAAAACAATTAAAACTATTTAAAATCTTTTATATTATAAAAATAATTAAAAAACTATTAAATCTATTTTAAAAAAATTCTATAAACTTCTAAAAAGATTTAAACTATTTAAAAAAGTAAAAAAACTATTTAAATCCTAAAAAAATCCCTAAAGCCTATTTAAAATCCGCAGAAAGCTATTAAACCATGAAAATGCAGACAAATGCAAATGACCACCATGAAAGAGCGCGCGAGACCAGATCGAATTGAACAGAGAACCCCGGGCATCAGAATATCCCAAAATCACTATGCAAGCTAAAAATCACCGAGGAGCGCACAATTTCCCGAAAATAAAACCCTGATGATCTGGACTGGATCTGCCGTATCTGATAGACGAAAACCAAGCTGTAACCCTGATATCCTCTGTCTGTGCACAAATATCATGCGTCTGATTTGCGAATATGAATTTAAACCACGAGTCAGATAGGAGAACCGGTTGGTCAAATTTTAGGGTGCAACATATATATACTTGCTTAAACACTTGTGTCTAACAACATTTTGATATTCTTTTGATTCATGTGTTCAAAAACAAGAAAGAGTGAAATAGGTGTCCAAGATTCATCATCTTTATCTTCAACATCTCACAACATTTCAATTACACACAATCATTTTTGAAATGCATTTGTGAGAGATTCAAGGTGATAAGGTTCGAGGCTTAGATTGGAGAATCAAGCTCGGGTTGAAGATTGCGACAGGTTCTTTCTTGAATAAAACCATTGGGGTTTTGCCCTCCAAGATTGGTTCTGATTTTGGGGGTTTTTGGACGAGATTCTTCATCAACTATCAATCGAGCGAAGGTGATTGTGAAGAGGTGGTCTTCACAAGTCTAGTAGCTGATTCGGTGACTTTGAAGGGAAGGTCTCGGGTTCGATTTGGTGATGTTGGGATCATCCGGAGCCAAAGGTTTGAACAACAACGTGTTCTTCAATAAGGTGGCTGGAGTCGGAGGTCCATCAACACAAATCGAAGAACTTGATTCAGCTTGAATCAAGGGGTAAGGAGTGAAGGCAACTTTCAACACATTGAGATTTTTGTTGTAATTTTGCTGCTCAATCCTTGTATAAACTGTTCATTCAAACAGGTGATATCTATTCAATATATCTCAATTCTAGTTTTAGAATTGAGGTCAGACGTACCCCGAAGCGAGGACGACGGGGGAACAGCCTCACCAAATTACTTGTCTTCTTTATTTTCAGCATTTTCGTTACTGCTCAAATAAGTAATTTTTGTGTAAGCTCTTGTGTCAAAACTGTGATATAAATTGAGTAAGAGATTAAAACATTGTTTTAAACTCTAACGTACAACAAAACGTTGTACTAGGCTGATTGAAATCACTTACTCAACATAAACATCACTTGGAGTGTCTTTGCACACCAAGTGTTTGACATATTGCTTGAACCAAAATTACCTTACTTGTGTATCTTGTTTTGGTTTAATTTTGGATCATTGGAACTAGGTAACCTTGCAATTGAAGTAAATAATTGATAAACATAGTTTTTGTTGTGATTCTATTTTTCGAATTGTCATAAATCCATAGGCTTACGTATATCCGGTTTTCCAATAACCGTTCGTTTTGGACTATATTTTTCCTCGGCCGCTTCCGCACTTAAAACATTTTTAAAACCAATTTTAAATTGGTAGCGCCGACTCAAATTTGAATTGGGGATCTATTCAACCCCCTCTTCTAGATCCGTGCCATAGTCTAACATAAGCTTCTCCCAAGAGATTGCCACTTACCGCTGTAGACAATTAAACTTCTCCGAAGAGACTGCCATTTATCGTTGATGAAGGTTAAGCTTCTCCCAAGAGATTGCCACTCACCGCTGAAGACGATTAAACTTCTCCGAAGAGACTGCCATTTATCGTTGATGAAGGTTAAGCTTCTCCCAAGAGATAGCCACTCACCGCTGAAGACGATTAAACTTCTCTGAAGAGATTGCCATTTATTGTTGATGAAGGTTAAGCTTCTCCAAAGAGATTGCCACTCACCGCTGAAGACGATTAAACTTCTCCTAAGAGACTGCCATTTATTGTTGAAGATGATTAAACTTCTTCGAAGAGACTGCCATTTATCGTTGATGAAGGTTAAGCTTCTTGCAAGAGATTGCCACTCACCGCTGAAGACGATTAAACTTCTCCGAAGAGACTGCCATTTATCGCTGATGAAGGTTAAGCTTCTCCGAAGAGACTGTCACTCACCGTTGAAGACGATTAAACTTCCAAAGAGATTGCCATTTATCGCTGAAGACGATTAAACTTTTCCGAAGAGACTGCCATTTATCATTGAGGACGATTAAACTTCTCCGAAGAGACTGCCATTTATCGTTAATGAAGGTTAAGCTTCTCCCAAGAGATTTCCACTTATCTGTATTGCAATGTAAGATGTTCTTCTTGATAGATAGTGTAAAATAAATTCACGTCTAGGTAGGTTCGGCGACCGACAGGGACCAAAGTTCAATCTAGAAACAAACTGTCAAACAAGACTCCAACCATTGAGAAATGAACTCGAATGGTGACTCACTTTATCCAATCATGGAAAAAGATAAATGAAGCAACCATCATCCACAAGGATTAAACTCTGTAGGGAATTGAGAAAGGATGGACATTTTATGCTTAAGGGATGACAACTCTATTAGAGAGAGACAACACACCCAATCACTGAGGAGGGAACCAAAGTGAAACAGAAACAGGTAACAACCAGAGATAGCAAAAATGCACAGATGTTATGCATATGCTTATGCCATGCTTATGTTTATGCTGACGAAACAGACAAAACAAAACTGGAGATGAAATAAACATCTCAACACAGAGACCCAACCAACTTCACCAAGATTGGACATCAAGGGGATGATCATGAAGAACAACAATTCCACTTCAAGGTTACCACCTTCTTCAGGAGAGAGTAATCTTCTTAGGCCAAAACATCATGACTTCACTTTGGATTGCCATCATGAATCAAATTCTTTGTTGAAGGGAAATCATACAGGGAATAATTCCAATATCAACCGAAGTAACAACTTAATTGGAGAGCTGACAAAGGGTATCATGAGACCAAAATATTTCTGCCCCATTGATAGTATAACAATCCTCTTCAAGTGAGTAACGTCTCTTGCGACAAACAGCCTTCAAACTTTTCTGCCCCATATTTCATGGTCTGTGGGAAGAAACCATCAAGAGAATTTTATAAAAGAATTATCATAAAGATGCTTCAATGTCTTCAAACTCTTATAGAGAGAGATTTACAAATCTCGACGTGATTGCCCTAGTTTAACGGTGCCTGCGCAACAAAGTCTCGGACTGTGGAAGTAATGACTGGGTAACAAACTTGCCCCTACTAGTTGGTAATTGCAAAAGATCTGCCCCAGACTAAACTGTTCATCGAGAGCTCCATCTGATCCTGACCTGGTCGGCTCTGACTAGCTGAACATTATGACAAACGATTAACAAATCCTTCAAATTGGTTGCCCCAGGATGAGCTTCCTTTATCAATTCAAATTCCCTAGCTGACAGCGCTTGTTGGGGATTCTTTTGATATTGGATTGTTTTGTACGCAATGCTGTTCATTAAAAATTGACAATTTTCAATGTAAAACTCATGCAATCTTTTGAAAACATTTTTTGATGAAACACACACGGCGGAGTGATCAAGTGATCAAAGTGAAAGTGATCCAATCATTTTACAAATGATGGATAAAATGATGAACACACACAATTAACAAAGATCATTAGGAGTCAGGTTATCCAACCTTGCTGTAATATGCTTTCAAAATAACCTTACCTCAATTAGATCTTTTAAGGGTTGTAATGTGGCTTGGTTCACGGTTCATGAAACAAAGGATAAAGGCTCAAAGTTATTTGTCCCACCCATTCTCCATGATGAACTCCAATCTTATGCTCAGTTAACTCAAACTATACATTCAGGTTCTTACAGGCTTAAGAATTGGACTGATGATAGTTGGTGATGGCTTAAAAACCTAGGGTAGTCACGACTCCCTTACAATATTTGATAGCTTTTTGACTATTTGAGGATTTTTTTTAAGAGTGACAACTCTTACAGCATTCCACTCTTTTGTTATCCCTGACTTTTGTCTGAACTATTTTGTTCGAATATACAGTCAACGGGATGCCCCATTTTTGCCTAAGTCTCCTTCATAGGTTTTGACTTAGCGGGCTTTTTTTTTTCTTTTTTCACTTTTCCCTTTTTTTTTTCTTTTGAGAAAGGAGGTGACTACCTAGTTTAATGGATATGGTGAACCATCATCATCTTTTATGCTGAAAAGCATGTTCGACACTTTCTTGTTGTGTACGAAGGAAAACCTGAGTGCACCACCTTTATATGAAAAGTTTCTTGTATGCACATATCTTCAAGTTAACTGAGAACTAACCGCCCCAAGTTTGAAATTTAAGGTTTCTGTTTTTGTAAAGAAAGAAAACTCCTACTTCTAGGCCCGAAGGGGTTAATGAGGGATTATCTTCCTTATTTCTCCAGTGTTTAGGGATTGAAACAATGCCTTACATCATCGAAAAAGTTAAATTGAAAGCATATCAACAGCAGTTATGGATATAATTTTCACCATCCTCCCCAATCTTTGCTTTAAACAACAGTTCAGTAAAGAAAAGAAATTTTTGCATTTTTCGTTATCTCATAACAATGAAAGAAAAAGAAAGAGTGAAATGAATGGACTTAATCAAAAGATGCACAAACATTTCATTAAATATTTCCAAATTCAAATAAACAACAGTTTACAAGCAACACAAATGCAAAGAAAACACAACAAAATGCTGCAACAGTCTACAACTGCCAGCCGTAGGGAATTAAACATTGTTTAACAAAACAAGGAAATAGCACTATCAAGGGCCTTCTTCTTTAGTCCACCCTATGCAGGGATGGGGTTGCTTCTTCGTCAAGCAGAAGGTTGATTTGTACTCGAGGTTCGCATATCTTGAAAGATATGACTCTGGCTTCAATCATCTCTTTCACCTTATTCTTGATGATGTGGCATTCCTCAATATCATGTCCTGGCGCTCCATGGTGGACGGCGCAAAAAGCGTCAGTGGTGAAATAACTTTAGTGGCCCGGAGGAAGAACGGGTGGAAGTTCCTTTTGAACTAAACCATTCTGCAAGAGTATGGGGAACAACCTTGCATAAGGTATAGGAATACTCAGAGACCCACCATATGGATGATTGGTGGACGAAGCCGATCCTTCTTGTCGTTGGGACAAGATCAAGTCTCTGATAAAATTTGTCAGACTCCTCTTGGCACGTTTTACCCTCTCTAGCTCGTCACTGAGCTTCTGGTTTTCCTGTTTTTGAGTATCCATTATATCCATGATGGTAGTAGCAAAAGCTTCGGTGTTACTCTTCAAGCGAGCAACTTCTTCCCGGAGGGCTTGGTTTTCCTGCTCAAGGTGATCCATCCCTTTGAATGCTAGCTTTTGTGATATACTCTCTACCTTTTTCTCTCTCTGATATCAACATAACACAGAATGAACCAAAGGACTGATGCAGCGAAGAATGATATGCAAAATGTTTATGCAAGTGCAAAAACGCAACTGGTTTTACAAAACTCGGAAGTTTGATTAGGTTAAAATCCCATTTCATTCATCATTGGAAAAAGTTAAAACTTTTTTTAAAAATACCAGAGATCGACTGAGTTTTATAAAACTAGTTGCGACATGATATGTTTATGGTGATATGATGTGATGATGCACACAGAACACAAAGGCAAGTATTCACAAATACAAATCATACACAAAGACCTCCTAGGCTCAAGAGCAAAGAGTCAAAGGTCTACCCATCCCCAAGGATTTGTACTATGGGTTAATTTGTACCTGCCGAACGGGTTCTACAAAGTTTCCAGAGTCATCAACCCATCTTTCGGATATTATCAACTTCCCAAATCACTTGGTAATCGATAATATTCTCAAGAGAATCTCGTCTGAGTGTAGTATCGCGTATCAACTATTTAAAAAATACTTCCTTATAGTCATCGCACTACGTCCTAATAAGGCTAAAGTGGGGTAAAAAGGTAACTAAAGTCCACAGTGCCATGGGCTCCTTCGTCGAAAGTAGCATTGTTTTCACGAATACTCAATCAACAACACTAAACTTTCAAGAGGGCCTACACTGAGCGGTGGTTTCTCAAGTTAGCTTGGTCGGGAATCAACTCCCTATAAGCCTTCTTAAATATACCACCATCCTATCATAATTGCACTTAGGTCCGGGTATAGGACCGTCTCACCACTCAAAGCACCCAATATCCAACACACAAACAAATATATTGACAAATATACATGTTAAACAAATACTCACAAATATAGCATGTAATTAAACAAAATAGGCTAAACCCTCGAGTTAAGTCTATCCCCAATGAAGTCGCCATTTCTGTTGCAGTGAGAATCGTGATATCAAGCTATTGATTAACTTGAATCTTAATTCTTAAATTCACAACCGGACTTTAATTTATCCAAAGGAAAGGTCTAAAGAAAGAAAGAACCTTTTGCACGATGTAACAACAACGCTAAGAGATTCGGGGATCGGGGGTTGGTTATGCATAGGGTATGTATTTCACATCCTAAACATCTGTAGTATTCTACAGGAACCTTTTGTTTTTTTGCATGCTAAGTTTGGTAAATGTTTGCTAAGGATTAGGATTGGGTAAAGGGTGTAGGTTAAAACCTAAAGATAGTTTCTAAGTTTTCTCGCAAAGACGTCGCGTCCTCTGCCTACGTAACCTAACTAGGATATAATCAGAGCAATCGTAGTTTACCTCACTAGGGTTAAAAAACACTTGATTATGATCAAGGTTCAAAGGGGAACAAACATAACAATGTTTGTATAGAGTTTCACAAAACTCTCTAGATCTATGTTGAACACTCAAGAAAGGGGAGTAAGTAATCATTTCCATGATTCTTACATAGAGTTAACCAAACTCTACCTAATGTTCTACGTTGTGAGACCAATTGGTTCTATCCAGACCAAAAGGTGGGAGAAAGGGGGAAGGTTGCTCGTCAAGATATCGCATCTTGTGCCTACGTATTCTCATTGTCCAATGAGAAATCAGAGCTGTCGTAGTTCAGACACGAACTACAGAATAAGGATCTATTGGTTCTTTCCAGACCAAAAGAGGGAGAAAGGTTCTATCCAGACCTATGAGGTTATCCTATTGGTTCTATCCAAACCAAAAGGAGGGGAAGGTTCTATCCAGACCTAAAAGAGTAATGAGCTATCTATGACCCAAGGGTCAATAGAGAGACTTTCCTTTGGAAGGGAAAAGATGATGCAACTTGGATGAGAACTAAAGAGTGCCATCACTTGGGGAAAGTAAACTTAACAAAGCATAAACATTTTTCGGTTTTTACATTTAAACCGGGTCCGTCCTCTAGACCGATAACAACAAAAGCCCGTCCTCTAAGCTTTCAAACCCACTCTTCTAGGTTTGGGATAAGTCACTAGTCTCCACGAAACTAGCAAGCATCGCCTCTTGACTAAATGATGCATATGCAATCAACAATCAAATGCACTTAAGACCGTTCTCGCATCTTAATCTCATGCATTCTCAATAATTCATCACATAAGAATTATAACATGATTGCACATGCAACATATTTTACATAATCAAAGTATTCATACTTTAAATCATCATCACCACATTATCAAACAATGCACACATATTCACTAATATGTTCTCATGCATTCTTCACATACAATTACAAGCAATGCACACATATTCACTAATATGTTCTCATGCATTATTAATAACATCGTGCCAACGGCAACGAACTCAATCACAATAGTCATGCACTTTTAATCAATTAAAACAATGCATATTTTTTCAAAAGACCACATTTCATAATCGATTCCACAATCTAGGATTCACGCCATACGGCTACCCACAACATATCACACCATAGTACACAACTATTCATTCCGATAAGGATCGAACACAATCGAACCAAACAATCAACATCGGATGGAATCACAAAGAAAATGAAATGTTACCATGCTCGCTGGCTTGCTCGCCTAGCGAGTCCCTAGAGAATACTCGCTATCTGTTCGCCTAGCGAACAAGCTCGTGAAGGCAAATAGAAGCTACTGATTTTGTTCGCCACCTACTCGCTGCAGCGAGGTCCTAGCGAATCCTTCGCTACCTCACTCGCTACCAGCGAACCAGATCAAATACATTATGTCCAAGTCTGGGACCACTCACTAGCTTGCTCACTTAGCGAGTTGCTAGCAAACACTCGCGACCTGTTCGCCTAGCGAAGGTGCTAGCGAACGTCTGCGATGTTCAAAACCCTCACTGTCCAAAACTCTCCAAAACTCCTAAAATCACCCGATTTAATTCCAATGAGTTCCAGTACTCTTAGTCTAACAATCCTCGACTAATCTACACCACTTATTCTGGATTCCAACCGTTAAAACCTTGATTCTACCGATTAAACTCATCTATGCCCTAGAATGGAAAATGGAGAAAACATCCAAACAATCCAAACCAATCATACATAATCATATACATTGACAATATAATGATATTTCACACCCTTACCTTGATTAAATCGAAAGCTAGGAGTTGTTCTTGATGATTCCAAGCTTTTCCCTTTCTTCCTTCTCTATTCTCCTCTTCTCCTTTCTTTCTCTTCACTTTCTCTTATGTTTTCTATCTTTTCCTTATATTCTTTCCATTCTATTTCCTTCCATCATATTTCCTCTCAAATATCTACCAATAATTCCAATAATTAAATTCATCCAAATAAATCAATTAATTAACATAAATAATTAATTATTGAAAATTGGGTTGTTACATATAGTGGGCCCCATTTTATTGTGCATTGTGTTGCGATTGCTCAACAAATTGAAGAGATAAAGTTTTTAAAGCAGAATAATCCCTATTCTTAGACTTATAGTCCAGGGTGGAAGAATCATCCTAACTTCTCCTAGAAAGATCAGAATCAACCTCAATATCAACAGCATCAACAGGCTCCTCAGAAAGCAGAATGGGAAATAGCAATTGAAAAGATGGCAGCTTATAATATTCAATTCCAAGAAGAAACACAGATTAATCAGAGGAACACCACAGCTTTTATAAAAAATATTGAAGTTTAGCTGGGACAAATAGCCCAACAACTCTCCACGAATAATCAAGGAACCCTCCCGAGCGCGACAGTACCGAATCCAAAAAATTCTGAGAATGTTAATGCTGTCACCACAAGAAGTCAGAGAGACGTGGAAGAAGAGGAAGAAAAAGAAACAAATGATTATCAGTGTATGGAAGTTGAGCTTGTAGTGAGAGAAAACGGGAAAGGACTAGAAGGAGTCTTACCACCTGTGAAGCCAACTGAAGAGAAAAAGAAAGAGGAGGTTAAACCAATAATCAAGCTACCCTACCCTAAGAGAGTTATAAAGAAGGATCAGAAAGATAAAGACTTTGAAAAGTTCAGCACAATATTCAAAAAGTTAGAAATCAATATGCCATTCTTTGAAGCACTCGAGCAAATGCCCTTGTACAAGAAATTCATGAAAGAGGTCATGGAAAAAAAGAGATAAATGGGTGAGGAGCAGAAAATCTCAACTAAGCGGTGTAGTGAAATATCACAAGGAAGGAGAATCCCCGTCAAGCGGAAAGATTCTGGACTGGTAGAAATTCCTTGCACTATAAAAGGCAGAAATTTCAAGAAGGTCCTCGTTGATTCAGGTGCTAGTATGAGTCTCATACCTTTATCTATTTTCAAAAAGCTGGGTATTGAAAAAGTGAGCGATACAGGAACAAACTTGAAGTTTGCCCACCACGCGACTAAGAGGTCATATGGGCTAGCAGAGGATGTAATGGTGACGATTGATAAATTTACCTTCCAATTTGATTTTGAGGTTATGGATATTCAGAAGATGAAGAGACTCCCATCATACTTGGTCGACCATTCTTGCTCACTAGTCAGTGCAATGTTGATATTGAAATAGGTACTCTAACCTTAAAATCTTTTGATGAAGAAATAACTTAAAAAGTGTTGGACATCAAGAAGCAAGGTAAAAAGGAAAATCATCAACCTTCAGTTGGAATGATCAAAATAGTGGAAAAAGGTAAAAATTCTAAACCACGTCTGGAAAAAGTCTTTGGTGTAATTTATCAGGTTACAATATCTCAGACGTCCAAAGCACACAGCGAGACTCCAAAATTCATTCGAGGAGTCAAGAATAGAAAAGTTGGATGTGATTTGATATAAAAAGTTGCGGTGATCTCTGAACCTGACCAGTCCTCTGTTGCGGAAAGGTCAAGCAACAAAGTGTGGAAGCTGAGATACCCCTAATAACAATGGGGAGTGATCCGTCGAGCCATGTGATGTTAAACGAAGCGTTGCGTGGGAGGCAACCCACATTTTTAATAATTTTTTTTTTGTTATTTTGTTTTGTTTGTAGGAAATAAACGAGACCTTACAAGCTAGAGTGTTGCACTACCCTCCAACTCCTTATTAAGGATCTTTGTGAGTACATCTCTCCCACTCCTGTTCTAAAATATTGAGGACAACATTTAGTTCAAGTTTAGGGGAGTTTTTACTGTTTTGAGTTGTCGTGTTAAGCACTTTTATTTGTGTTTGGATCCTGTTGTTTAAAAATCACTGTGAACTCTCCTCGAATGAGGATTGTAAAAAAAAATTCTTGTGAATACTGTGATGTGTGAAGTAGTCAGGAAAGTATATAGATTTTGAGGGAATTTGGGAAAGTTTGGAAATTGAGGTATAACTTGAACACCCTATATTCCCCGAAGTAAGGTAACAAGTCCAACATGTAGATTTGTGCCATAGTACTTGGATTTGAGAAGTATTCCCCAATTAGTTCATAGTGATGGTTCAACATGACTAAAAAGAATTGCATGTACAAAGTTGATTGAGAGAATGACTTATTATTGCGGTGAGAATCGTGATACCAAGCTATTGATTAACTTGAATCTTAATTCTTAAATTCACAACCGGACTTTAATTTATCCAAAGGAAAGGTCTAAAGAAAGAAAGAACCTTTTGTGTGATGTAACAACAACGCTAAGAGATTCGGGGATCGGGGGTTGGTTATGCATAGGATAGGTATTTCGCATCCTAAACATCTGTAGTACTCTACAGGAACCTTTCATTTTTTTTCCTTCCTAAGTTTGGCAAATGTTTGCTAAGGATTGGGATTGGGTAAAGGGTGTAGGTTAAAACCTAAAGATAGTTTCTAAGTTTGCTTGCAAAGACGTCGCGTCCTCTGCCTACGTATCCTAACTAGGATATAATCAGAGCAATCGTAGTTCACCTCACTAGGGTTAAAGAACACTTGATTATGATCAAGATTCAAAGGGGAACAAACATAACAATGTTTGTATAGAGTTTCACAAAACTCTCTAGATCTATGTTGAACACTCAAGAAAGGGGAGTAAGTACTCATTTCCATGATTCTTACATAGAGTTAACCAAACTCTACCTAATGTTTTACATTGTGAGACCAATTGGTTCTATCCAGATCAAAAGGTGGGAGAAAGGGGGAAGGTTGCTCGTCAAGATATCGCATCTTGTGCCTACGTATTCTCATTGTCCAATGAGAAATTAGAGCGGTCGTAGTTCAGGCACGAACTACAGAATAAGGTTCTATTGGTTCTTTCCAGACCAAAAGAGGGAGAAAGGTGCTATCCAGACCTATGAGGTTATCCTATTGGTTCTATCCAAACCAAAAGGAGGGGAAGGTTCTATCCAGACCTAAAAGAGTAATGAGCTATCTATGACCCAAGGGTCAATAGAGAGACTTTCCTTTGGAAGGGAAAAGATGACGCAACTTGGATGAGAACTAAAGAGTGCCATCACTTGGGGAAAGTAAACTTAACAAAGCATAAACATTCACACATGATGAATATAAGGGATATGGTTACAACCAAGAATGATCAAGCATATTATAATAAGCAAGGATCTAAATCAAGATGAATGGTTACAACCAAAGCAAGCATTTAAGATATTACAATATTAATGATTTCAATCAAGATAGATGGTCACAACCAAAGCAAGTATCAAGATATTACAATATCAAGAAGGGTAAGTTCTTACAAGACTTAAGCATAATGAAGTCACAACCACAAACATATCTTAACAAAGATGGGGATATATCTTAACAAAATGGCAGGAGATCTTAACAAAGATAAAGATGTATCTTGACAAAGAATGGTTTCCTAGAGCTTACAAGATGCCATATGTAATTACAATTATCAAGCGTAATCAAATAATGTCACAACAAATGTAAGTGAGAAGTTTAAAAACTTCACGGGGAAAACTTTCAAGTTTTAAGAGAAGATCAAACACAAATGCTTACAAGCAAGAGTTTTAGTCAAACTCAAGTACAAAGGATGCTAACAAGCCAAAATCATAACTTTAAAATAAAACTCAAAAGAGAATAAAATTAAAGTTTTGAAATGAATAAATGAGAGATAGGAAGGTGAAAACCCTAAAAACATTCATGGTAGCATGTGAAATGCAAGTAGAAAGTTCACATTTATGAGTTCTAGGTTTACCTCTTGAAGCAAGCTTAAACAATAAGAAAACCAGAGATATTGAGAGCTCTTACAAGGTTTTCAAATGTTCCTAGGTTGATGAATAGATGCTCCAAACAACCTTCAAGCAAGCTAGTGGACGAAATGCCTTGTAAATGAAGGAAAAACTCTAAAATCCAAAGGTTTCAAAGACCAACTCGCTCAAACCTTGTTACATAAGTGTGGAAGTGATTTGGATAGCTTCAATACATCATATATGATGTGTTTGAAGTATTTCTTGAGTTGGAAAAAGTTTGGAAATGGTTTTGGAAGGTGTTTTTGCAAAAATAGATTTTGAGGGATTTTGGAGACTTGGTGAGATTTTGCAAGAATTTGGTGATTGTGTAAGGGAGAGAGTTCTAGATGGTTTCTAGAATCGAACCGGTGTGTTTGTGATGTAGGAAGTGAGTTCTATTTATAGTCAAAGGCCTTGGATCAAGGTATGGGCAAAAGTGAAGCAAATTGCCAATTTTAACCTTCCATCATGAAAATCTTTGAGTTTTCCAATGCAATCTTCATACTTGTCTTTAAGCCACTGTACTAAGATATTCTCCATGCCCTATATATTTTTTTCATCATGCTTGATAGGTTAGGAGGTGACTTGTTGAAGTAAAGTTGATGATTTGACAAGGGTAGCCACCTTTTTTCTCTTTCTTCACTATTCACTTTTGCAACTTGCATTAAATAATGATTTCCTTTGATCTTTGTGCCATTTTCGTGTGAATTGATATTAAAATGTTAATTATCAATTCAAACATCATAAATGAGGTTTAGCCTTTGATTAGCATCGATTTGGAGAGGTTTTGGAATAAAAAAACTCATGCTGACCTAGTTTTGCGAATGTGAGTTTTTGCCAACTTGTGGATCTTGGTTCTCTCTAACAAGGAAGAGTTATGGAACCCACTTGTACTTTTTAAAAATCCCCAATTAGGTACTACAATATTTATGCTTGTTTTAGGAACTCATTCCCCTTGAAACTAGGTCAAAAACCCTTGTGTGGTTAAGGAGTTATGGCTTTGCCCTTTTCAACACCTTAATTTCCCAACTTTTCGATTACTTATCAATTCTTGATTCAATGGTCATCAAAATTCATGAATAGATGTGATATACCATTAGGAACATAATTGAATTCAATTTTGGTTCAAAACCATGTTGATCAATGAGTTGACTTTTCATTCAGACGAATCGATTGATTGAAGAACTATGAATCGACTGTTGGTGTTCTGGGTATCTTGAAGCCTTGAAGCTTCTTGAGTAGACTTTACTAAGCCATAGGAACTTCATGGACCATGATCCCACCATTGGAACACTTTTTAAATCAAAAGTCAAACTACGGTTGACTTTTCCTAATCGAAAACCCTAATCGGGTATCCTGAACTGCACCGTTCTCAATTCCTGGATGACAACCTCAAATTGGATTCATACTTGACCCCATGTAGTATCCTTGATCTTGTTTATAGTTGAATCAATCCAACACATTGATTGATCAAACCACCGAAGCCTCGATTTTGACGGTACGGAACCCTGATTTATCTGCATCTTGACAAAGATAAACTTGAAATGGTTTAAGGTTAGTTAATCAAATGAATATGATCCTAAAATGATGATGAGGATCTAAGGGGTCAAAATTTGGGGTGCAACACTTATGGCACAAAAAAATGATGAATAATGACAGTAAAGGTGAAATAAAGGGTGTTGGAAGTTGGACTATACTGGGCAGCCTAGTCTTGATAATATGTTGTATATCAGAGGACTAACTGCAAATTTGATAAGTATCAGTCAACTATATGACCAAGGTATCAAGGTTAACTTTACTAAATCTGAGTGTCTGGTAAAAAATGATAAAGATGAAGTTATCATGAAGGAGCTAGATCTAAGAATAATTTCTATGTATGGATTCCTGTAGAGATAGAGTGTTTATCCACATGCTTGATGTCAAAAGGAGATGAAGTTAAGCATCAGAAACTTGGTCATCGACAGAAGATGGAGAAAGTCTTGTCAAATGCAGCTGTCAGAGATACCCCTAATTTGAAGATTGGTGGAGGAAGAATCTGTGGTGAATGTCGGATTGGGAAGAAAACCAAGATGTCACACAAGAAGCTACAACATCTGACTACTACAAGGATTCTGGAACTACTTCATAGGGACTTAACCACAGAAGTTGATGTCACAGACAATGTTGGAACATCTTATGATGTTTCTAAAGAAATTGTAAACTCAAGTGGTAATCCTAAACCTGCAGAGACTGAGATAGTTGACAAGGGACATCCCATCAAAATTCAGAAAGACCGTCCTAAGGAGCTTATCATAGGAGATCTAAATAATGGAATAATGACCAGATCAGGAAAAGATGTTGCTAGTACTTGCTTTGTCTCAAAATTTGAACCAAAGAGTGTCAAAGAGGCCTTGACTGATGAGTTCTGGATCAATGTTATGCAAGATAAACTAGGGAATTTCAAGAGGCATGAGGTGTGGGACCTGGTTGTTAGAAGACAACAATGATCTATAAGAGGGGTTGAATAGATCACTTATCCTTAAAAAGATTCAGCGCTTATAATAAATTAGTTTTTAAAAACTTTTAAGCGGAAGCGGCCGAGGAACTACGATCTTCTAAATGAATTGTTACCAAAAAGATCAGATATACGCTACGCCTATATAGAATACAAATAGATGAGAAATCGAATCAAAAGTTTGAACACAAATCAATATGATTTTGTTCACTCAAAGTTGTTCAATTTCCAATGCATGTGAAAAATAAACACAAATTGAAAAACAGCTCAAAACATTTGTATTCGAGCAATTTGTCGAACACTTGGTGTGTGAGGCACTCCACTTAAAATTCACTATGTAAATATAATGCTAAGCTTTTCCGATTACAACCAAACGAATTGTAATGAGTTTTCTAAGTGTGTTTCAGCACTACAATAAACCAGAATTTTAGTCAACCAATTTGATTGCATACAAATGTAAAATTCAGAAATGAAAATAGTAAAAAGAGAAAACAACACCAATTTGTTGAGGCAGTTCCCCCGTCGTCCTCGCTCAAGGTACGTCTACCCTCAATTTTAAAAATAGAATTAAGACTTGTATAAAGAACCTGTTGCAAATTATTTTTACAAGAGAAGTAGTAGAAATTAAACACTCAATCCTTATTGTTGACGTTGAGCTTATGCCTTCTCTTCCCTTGATTCAAGATGAATCAAGTCCTTCAAATATGATGAGTAAACCTCCGATTACGGCATCACCTTTGAACAACCCAACAATCTTCAAATCTTTTCCCGACTAATTTCAAACACCCACAATTCGAACCCAAACCTTCCTTCCATAATCCTCCTGTTAACGCTACTAAATTGACAGAACCTCCCGTTCTTCAATTACCTTCGCTCGGTAGAATCTGTGAAGGAACGATTTGCGCAAACCCCCCAAAATCCAAGATTCTTGGAGGGAAAAAACCTAACGGTTTTATTCAAGAAAAACCCACTGATCTCTCAACCCAAACCCGATACATCGATCCTATGTTTGAACGTTATCACCTTAATGATGCAGAATGCACAACAAAAATGATTATGTGTATTTGTTGAGAAAATGCAAGAAAGAGGATGAAGATGATAAGAGCTAAATCAGTGTATATTTTCACTTTTCTTGTTATATTATGAAGAATGAGCTAACACAATATATATGCAAAGCTTTGACCAAATAACCAACATAACAGACACTTTGAAAGACAAAGATTACAGAAAAATAGTGTGAAACGAGCGAACGGTCGACCTAAAGAATAGGGGGATCGACCTGAGCTCTCCCGAGTATAAAATTATGCAGAAAAAGACTCTTTGCATCGACCGGAACAGGTTCATGCATCGATGCAAAGCAACCCAGTTTTGACAAATAGAAATACGCAGAGTATGAGTCAACTGGAAGGTCGACGCGAGCTCTCCTGAGAGTAAATCATAAAAATTCACTCTGCATGAGTCAAGCTAAGCAGGCTTTGAGTCGACTCAAAGACTCAAAACTTGCAAAAATGCTGATTTTGATACGTCTTGCTATTTCTAAGTGCTCCTAATGCATATCTAACTCAACCAACATGATCAAACTCACATAGAACACATATAGTTCTTTTTCTATATGAACGGACACATCTTTTTGATTAATGCTTGACACGAGAAAAACAATGAATGCATATACGGCTCGATGATACCGTCCAAAGTACACATTTCTAACTATATATGTTTTGACATCATTAAAACAAGTATTGAGATACCTTGCCCTCATATACTCCCCCTTTTTATGATGGCAAAACAGTAGCAAAACAATTGAGCACATTGTGTAGTATCATCCTCCCCTTAACTTTATGCATTCATCTAGAAACAATCTGAATGTTTGATCAGCCTTGTAGAATGATTTGCTTGGTCTCTTCTCCCCCTCTGACAACATCAAAAAGAAAGAAGAAATAGGTTAACAAAAAACATAGTATATTGAATTACGCATATTCACAGAACTTGCACCAGGTAAGCATTAACAAACATTCACATATAATGGTGTTAATGAAAAACATATGAGAAGATAAATAGAGAACACATCAAATGAACAATAGAAGTAAGTTCCATTACAAACATTAAAATTTAACATAGTTCCATGTCTTAGTGAATCAAACAAACATAATAAGAAATGAATATGAAAATGTAATGAACAAGATATGGAATGACATGCACAGTAACACACAAAGAATCCTCAAGGCCTCGTCCCCCTAAAATGATGGCCCCTTCCACGAAATTGATAGTCATGAGGTGGTGGAAGTTGTTGCTCATATATCCGCTCCGTAAGTTCCAGCACAACTCGATTAAGAACGCTGAAGCTAGTAGTGAGAGCATGGTTTTGACCTGCAGCAGATTCAGCCATGCTATCAAAACGACCCATCACTGTTGTGGCGAACATGTTGAAGTTATTTGTCTGAGCCTGAAGTTAGTTCTACAGATTTGTGAACTGCTCATCTTGTGCAGTGGCAAAGTTCTGCTGTTTGAGCTACATGTTCCTCATCATTTCGAGGAGTTCATCATTATTGTGTTGGGGACACGGAGGAGATAGAGGCACATAGTATGACTCTTGATAATTCTAATTATTTTTCTGTATCATGTAATTTGAACCAAGTGTGGTCCAACCCGTGTTGCCATTCACCCCATCCTTGGTTTCCATCTGAGTCCAAAAGGGGTGATTGATCTAACCAACCACTATTATCCTATTCACCAGCATTAACATCAGTAACCATTTGATTACCACCTTCTTCTTCTTCTTCTTCTTCTTCACTTTAATCAGATTCCTACAGGCAAGAAGTGGTTGCCTTAATAATAAACCTATAGTGCGTCTATCGCAACTGCGAAAAAGACCAGTGGAAACAGACAGAAGATTCACCACCGAACATTATTTATCTCAAAGAAAACCTAAAAGGGAGGAGAAGACAAGTTCATCGCAACCAAATCTTGGGTTTGGGAGTCGGTTACGCAAGGGGAAGGTATGAGCACCCCTCACGTCCGTTGTACTTAACGGGATCCATGCTTGTTGTCTAATCAAAGGATGATTTATCTAAAATCTATTGCTAAACGAGGATGGGAAAAGAAAAATGAGACTCGATAGGACATCGCCGCCCTATGCCTATGTATTCCCTCGTGCAATGGGAAAGTCAGAGCTAACATAGTTCAGAAAACTATGGGTGATGGGGGAAAGCTTGCTCGCCAAGACATCGTCGTCTTGTGCCTATGTATCCTCATATGGTATGAGAAATTCGAGCAAATGTAGTTCAGGTAACTAAACCACAGGTTGGTTAAGTGTTTTTTATGAGCAACGTTAAGTTCCAATTCCAACAGCTAGGGTCGATGCCTGTTTGCGGTAAAACGGAAAAGTAACGTACTCTTTTTTGAAAATGATTTTGAAAGACAATCCCGAAGGATAAAAATGTTTGAAATTTGTTTATGATTTTTAGAGAAGTGAATTAAATTTGTTTGAGATTCACGTTGCACCAAAGACTATGATATAGGAGCGAGTGTGTCGCATATCTCCCAAGGGGCATACACTAAACACTCTAGACAGGTGAGGAGAAATCCACCACTCATCATTTCCCATATGCTTAAGGTTCATGGTGTACAACGTTAATCATTCTTTATTAAGTGTCTTAGAGTTGTTTGAGATGAGAAGAGAAGACACAAAATAAAACACTAAAGGGAAACTGAAAACCCTAATGTTATCATACAAAATGGTCATAAGGTTAGGGTGAAAGAGAAGTCTACCTAATGTTATCATACAAATGATGGACCTAGAGTTGAGGTCAAGAAGGAACTATCCTAATTCTTATCATGCAAAGGATTGAAAGCCTAATGTCTCTCCTACTCCCACCTTAATCAGAAATTAAGTGGGACTAGGAATCCTAAGGGATCATGTGAACAAGCACAAGTAAACACTATCCAATTCAATCACAAATGAAAACAAGCTCAAGGCTTAACCAAGTCTCAAAAAGAAGAGGATGAAGAAGAAAGTAGGAGAAGAAGGAAGATACAATAAAAAAGAACAATCATGGAAGGTCAAATGACAAAGAAGTATCAAACACACACATCTCAATATCATACAAGGTGAACATTAACATCATGTCAACATATCAAAGAAGCATTCACATGTCAAACCAAATCAAAGATTTGCAAATAAAAGCGCAATGGCCAAACAAAGTGCCCACACACAATCAAAGGATTTAAACATTTCACAAGAAGCAATATTAAACAAAAATTAAAGCAAAATGAGTTCAAATGAGATGGGAAACAAAATGGTGTAGTAGCAACATCATAACAGATCTAACCATGTCAATAATCAAGGAATAAATACAAAGAACTAAATCATGCATTCCATTCACAATCAAAGCACATGCTACACAAAAATAAACATATACAACATAACCCCAAGGGAAAGACATGAGGTTAAGACATGGTATTAAGTATGAGCAGCAACAAAAACATGGTTATCAAGTCAAGAATTCATCCATGAACACATAAGAGAAACATCAAAGGTTGAACCCACAACATTCCTCAAGAACAAACACACACACCAAAATCAATTCAAGATAGGATATATTCACACAAAGGCATATACAATCAATGAACCAAACTATCATGACTAGAATAAAACTCAAATGGTATGTATCATGTTAATATTGTAATCCACAATCAAAGTCAAGAAGAGGCAAACACAAATTGGAGTACCAAAGTCAAGTAAACACAAGCTCAAATTGTTCATGTGAGAATTATAAGATCAAGCAAGGCAAGTGAAACAGAATGAGCATGCAATGGACCTCTAATCATAAAAAATCAGCACCTAATACATGTTAAGGGAAGACAATAAATATCATCAAACACTCATTGCATCATTCAAGAAACATACTCAAAAGATTATGGCAAATCATGCACAAACTCATAGTCAAAACAAACACACTTTGAAACTTCATCCAAAAATAGAAACAAGGGAAAAATAAATCCAAATAAATTTTCAAACTCATGTCACATGTGTTATGAACCATATGTCAAAGCATCAAAATAATAGTTGTAAGAAAATAACATCAAATGGAACAAACAAAGGCAAGCACTCCACTAATCGAGCAAGAATCGAGGGTCAAACAAAGTCAAATGAAAATCAAACAAAAGGTGATCATCAAGGCATAAAACCAGCACCTAAATACCCTAAATATATGTGCCTAAGTGTGTGCAAAAGAATGGATCAAAAGTCAATTGAGAATATCAAGAATCAAAGTCATGTCTCAAACTAGGTCAAATAGAACACACTACACAATTAAATTAAAATAAAATATTAAAATAAAATAAAATAAAAATTAAAATAAAAAATGTGAAAAATAAGTTTACATGTCAAAGCATCTAAAAAATATTTTTGGGTAATTTTATCATGATTAGAAAATAATAAAAATAAAATAAAATAGGAAATGAACAAAAAGAAAAAGAAGCAAGAATGGGGTGTCATAGCAAAAACAGAAACAAAGGGAACATAGTTATATGGCGCATTAGGCCCAGACCAGGGGTGTGTGGATATCAAAAATATCAGGCCCAAGATCCAAAACGTCTTGCAGCTGACCAGAAAGAATGAAACGATGAATTTCATTAAAGGAGGTGGCATGCCACCTCACTTTTCAATGATACACATTTGCAGGTCAAAAGCCAAGTCACCTGGCCATGCTAGCACACCGGAACCCTATGCCGATCATCTTCTCTGGCCAGCCTCACTATAGAAGATTGTAAAACATGATAAAAATGAAAACCTACTACATCATTTTTAAGAGAAGATCAAGCAAAACACGAATATGGCCATGATTTTTCAAAAAGCTCTCTCAAACATGGTAAAATCAGAGCACAAAGTTTTGATACACAAACTGAAAGTTACTTAAACAAGCACACCAAGCATTTAAACATTGCCTAAACAAGGTAGAGCTTCAGATGCAACCAAAATGAACTTACGTTTGTGTCTAAAATGAGAGATTCAGAATGAGAAAGTTTACCTAAATGGAGCAACTCCATTGGTCCTTCAAACTACTTCTAAACTTCAAAGAAAGCCCTCCAATGAACTCCTTGTGCTTCACTGAGTAAGAATTAAGCAAATAATGGAAGTAAACCTCAAGAAAACTTCATATTCGAAGTGGGAGAATATTTAAGAATTTTGAGTTATTTCAAGCTTCTTCTGCAGCAAAACCAATTCCTTCTCACGTCTAGGGTTTGCATGGTGTTAAATAGAGTGGGTTAGGGTGGTTTTTGAAGGCCCATAATAAGTGTATTAGTTGTTTCACAAACTTGTCAAAAAAACCAAATGTGAGTGTACACACGGGTTTCTCTCTCTTCTCATGTGACTTGGGTCAGCAATTTGTATCAAGGAGGGTGGTAAAATGAATAACAATGTTTTGGAGGAAAGAAAATGATCTTGTGTGATGATTTGGTGATTTTCCATATATGGTGTAAAAGGTTTGAAAATGCTTGAAAGTATGAAGGAATGTTTGCTCATTTTGGGTAAAATTTGGTGTAGTCATGTGATGATGATGATATGGTACAAAAGAGAAACAAAAATGTTCATAATTGTGACTTGAAAAGCAAGAAAACCCAAAACATCTTACATAATTATATATGCTATTCACCATGCCCTAACTTGCATCATAAAACATAAAATGGCATGGAATTTAAGGTCATGGTGAAGGCAATACCTTGAGGCACAAGTTTCATGTTGTAGGTAACTTGATTTGAAGCTTTGAAGTTCATGAATTTTGGCTTTGAACAAGATAACCAAGGCTAAGTCATCCAAATATGCCAATGAATCAAGAGGACCATAACTTGAGTTCCACATATGAGAATGATTAGTTCTTGAATTTTTAGGAAAGCATGGAGGATGAGGAAGAACTCTTGTGTTTGAAGAAAGTTGAGGAAAAGCTTGGATTTATGTGAAATTTGTCTTAGAAGTGGGTTGCCCTTGGGTGCCTTTAAATCCTTTCAACTTTAAAATACCAACTTAAAGACATCATAACTTAAGATGTGTAAATCCAACGGGGGATTTTTTTGTACTCAAAAGAGATCTTAGAGAACAAGGAACAAATCTCATTTGTAATGAAAAATGAGATGGAGCTTGTATCATAATGAAACTTGTCATGGAAGTTAGGTGCCAAGAGAGGGGATTCTAAATTTAGAAACCTCTAAAACTCTAATTTGGAAACCTCTAGATTATATGATCCTCTTGACTTTTCTTGTTCCAAACACATGAGGACACTTGAGAACACATAGCATGCCCCTAGTTAACCTTGAAAACCAAGATTTTGACCTTATGGAGTCATAGTTGACCTTCATGATCAGATGAAACCCTAGGATCATTTCCACTGGTTGAAGCTCTTGTGATGACACATAATACATGTAGAGGACTCTTAAGGTGTGTATTGAGATTTAAAATCATGTCTTTTCAAAAGAACTAGCCACATATCCCTTTTGAGCCACAACCCTTATCCAGTTATCCCAAAGATAGGAAGACATGCCCAATGCTTGTAATCTTGACTCAAGTGGTTGTGTGACATGTCTTGATGATTATGAAGACCTTGTGACTTGATAACACCACAAGGTTAAAAATGAATCCTTGCTTGAGCTTTGAAGATGAAGCTCTTCTCTTGAGTATTAAATAAGATACCTTGATCCCCTGCCTAACCAATGTTATGCACAAATGCTAATGCAAAATGATATGAAATATAAGCCAAGATATAAGAAAAGGGATGGGCAAAATTTGGGGCGCTATAGTGTCTGACGAGGATCCTATATATATCCCATCATAGTTAAATTCTTTTGACAGAACTCTTATTCGGCTGTCAAAGTTTTGTATGGGATACCGGGAACAACCACTTCAGCATTGTTGAGGACAAATTGGATGAAGGAACCATATGACAGTGCAGTCCCTCGGCCAAAGTCTTTCAAAAAATAGATTTTGCTTGCAATGTAGTGAGGCCAATTAAGTTTGGTATTCTATTTTAAGATGTATAGCAAATGAACCTCTGCTTAGTCAACCCGAGAATAGCCTCCTTTCTAATACAGTTCAACATATTCAAGAGGTAATAAAGAGATAGCAGTTACCGATAGGCTAGCCCTTGAGGTGCCAACTTAAGAGGGTGGAACTCTGGTTGTTCTCTTGCCTGTGACCATTTTTGTACCCATGAAATGCAACACTTGAAGAAGATGAATAGTAAACTGAATTTGTGTGTTGATGAGAGACTCACTAGAATCCTTGAGTGTTTGAAGAAATTAGGTTTTGATAGGGATTTTGGGAAGAGGAGAAATAAAGAATAGCTTTGTGTAGATGCAATGTAACAATGTTAATGATGATGTTTGAATACATATAAAGAATGAAAGAATTAAATGGGTCAAATAATTTTGAACGATGCATCAAAAACAAAGATTTTTTAGAAAAATCGAGCGATGCGTCGACCTACACAATCTGTGCATCGACGCATACTAGTAAAATACAGACAATCAGAAACGTTCAAAAGCTGAGTCGACCGAAGGGTCGACCTGAGCAGACCCGCTTCTAAAACATGAAAAGTTGTAATTTTATGAGTCGATCGGGGTCCTGTTTTGGTCGACTCAAACAGGAAGAATTAGCAAAAACAACATCTTTTTTATTCATTAATGCATCAAATAAGAATAAATAGATAGCCTACACATATTTCAAACATTCAAATGGATAAAACATGTTTAATTGTACAATAAACATCAATTTTACACACATTAAGTGATCAAGAAAATTTGATAGAGAGGAACGATATTACCTCAACCGCGATCGATGATAAATGCCTGGCATATGGCTTAGTTACTTCTTCATTTTGTTAGATAAATACATAGAGAAACAAATATACATAGAAAGCATGTAATTATAAAATCCTAAACACGGTCTGAGATGTCGAGAACGCCTAGTTCCCTACGGATGTGAAAGAAAGGCTCTGTAGAGAGTGGTTTTGTAAAGATATCCGTAAGTTGATTTTTGGTATCAACGTGCTCAAAGACCACATCACCCTTCTTCACATGATCCCTAAGGAAATGATGACGTATTTCAATATGCTTGGTGCGTGAATGTAATACGGGGTTCTTGGTTAGATTAATGGCGCTTGTATTATCACATAAAATAGGAATACACTCAAGTTTTACATTGAAGTTGAGCAATTGTTGCTTAAGCCACAAGACTTGAGCGCAATAACTACCGACCGTAACGTATTCCTCCTAGGCTGTTGACAAAGCAACAAAAACTTGCTTTTTGCTATGCCAACTCACCAAGTAATTTGAAAAGAAATGACAAGTACCACTTGTGATTTTCCTATCTGATTTGCAACCGACAAAGTCGGAATCGGAATAGCCAACCAAGGAATAATCATTACCCTTGGAATACTAGAGCCCATACTTTGGAGTACCAGAGAGGTATCTAAGTATGCGTTCGAAGACTTTCAAATGAGATTCCTTGGGACATGATTGATACCTCACACACATACAAACACTAAACATGATGTCAGGTCGAGATGCAATAAGACAAAGGAGAGATCCGATCATACCTATATACTTCTTCACCTCCATATCCTTACCATTCTCATCTCGATTAAGGTTTGCGCACGTCGGCATCGGAGTGTCAATCGCCTTGGAGTTTGCCATGTCAAAACGCTTGAGAAGCTCAAGGAAATACTTTGTCTGTCTCACAAACGTACCCTCTTCAAGTTGTTTGATTTGCAATATAAGGAAATAGTTGAGATTCCCCGTCATGATCATCTCGAACTCTCCTTGCATCAATATAAAGAACTCCTTGACCATATTCATGTTAGTTGATCCGAAAATAATATCATCAACATAAATTTGTACCAAAATTAAGTGTTTTCCTTGATTTTTAATGAAGAGAGTTGTGTCAAACTTTCCTCTTGAATACCCTTGATCAAGTAGAAATTCGCTAAGACGGTTATACCAAACCCTAGGGGCTTGTTTCAGTCCGTACAGAGCCCGTTTAAGCTTGTAGACATGATCAGGATACTCATGGGATTCAAACCTAGGAGGTTGGGCTACATAAATCTATTCATTAATATATCCGTTTAGAAAAGCACTTTTTACATCCATTTGGAATAATTTGAAAATTTTCGCACACGCGTAAGCAAGCAGAAGGCGTATAGCCTCGAGTCGGGCAAATGACGCATAAGATTCCTCATAGTCGATTCCCTCATCTTGGTTATACCCTTGCGCAACTAAGCGCACCTTGTTTCATGTTATAACTCCATTTTCGTCCAGTTTGTTCCTAAACACCCATTGGGTGCCAATAACTCGATGGCCTCGTGGAGGAGGGACAAGGTCCCAAACCTCATTTCTTTTAAACTGATTTAATTCCTCTTGCATTGATGAGAACTAATGTTCATCGAGTAATGCCTCTTTAGGGTTTTTAGGCTCAACCTGAGAGATGAAAGCAAAGTGATAACAAAATTTACTTAGCTTAGATCTTATGGTCACTCCCTTTGAAATATCACCGAGAATGTTGTCGATAAGATGGTATTTAGAAGACTTCCAAGCTGGAGGAACGCCATCGGTGTTAGTCGAATGATCCTCCTCAATCTTCTCATGATGATGATATTTTTCCTCCTCAACTTTCACTGATTCAGGTTGATCAATTCCTTTTTCAGTGCCTTTGAGTATGTCTTCAAAAGATGCACCTGCACCATGAAAAGAAATACATTTTCCGACATTTTTTGGATAAGTTTCATCAAAAGTGACATGAACAGATTCTTCAATAATAAGTAACCTCTTATTATATATCCTATATGCTTTACTTGACTGTGAGTATCCAAGAAAGATACCTTTGTAATACCCTAAATTTTACCCCCTAAGATCACACATTTCATTTGCATCATTACATACAAAAACAAGATCATAACTTTGGTCCTCCTACCCTCCTCTGTAGATTTTTTTTCCTGAGGGAGATCACTAAGCATCTGTGTATTTCTTACTTGCTTTATGTTTTTTTACGTTTACTAACCTCTAACCAAAATTAAAAAAAAATATTTTGCAGTTTTCTTGTTTTTCTTCTCTGTGTGTTTATGGTTTTGCAGAGAGATTGAGGGCAAGAGCAATAGTTTCAAGTCAAATGTGGTTTTTCATTCAAGTCTAAATCAGATGGAAGTTTGACCTTATCTTGGTCAAACTATCAAGAGTTAGCTTCAATTGTAAGTTACCTGCATCAGTGACTATTTTTCGGGCAATGTGTATCCAAGGTCAATTTGTCTTGTGGTTATCAAGCAGTGATTCATGAGAATTTTGGTTCAAAGTTAGATCTATCAAGTTAAAAGGGTGTTTTCATCAAATATTTTTCAAGAACAAGAGAATCAAGGTTTCAGTTCATTATGCTTGTGTTTGATAATGGTTCCTCAGTTGAATTTCTTGATGTTAAGGTTTTTATTCTTCGAAGCTACATTGAGCATTATTCTCTATTGCAAGTTCATTATCATCTCAAGGTTTCTCCTAGTTCTTTACTTCACAAATCAATATCTTCAATGAGGATTCTTAAGGATTCACCTCTGTGGTTGAATCATCAATGGGAGAGGAATTTTGCTAAATCAAGGCATTTTGTTGATTAAGATGTAAGTGTTGATATTTGGATTCACCATGGCATCAAATTCTCAAGAGCTTGTTTAATTCAAGGTTTGGTTCAAGTTGGAAGATTCATGGTTCATGGCTTGCTTGAAATTTAAGGCGTGTTTTCAAAAGATTCAAGATCCTTTTCTTTTTTAAGTTCACCTTTATCCATTTTTCTAACCATTTCCTTTCTAAACTTCTATCCGATATCATTTCTAAATCCACAATCCATATTCAAATTTCAAATTTAATTCCAAATATACATTCTTAAGCCCATTTGATTTGGATGTCCAATTCAATTCCTAAATCCGTATTCAAATTTCAATTTCAAAACCGATATCCACATTTCTAATATCCAATTTCATTTTTTAACCCACTTCACTATCTATTTCCAACATTCAATTTTTTTTATGTCCATATCCATTTCAAGATTCAATTCTAATTTTCAAATCCTATTTCCATATTTCAAAAAAATCCACATTTACAAAAATCATTGTCCATTCAAATATCTATTTATTTTTCTATGAATCTTTTTCTCTAATTAAATATCCTTAACCAAATTTCCAATTATCTTTTTTATCTTTCTTTTTTTCAATCCTTTTTATAATAAAAAAACCATATTCACCTTTTCATTAACAAAATTTTTCAATTATATTTTTCTAACCAAATTGTCCATTCACATATATTCCAAAAGTTATGAAAAATATTCAAAATAATTCAAGAGTCCTTTACAATGTCTTTCAACTAAACATGATGGAGCTACTTGATACTTCATGCTAATTTCATGCTATTACTACACAAGGCAATGCCAACAACTTGAACAAGCTCATGTTCCAAGCCCATGAAAATAATGTTGAAAGACTACTACAAGTCCAACCTAATGAAAATTTTGTCAAAAATCAACAAAAGGCCATGAAAAATAACCATGCAATGCTAAGCCATAAACCATGCCCATACATCCCAATGTTAAGCCATAAGCCCACATGAATTGCAAACTCTCACATAATTTCATGCTAAATGATATTACTTCCAAATAGGGCTGGCAATGAACCGAACCAACTCGAAAATAGTTCGAAATTCGATTCGACAATTAGATCGTTGAACTAGGTTCATGAACCTAATGAGTTGAGTATGAGCGAAAAATTAAGTTCGTTAACTAAATGAGCTGAACTTGAACTCTACATAGTTCGACTCGTTAGGTTCATGAGTTAACTCGATTACATATGAGAATAATTATACTGTCTTTAAGATTAGGTTTAAATATTTAATCTAAATCTTAGACAAATTTAATCTTCAACTTAGTAGTTTTTGAATTAGACTCTCAAATGTATCTCTTGAAAGTTGTGTAAGTTTTGAATTAGTAGATTTCGAAGATAAAGTTAAATTTCAATATGATAATTTTTATTTTATTTTAATATTTTATTTTAAAAAAAATATATTTATTTAAAATGTCAAATATACTAAAATATATATATATTAAAAAAAATAGTTTTTAAGCCCGTGAATCATGTGAGCTGATCCTAATGAGTTGAACCAAACTGTTCGTGAACTTATAACAAGTCGAGTTTGAACTTAAAAAAAAGTTCGTGTTGAACTCGAACTCGAACTCGAACTCGAAACAATTCATAACGAGTCGAGTTTGAGCTTAAAAAAAAGTTCGTGTTGAACTCGAACTCGAACTCGAACTCGAAAAATTCTTAATGAGTCGAGCCGAGCTGAGGTGAGTTCGACTCGACTCGACTCATTTCCAGCCCTACTTCCAAAACAAATCAAGCCCATGTTACTTGCCATACTACCACACAGCTTATGATTCAAGTGTCTCCATATTACAAGCTTTTCCCAAGCCACCATAAATGTCTTGTCCAAGCCATCTACCAAGCTCTAAGCTGTGCCACACCAGCCATGACATGCTATAGTCTAAGCAACACAAGTTGCTAGCGTACACGTTGTAATTGAAGCACGAGCTGCAAGTGCAAATATTCAAAATGACACACTAAGCAAGCATGATAAAATAGCAAAACGACACAATAAAAATTGCAGCCAAAAGTCACACACAACTTGCATCAACGAAATGCGACGGAAATTCAAAAACGACAACTAATTTCACTCATTCTCAATCAATAAATAAGAGCTCATTCTAGCTCATTCATTTGAAGCTTTCAAGCCAATATTACTCTGCTACTTTTTCCATTCAAAATCTCACTTCACGAAACCAATTCGAACCATTATTTATCTTCTACTTTTCTTCAAATCCATTCTTCAATTCAAACCAATTCCATCCCGAAACAGTAGAAAAAGAAGAGGAAAGGTTCAATTTATTATTACCTGGTCTTTAAAGGTAGTTTGAAGCTTTACCATCATTTTCGATCTGGTACTCTTCGTTGTGTTTATTTAAATTGTTGACACCATTGTGTAGAGCTTTTTGTTTCGATAACGTTTGTATAACTTTCGAGCTCCGCCGCTGTCGGATTGAGCTCTGCCGCGGCGGAGAAAGTACCAGCTATGAAAGAGTTTTTCACGTGAGCCAAGGAAGAAGATGATATGTTTCTTTTTTTTTTTTTTGGGTTCCGCTTTTTTTCATTTTTGTTTTTAATGCCTTCATGTAGTGTATGGACTAGGGCCATTTTTGTTTTTTTTTCTCTATTGCCTCACCTTTCTATTTGCTTATGAACTTCCCTTTCACTTCTTTTTTTTTTAAAGTTCTCTTAATTTCTTCTTAATTTGAAAAAAAAATTCACTAATTTCTAGTTCCTTTTTTTATTGATTCATGATTGAAATTTTTTTTATGTTTTTTTCTTTTGATTTAATTTTGTTAGATCTTCTTTATTATTTTTGTATTTTGAATTTTGTTTAAAATTACTTTTAAAAAAATCATTTGAATTGACATTTTGCTTGATTTTATATTCTTCTTGATATTTGGATTGATGGTTATTTGTTGGATCTTAAATTTTGAGTATAATCTTATTAATCTCAATGGACCATGGGTGTTGATAGGGAAATTCCAAATCCGCCAAGAGAGGTGATTAATATTAATGATGATTTAATCGAATTAAGATTCATTTTGGTCTTCTTTCTTCCTCTTCTTTTTCTTTTGATCGATGAAATCTATGGATCATGGATTGTTGGTTGTTAAGTATGTTTAATCTTAATTATTTCAAATCTATGGACGAATGATCATTGAGACAATTCTATGTACATTGGAATAATGATATATTACCTTTGATTAATCGATAAAAAATCTTAATAAGATGAGATCGCTACCTACTTTTATTTCGTGTGGTATTGCTTTCGGAGAGTGATCTACATATCACTTCTCTAGCATGCATTAGCACTAACATTGTTATTGAACGACCTCAGATAGTCGTGGTTTCTACATAAATCTGATTACGATTGCTTAATATAGCGCTAAATTGTCCTGTAATTGGAAAATGATCATTCGTGGCTCAAAATTATGTTTGAAAGTCTAGACATGGTTTATTATTTATCTTAGGTCCATTATCTATGAAACTTGTTGTTAGGAGAATTTGATTTATCAATCCTCTCATGAGTTTTCATTAACCTTGGTATAAGCGCAAGAGTTAACCATCGTTGATCATTTGTTCTAACAACTAATTACTAACTCACAAACAATATCTTTATATTAATTTTATTTATGTTTCCTTCTTGCTCCCTATCTATTTTATTCTTATACTCCATTATTATCATTCCATATCATATCTTTGTTTATGTTTATGTCATTTTTTTTTCTTTTGTCCACTTGGACCATATCTTGTTCAAAACACTAATAAACGATTGAATCTCTAAAATACTTGGTGCTCTTAACTTTGTGGTTATGCTTTTAGACTATTCTTGGACCTCTTGGATCATTCTTAGACCCTTGGACTTAGAATTAGGACTTTTTCCCCATGTTTGGAGTATTGTGGATCTTTGGCTTTATTTGACTCGCTCATTAACTTATGCTTAAATAGGATGGAATTCTTATTTCGCTAACTATGAAGTGTGCTACAATTTGGTTAGATTCTTCTTATCTCTAGCTTTTATTTTTCTTTCTAGGGTAGTCACTTCATCTCCTCCCCTTCTTAAATTTTCAAAACCTTCTCCCTCTTTCAAAACTTTCTTAGTTTCAAACTTCAAACAGCCTTCACAATAAAACCTTGAATTTTGTCAAGTGATTTTCAAACTTTGTTTTCTTAATAAATGTCAATCAATGTTAATCATATTTTGACAAATTTCAAAAAGATATAAAAAACACTTCACGTTATTCAAGCTTTTTGTGCCTTTGCGCACTTTTCATTTTAAAACTTTTCATAAAGTTTAGATATGAGTCATTTCCATAGTTGAGATATAATTCTCCTATTCCCCATAGTATTTAAGATGTTGACATTTTCCATTTAGATGTTGAGTGATAGACTTGTTGATTTTAATCCAAGCAAAATCCTCCATCTTTAGGTGATGCAAATGTTATCTTATGCTTGTGGGCGACTAGTCGTAGTTTTCTCCTTAAAATGACGACTTGTCTTTTACATATAAAATCAATCAAAACCAACAAATTTTTGTTATTTGTACCACGAACTACGAGGTTTTGATCCTATATTGCACTTTGTGGGTACGTAGGCATGAGGCGATAAGTCTCTCCAAACACAAAAATCTTAAAAAATATTCTCTTCTCATCTCCCCAATCTCTTTTCAAACAAACCATTTTCAAACCAAAAAGCGTAGATATTTTGAAGGGTTCCTATAGAGTACTATAGACGTTTTGCGTGCTAACACATTCCTATTGCGTAACCAACCCCCTTACCCGGATCTCTGTTCTTGTTTTATAACTCTTAGGTTTTGTTCGCTCTTTTTCCTTTCATTTTGGATAAAATAAAAGTGCGGTGGCGACTCTTGCATTTTGAGTTAAGTTAATCAATGACTTATACTCACATTTTTACCGCTACAACCTTCATATACCTTGGAGTTAAATTTACCAAGACTCTCCTTACCATTTTTCAACACAAAAAACTTACAACCGAACACATGAAGGTGAGATACATTGGGCTTCCTCCCTTTCAAAATTTCATACGGAGTTTTGTTAAGGATAGGACGGTTGAGCACCCTATTCAAAATATAACAAGCCGTACTAATGGCATCGGCCCGAAAATATTTAGGAAGGCCACTTTCATTGATCATAGTTCTTCCTAACTCTTCCAAAATTCAATTTTTACGTTCCACGACCCCGTTTTGTTGAGGGGTATGCGGCGCAAAAAATTTATGATCAATTGCATGCTTACCATAATATTCTTCAAAGAGATGATTTTCAAACTCACATCTATGATCACTTCTAATTGATATAATGTTTGTGTTCAACTTGTTTTGAGAAAGTTTGGAAAAAATTTCAAAGGCGGAAAAAATATTGCTCTTTCTAGCCAAGAAGATAGTCCACCAAAATTTAGAGAAATCATCGACTATAACAAAACCATAGTAGTTACCAACTAGACTCTTAATTCTATATGATCCAAAAAGGTCCATATGAAGAAGTTCAAGGGGTCTCGTAGTTGAAATAATGTTTTTAGATTTAAACGAGATCCTTGTTTGCTTCTCCATTTGACACACATCACATAACTAATCCTTTGAAAACTTGATTTTGGGTAAGCCAATCACTAGGTCCTTAGAGACTATCTTGTTTAGCAGGTCAAAATTGACATGCGCCAAACGTTTATGTCACAACCATGATTCTTCACTCATAGTGACGAGACATTTGTCACTACTCAATGATACTTCACTCAAATCCAGCATATACACATTATTTACCCTCAAGTCATTAAACACATCCCTTTTTTTATCATTATTTTCAATTATGCAACAATCCTTTAAAAAAGACACTTTGTATCCCTGGTCACATAATTGACTAATGCCTATAAGGTTGTGTTTAAGGCCCTCAACTAGCAATACATCAGAGATAGTAGTAGACGAGGGATTACCTACACTACCTTTTCCAAGTATTGCTCCGTTGTTATTGTCTCCATAGGTTACAAATCCCTTTTTCTTTGCCACAAAGTCAATGAAAAGAGATATGTCTCCTGTCATATATCTTGAGCATCCACTATCGAGAACCCATCTTATCTCCGTAGGCTCAAGATTTTTTACCTATAAAAATAATTAAAGGAAATAGGTACCTGTTGCACCCCAAAATTTGACCAACCAATTCTTGTATTTGCCTTATGTTTCGACCCATTTTGCATTTTTGCATCCGCATACCGCATACATTGCATTTTTCAGTCAGATTGACTTTATCGGGATTACAGCCTCTTCTCGCGTTTCAGACAGTTCAACCAGTTCGGATAAGCAGGTTTTGTCGTGGAATTTGTGCTCGTCCCGATGATTCGGTCTATACTGTTATTTTTTAGGATATTTCGGTGTCCAGATTTTACCGTTTATTTCGTTATATTCTCGCATCTCTTTTTAATTGATTTAATTGATCTTCATTGCATTTTCTAGAATTTTTCCTTAATTTTTAAATTTAGAAAATAGATGTTAAATAGATATTATTAGGTATTAATAGTTTTAATATTTTTTATTCTTTTTTAGATATTAATTGAATTTGCTTTAGAAATTTATAGGTTTATTTTCTAGATTTTAAATTGTTTTCTAGATTTAATTTGGTTTAGAAATTGATAGATTTTATTCTTTTCTAGATATTATTTGATTTGTTTTAGAAATTAGTAGTTTTAATTCTTGTTTTGTTATTAATTGAATTGTTTTAGAATTTAATAGATTTAATTTCTTTTTAGGATTAATTCTTAGATGTTAATTGAATTTTAATTAGGATATTAACTAATTTTAATTAGGGTGTTAATTAGCAATTTTTCATTAACATTAGTCATCATTTTCGTTTTGATTAATTAGTCTTAACCATTAGTAATTGAATTAACTAAGTGGATTTAGCATTAATTAGCAATTAAATTGAATCAGTTTTTTAGTCAGAGTTAATTGAGAGTTTTATTAATTGAGTCCATTTTCGTTTGTGGGCCACTTGGCCGTTTTCTGGGGGCCCAATCCAACTTCCAGGACACTTGGCAGTATATAAGTCCTCCACCTCAGTTTTTCTCTCACTTCACCACGCTGAAACCTCACTCTCCCCTGACCCCACACGCGTCCCACTCACTCCATCTCTCCATGCATGCACGCCACGTTCCGCCACCTCACACCTACATGTCCCCACACGCTTCCACATGTCCCATCTCATCCTCTCTCTCTCCGGCCATGCAAACTCGCCGGAACTCCCGCCGGCGAAATCATACGGCCAAATCCACACTGTAACTACCCGCCGGAAACTGCAACCGTCACCAGAAAACTGCAACTCACCGGAAACTTCATCATCCTCATACAACATTCATCACCTTCACCGTTTCTTCACCGGACCTTCATCAATCTTTCAAGATTTTTTCCAGAAAATGATATCAACCTTCAATGAGATTCATCATCTTCGTACAAGATCCAAGAACCTACAACAATCCTCATAGATCTTCAAAGCTTTTTCCAGAATCACAAGAAAACCTTCAACAATGTTCATCAAGTTCTTCAAGGATTTTCCAGAATTCATCAACCAGGTCCTTCATGCGTTCATTTATCTTCCGAAAACTACAAAAGTATTCTTCGTGTTCACCTTCGTCCAGATTTCACAGATCCATCTAATCACCAAAAACCTTCATAGAGCTCATCGCTTTCGTATCATTTTTTTGGAAATCCTTCAAGAACATCCATCCATTTTTTCCGGATTCCTTCAACGAACTTCATCCGTCTTCATCAAGATCATCACCTATTCATGACAGTTTCCAGATCCACCAAGAACATTCAACCTCAACCGTTTCTAGAAACTTCCTCATCTGTTCAGCAAGAACGTTCAACCAGCCACTTCCGGAACTGCATCTCGTTTCCCAGATCTCTTCATTTTCATGAAGATCAACTGCAAAGCTTCAAAGCTTCTTCAAGATCCCCCAATCTCCAATTCGCATCAAGAACACAACTGTTATTTTGTCTGGATTTTGTAGGTTGCACATCGGAGACGGTTAGAGAAAGATGGCGTGGGGTCTGAGGAAGAGAAAGAGGTTAGGGGATATGGAACGGAGGTGATGACAACAGAAGGGGAAGGGAAGCGGTGACGGCAGATGCGGACGAGAGGAGGACTGGTTTGTGTTTGTTGGGCCTGTGGCCCAATCAATTTCTGCATTACACCCTCGGTTTCTTTCCTACGCCCCCAACCTTTCTTTTTCTTTTTTGGCTGATGGATCCTTTTTTACGGGCTGGGCCCAACTTGCGTTTTTCTGGACTTGCACCCCCATTTTCCCATTACACCCCCGTTTCCGTTTTTCTTTATTTTTCTGGCTGATGTATTGTGGGCTCAAGCCCAATGGTGTTTTTTTCAGGTTGTACACCCCTGTTTAGTTGCTGTACCCCCTTCCCTTATTTTCTAATTTTTTGCTTGTATTGGATATTTGTTTGTAATAGATTTTAGTTTTTATTTTCTATTTTCTTTTAGGAATTATAGTTTTATTGTTCCTTTAGAATATTACATATTTTTTAGTATAGATTTTATATTCTAGAATTTATATTCTATTAGCATTTTCTTATAGGATATTATAGAATCTTATAGAGTTTTAGATAGAATTTATATTCTATTTTTTTGTATGCAATATCCTTTTAGTATTTCTTTAGGGATTTTATTCTATTAGGATTTATTTTCAAATTTAGGAGTAGAATAGTATTTCCATTTGTTATTGGATTTCTCTCCTCATTTCTCTTCTGCTATCTGATTTTATTTTGGATTTCATTCTGGGTTGGTCGTGTGACATGATTCAAGTGGAGAATGATTTTCAATATCATTTCTCTATCTTGTCTTTGACACGGATATCAATACGCTACCTCTTGGAGTTTGATTTATCGTATAAGTCAAATCATGACGGTTTAGCGTTACATTGGTTCTGATTCGAAACATCATCATCAAGGATCCAGAGAGGAGAAGATTGGAATGGAGCTTGCGCACAATGTCGAGAGCCAACGAAGCCGCTTCATTCGATAGCATCTTTCTTATTCAAGTCTTCGAGCAACCGTCGAGTGTTGTGAGCTATAGCGTTAGATACGTAGGAAATGATGATTGAGGGGCTTCCTCTCAATTGTCTATAGTGTTTAGTGTGGCACCCTTTGGGTGACATACGACGCATTCGCTCCTACGTCTTAGGTTCTTGCGTGTGTGTCCTGAGTTCCTTCCCGTTTAGGCGAGCTAGGCCTGCTTCCTCTTTGTTCTCGCCCCCGCGCGATTGAAACCCTTTTCTCTTGCATTCAGGTGATTGAGACCCCTTCTCTTGCCCCTATGCAATTGAGACTCGTTTTCCATAGTGCGCCGAACTATGTTTGCTCTGATCTTTCGTACCAGACGAGAGTACGTAGGCATAGGATTGCGATGATCCTAGCGAGCTCCCTTTTCCCCCTTTCCTGTAGTTGGCTGAACTACAACTGCTCTAATTTCTCGTACCAGACGAGAATATGTAGGCATAGGATGCGATATCCTAGCGAGCACACTAACAACTAACTTCTCTGTTCTCTCGCTGCCATGCGATCGAGACTTTCCCGCTAACGACTAATCTTCCCTTTCTCTTGCCCTAGCGCAATTGAGACCAAACTGTAGTTCTAAGTCCCGTAGGTTCCCATACCTTTGAACCTCGACATACTACGTCCGTTCTACCACAAACAGGTAACTCCTAAGTCTCTGACGAGCGAGGAGCATACACCTAACTGCTAGAGTGTGTACGCTAGTATCGTCAATCTTTCCTCTCACCCCGTGTGATCGAGAACACCTCGGTTACCCGTAGTTGTCCCGAACTACGTTTGCTATGATCTTTCATGCTGTGTGAAAGTACGTAGGCACGAGATGCGATATCTCGGCGAGCAACCTTCCCCCGTAGTTTCCCGAACTACGTTGACTCTGACTTTTCCATTGCACGAGGGAATACGTAGGCATAGAATTGATGTGATCTGCCGAGTCCTTTTCTTTTCTTTTCAGACTAACCTTTTAGCGTAGATAATAAAACGAACCCGTCAGATAAACACAACAAGTGTGGATCCCATCAAGTACGATGGACGTGAGGGGTGCTAATACCTTCCCCTTGCGTAACCGACTCCCGAACCCAAACATGGTTGCGATGACCTTGTCTTATACCTTTTTGTCAGGTTTTTTCCGATCGTTTCCTTTCCCGTTATGTGGGATAGATAATGAAAGGCGGCGACTCTTCTGTTTTGCCGACACCTTATTTTCGCGGTAGTGACAACTGACGACTCTGCTGGGGACTGTGATGGTTTCCTGGGGATCTAACGTCCCCTATGCGAGACAATCTGGGGATCCAACGTCCCTACGAGAGTCAATCCTAGCGCTTATTTGCTTGTCTGTAGGTGTCTATTTTTGTGCTGTATGTTGTATATTATTGTATTTACATTTCTATGCTACATTATTACCTTTTGTTGTTGTGTTGTTGCGGGAGGGGGCTCTGAGGAGTGAGAAGCCAGACCTAGGCTTGAGAGCATATACATAGTATTAGAGTGGATTAGTGGTGGACGTGCTTGCTTTGCTTGCATCAGTTCCCATGTAATCCAAACTCAGACGAGGTTCTCTTTGATGACTTCTTATCGGTCCTTTGGACTCGAGGGGATTTTGGATCTGAGGATTGTCGACTTTGGGGACCGATCATTTGGGACTCAGCTGAGTGAGGCCGCTTCAAGAGATGATGATGTCACACCTTCTGGGTATCGTATCATTATTTCTTGAAAGTCTGTGACGCTGATGAACGCATAGGATGCCGAACCTTTGTTAGTTTAGGTCCATACCTGTGAGTTAGAGGGTTTTTGCAGGAAACTTGACTTCCAGCCAACCCGGTATTTTGGTTTTCTCTCGTCATAGCGAACTTCTCCTGTCAGCAGCGCAACAGTATTCAGAGCTTTGTGGGGGCTATGATCCCATGTTTGTTGCATTTTGCATTGCATTTCCTGTGCATCTCATGCTTGCATGTCCATCCTCGGCTGAAAGAAAAAGCTTACCCGTCTTTTGTCCAACTCGCAGTTGATCTCCCGGCATTCGCTTCGGACTTGAGTTAGTTTCTGGACAGATCATGAATTCAGCAGAGCAGAATCAGGTTGTTACCAGGGCTGAGTTTGAATTGTTGAAGAACCAGTTGAGTCAGTTCATGGAAGCCATAACAACTATGACTAGAGGAGAAGATAGTGTTCAGAGGACTCCGGTGAATAATGTTGCTCAAGCCCAGCCTGTGCAGATTCCTGTCAGAAATAAAGATGTATCTTCTCTCCATGACACAGACTATCAGCATTTCACTTTCCCTGTGCCAGATCCTCAGAGGGTTGTTCCACAGGTTAATACTGAGAACCCACGGACTGTTGAGTATATGAGAAGATTTCAGCTGTTGGAAGATCAGATTGCTACCCTGATGAGTAAGAATACTCTTAACTTGAATGCTGCAAGCATGTGTTTGGTGCCAGGACTGGTGATGCCTCCAAAGTTCAAGATGCCGAATTTTGAGAAATACAAAAGGGATAATTGTCCGAAACTACATTTGGTTATGTTCTGCAGAAGAATGACTTCACATGTTACAAATGACAAGCTTATGATTCACTGTTTCCAAGATAGTTTGATCGGAGCATCTTTGGATTGGTACATGCAGTTGGAGAGTGATAGTATCAAATCATGGTCGGATTTAGCCAATGCCTTTGTGAAGCAGTATAACTACAACCTGGATATGGCTCCTAGTCGCGTATATTTGCAAGAATTATCTCATGCGGAGAATGAATCTTTTAGGAGGTATGTGCAGAGATGGAAAGAATTGGCGGCTCGTGTTCAACCACCGCTTTTGAAGAGAGAAATGGTTGACCTCTTCTTGGGTACTCTGAAGGGCCGTTATTATGACATAATGTTCCATTGTGCACGCTTTGCGGACTTGATAAGAATAGGAGAGCTTGTTAAGAGAGGGCTCAAGAATGGAAAGACGCGAGATACTCCTTATATCCCAGTTGATAAGAATGAATCAGTTGGGGGAAGTGATGTTGTCTCAGAATCTCTAGCATCCCAGGCTCAGTTTTCAGAAGCTTCAAGTGTTCAAAGTCAGAGGTCATACCATCGTCAACCGCGTCAGCATGCCCGACGAAGACCAAGGAAACCTGAAGGGAAATTTACTCAGCTACCGGTGTCGTACAGTCAGTTGTTGCCATATTTGGTCAAAGGTGGGTTGATAGTGCCAAAAGAAACTAATCCAATGATCCTGCCTTACCCTCCAGGGTTTGATGCCAACGCCCGCTGTGAGTACCATGTTGGGGCACAGGGGCATTCAACAGATGACTGTAAGGTGCTTCGAAGCCAAGTCCAGACTTTACTAGACTCTAACAGGATATCAATCACGCCTCAGGGTGTTCAGATTAACGACCTTCCTTCATCCAGCCAAGTGGGTGTATCAGTTCAGTTTATGGGAGAGTTCACTGAGAGCAGATGTTAGAAGAGTATCAAGATGACTTTGACGATCAATTCTGAAGATGGCTGACACAGTAGCAAATCAAGTTCGAAAAGCCCGGTTCCCAGAAGCTGGCAATCTTTGTTTTATCATGTCATTCCTTTGCATTTGTAGTTTCTTTTCTGTTAAAGTGCAAATTACATTCGTAAAACTTGTATTGTTTTCAATTGATATTGATAATGAAATGAATATGCATGTTTTGATTTAATCCATTTGTGTTCACTAGTTGTTTTTTTACAGATATCCAACGCTTGTTTAAGCGGAATCCGGGGAGGATGATGAAGTTTAAAAGACGCGCAAGCTTCCGATTGTATGCTTTTGAAAATAAAACCTACTGATGATGTACATGCATTATTTCAAATCCCTAAACACCAGAGTTATAAGGAAGATAATCCCCTGTCAACCCCTTTGAGCCTAGTAGTAGGAGTTTCTTTCGGAAAACGAAAAAAACCCTCAATATTAACCCGGGGCAGGGTAGGTGTTAGCTAATTTGATCGAGCGCCCAAATTGCAGAAACGAGTGTCCGTTCGAGGATCAATCACACCTCTAGAGGTCGTGCCTAAAAAACCACAGTGGTTAAGCGTCAGGAGTGGAGCAGTCACATTATTCCCCAAAAAGTCAGACAACCAGTGTTACACGACTTGTTCAAAAAAAAAGCAAAAACAATCAAAAGCCCGTTAAGTCAAAACTTGAAAACAAATGACTTAGGCAAAAATGAGGGCATCCCGCTGGACTTAATAATCAAAAGAAGCTCAAAAGAGTCAGTCCAGGCAAAAATTAGGGAAAGCGGAAAAAATGAAAAGGATTACAAAAGAAAAATCCTTGAACAAAATACAAGTCGTGTGACCCCAAGTGACAAAGACGAAAAGTGAGTGGCTGTCACTCCAAAAACTCAGGGTTTCTCGAACCATCACTCCTATCTTTCAACCTCTAAGAAGTGAGCGCTAAGGTCGAATTAGCTAAACGTAGGATTGGAGAACATCAAGGTGAACGGGTGGGTTAAAATAAATTTTGAGCCTTTATCCTTTCCTTCAAAACCGTGAACCTGACCACGTTACAACCGGAAAAAGTCCTAATTGAAGCAGGTTTATTTTGAAGGCATACTTCGGTAAAGATCGCGTCGAAACTGACTCATAAAAGGGTTATTCTTACCATGTTGGTACTGATGTTGATATTCTGATAAATGATTTGTTCATTATATGCCATGAACTGTTTTTTCCTTTTCCAGTGAACAGATTGGATGTCAAAACTGTCATATGTGTTGCATTAATATATCTTTTATACAGAACAACTGGTTTTACTTGCGAGTAAGTGCTTGACAGCAGGAAAGTTTCCTACAGTGGAAAGTCTGATCAGGATAGAATGCAGAATGCCCGAATACTCCATGAACCGGGGCAAGCTATATCAAGTAATCCCTAGTGATGTCAGCCATTCAAAGTAAGTTATTCCAGGGTAATCAGGTCGAGATTCGGTAAATCTCTCGCAGCCAAAGATACTGCTCCAAATCATCTAATCAGGGGAAAATTCGTTGCAGATAAGGGAAGGCCACTCTAAGAAAAGCGCAGAAGTTGTTTCTTGCCCGAGGGGCATTGGATCCGAAGCATCTCTCCAAGGTTCAGAGTGCTGGGGCAGTTCATGTCAAACCATCAGGGTACAGATTTTCAGATTTCCATTCGAGGAATATCCCCACAGAGATCCCACAGACTGGGGCATATCGAAAGAGAAGGAATTTTTCCTCTCCGTGTCATCAGAGCTACTCATAGCTACTCAAGCAGGTTCATCCAATCTTCAATTGCGAGACGAATTTCGGGAAGTCGTGCTATCATCCCTTGACCCTTCAACCAGAAACTGTGAATTCACAGGATGTTTTCCAGCGTCAGTCGTACTTGACCCATCACGGATAGCCTAAAAGCCCAATTCCTATTGGCAATCGTCAGGAAGCCCAATCCATATTAGCAATCACCGTGAGGCCCAATCCGTGTTGGTACATCAGTCTCAAAATACGATCTTCATTAATACGCAGGAAGACTCCGTCTGTTTTCCCCAACAAAGTCTAATTGTCGTTGACACGTGTAAGATATCCTCGACAGAAGTCCAATTGTACTTAGCACATTTGGTTATCCCCAGCGGAGTCGGTTCACCTTTCCAACATTTATTTTGCTGGAATAATTTTGTGATACCCGGGTATCCCCAGCGGAGTTGGCTTCACCTTTCCAGCATTTATTTTGCTGGAATGGTCCTTCTATGTACCGTTTTTCTCCGGCAGCCCGAGCCTGCATTTGCATTTGCATACATCACCATATTTGCATTTCATCGTCAAATGCGTAGCATTTCATCTTATATGGAGCATTACGCCATGGAAAAATTCAAACATACGCATATGCATACAAAGCATAAGCCAGTTTGTCTATCAGCCTTCCGTGGCAACGTGAATCCCTCTGCAATTAGTTCAGGGGCACTTATCCAGCAGCTTTGTTCAGACAACTCTTTGGTATTTGATTTTCAGATCATACGACGGTTATGCTTTTTCCGTCAATTCCTATTGGCGACATGTACCTCCGAGCAGGTTTTCTTCCCGTCAGTTCCTATTGACGATGTGTTTCCCCAGCAGGTGTTTTCTCTGTCTATCTTTAGGCGCGGTGAGGTTGGGTATGGTGTTTTCTCTGTCTATCTTTAGACGTTGTGAGTTTGGGTATGGTTTTCTCTCCGTCTAGCTTTAGACGATGTGAGGTTTCAAGGCGATCTTTCAGATATGGTTTTCTTTCTGTTTATTGGATGAGATGACATTTCAAGAGGGGTTTTTCCTGACCGTTGATTCTTATTGACGTCGAAGCTCTTTGAAGAATGTTCGGTTTTCCTAGTTGTCGATTCTTATTGACGACATGGCTTTTTGAAGGTGGTTTTCTTCCTGTCAATTCTTATTGATAATGTGGCCCCTTTGAGGATATTGTTCTTTCCATCAACTCCTATAGACGAAAGGATTCTGAAATTTGACGGGCGGTTTTGAGGTTCATTGACATGGTCTATATTATTCCTCTCGTCTATCATTAGACGATGCGAGATTTGGCTATGATTTTCCTCTCGTCCATCATTAGACGATATGAGTATGGATATTGTTCTCCTTCGGGATGGTGTCTTTCCGTTTGTCTATAGACGATGTGAGTATTTTTTTTTCTTTCTGTCTATCATTAGACAATGTGAACCTTCAGGATGGTGTCTTTCCGTCTATCTTTAGACGATATGAGTATGTTTCTTCTTCCTGTCTATCTTTAGACGATGTGTTTCCCCAATAGAGTTTTCCTTGGAATTCTGTTGCGTCAGCGTTAAAAAAAATCTCATGGATTAAACCTTTGGAGATGTTACCCGTGTTGACGGAGATGTTACCCGTGTTGACGGAGTTGTTACCTGTGTTGACAAAGTTGTTACCCGTGTTGACGGGGTTGGTCCCGTGGAGTTGTTCGTTCAAGTCTTCGGATGCCAGATTCACACTTTTATTTAGTGTATGCTCGTTTCTACGGAAATGGAAGGTCAGAGATATTGACAATTCGCACTTTTATTTAGTGTATGCCCGATTCTGTGAAAATGGAAGGTCAGAGATATTGACAGTTCGCACTCTTATTTAGCGTATGCCCATTTCTACGGAAATGGAAGGTCAAAGATACTGACGATTCACACTTTTACGTAGTGCTTGCCCATTTCTGCAGAAATGGAAGATCAAGGATATTGATGTCGTACTTTACGTAGTGCCTGCTCGTTTCTTCGGAGATGGAAGGTCAAGGATAATATTTCGATATGGTCCTGTGGCTCGGCGCCCGCTTATTGTAGCGTATATTCGAAGAGTGATTGTTGTTGATCTAGTGTGTTGATTCAACGCCTGTGGCGTCACACAGGTGGTTGATGGTAAAATCAGGTTTTGTATCAGATGATTGATCAGTTTGTTGTTGTGACAACTGGATTCTGTTTTCTGGATATTTGTTCCCCAAGCAGTTTTTACAGTTTATTTCTACAGGTTGGCAAATTTTCGGGTTCTTTGGTATTCAACCGTCTTCTACCTTTAAATGTTTGAAAGTCGTTCGCTTCTCAACCCTTCAGGTCCAAGCCGTTTGAATAGGGGCAGCTATTGCACCCCAAAATTTGACCAACCAATTCTTGTATTTGGCTTATGTTTCGACTCATTTTGTATTTTGGCATCCGCATACATTGCATTTTTTTAGTCAGATTGACTTTATCGGAATTACAGCCTCTTCTCGCGTTTCAAGCAGTTCAACCAGTTCGGATAAGCAGGTTTTGTCGTGGAATTTATGCTCGTCCCGATGATTCGGTCTATGCTGTTATTTTTTAGGATATTTCGGTGTTCAGGTTTTACCGTTTATTTTCCTATATTCTCGCATCTCTTTTTAATTGATTTAATTGATCTTCATTGCATTTTCTAGAATTTTTCCTTAATTTTTAACTTTAGAAAGTAGATGTTAAATAGATATTATTAGGTATTAATAGTTTTAATATTTTTTATTCTTTTTTAGATATTAATTGAATTTGCTTTAAAAATTTATAGGTTTATTTTCTAGATTTTAAATTGTTTTCTAGATTTAATTTGGTTTAGAAATTGATAGATTTTATTCTTTTCTAGATATTATTTGATTTGTTTTAGAAATTAATAGTTTTAATTTTTGTTTTGGTATTAATTGAATTGTTTTAGAATTTAATAGATTTAATTTCTTTTTAGGATTAATTCTTAGATGTTAATTGAATTTTAATCATTTTAATTAGGATATTAACTGATTTTAATTAGGGTGTTAATTAGCAGTTTTTCATTAACATTAGTCATCATTTTCGTTTTCATTAATTAGTCTTAACCATTAGTAATTGAATTAACTGAGTGGATTTAGCATTAATTAGCAATTAAATTGAATTAGTTTTTTAGTCAGAGTTAATTGAGAGTTTTATTAATTGAGTCCATTTTCGTTTGTGGGCCACTTGGCCGTTTTCTGGGGGCCCAATCCAACTTCCAGGACACTTGGCAGTATATAAGTCCTCCACCTCAGTTTTTCTCTCACTTCACCACGCTGAAACCTCACTCTCCCCTGACCCCACACGCGTCCCACTCACTCCATCTCTCCATGCATGCACGCCACGTTCCGCCACCTCACACCTACATGTCCCCACACGCTTCCACATGTCCCATCTCATCCTCTCTCTCTCCGGCCATGCAAACTCGCCGGAACTCCCGCCGGCGAAATCATACGGCCAAATCCACACTGTAACTACCCGCCGGAAACTGCAACCGTCACCAGAAAACTGCAACTCACCGGAAACTTCATCATCCTCATACAACATTCATCACCTTCACCGTTTCTTCACCGGACCTTCATCAATCTTTCAAGATTTTTTCCAGAAAATGATATCAACCTTCAATGAGATTCATCATCTTCGTACAAGATCCAAGAACCTACAACAATCCTCATAGATCTTCAAAGCTTTTTCCAGAATCACAAGAAAACCTTCAACAATGTTCATCAAGTTCTTCAAGGATTTTCCAGAATTCATCAACCAGGTCCTTCATGCGTTCATTTATCTTCCGAAAACTACAAAAGTATTCTTCGTGTTCACCTTCGTCCAGATTTCACAGATCCATCTAATCACCAAAAACCTTCATAGAGCTCATCGCTTTCGTATCATTTTTTTGGAAATCCTTCAAGAACATCCATCCATTTTTTCCGGATTCCTTCAACGAACTTCATCCGTCTTCATCAAGATCATCACCTATTCATGACAGTTTCCAGATCCACCAAGAACATTCAACCTCAACCGTTTCTAAAAACTTCCTCATCTGTTCAGCAAGAACGTTCAACCAGCCACTTCCGGAACTGCAACTCGTTTCCCAGATCTCTTCATTTTCATGAAGATCAACAGCAAAGCTTCAAAGCTTCTTCAAGATCCCCCAATCTCCAATTCGCATCAAGAAAACAACTGTTCTTTTGTCTGGATTTTGTAGGTTGCACATCGGAGACGGTTAGAGAAAGATGGTGTGGGGTCTGAGGAAGAGAAAGAGGTTAGGGGATATGGAACGGAGGTGATGACAACAGAAGGGGAAGGGAAGCGGTGACAACGGCTGAGGTTAGGAAGAAGAGGAAACTAGGGTTCGCTCAAGTGGGAGTCTGGAGGACGAGAGGAGGACTGGTTTGTGTTTGTTGGGCCTGTGGCCCAATCAATTTCTGCATTACACCCTCGGTTTCTTTCCTACGCCCCCAGCCTTTCTTTTTCTTTTTTGGCTGGTGGATCCTTTTTTATGGGCTGGGCCCAACTTGCGTTTTTCTGGACTTGCACCCCCATTTTCCCATTACACCCCCGTTTCCGTTTTTCTTTATTTTTCTGGCTGATGTATTGTGGGTTCAAGCCCAATGGTGTTTTTTCAGGTTGTACACCCCTGTTTAGTTGCTGTACCCCCTTCCCTTATTTTCTAATTTTTTTGCTTGTATTGGATATTTGTTTGTAATAGATTTTAGTTTTTATTTTCTATTTTGTTTTAGGGATTATAGTTTTATTGTACCTTTAGAATATTACATATTTTTTTAGTATAGATTTTATATTCTAGAATTTATATTCTATTAGCATTTTCTTATAGGATATTATAGAATCTTATAGAGTTTTAGATAGAATTTATATTCTATTTTTTTGTATGCAATTTCCTTTTAGTATTTCTTTAGGGATTTTATTCTATTAGGATTTATTTTCAAATTTAGGAGTAGAATAGTATTTCCATTTGTTATTGGATTTCTCTCCTCATTTCTCTTTTGCTATCTGATTTTATTTTGGATTTCATTCTGGGTTGGCCGTGTGACATGATTCAATTGGAGAATGATTTTCAATATCATTTCTCTATCTTGTCTTTGACACGGATATTAATACGCTACCTCTTGGAGTTTGATTTATCGTATAAGTCAAATCATGACGGTTTAGCATTACATTGGTTCTGATTCGAAACGTCATCATCAAGGATCCAGAGAGGAGAAGATTGGAATGGAGCTTGTGCATAATGTCGAGAGCCAACGGAGCCGCTTCGTTTGATAGCATCTTTCTTATTCAAGTCTTCGAGCAACCGTCGAGTGTTGTGAGCTGTAGCGTTAGATACGTTGGAAATGATGATTGAGGGGCTTCCTCTTAATCGTCTAGAGTGTTTAGTGTGGCACCCTTTGGGTGACACACGACGCATTCGCTCCTACGTCTTAGGTTCTTGCGTGTGTGTCCCGAGTTCCTTCCCGTTTAGGAGAGCTAGGCCTGCTTCCTCTTTGTTCTCTCCCCCGCGCGATCGGAACCCTTTTCTCTCGCATTCAGGTGATTGAGACCCCTTCTCTTGCCCCTGTGCAATTGAGACTCATTTTTCGTAGTGCGCCAAACTACGTTTGCTCTGATCTCTCGTACCAGACGAGAGTACGTAGGCATAGGATTGCAATGATCCTAGCGAGCTCTCTTTTCCCCCTTTCCTGTAGTTGGCTGAACTACAACTGCTCTGATTTCTCGTACCAGACGAGAATATGTAGGCATAGGATGCGATATCCTAGCGAGTACACTAACAACTAACTTCTCTGTTCTCTCGCTGTCGTGCGATCGAGACTTTCCCGCTAACGACTAATCTTCCCTTTCTCTTGCCCTAGCGCAATTGAGACCAGACCGTACTTCTAAGCCCCTTAGGTTCCCATACCTTTGAACCCCCTACATACTACGTCCGTTCTACCGCAAACAGGTAACACCTAAGCCTCCGACGAGCGAGCAGCATACACCTAACTGCTAGAACGCGTACGCTAGTATCGTCAATCTTTCCTCTCACCCCCGTGTGATCTGTAACACCCCACTTCCCAAAACAAATAAAATATAAACATTATAAATAAACATCAGAGTTTCCACCGCCCAAGTGGGATATCACATCACTAAATTCAACATACTCTCCATTCGAAGGTTTTCATAACAAAACAGCGGAAAATGTTCATTTATAAAATACATCAAAGTCATGATACGTCACAGGAAAATAAAACAAGTACAATATAAAACAACTAAACGCCCAACTCCTGTGCTACGTATCAGAGCATCCTAAGACTCAACTTGCACACCACAATTCAAGCTAGCTAAGTACCTAGATTATCTGTACTTCCGAGGAAGCACACACCACAACAACAACAACAAAGGGGTGAAAACATGATCAAAATATATCGGTAAATACATACATGAAATAGAGGTAGTAAATACACCAATCACATAGTTTAACATCCAACATTCAACAATCACGACATATAGTCCACCATCCACACAATACACCGTAATGCAATTATGCAACGCAACACATGCATGCGGTACCAACTCATTGGTTCATCCTATGGAACCCAGATAGATCACATACACCCGCCCTTGGCCATGATCCGTCCTCACCATTCCCTACTCAAAGGAATACGAATGAATCACATACATTCCCCTGAGCAATGACTCATCCCACCACTACACCATGATATGCATAACACCAAATGCATACAAATTAACACAAACATACATTGTGCATACGATTCTCAGATCACACCACCATACATCACATATACATATATCTGTCATACACCAATTACATAGACACTTACATAAAGTATTAGGAATTCACTCCCTATCACCAAATACACACCCTTCATCATTCAATCACCATCCCTATACTTATCATGATCAAAGGGATCCTACAAGGCTAATGCACAAGGCAAAACAGTACCAAAAACCACATTCTGCTGTCACACTCGCTGGTTCATTCGCCAGGCGAAGCCCTGCAGCAAATGCTCGCTATGGCTCGCCAGGCGAACCTGCTTGCGAAGCCCCTCTCCACTATCGTGCATTCGCCAGGCGAAGGGTTCATTCGCCGGGCGAACCTTCGCTGGCCACCTTTTCCAGGCAAACTTTATACCCTTTAGGTCTGGGAGTTTATTTGGAATTACTCGCCCCTGCTCGCTGACATTCGCCAGGCAAACCCTCGCCACCATTTGCCAGACGAACCTTCGCCAACACTCGCCAGGTGAAACCCAGCGAATGCTGCGATACCCCAAAATCCCCACTGTTCTACAATGCTATCTGAACCAATTCCAAGCCTAACATGCTACTTCCAACATCTATCCTATTAACAGTGCAAATATTACATACTACCCTCATCGATTGCTCCCTAATTTCCACTACGGAACCAACTTTCAACTATACCTCCAATACCTCTGAAGTCACCCAGAACATCCCTAAAACCATAACCTCAGACTATACCCCCAAATTCAACACTATCAATAACTATTCATCAACATCAAGCATCAATTTATCAATATCAACAACAATTACAAGCATGCCAATATACAACTTCATGCATTGAAAAATCCCTATGGGATTAAGAAATCCCCTCTACCCAATTCATGTATATACCATCCCAATCAGTTTCTCCCCCCTTACCTCGACAGTTGTTCCAATTGATGAAGAATTCCTCCAAGGTTAGACAGCTCTAACCTTCCCTCTTCCTCTTTGTTCTTCGCTCTTCTCCTTTCTCCCAATTCTCTTCTCACGGTTATATCGTGACTTTTTACTTTATTCTCTCTCTAACTCCCTATTATCTCCTCAACTCCCATTCTATACTCTTTATCCCAATATTAATAATATTATTACTAACAATAGTAATAATAATAATAATACTAATATTACCACCAATACTAATAATAATAATAATAATAATAATAATAATAATAATAATAATAATAATAATAATAATAATAATAATAATAATAATAATAGTACCACCAATATTACTATTTATTATTAAGTCATTATATTATTATATCAACTCCACATTTATCAAATAATCCTTATAAATTAAGGACACCCACCAACATACTCCATCACACCCCCACCTAAGGGCACACTAAAACACAATAATTAAAATGACTAAATAATTAAAATGGGTGTTACAACTCTCCCCCATTTTAATTATTTTCGTCCTCGAAAATTACCTGATGGAAACCATTCTGGATACGCTTCCCGCATCCTGCTTTCCAACTCCCAGGTCACACTGCCTCCTGCAGCACCTCCCTAAGATACCTTCACCAAAGATATCTCCTTCCCTCGGAGCTGCTTCATCTTACGATCCTCGATCCTCAACGGCATCGTTTCAATAGTAAGATTCTCTCGAACCTGAACCTCATTTCTCTGAATTACATGAGATGGATCCGAGACATACTTTCGCAGTTGCGACACATGAAACACATCTTGCAAATTCGACAATTCAGGCGGCAACGCCACCCTATAAGCCACAACACCAATTCTCTGCAAAATCTGATACAGTCCAATAAACTTAGGATCCAGCTTCTTGGACTTCAACGCACGACCCACACCGGTTACCAGGTTAATTCTTAGGAATACGTGATCACCTTCACTGAATTCCAGCTCTTTCCTCCGGTTATCATGATAACTTTTCTGCCTACTCTGAGACACTTTCATTTTCTCACGAATCATCTGAATCATCTCAGTAGTTTGCTGTACAATCTCTGGTCCAAGTACTACATTTTCACCAGTTTCATACCAACACAGAGGAGTCCTACACCTCCTCCCATACAAAGCCTCAAACGGTGCCATTCCGATACTAGAATAGTAACTGTTATTGTACGTGAACTCAATCAATGGTAAATGAGTGTCCCACGCACCACTCTTTTCCAACACACAAGCTCTCAGCAAATCCTCAAGCGATTGAATAGTCCTCTCTGATTGGCCATCAGTTTGCGGATGATAAGCTGAGCTCAATTTCAACTTAGTACCCAAAGCTTCCTGTAAGCTCTTCCAAAATTCTGACGTAAACCTCAGATCTTTATCCGACACAATACTGGACGGGACACCATGTAGCTTCACAATTACCCGAATACAAATCTCTGCCAGCTTCGTCAACGGGAAACTAATATTAATTGGCACAAAATGTGCATATTTCGTAAGTCCATCCACAATCACCCATATAGCATCAAATCCTCTCACCGTATTCGGCAAACCCGTAACAAAATCCATAGTTATACAATCCCATTTCCAAAATGGAACTTCCAACGGTTGCATAAATCCAGACGGTCTCTGGTGCTCCACCTTCGATTTCTGACACATCAAACAAGCATAAACAAATTGAGCAATATCTTTTTTCATACCCGACCACCAAAATAACTTCTTTAAATCATGATACATTTTCGTAGCTCCCGGATGGATACTCAGACTACTACGATGTCCTTCACTTAAAATTGACTTTTTCAGCTCGTCATTATCCGGCACACAAATCCTGCCTCTAAATCTCAACACACCTGTGCCATCCAATTTAAAATCACTATCGAAGTCACTTCCGACTCCAGGCATCAAATCCACTAACTTCACATCTAGCCGTTGGCTCTCTCTAATCATATCCAAGAAATCATTATTCACCTGCAACATACCCAACATCACATATTCGTCGTAGTTTCACAGACCATACTCAAATCTCTGAATTGCTCAATTAGTTCCATCTCTTTCACCATCAAAGCCGACATATGAATCGCTTTTCTACTCAACGCATCCGCCACTACACTGGCCTTACCTGGATGATAACTTAAACTGAAGTCATAATCCTTCAGGAATTCCAACCATCTTCGCTGTCTCATATTCAGCTCTTTCTGATCGAACAGATATCTCAGACTCTTATGATCACTAAACACCTCAAACCTCGAACCATACAAATAGTGCCTCTAGATCTTTAACACAAAAACAACCGCAGCCAATTCAAGATCATGAGTAGGATAATTTTGCTCATGCACTCTCAATATCCTCGAAGCATACACTACCACCTTACTATTCTGCATAAGAACTCCGCCTAATCCCATCTTAGACGCATCACAGTACACCACAAAAGGTTCACTCGGAGTCGGCAACACTAACACTGGTGTCGTAGTCAATTTCTTTTTCAGCTCTTCAAAGCTTTCTTCACAAGCAGCATCCCATACAAACACTTGGTTCTTTCTCGTCAACTGTGTCAATGGCAACGCCAAATTAGAGAACCCTTCAATAAACCTTCGGTAATAACCTGCCAAACCCAAAAAACTTCTAATTTCCATTGCTGTCTTCGGCGGTTCCCACTGAAATACTGCACTCACTTTTGACGGGTCTACCGCTATACCATCACCAGATATTACATGCCCCAAGAAACTCACCGTCTTCATCCAAAAGTCGCACTTCGACAGTTTAGCAAACAGCTTATTATCTTTCAGCACCTGCAAGGTAATTCTCAAATGTCCTACATGCTCTTCATCAGACTTATAATAAATCACTATATCGTCAATAAATACAACAATGAACTGGTCCAAATAAGAATGGAAAATTCGGTTCATGTACTCCATAAATACTCCCGGCGCATTAGTCACCCCAAAAGGCATTACTGCATATTCATAATGTCCATATCGAGTCCTAAAAGCCGTCTTCTGAATATCACCTTTGACGCTACTGCGAAAATCGGCACCGGCCATGACAGAAGAGTTGCCACCGTGCGTTATTTATCCCAAAAGAGGGAAAGGAAACGCTCAGAGAAAACCTAACGCAAAGAGGGAAATGAATGGTCATCGCAACCAAATCCTGGATTCGGGAGTCGGTTACGCAAGGGGAAGGTATTAGCACCCCTCACGTCCGTCGTACTCGACGGGATCCACGCTTGTTTTCTATCTAAGGGTGTGTTTATCTATCTACTCTAAAGGTCTGGTCTAAGAGGAAAATAAAGTGACTCGGCAAAGTATCGCACTTTATGCCTACGTATTCCCGTCTGGAACGAGAAATCAGAGTCAACGTAGTTCGCCTAACTACGGGTTATGGGGGAAGGTGGCTCGCCGAGATATCGTATCTCGTGCCTACGTACTTTCATACGGCATGAAAGATTAGAGCAAACGTAGTTCGGGCTACGGAAGACACAAGTTTGTCTGACAGTTTTTTATCTCCTTATGAAAGGGTTTTCCAGATTAAGAGTCCAAGAGGATAAAAACAGAATTTGGATGTTTGTTTGAGTCTTTTACGAAAGAACTGTTTTTTAGGATGTTCGCAATCTCCGTCGCACTAGAGACTATGACCCAGGAGTGAACGCTTCATATGTCACCCAAAGGGTACCACACTAAACATCCAGATTACTGGAGAGAGACCCTCCACCAACCTTTTCCCAGATAGCTTAAGGCTCGTAACGTACGACTTCAATTAACCTTATTACTGTATTTTTGGATTATTTTGAGATGAGAAGAGAAAGACACCCTAAGACTATAGTTGAAGGGGAATCTACCTACAGTTATCATGCATGGTTTAGAAACCTAATGTCTGTCATAATTCCCTCTTGCGCAGAGGAAATCAGAGATCCTAGGGGAAAACAGCAAAAGAAAACAAGCAGTAAACAGTAAACAGTAAAATGCATGCTATGCAACAATACAAGCGAGGCAAGGGAGTCCGGCTCAACCTCAAACCTAAGAAAACAACAGGCAAGGGGAGACAAGCTCTACCTCAAACCTAAAGGTAAGCAACACAAGCAAACAGACAATACAACAAAAGAAAAACAGAGGAAGCAGCCCAAGCAGCAGCGACAATCTTCTACAGACAACAATTTCAACCTTTAACAGCAGCTCTGGTCAGCAAAATTGAATTGACAGCAAAGTTGACAGCAAAGAGTCTTCATCTTCAAGCTAGCTCCTATCTTCAAGACTCTTCAATTCTTCATCTTCAAACTCTAGCAAGCTCCACAAGAAGAGAAATCATCATTGAGATCAAGTTACAATGCTAGGAAACCTGATGAAAACCAAAGGAATTCATCAGGAACCAACATGAAAAGAAAGTGCATCCTCAAAAGCTCTACTCATTAAGGCATGCCACTCATCCCTCCAAAGGAGAGATGGGGCTTCCTTAAGAGGACTTTGCATCATGGGATGAGGATAGAAGCAAACAATGCATTCTATTTTCGAGGAAAAGAAAAGAACTAGTTCTAATGGCTCTTCCTAAAACCTTAATCCTATAAGCTTCTAAAAAAGCTCCTAAAAGAGAAAGAAAGCTCCAAATTAAGCTCCACAAGCCAATCCACAGCAGCTACAAGATTTCTAGCACCTCCTCCAAAAAGGAAACCAAGCTCTTCAAGCTCCAAAGCAACCAACAAGATCAAACAAGGCAAGGCACCAAAGAGGGAACACCAAAAGCAACACCTACTTGCAAATTCTATCTAAAATAGAAAACTAAGTTGTAAAAATCTAAGAATTTTCTTAAGGGAACTTGCATGTTTTGACATTCTAGGGTTCAAATATCAAAGCCTAAATCAACTTCTAGGTCCACTAAATAAATCCTAAGTTGAATTGTGTCAAGATAAACCATAAGTTGGGAAGGCTCTAAACATCTCACCTAAAACAGAACCTACAATTGTTGAAAAAATCTAATAAAAATCCTAAGAGAGCATGCACGTCTAACCTACAACATACTCAAAAATCAAATTCAGAAACTGAACCAAAAGATCAAACCAAAATCAACAAGGCAGATAAGCAAATATGCAAAATTAAAGAAATAACATAAAAGAGAAAAATGAAAATTAAGTCAGAGCACTAAGGTAGATCTTCCTTAAATTCTGTTCATGCACTTATGGAATCATATTAATGCCTCCAGAGAATCTGTGAAAGACAAGGGTTGGAAGATCAGAACATGGATTCCCTTTGGAAGGTTAATTTCAGATATTCTAACAGAAAATGGATTGGTGACTGCTCTGTATGCTGCTGGAGTCAAGGAGGAACTTGAATCTATTGTTGGGAAACCTCTGAATGCCAAGAGTCTTCAGAGAATTAAAATTGTAGAAGAACTCACATCAACACCCAAGAAGCTGAATATATCTGAACTCAGTCAGAATAGAATTCCAGTTGAAAACTACCCACTGTTCTTTGCTGAAGAACCAAGGGAAATCATTTTGAGATATATGGACTCTTGCAAGGCAGATGGAACGCCCATACCTGCAGACATTCTGAAAAGAGCAAGGGAGCCAATGCCTGATGGAGGAGATGAGATCATAAGGAAAAGAGGTCAATCAGAAGCAGAAGATGTGACTGTTCAGAAGAAGCCCAAAGTTGATGACAAGCCTCAGAAGCTAATCAAGAGGAAAGCATCTGGAGATGCTCCATCTGTTCCCACAAAGCGTATCAAGATTAAAGGTACCAAATCTTCTGTATCTTCTTTCAATAATACTGTTTTAAATGATTCAACATTTAAGTCTATTCCAAAACCACCTTCTACTCAGAAACAATATGTTCCTGCTCCATCTCATATCTCTGTTCCTTTCCCACAAAAATCATCTAATCCTGTTTCCATCACTCCTGTAAAACCTTCCACTACTCAATCATCTGTACCAACACCAACAACAACAAAACCAGCAAATCAAACTCCACAACCAGAAAAACCAACAAAACAATCTGAACAACAACAACCACAACCAGAAAAACAATCTGAACAACAACATCCACAACCAGAAAAACCACCATCAAACACATCTGAACCTATTGGATCTGTTCAAGTTACTTCTGAACCTATAAATGTTACATCTGATCCTATTGCATCTGAACCACCTACATCTGATCCACCTACATCAGAACCACATACATATGAACCCTCATCAAAACCTTCTGAGAATCCATCAGAATCAACCAACCCATCTGGAACCAATATCCCTGAGACAGAGGTTCTAAATGTTACACCTCTAAAAACTATTTTTGAAGTGTCCTCTACCTCTTACACTCCAACCACATCATCAAATTCATCAGAATCTGATATACACCCAGATTTTCTGGTATCCCCTTCTCACAGAAATTCTGAAGTAAACCAACCAGAACCACCTGTTTCTTCTGAAATTCTCATTCCAAATCCTACTCCAACACCTAAACCATCTTCTGAAATTATCATTCCCAATCCTACCCCTACATCCAAGCCAAGGACACCTAAGAGTGTTCCTTCTGCTTCGTGCAAACAATTTTCCTCTAATAAACTTCCCTCTGGTTTCACCTTAAAAAATTTCTACACCAGAGTTGAACCATCTGACACTATCACTCCTCTTAAACCCAAACTTACCATCATTTTACCATCTGTTCTTCAAACATATATTAAAACAATGTCAGCAGTAACTTCATCAGATGCAAAACCATACTCTGCTACATCTGCTAAATCTGCATTCAAACCTTACTCTGGTAAACCATTTGATGTTGTTTCCCATGCAACACATGCAAAACGATGTATGTTGAATGCTTTAACCAGATCAAAACCTGACAATTCATCTGAACCTCCATTCATACCATACTACCCTCCTCCTCCGATCACCATTCATAAATCCATCTTTCCACCTTCTCCCCAACCCAGGCCAATCACATTGGAAACTCTTTTACACCCAAAACCTAGACTGAATGTTGATCATTTATTTACAAGTTTTTTGCAAGAAATACAGATGTATTTAGGTTCTGTACAGAGGAAGTGCTCCTCAATAATGGATGCAAAGGAATCTGATGCCATTTGGAATGGCTTCATAAACAGATTCAATACTGTAGCATCAAATCTGAAGAACGTATGTTCTGATGATGCGAAGCTCAGATTTGCTGAAGCTGCTAGAAGTCTGTTCTGGACTGTTAAGAGATCTGGACCATTACTTCTTACAAATGCTCCTTCGTCATCAGAAGAGAATCCTGAATCTTCATCTGAAGACAACTCTTTGGCTATGACTCTGGTAGAACATCCTTCTGGATCTACTGCTCCTAACTCCAAAGCCCCTATGGAAATTGACTCTCTTCAAGCTTCAGAAACTGTCCCACCCTCTTCATCTGAGATCAAGAAAGAATATCCAGATCTTGAAGATAAGATTGCAGTTCTGGAAGCTGGTCAATCAAAAATCAAGTCATGGATGGCTAAGCAAGATAAGAAGTCTGAAGACATGGCTCAGTGGATGTCTAAACAAGATCAGAAGAATGAAACCATGGCTAAGTGGATGTTAAAACAAGAACAGTATTCTTCTGAGATCACGGATCTATTGAAGATGCTTTTGTCAAAATAATCTTAGTTTATTTTTCTTCTGATGTTTGCATCTAATGTTTGCACATGTATTTGAATATCTTCTGATGTGTGTACTTTTGCTCTGAATGAATGAATGTTTCAAAGTTTTCTCCACATGATTTATCTCGTTTATTGTTTCCTTTTCTTTGTCTTTTCAAAGTTATTACTTTTTGCTTATGACAAAAAAGGGGGAGAAAATAGATCTGAACTGTTTAATTAAACTTTACCAGCATGAAACTTCAGACATATCAATTTTTATCTAACATAATATTTGAGTATTTCAGAACATTTTATAAGTATACTCTGTAAAAGAAACTCTGAGACTCTTAGAACATATGACAATTATCAAACTCAGACTCTGAAATATGCAAGACACTCTGACTCTCAAATTGTTAAGAACAATCAAGCTCTAACTCTAAAAAATACTTAAGACAAAAAGGGAAGTTTCTATTCCTTATTTATATTTTATTCAGGGGGAGATTCATCATCTCAGGGGGAGTTATATTTATTCTATTTTCAATTAAACAAAATTTCTGATGTTTTTGTCATCATCAAAAAGGGGGAGATTGTTAGAACACAGATTGGTTCTTAATAATATCTCTATGTTTTGATGATAACTATTATGAAATTTTGTAATTATGAATTATATACTCTAAAATTTGCTTAAGAATGTTTTTTGCAGATATTAAAATAAATATCACTCCAGAAGCAAATCAGATCTGAACATAAGAAATATGCAAGGCTCTGAAGCATCAGATGCACCCATTAGAAGATTCTGAACGCTGCCATCAGAAGATCCTGAGCGTTGCCTCCAGAAGGATCTGAAGCAGAAGCTCCAGAAGGATCTGAAGCAGAAGCTCCAGAAGAATCTGAAGCAAGTCAGAAGCATCTGAACCAATGAAGAATTCTGTATGAAGAGTTTTACAAGTATAATTACTTCAGAAGACTCTGAGAGTACTAACGCTGCCAGTACTAAGGATCTGACTCAAAACTCTGCTCTGAACTTATACACGCTAAAAGCACACTTGCTGCAAAGACTCTGATTCAGCAAAACTCTGATCAACATCAGAAGGCTGTGATCAAACTAGACTCTGATGATTCTTGCTGAAAATTGTTGAAGAAGAATTCAAAGATTATGTCCGTTGGAATATCCAAACGACTCTTTCCTTATTTATGCTAGACACAAGAACACAGACAAAAAGGATTTCTCTGTGCTTTCTTCTTCTAGGAAAGGTCACTTGATGTGAAGACAAAAAGGCTCAGACCTTTTGGTACACTCTTCTCAACGTGAAATACTCTTGGATCACTGTGGCTATAAAAGCAAGTCTCCAACCAACTTCTTCAGTTGACGCATTACTTGAAAAGAAATCATTATCAAAGCTCTCATACAAACTCACACATTCATTCTAGAATTAATTTCTTTGTTCTTAATCTTAAGTGAAAAATCACAGTTGTGATAAAGCTTTATTAGAAGCATTTTAACACTTGTATTTGTTATTACATTTGATTGTAAGAAAACCTTAAGAAGATCCAGTTAGGATCAGTAGTTCTTGAGAAGACTTTGAACATTTGTTCTTAGTGCTTACTATTGTAATCAGTTGATTAAATAGTGGATTAAGTCCTTGTTTGAGAAAGGCAAATCACTCTAGGAAGGGTGGACTGGAGTAGTTGAGTTCAACGAACCAGGATAAAAATACTTGAGTTTTTATTTCTAAGTTTTTATCTTCATACTTATTCAACCCCTCTTCTAAGTATTTTCTCACCTTCAAAGGTATGCAGATCCAAGGTCAGTGAGCGCGTCCACGCAAGCATCCCAGTCACACGCTGACTGGGATTAATGAAACGCAGCATTTTTAGTTTTGGAGGCAAATCCTCAGATCAAATGTAAGCCACACGATGCTCATAACAAGTCAATCTTCAACAAGATCTGATGGCCAGAACCTCATCTTCTTCCTTGGACCTCTGGTAGGGCTTCAAACTCAGACGGTGGCCCAGACGGTGGCGCCACCGTCTTCTTCGGTGAGAATCAATTGCAGGTAACCAAAAAATCACAAACCTTATATCAATCTTACTCAATTTTTCATGTAGATCACGAATATCACATCCAAATTCCATGAATCCTTCTAGATCTTTCAAATCGAATCAAACTCCAAAATATGTTGTAACTTTCATCATCACCAAAAGTCAAACTAATGGTACATACATCATTATTATCTAACACTGATCAACCTAAACTATCTCAATTGTGCTAACTCTCCAAGAATCAAGAGATTCGAGCCAAAACAGAAATGTCACCACATGATTCATCATCACCAATTGCTACCAAATCAATCCTAAAACGACCTATGTTTCAACCAGATCCTAACCACATGTTCATTATGATCTACATCTTGCTATAATTGTGAGAAATTTGAAGTTTACATACCTGGTGTAGATCTATGAACAGATGTAGTTAGAGCACGATTCAGCCTTCAAAACTCTCCAGAATCACTCAAGGATGCAAGAGGAAGATGAAGAAACCTTCAATTTGATCTGAATTGGCTTGGAACTCAAAACCCGATCTGCACTTGCTTGCTTGAAAATTCACTTTCTCTTTCTGCTTCTACCACGAAATGAGCACCAAACTGAGTCTAGAATCATCACATGACTTATATAGAGTGTGTCTATGGGCTTTTTGAGTCCAATCCAAGCCCAAATAAGCAATTTCAATTTTCTGTTTTCTCTTCAAAATCTCCATGTGACAGTCGTGAATTTGGCCATGGAACTTGCTCTAGAAGCTTCCTATCAATTGCGCAATGCCTTGTGAATGCAATGGGACCAAAAGGAACACTTGAATTGCCTTGGTGAGTGATTTGGTCATGTAACTTGCATATGAAGAAACCAAATGATAACTTGTGAAATTCTGCCCTAACTCAAAAATCTACCAATGTCATTGTACTTGAAATGATATTTCTAATAAAAATGAGCATTTACTTGACATGTTTTGGTCACTTAACCATTAATTTGAATTTTTCAACTTTGAATCCTTTTAAAATCTTCCTTTTTAAGCCATTTCAAACCAAATCTTGATATGAGTCCAATAAATTCATCATGACTTCTTGGTTAGCCTAAAAACCAGATTTTGAACAAGTTCCATGTTAAACAAAAATTCATTTGACAAGTTCAAGTTGGAGATTTTGACCTATGATTGAAAATGGCCTATAATCTCACTTTCCCAAAATACCCCTAACTTGTAAACCTCATAACTTGAGTTATACAAATCATATGGAAGACTTCTAATACAATTTAGAAATCTAAGATCATGAGGAACAACTTTCATGTTGGCCAAAAGTTCAGGTGAAACCTCCTTCTAGGTCAAAAATAGCTTTGAAGTCAGATGATTTTCACAGACAAATTTCAGAGGCATCTAAGGACTTGTAACTTGTCTGGACCATAACTTGAGTTCTATAGATCCAATGGAGGACTTCTAGTACTCAAATTAAAGGTATTGAGATGATATACAAGTTTCATGTTGGCCAAAGATCCATTTGAAACTTGAATCTTGACTTATGTGGTCTTGAAGTTAGGCACTAAACAGGGGATTTTATACTGAAACCCTAATTTAGCAACTTCCCACACTCTTGACTTTTCTTGAATTGATCCTTGCACAACACCACAAATGTCTCATCATTTCATTTCATGAACTCCCTAACCTAAAAGTAGGCTTTGATACCCTTCAATTGCACAGTTGACCTAGGATTGACCCATATGAGACCCTAATTGCTTGCACCTCAATTGTGGCTCTTGCATTTGACACAATAACTTGATTGAGCTCTCCCATGGCCCTCTAGGAATTCTATGAGCTCCATACATATCCTTTTCTCATATTTAACACTTCACATCCATCTGATGATCTTCAATTGATCCTCAAGTTAGGAGCACATCTACATGCAAACATCTAAACTCTTAGGTACTCAAATCACCTCCTGATGACCTCAATAACTTCTCAAGCTTGAATAAGACCTCTTACTAGGCTTCTCTTGATAAGAATCACACTTGATACCCTTCTGAATGATATCATGATATGCAAATGATATAACTATGCAAATGTTAATGCAATGAAACACAAACCAAGTAAGAAAAGGTTGAGCAAATTTTGGGGTGCAACAGCTGCCCCTATTCAAACGGCTTGGACCCGACTGGGTGAAGAGCGAACGACTTTCAAACAATCGAGGTAGAAGACGGTTGAATACCAAGAAACCCGGAAATTTGCCAACCACAGAAATAAGCTGCGACAACTGCTTGGGGGAACAACCTCCGTTCCACTGAACCCAGTTGTTACGACAATAACTGATCAATCATCTAATAAAACTTTGGATTTCAACATCAACCCCCTGTGCGACACCACAGGCATCGAATTAACTTTGCAAGAAACAACTTCGTCCACAACTAGACAAATTCGTCAACACGAGGAGAGACTCCATCAACACGGGTACAACTCCGTCCACAGCTGGACTAAATTCGTCAACACGAGGAGAGACTCCATCAACACGGGTACAACTCTGTCCACAACTGGACTAAATTCATCAACACGAATAACAATCTCTGTCAATCACAGGTAACGATCTCTGTCAACACAGGTAACAATCTCTGTCAACACAGGTAACAATTCCATCAATCACGAGTAACGACTCCGTCAACACGGATAACAATCTCTGTCAACACAGGTAACAACTCCGTCAACACGAATAACAATCACCGTCAACACGGGTGACAATCAACGTCAACACGGGTAACAATTCCGTTAACACGGATAACAATCACCGTCAACACGGGTAACAATAACCATCAACACGGATAGCAATCACCGTCAACACGGGTAACAATTCCGTCAACACGGATAGCAATCACCGTCAACACGGGTAACAATTCCGTCAACACGGATAGCAATCACCGTCAACACGGGTAATGATCTCCGTCAACACGGGTCAAGATAGGTAAAATCTCCGTCAACACGGGTAAGGATCTCCGTCAACACGGGTCACAATCTCAAGATTTTCAAAACTATTGTACGGCAGTCTGAATAATACTTTGCTGGGGAATACGAGAAATCTAATCAAACCACTCTGTGGGGAAAAACTTCACTAGGGAAATCACTAGTGATAACTCCAAAAGTTTAAATCATGAAATCTTTTAATGCTGACGTAACAGCAACCTGAGAAAAATTCCGCTGGGGAAGAAGAGAAACTTAACCAAGCAACTCTGTTAGGGGAACATGCGACGGGACGAACGTTATCATCAACTATCTCACGCTGAGAATTTGAATATCTAGAAATCCTTCCGAGCAAGAATCTCACTCCTCTACAGGGAATAACACCTGAAAACAAAGAGGTAACCAACCTGGCTTATGTTTCAAAATGCGTATGTTTGACAATGGTGTAATGCTCCATACGGCATGGAAATGCTACGCATTTGGGTGGATGCAAATATGATGATATATGCACAATGCAAAGATGCCAAGAGGTGCTTCAGCAAAATAAATGCTGAAGACGAAACCAAATCCGCTGGGGATAACCAGGTACCACAGACATATTCCAGCAAAATAAATGCTGGACAGGTGAAACCAACTCCGTTGGGGATAACCATCCTGTTGGGGAATGGCTCACAAGCTTGAAATTACGAACTCTGCTGAGGATGATCATCCTGACGAAAGAATGACAACCTGCTGGGGAGAAGGAAAAACACAGTCCTGCGTGGGGATAATCCTTCTGAACCAAAGACGACTTGGCTATATTCTGCGGGAATTACCCATGTTCGGGATTGATTGTGTACATACTCACTGCTGGGAATGCACCTTCTATTGGGGACATCAAGATCCACTGAGGATACTCTCTTGGCAGCTTTCCTGGGGATACTCTCTTGGGGAGGACAACCCCACATCCAGTAGGGATAAGTACCATCTCAACTCTCTCTGGGATAAGACGTGACTTCCATCGGCTGAGGAGCGATACAATCATTATGTCACAGGACTCTGGATGGGGAAACACAAATTCCTTGACCGTTTGCTTCAAAGGTGAGAACCCTGCAAAACACAAACGAGACAGAACAAATCTACACAACAGGATCTATCCCGGTTAGTATCCGTGACATTCGTTCAGTAAATTCGAAGTTTTAGTAATTATTGGCAAGGATCAACAAGTTTATGTACATGCAAGTTCATCAAAAACATCAGCGTTTTTCACAAACAAAACAGTAAAAACAAGCATCAAGTACTGAATAACTTCACAAACAAAATAGTAAAGAACAAACATCAAGTACTAAATAACATGCTTTATTGACAACGGGCCTGTAAATAGGAAAAATTTTGTACAGTGGATGCAACTCCTGAAAAGAGGAAGTTACGCACAAGAAAAATACAAATATCACAGAAGTACAACGAAAATTTGTATATATGTTGGCAACATGGTACAGACAAACACCATGAGCTGATCCTCCTATGACTCGCCTGACTCTGACGCTTTCCCGATACTCGCTCTTCGGAAGAGATTGTTTTGGATATACGACCCTCAGGTACTCCCAAACCACTAAGCAACGCAATATTAAACTCGGACCGCAGTCATTTGCTTTTTCAAATCCCTAACTTTTGCGTGAACCGCCCTGTGTGGGTTTTCAATTCACCGGGATACCCTTTTTTGCCGAAGTCTCCCTTTTCAGGTTTTCAACTTCGCGGGTGTACATATTTTTTTTCAATTTTATCCCTAACTTTTGCCCGAACCTTTTATTTTCTTTTTTTTTTGGTTCGCCGGGATGCCCCATTTTTGCCTGGACTTTCTTTTTCTGTCCAGCGGGTCTCTTTAAGCAAAGTATTTTTTAACTGCATCAGAGTTCACTGGGGATGTAAAATCCTCACCATCCATGGTGGACAACAATAAGGCTCCTCTAGAGAAAACCTTTCTAACAACATATGGACCTTCATAGTTGGGATTCCATTTGCCCCTGTGATCTGATTGTGGTGGGAGAATCTTTTTCAACACAAGATCGCCCGTCTGAAAGCTTCGAGGACACACCTTCTTATCATAAGCTTTCTTCATCCGGCTTTGATACAGCCGACCATATGCCAGAGAAGCCAATCTCTTCTCATCCATCAAACTGAGCTGATTTAGTCTATCTTTTACCCATTCCGCCTCATCAAGTTGGACATCGCGCAAAATCCTCAAAGAAGGAATCTCAACCTCCAATGGTAGGACATCCTCCATACCATATACCAGTGAAAAAGGAGCTGCCCCGATTGATGTGTGTACTGTCGTACGATAACCGTGCAAAGCAAAAGGCAACATCTCATGCCAGTCCTTGTAGGTCACAACCATCTTCTGAACGATCTTCTTTATGTTTTTATTGGCTGCTTCAACAACACCATTCATCTTGGGCCGATAAGGAGAAGAGTTGTGATGTTCAATCTTGAAATTCTGGCACAATTCCTTCATCATCGTATTATTCAAATTCGAACCGTTGTCAGTGATGATCTGCTCCGGGATTCCATATCTGCAGATAATATCCTTCTTGATAAATCTAGCTACCACCTGCTTGGTAACATTAGCATACGATGCCGCTTCAACCCATTTGGTGAAGTAATCAATAGCTACCAAGATAAAACGATGTCCGTTGGATGCCGTGGGCTCAATCTTGCCAATCACATCAATTCCCCACATGGAAAAAGGCCAAGGTGATGACATAACATTCAGAGGGCTCGGAGGCACATGAATCTTGTCCGCATAAATCTGGTATTTATGACACCTCTTTGCAAACTTGAAACAATCTGTTTCCATCGTCAGCCAATAGTACCCTGCTCGTAATAACTTTCTCGTCATTGCATGTCCGCCGGCATGCGTGCCAAATATACCTCGTGGATCTCTTCCATGAGAAACTTAGCCTCTTTCTCGTCCACACATCGCAACAACACCAAGTCATGGTTTCTCTTATACAAAACACCATCCGGATTCAAATAGAAATTACCAGCCAATCTCCTAAGAGTCTTCTGATCACGACTGGATGCCCCAGCCGGATACTCTTGGTTCTTTAGGAAATTCTGGATATCATAATACCACGGTTTGCCATCGGAAGCTTCTTCAATGGCGAATATGAAAGCGGGCCTATCAAGGCGAGAAATAACTATCCTGGGAGCCTCATTCCAGAAGTTAACTTTATACATTGAAGACAACGTCGCGAGAGCGTCTGCCATCTGATTTTCTGCTCGTGGTACATGGTGCAACTCCACCTTGTCAAAGAAAGGTAACAACCTCCTTGCATAATTCATATAAGGTATCAGATTGGGCTGACGAGTCTCCCACTCTCCCTTGATCTGGTTCACAACTAGAGCCGAGTCTCCGTACACGTCAAGATTTTTAATTCTCAGATCAATAGCTTCTTCAACACCCATAATGCAGGCTTCATATTCAGCCACATTGTTGGTAACTGGAAAGGTCAATCTGGCAGTGAATGGGATGTGCGACCCATGGGGAGTAGTAATGATTTCCCCTATTCCACTTCCATATGAATTAACAGCACCGTCAAATATCAATTGCCATTTGGAACCCAACTATGGACCTTCATCAGGCAACGGCTCTTCACAGTCCTTCATTTTTAAATACATGATATCCTCGTCAGGAAAATCAAACCTCATCGGCTGGTAATCATCAATTGGCTGCTCAGCTAGGTACTCTGACAAAATGCTACCTTTAATAGCCTTTTGAGAAACATACTGAATATCGTATTCTGTCAGTACCATCTGCCATCGAGCAATCCTTCCGGAAAGTGCTTGCTTTTCAAACACATATTTGATCGGATCCATCTTTGAAATTAGCATGGTTGTATATTTAGCATGTATTGCCTCAAACGTTTGGCAGCCCAGGCTAGTACACAACACGTCTTTTCAAGCATTGAGTAACGGGACTCACAATCTGTGAACTTTTTACTCAAGTAATAAATCACATGCTCTTTACATCCAGTCTCGTCATGTTGACCGAGAACACAACCCATGCTTTTCTCAAGAACCGTCAAATACATAATCAATGGTCTCCCGGCTACTAGGGGTATCAATATTGGAGGTTCCTGCAAATATTCTTTTATTTTTTCAAACGCCTTTTGGCAATCTTCATTCCAGGTCACAGCCTGATCTTTTTTCAATAACTTGAATAATGGCTCACACGTGGCCGTTAGATGAGATATGAACCGAGCAATTTAATTCAATCTCCCTAAAAAGTCACGAACCTCTTTTTCTGTTTTCGGCGTTGGCATTTCTTGTATTGCTTTATCTTAGCAGGATCAACCTCAATTCCTTTTTCGCTAACAATAAACCCCAATAGCTTACCAGATCTCACCCCGAAGGTGCACTTGTTAGGATTCAGCCTCAGCCTGAATTTCCTAAGCCTCTTGAACAATTTCAAAAGATTGACCAGATGCTCTTCCTCCGTCTGGGATTTGGCAATCATATCATCAACATAGACTTCGATCTCTTTATGCATCATCTCATGAAAGAGTGTTGTCATAGCTCGCTGATATGTTGCCCCGGCGTTCTTCAAACCAAATGGCATCACTTTGTAGCATAACGTTCCCCACGGGGTAATAAAAGTTGTCTTCTCCATATCTTCCGGCGCCATTTTATCTGATTATAGCCCGAAAAGCCGTCCATGAAGGAAAACACGGAGAACTGAGCGGTGTTGTCGACCAGCACGTCAATATGAGGAAGCGGAAAGTTGTCCTTTGGGCTCGCCCTATTCAAATCTCGATAGTCCACGCACATCCGCACCTTACCATCTTTCTTTGGTACAGGTACTATATTGGCGACCCATGAGGGATAAGTTGTAACAGCCAGAAAACCGGCGTCCCACTGTTTCTGAACTTCCTCTTTAATTTTCACGGCCATATCTGGTCTAGTCCTTCTGAGTTTTTGCTTAACCGGCAGACATTCGTCACGCAATGGAAAACGGTGAACCACCATATCAGTATCCAACCCAGGCATGTCTTCCTAAGACCAAGCAAAGATATCACTATACTCTCGAAGCATCTCGATCAAACTTTGCTTGATATCACTTTGCAGTGCAACCCCTATCCGGATATTCCTGACAACCTCTTCGGACCCCACGTTGATAATTTCAATTTCCTCCTGATGAGGCAGAATGATTCTCTCTTCTTGTTTCAAAAGTCGAGTCAGCTCTTCTGATAAGTCATCATCCTCAACAATCTCTTCTTCTGCTTGAAATATCGGGTGCTCGAAGTCGAAGCGAGTCATAGGAAGTTCGTGATCGGTGTCGTTTGAAATATGAATCCTACAATGAGAATGGTTAAATGTTTCAAATAATGCAAACAAAGCACATAACCACGTTGCCATTTTATTGTTAAAAGCAAAAACAAGAAAAACAAGGATCACAAAATTTGCATGAGAAAAAACGCCTTTATTAATGATTAAACAAAGCACACACATAAGCAGGTAGCCCTAAAAACAGAATCACTATGCCCCGGGTAGGACACAGGATTATACAATAATTGAGAAAACAAATCATTACTGTTTTGTAGTCACTTGGACAAGTTCCTGGATAGACCAGCTGCATAGGCTCTGTCCTGGCACGCTGGGCTTGATCCACGAGTCCATATCGCAGTCACTATCTCCGTCTTTAGCATCGGAAACAGCATTAATCGTTTCATAACAGACTCCACCTGGAGTGATCACCACTGGCCCTTTGAACTTTGGCACGCCTGATATAGAAGATGACGACGTCGGGCGATACCCTAACCCAAACTTGTCCATCTTGACAGGAATTTCCAAGACTTGGCCCCATCCTTTGGTTTCTCCGGCCTGAACCACTGCCTGAGCATCTTTGTAAGAAGAAATGGCCTCTGGCCCTTTGATGGAGACATGAGACTTGTCCTTGATCTGCAACCCTTCAAAGGCTTGGCATGGCATCTCATGGATCTCCCCATCCACTTTGACGTACTTGAATGACGAAAGACGACTAACCAGAATGTCCTCCTCTCCGCAAATAGTAACAACACTGTCACCGACCATGTATTTAAGCTTCTGATGCAGCATGGACGTCACAGCCCCTGCAAAATGTATCCATGGTCGCCCAAGTAAACAGCTGTAAGCTGGATGTATGTCCATGATGTAGAACACAATGTCAAACACTTCTGGCCCGACCTGGAGTGGCAATGTTATGGACCCAAACACCGACCTTCTGGTCCCATCAAAAGCTCTCACGACCAAGTCACTTGGCGTGCATATGATTCCTCGGATATCTAGCTTCATCATAGCCTTCTTAGGCAAAACATTCAAAGATGATCCAGTGTCTACAAGAATGTGCGACATAACAGTGCCCCGACATTCCACTGAAATGTGCAAAGCCATATTATGATCCCGACCTCTAGGCGTCAAATCAAAGTCAGTAAATCCCAGGCTGTGTCTGGCATTCACATGCGCCAGTACCCCCTCAAGCTGATTAACAGATACTTCCTAAGGTACAAAAGATGTGTCCAAGATTTTCAATAAGGCATTCCGATGAGCCTCGGAACAAAGCAACAAGGATAGGATTGAAATTTTGGAGGGCGTCTGCTGCAAGTGCTCCATAATCTTATAGTCGCTTTTGCGAATTAACCTCATAAACTCTTCTGCATCCTTGATTGATGTTTCTTTCTCTTTCGCCTGGGAAGGTCCTCCTTCATTCACTTTGGCTTTGCCTTTAGCAATCCTCTCAGCCTCAATTTCAGGTGAAGTGAAAATTCTACCACTGCGGGTCATGCCTCCCGCTCCAACAAGATTGCCCACTGCCCCTGCCGGCTGGCTATCCACCTTAATCTTTTCCCCATTGCAAAAAGCTTCCAACCCATAATTCCATGGAATGGCTTTCGTACTTTCATAAAGAATGGGCCCTGCTTTCGTTATCGTGATAGTTGGCCGCTTGGCGGGCGCTGATATCGTAATAGTTTTTCGTGGAATTGTAATTGTTGCGACCTCTCCCTGCTTTTCAAATATTGCCTCAACAGGTTTCTCAATAGCAGTACGGTCGAATTGTAAAGTTCCCTCGTCAATCATGGCCTGAATACCTCTCTTCAAATCAATACATCCCTCTTGTCGGGTCCAACAATCCAAACAATACTCGTCACATCCAGGGAAGACCCCTCCTTTTAACAATATGCCTTTAACATAGCTTAAAGGCGTCTTCAGATCATTTACGTCCATAACCAAATTCAAATCTTCTTCTGTCAGAATAGCATTCGCTCCACGATTCGGCATTGGTTGTTGTACAATATTGGGACCATCATGACTGAAGTTAATGACTTTACTATCAATCAAATCTTAGACTTTGTGTTTAAAAGCATGACAACTCTCGATATCATGTCCGGGTGGCCCAGAATGAAATTCACAATGCTTACTAGCATCATACCCGTAACGAAGCGCTCCTGTGGGCGGGTCCAACATTCTCTTTTCAACTAGATTCAAACTTAACAGCGTTTGAAGCAGTTCTGCATACGTTGATGGAGGTGTATCAAATACCCTTTTTGGCTTCCCATTCTGAACCCTTCTCTGAGCAGGATTATGCCTTTGTTGTTGCTGCTGTTGTTGTTGTGGTTGTTGTCATTGTTGAGGTATAGGAATCGTCACACTAGCAACCTGTTGTTGAATATACTGATTCTTACCTCTACCTCATCCTCGACCACCATACACTGTGCTGGCGTCTCCTTGTCTTCTACCACCAAAGATCTTTTTTGCACCTCCAGCTGAGGTCGATTCACCGGCTTGAATCTTACCAATTTTAATGCCATTTTCAATCCGTTCTCCCATGAGTATCATGTCAGAGAAACTACCCATCGAGCAATTGAGCAATTTATCATAATACATTCCAGAGAATGTTCCAACAAAAATATCAATCAATTCCCTTTCAACCATATGTGGGTGTACCCTTGCCGCCAGATCACGCCAACGCTGGGCATACTCCTTGAAACTCTCCCCATTCTTTTGTGAAAGACTTTGAAGCTGAACCCTATTTGGCTCAAGGCCATTGTTGTATTGATAGTGTCTGACGAAAGCATCAGCCAATTCTTTCCAACTTCCGATCTGTGCAGGCTCTAGTCCCATGTACCATTCCAGCGATGGTCCTGACAAACTATCTTGGAAAAAAATGCATAAGCATCTTCTCATCATCAGAGTAAGCAGACATCCTCCGGTAATATGAACGCACATGAACCCGTGGGCATGTATCCCCTTTGTATTTATTGAAAGTAGTAGCTTTGAACTTCAATGGCACTCTCAGCCCAGGAACCAGTCCCATGGTAGCCATGTCCAAACCTGCAGAATTTTGATTGGCTATACCTCTTATCTGTTCCTCCAACATCTTAATCCTCCGATCATTATCAGTGGGACCTTCAAAACCATGCCTTACCCAGAAAAGGCATCTTTCTGACGATCTCTGCCCCAGTACGGACCCTCATTACCATACCCGTCATAAGCAACATTACGACCATATCCTTGTTGATTAAAGTTAGGACCATGTCCTCTATTACCAAATCCTTGATTAGCCCTGCCTGGTCCGAAACCAGCATTGAAAGGACCCATCCCAGCACCATTGGTATTCACATTGCCAAACCCAGCATTGTCGTAGCCATTATTACCATAACCTTGATTGTTATCACCAAACCCTTCGTTGCCGAAGCCCTGATTATTAAAGCCATCATTACCATCCTGATTTCCAAAGCCAAAACCCTGATTGTTGTCACTGAAACCAGTATTGATACCAACATTCCTGTTGGTTTCCATGTTCCCATTGCCATTATCAGCATTTCTGTTACCAGCGTTGCCGTTGCCATTTCCAGTACCAGTCTCACCAGCATTTAGTATCACTTCCTCCCTGCGAGGGGTCTCAACACGAACAGAGTTATATTCAGTATTACCAGCCGCTCGCGCCAGCAGCGGTTGCACCAGAGTTTGAAGATGTTCATGGCCCTTGGCCACAACCTCCATAGCCTGCATGAATTGGGCCAACCTATCCCGGATCTCCTGCATCTCAGCTTGTACCTGATCCATGATCTTCTTACTGTTGCTTCTTGTAGCGTACCGATGAGTTCTCTGTTCATCAATCTTGAAACAACCTGAAAGATGTAGGAGATAAGATTCGAGCTCAAAAAGTACCTGCCATGCAATATGAAGATGCAAATGCACACATGTAAATACGCCACAGGTTAATTCCCCCCCCCCCCCCCCCCCCCGATTCTAGTTCCGGAGAAGAAGCCATAACGACAATGGAGTCCCAAGTAAGCAAGCGCAGAATCAGAAACCTCATACATAAACAAATGCCAAGAGGCAGAGTACAAACATACAACCGAATACAACTGAAAAGACCTCGGCCAACAAGCCTGGCGATGGTTAAAATACAAGCACGAATAACATATAACAAGGGGAAAACAAAGATAAATCAGGACGGATGGCGCGCCCGGACATCTCCCAATAGCCTCAATGTCTCCGGATGACCTGGTCTGGAGAGCAGTTCCTGTATCAGTAATGCGTGTCGCCTAACAGTGGATCTCAGATTTTTGGCATCCTCTACACAGGCTCCCTTGCCAAAACACTCATCAAGCCTGCATCTCTTGAAGCCAGCCTTCAGTTTACAACCCCTCATTTCTTTGACCATGTTGCTCACTCTAAACTCAGCGTCACGTCTAAGAGATGCCTCTTCAGCAATCTTCGCATCCTTAGTGCTAAGCTGCTCCTCTAACCGGGAAATCTACAGCTTCAACTCATCTTTACGCTCCTTCCGGCTAGTAAGCGTGGCATTCCACAAAAATTCCCATTTGGAAAGTCGAGAATAAGCCTTGTTCAGAAGCTCTTTCTTAGTAGCAAGCACACTACTAACACCATTCAGGGCTACTCCCACCTTCTCTCTCCTGCTGGTCTCTTCAGTCAAATCTGAACCCAACCTATTAATCATCTCAGTCTGCTTCTTCAAAGTGAAGGTTGCCTCACTCTTCTCATGCCGAAGCTGGAAAATCTCTTTCTCTAACTCTTCATTTGCTCTTTGCAATTCTTCCTTTTCAGCCAACAGCTTGTTATACTTCTCAATCTCTACTGAAGTAGGTTCCTCAATCACCGGAAGATACAAAGGCTCTGCAGCAGGATATGGCATCAAAGAAGTCCTAACTCTCTCATGGATCCAGAGCCGATAAGGATTATAAGCTCGACTGTCACTCTTGCCAAGCAATGTCTTCCCTCTTCTGTGAACATTACCCCAAGCATGCCTCAATCTGACCAAAACATCTCCATCTAATAAACCCATGAGATACAGAGATTCCTGTATCTCGTCTTCAACCGGAGAGTCCCTCAAAGCGTAGCCAAAATGTCTCACAAGCAGAGAAGGGTTATAGTTAATACAACCTTTCCGTCCAATCAAAGGAACGTTCAGAAAGCCACTGCAACTATATATAATATTCACTCTAAGCAGGTTTTGATCAAACCAAACAATGTTCTCAGCACACAATCCCATCAATCGGGAAGACCAATCTAAAGTACCAGCAGTATCAACAAAAGGTCTCGTCTTAGGAAGATGTCCATGAAACCACCTGTATAGAAGAGGTACACAGCAAGAAACATTATTTCCCCGACGCTTCTCATTCTTATAATGAATAGAATGATAAACGTCACCCAAGAGAGTAGGCACCAGATTCTTTGAGGCAAGAATAAAGAAAGCATCTGAGTCAACAAAATCAGGCAAGTTGGGGAACAATACAATCCCATAAATGCAAACAGCCAGAATAACATTGAAGACAATCCAACATCCATCCTTCGCACACTGTGTAGCCTTCTCAACCAAGCAAGAAAGATGAAAACCATAAGCTCCATTCAGCTTGACCAAACCTCCGGGGAACTCAGAAGCATCTAAACGGACAATCTCAGCAAGCTTAGCCAACTCAGGCTCAGTATCCTCGTGAATAAAAGGCATCTGATCTAACACAGGAACTCCCAGCATATCAGAATACTCCTCCAAAGTAGGGGCCAAAATAAAATCAGGGAACAAGAAGCATCTCAACTGAGGCTCGTAAAACTGCATCAAGGTATACAATCTAGTCATCTCAAACACAGAAGGTCTACATAACAAACTGAGCAATTTACCATAAGACTCTCTAAACTCAGCCCTCACTCTCTGACCTGCTAGAGCAACCAACCACAACAAGGAACTGATATCTGGAGAAGGCAACCTGTAAGCAACTGTTCTCTTCATGGACTCCATGTCTGGCAAGAAGAACACTAGAATCTGATGGGAAAAAGCACACCTGCAACATAAATACACGTTAATGAAATGCAAACATGAAAATGCAAATGCATATGCAGACAGGGGATCAAGTGCAATGCTGAAGAACTGTGTTGTGCTATACTGCAACTTGAGAACCATCAGATCTTCTCCTCAAACCAACCCAACCACAAAAGAACCCTCATAACCAATTCTCACTGACAGAGACAAACCAGGTGTTCTGAGGCCAGAGTTTTCCTGCAAAAAGACCCACCTACCCCTCACAGGTATGTACTTAACTCGCAGACGAGGTACGACATCCTATGCGGTCATCAGCGTCACAGACTTTCAAGAGCAATGATACGATACCCAGAAGGTGTGGCATCATCATCCCTTGAAGAGGCCTCACTTAGCCGAATCCCAAATGATAGGTCCCCAGAGTCGACATCCCTCAAATCCAACAACCAGTCGAGCCGAAAGGGCCAGGCAAGATGCCATCAAAGAGAATCTCGTCTGAGTGTAGATTTCGTAGCTAGCTGGTGCGAGCAAAGCAAGCAGGCTAACCAGTACTCTCTACTTCTAAGTCTATGTGCACTCAAGCCCAGGTCCGGCTTATCTCTCAAACTAACCCTCTACCCACAGCATAATAACAATAATATACAATACTGAAAGTAAAGACAGAAAGATAAATACATACAAAACCCCAGACGGGAAAACAAGCGCTAGGATTGACTCACATATGGAACCGTTGGAGTCCCCAGCAGAGTCGCTAGTTGTCGCTACTGCGGAAATCGGCGCCGACCATGATAGAAGAGTCGCCACCATGCGTTATTTATCCCAAAAGAGGGAAAGGAAACGCTCAGATAAAACCTAACGCAAAGAGGGAAAGGAATGGTCATCGCAACCAAATCCTGGATTCGGGAGTCGGTTACGCAAGGGGAAGGTATTAGCACCCCTCACGTCCGTCGTACTTGACGGGATCCACGCTTGTTTTCTATCTAAGGGTGTGTTTATCTATCTACTCTAAAGGTCTGGTCTAAGAGGAAAAGAAAGTGACTCTGCAAAGTATCGCACTTTATGCCTACGTATTCCCGTCTGGAACGAGAAATCAGAGTCAACGTAGTTTGCCTAACTACGGGTTATGGGGGAAGGTGGCTCGCCGAGATATCGCATCTCGTGCCTACATACAGCATGAAAGATCAGAGCAAACGTAGTTCGGGCTACGGAAGACACAAGTTTGTCTGACAGTTTTTTATCTCCTTATGAAAGGGTTTTCCAGATTAAGAGTCCAAGAGGACAAAAACAGAGTTTGAATGTTTGTTTGACTCTTTTACGAAAGAACTGTTTTTTAGAATGTTCGCAATCTCCGTCGCACTAGAGACTATGACCCAGGAGTGAACGCTTCGTATGTCACCCAAAGGATACCAAACTAAACATCCAGATTACTGGAGAGAGACCCTCCACCAACCTTTTCCCAGATAGCTTAAGGCTCGTAACGTACAACTTCAATTAACCTTATTACTGTATTTTTGGATTATTTTGAGATGAGAAGAGAAAGACACCCTAAGACTATGGTTGAAGGGGAATCTACCTACAATTATCATGCATGGTTTAGAAACTTAATGTCTGTCATAATTCCCTCTTGTGCAGAGGAAATCAGAGATCCTAGGGGAAAACAGCAAAAGAAAACAAGCAGTAAACAGTAAATAGTAAAATGCATGCTATGCAACAGTACAAGCGAGGCAAGGGAGTCCAACTCAACCTCAAACCTAAGACAACAACAGGCAAGGGGAGACAAGCTCTACCTCAAACCTAAAGGTAAGCAACACAAGCAAACAGACAATACAACAAAAGAAAAACAGAGGAAGCAGCCCAAGCAGCAGCAACAATCTTCTACAGACAGCAATTTCAACCTTTAACAGCAGCTCTGGTCAGCAAAATTGAATTGACAGCAAAGTTGACAGCAAAGAATCTTCATCTTCAAGCTAGCTCCTATCTTCAAGCTTCTTCAATTCTTTATCTTCAAACTCTAGCAAGCTCCACAAGAAGAGAAATCATCATTGAGATCAAGTTACAATGCTAGGAAACCTGATGAAAACCAAAGGAATTCATCAGGAACCAACATGAAAAGAAAGTGCATCCTCAAACGTTCTACTCATTAAGGCATGCCACTCATCCCTCCAAAGGAGAGATGGGGCTTCCTTAAGAGGACTTTGCATCATGGGATGAGGATAGAAGCAAACAATGCATTCTATTTTTGAGGAAAAGAAAAGAACTAGTTCTAATGGCTCTTCCTAAAACCTTAATCCTATAAGCTTCTAAAAAAGCTCCTAAAAGAGAAAGAAAGCTCCAAATTAAGCTCCACAAGCCAATCCATAGCAGCTACAAGATGTCCAGCACCTCCTCCAAAAAGAAAACCAAGCTCTTCAAGCTCCAAAGCCACCAACAAGATCAAACAAGGCAAGGCACCAAAGAGGGAACACCAAAAGCAACACCTACTTGCAAATTCTATCTAAAATAGAAACCTAAGTTGTAAAAATCTAAGAATTTTCTAAGGGAACATGCATGTTTTAACATTCTAGGGTTCAAATATCAAAGCCTAAATCAACTTCTAGGTCCACTGAATAAATCCTAAGTTGAATTGTGTCAAGATAAACCATAAGTTGGGAAGGCTCTAAACATCTCACCTAAAACAGAACCTACAATTGTTGAAAAAATCTAATAAAAATCCTAATGGAGCATGCATAACAAACCTACAACATACTCAAAAATCAAATTCAGAAACCAAACCAAAAGATCAAACCAAAATCAACAAGGCAAATAGGCAAATATGCAAAATTAAAGAAATAACATAAAAGAGAAAAATGCAAATTAAATTGAAAAATGCATGAAAATGCAATTTATTGATCCCATAAAATCTCAAATTGAAAGAGGAAAATGGACATATTTTTAAAATATTTTTCTGATTAAAGATAAAATTATTATGATTTTTGGAATCAATATGCATTAAAAATAATACAAAAATGAAATAAAACAAATTAAAAACCAAGAAAATGTCATGAGCGTTGGATGAATTGACAAGGTTGTTAGAACATAGATTGGTTCTTAATAATATCTCTATGTTTTGATGATAACTATTATGAAATTTTGTAATTATGAATTATATACTCTAAAATTTGCTTAAGAATGTTTGCTGCAGATATTAAAATAAATATCACTCCAGAAGCAAATCAGATCTGAACAAAAGAAATATGCAAGACTCTGAAGCATCAGATGCACCCATTAGAAGATTTTGAACGCTGCCTTCAGAAGATCCTGAGCGTTGCCTTCAGAAGGATCTGAAGCAGCAGCTCCAGAAGGATCTGAAGCAGAAGCTCCAGAAGAATCTGAAGCAAGTCAGAAGCATCTGAACCAATGAAGAATTCTGTACGAAGAGTTTTACAAGCATAATTACTTCAGAAGACTCTGAGAGTACTAACGCTGTCAGTACTGAGGATCTGACTCAAAACTCTGCTTTGAACTTATACACGCTAAAAGCACACCTGCTGCAAAGACTCTGATTCAGCAAAACTCTGATCAACATCAGAAGGCTGTGATCAAATTAGACTCTGATGATTCGTGCTGAAAATTGTTGAAGAAGAATTCAAAGATTATGTCCGTTGGAATATCCAAACGACTCTTTCCTTATTTATGCTAGACACAAGAACACAGACAAAAAGGATTTCTCTGTACTTTCTTCTTCTAGGAAAGGTCACTTGATGTGAAGACAAAAAGGCTCAAACCTTTTGGTACACTCTTCTCAACGTGAAATACTCTTGGATCAATGTGCCTATAAAAGCAAGTCTCCAACCATCTTCTTCTGTTGACGCATTACTTGAAAAGAAATCATTATCAAAGCTCTCATACAAACTCACATATTCTTTCTAGAATTAATTTCCTTGTTCTTAATCTTAAGTGAAAAATCACAGTTGTGATAAAGCTTTATTAGAAGCATTTTAACACTTGTATTTGTTATTACATTTGATTGTAAAAAAACCTTAAGAAGATCCAGTTAGGATCATTAGTTCTTGAGAAGACTTTGAACAATTGTTCTTAGTGCTTACTATTGTAATCAGTTGATTAAATAGTGGATTAAGTCCTTGTTTGAGAAAGGCAAATCACTCTAGGAAGGGTGGACTGGAGTAGTTGAGTTCAACGAACCAGGATAAAAATACTTGAGTTTTTATTTCTAAGTTTTTATCTTCATACTTATTCAACCCCCCTTCTAAGTATTTTCTCACCTTCAAAGGTATGCAGATCCAAGGTCAGTGAGCGCGTCCACGCAAGCATCCCAGTCACACGCTGACTAGGATTAATGAAACGCATCGTTTTTGGTTTTGGAGGCAAATCCTCAGATCAAATGTAAGCCACACGATGCTTATAACAAGTCAATCTTCAACAAGATCTGATGGCCAGAACCTCATCTTCTTCCTTGGACCTCTGGTAGGGCTTCAAACTCAGACGGTGGCCCAGACGGTGGCGTCACCGTCTTCTCCGGTGAGAATCAATTACAAGTAACCAAAAAATCACAAACCTTATATCAATATTGCTCAATTTTTCACGTAGATCACGAATATCACATCCAAATTCCATGAATCCTTCTAGATCTTCAAATCGAATCAAACTCCAAAATATGTCGTAACTTTCATCATCACCAAAAGTCAAACTAATGGTACGTACTTCATCCTTATCTAACACTGATCAACCTAAACTATCTCAATTGTGCTAACTCTCTAAGAATCAAGAGATTCGAGCCAAAACAGAAATGTCACCACATGATTCATCATCACCAATAACTACCAAATCAATCCTAAAACGACCTATGTTTCAACCAGATCCTAACCACATGTTCATTATGATTTACATCTTACTATAATTGTGAGAAATTTGAAGTTTACATACCTGGTGTAGATCTATGAACAGATGTAGTTAGAGCACGATTCAGCCTTCAAAGCTCTCCAGAATCACTCAAGGATGCAAGAGGAAGATGAAGAAACCTTCAATTTGATCTGAATTGGCTTGGAACTCAAAACCCGATCTGCACTTGCTTGCTTGAAAATTCACTTTCTCTTTCTGCTTCTACCACGAAATGAGCACCAAACTAAGTCTAGAATCATCACATGACTTATATAGAGTGTGTCTATGGGGTTTTTGAGTCCAATCCAAGCCCAAATCAGCAATTTCAATTTTCTGTTTTCTCTTCAAAATCTCCATGTGACAGTCGCGAATTTGGCCATGGAACTTGCTCTGGAAGCTTCCTATTAATTGCACAATGCCTTGTGAATGCAATGGGACCAAAAGGAACACTTGAATTGCCTTGGTGAGTGATTTGGTCATGTAACTTGCATATGAAGAAACCAAATGATAACTTGTGAAATTCTGCCCTAACTCAAAAATCTACCAATGTCATTGTACTTGAAATGATATTTCCAATCAAAATGAGCATTTACTTGACATGTTTCGGTGACTTAACCGTTAATTTGAATTTTTCAACTTTGAATCCTTTTAAAATCTTCCTTTTTAATCCATTTCAAACCAAATCTTGATATGAGTCCAATCAATTCATCATGACTTCTTGGTTAGCCTAAAAACCACATTTTGAACAAGTTCCATGTTGAACAAAAATCCATTTGACAAGTGCAAGTTGGAGATTTTGACCTATGATTGGAAATGGCCTATAATCTCACTTTCCCAAAATACCCCTAACTTCAGAACATATGACAATTATCAGACTCTGACTCTGAAATATGCAAGACACTCTGACTCTCAAATGGTTAAGAATAATCAAGGTCTAACTCTGAAAAATACTTAAGACAAAAAGGGAAGTTTCTATTCCTTATTTATATTTTATTCAAGGGGAGATTCATCATCTCAGAAGGAGTTATAATTATTCTATTTTCAATTAAACAAAATTTCTGATGTTTTTGTCATCATCAAAAAGGGGGAGATTGTTAGAACACAGATTGGTTCTTAATAATATCTCTATGTTTTGATGATAACTATTATGAAATTTTGTAATTATGAATTATATACTCTAAAATTTGCTTAAGAATGTTTGCTGCAGATATTAAAATAAATATCACTCCAGAAACAAATCAGATCTGAACATAAGAAATATGCAAGGCTCTGAAGCATCAGATGCACCCATTAGAAGATTCTGAACGCTGCCATCAGAAGATCCTGAGCGTTGCCTCCAGAAGGATCTGAAGCAGAAGCTCCAGAAGAATCTGAAGCAAGTCAGAAGCATCTGAACCAATGAAGAATTCTGTATGAAGAGTTTTACAATCATAATTACTTCAGAAGACTCTGAGAGTACTAACGCTGCCAGTACTGAGGATCTGACTCAAAACTCTGCTCTGAACTTATACATGCTAAAAGAACACTTACTGCAAAGACTCTGATTCAGCAAAACTCTGATCAACATCAGAAGGCTGTGATCAAATTAGACTCTGATGATTCTTGCTGAAAATTGTTGAAGAAGAATTCAAAGATTATGTCTGTTAGAATATCCAAACGACTCTTTCCTTATTTATGCTAGACACAAGAACACAGACAAAAAGGATTTCTCTGTTCTTTCTTCTTCTAGGAAAGGTCACTTGATGTGAAGACAAAAAGGCTCAGACCTTTTGGTACACTCTTCTCAACCTGAAATACTCTTGGATCACTGTGCCTATAAAAGCAAGTCTCCAACCATCTTCTTCAGTTGACGCATTACTTGAAAAGAAATCATTATCAAAGCTCTCATACAAACTCACATATTCTTTCTAGAATTAATTTCTTTGTTCTTAATCTTAAGTGAAAAATCACAGTTGTGATAAAGCTTTATTAGAAGCATTTTAACACTTGTATTTGTTATTACTTTTGATTGTAAGAAAACCTTAAGAAGATCCAGTTAGGATCAGTAGTTCTTGAGAAGACTTTGAACAGTTGTTCTTAGTGCTTACTATTGTAATCAGTTGATTAAATAGTGGATTAAGTCCTTGTTTGAGAAAGGCAAATCACTCTAGGAAGGGTGGACTGGAGTAGTTGAGTTCAACGAACCAGGATAAAAATACTTGAGTTTTTATTTCTAAGTTTTTATCTTCATACTTATTCAACCCCCCTTCTAAGTATTTTCTCACCTTCAAAGGTATGCAGATCCAAGGTCAGTGAGCGCGTCCACGCAAGCATCCCAGTCACACGCTGACTAGGATTAATGAAACGCATCGTTTTTGGTTTTGGAGGCAAATCCTCAGATCAAATGTAAGCCACACGATGCTCATAACAAGTCAATCTTCAACAAGATCTGATGGCCAGAACCTCATCTTCTTCCTTGGACCTCTGGTAGGGCTTCAAACTCAGACGGTGGCGCCACCGTCTTCTCCGGTGAGAATCAATTACAAGTAACCAAAAAATCACAAACCTTATATCAATCTTACTCAATTTTTCACGTAGATCACGAATATCACATCCAAATTCCATGAATCCTTCTAGATCTTTCAAATCGAATCAAACTCCAAAATATGTCGTAACTTTCATCATCACCAAAAGTCAAACTAATGGTACGTACTTCATCCTTATCTAACACTGATCAACCTAAACTATCTCAATTGTGCTAACTCTCTAAGAATCAAGAGATTCGAGCCAAAACAGAAATGTCACCACATGATTCATCATCACCAATAACTACCAAATCAATCCTAAAACGACTTATGTTTCAACCAGATCCTAACCACATGTTCATTATGATTTACATCTTACTATAATTGTGAGAAATTTGAAGTTTACATACCTGGTGTAGATCTATGAACAGATGTAGTTAGAGCACGATTCAGCCTTCAAAGCTCTCCAGAATCACTCAAGGATGCAAGAGGAAGATGAAGAAACCTTCAATTTGATCTGAATTGGCTTGGAACTCAAAACCCGATCTGCACTTGCTTGCTTGAAAATTCACTTTCTCTTTCTGCTTCTACCACGAAATGAGCACCAAACTAAGTCTAGAATCATCACATGACTTATATAGAGTGTGTCTATGGGCTTTTTGAGTCCAATCCAAGCCCAAATCAGCAATTTCAATTTTCTGTTTTCTCTTCAAAATCTCCATGTGACAGTCGCGAATTTGGCCATGGAACTTGCTCTGGAAGCTTCCTATTAATTGCACAATGCCTTGTGAATGCAATGGGACCAAAAGGAACACTTGAATTGCCTTGGTGAGTGATTTGGTCATGTAACTTGCATATGAAGAAACCAAATGATAACTTGTGAAATTCTGCCCTAACTCAAAAATCTACCAATGTCATTGTACTTGAAATGATATTTCCAATCAAAATGAGCATTTACTTGACATGTTTTGGTGACTTAACCATTAATTTGAATTTTTCAACTTTGAATCCTTTTAAAATCTTCCTTTTTAATCCATTTCAAACCAAATCTTGATATGAGTCCAATCAATTCATCATGACTTCTTGGTTAGCCTAAAAACCACATTTTGAACAAGTTCCATGTTGAACAAAAATCCATTTGACAAGTGCAAGTTGGAGATTTTGACCTATGATTGAAAATGGCCTATAATCTCACTTTCCCAAAATACCCCTAACTTCAGAACATATGACAATTATCAGACTCTGACTCTGAAATATGCAAGACACTCTGACTCTCAAATGGTTAAGAATAATCAAGGTCTAACTCTGAAAAATACTTAAGACAAAAAGGGAAGTTTCTATTCCTTATTTATATTTTATTCAAGGGGAGATTCATCATCTCAGGGGGAGTTATAATTATTCTATTTTCAATTAAACAAAATTTCTGATGTTTTTGTCATCATCAAAAAGGGGGAGATTGTTAGAACACAGATTGGTTCTTAATAATATCTCTATGTTTTGATGATAACTATTATGAAATTTTGTAATTATGAATTATATACTCTAAAATTTGCTTAAGAATGTTTGCTGCAGATATTAAAATAAATATCACTCCAGAAACAAATCAGATCTGAACATAAGAAATATGCAAGGCTCTGAAGCATCAGATGCACCCATTAGAAGATTCTGAACGCTGCCATCAGAAGATCCTGAGCGTTGCCTCCAGAAGGATCTGAAGCAGAAGCTCCAGAAGAATCTGAAGCAAGTCAGAAGCATCTGAACCAATGAAGAATTCTGTATGAAGAGTTTTAGAAGCATAATTACTTCAGAAGACTCTGAGAGTACTAACGCTGCCAGTATTGAGGATCTGACTCAAAACTCTGCTCGGAACTTATACATGCTAAAAGCACACTTGCTGCAAAGACTCTGATTCAGCAAAACTCTGATCAACATCAGAAGGCTGTGATCAAATTAGACTCTGATGATTCTTGCTGAAAATTGTTGAAGAAGAATTCAAAGATTATGTCTGTTAGAATATCCAAACGACTCTTTCCTTATTTATGCTAGACACAAGAACACAGACAAAAAGGATTTCTCTGTGCTTTCTTCTTCTAGGAAAGGTCACTTGATGTGAAGACAAAAAGGCTCAGACCTTTTGGTACACTCTTCTCAACGTGAAATACTCTTGGATCACTGTGCCTATAAAAGCAAGTCTCCAACCATCTTCTTCAGTTGACGCATTACTTGAAAAGAAATCATTATCAAAGCTCTCATACAAACTCACATATTCTTTCTAGAATTAATTTCTTTGTTCTTAATCTTAAGTGAAAAATCACAGTTGTGATAAAGCTTTATTAGAAGCATTTTAACACTTGTATTTGTTATTACATTTGATTGTAAGAAAACCTTAAGAAGATCCAGTTAGGATCAGTAGTTCTTGAGAAGACTTTGAACAGTTGTTCTTAGTGCTTACTATTGTAATCAGTTGATTAAATAGTGGATTAAGTCCTTGTTTGAGAAAGGCAAATCACTCTAGGAAGGGTGGACTGGAGTAGTTGAGTTCAACGAACCAGGATAAAAATACTTGAGTTTTTATTTCTAAGTTTTTATCTTCATACTTATTCAACCCCCCTTCTAAGTATTTTCTCACCTTCAAAGGTATGCAGATCCAAGGTCAGTGAGCGCGTCCACGCAAGCATCCCAGTCACACGCTGACTAGGATTAATGAAACACATCATTTTTGGTTTTGGAGGCAAATCCTCAGATCAAATGTAAGCCACACGATGCTCATAACAAGTCAATCTTCAACAAGATCTGATGGCCAGAACCTCATCTTCTTCCTTGGACCTCTGGTAGGGCTTCAAACTCAGACGGTGGCGCCACCGTCTTCTCCGGTGAGAATCAATTACAAGTAACCAAAAAATCACAAACCTTATATCAATCTTACTCAATTTTTCACGTAGATCACGAATATCACATCCAAATTCCATGAATCCTTCTAGATCTTTCAAATCGAATCAAACTCCAAAATATGTCGTAACTTTCATCATCACCAAAAGTCAAACTAATGGTACGTACTTCATCCTTATCTAACACTGATCAACCTAAACTATCTCAATTGTGCTAACTCTCTAAGAATCAAGAGATTCGAGCCAAAACAGAAATGTCACCACATGATTCATCATCACCAATAACTACCAAATCAATCCTAAAACGACTTATGTTTCAACCAGATCCTAACCACATGTTCATTATGATTTACATCTTACTATAATTGTGAGAAATTTGAAGTTTACATACCTGGTGTAGATCTATGAACAGATGTAGTTAGAGCACGATTCAGCCTTCAAAGCTCTCCAAAATCACTCAAGGATGCAAGAGGAAGATGAAGAAACCTTCAATTTGATCTGAATTGGCTTGGAACTCAAAACCCGATCTGCACTTGCTTGCTTGAAAATTCACTTTCTCTTTCTGCTTCTACCATGAAATGAGCACCAAACTGAGTCTAGAATCATCACATGACTTATATAGAGTGTGTCTATGGGCTTTTTGAGTCCAATCCAAGCCCAAATCAGCAATTTCAATTTTCTGTTTTCTCTTCAAAATCTCCATGTGACAGTCGCGAATTTGGCCATGGAACTTGCTCTGGAAGCTTCCTATTAATTGCACAATGCCTTGTGAATGCAATGGGACCAAAAGGAACACTTGAATTGCCTTGGTGAGTGATTTGGTCATGTAACTTGCATATGAAGAAACCAAATGATAACTTGTGAAATTCTGCCCTAACTCAAAAATCTACCAATGTCATTGTACTTGAAATGATATTTCCAATCAAAATGAGCATTTACTTGACATGTTTTGGTGACTTAACCATTAATTTGAATTTTTCAACTTTGTATCCTTTTAAAATCTTCCTTTTTAATCCATTTCAAACCAAATCTTGATATGAGTCCAATCAATTCATCATGACTTCTTGGTTAGCCTAAAAACCACATTTTGAACAAGTTCCATGTTGAACAAAAATCCATTTGACAAGTGCAAGTTGGAGATTTTAACCTATGATTGAAAATGGCCTATAATCTCACTTTCCCAAAATACCCCTAACTTCAGAACATATGACAATTATCAGACTCTGACTCTGAAATATGCAAGACACTCTGACTCTCAAATGGTTAAGAACAATCAAGGTCTAACTCTGAAAAATACTTAAGACAAAAAGGGAAGTTTCTATTCCTTATTTATATTTTATTCAAGGGGAGATTCATCATCTCAAGGGGAGTTATAATTATTCTATTTTCAATTAAACAAAATTTCTGATGTTTTTGTCATCATCAAAAAGGGGGAGATTGTTAGAACACAGATTGGTTCTTAATAATATCTCTATGTTTTGATGATAACTATTATGAAATTTTGTAATTATGAATTATATACTCTAAAATTTGCTTAAGAATGTTTGCTGCAGATATTAAAATAAATATCACTCCAGAAGCAAATCAGATCTGAACATAAGAAATATGCAAGGCTCTGAAGCATCAGATGCACCCATTAGAAGATTCTGAACGCTGCCATCAGAAGATCCTGAGCGTTGCCTCCAGAAGGATCTGAAGCAGAAGCTCCAGAAGAATCTGAAGCAAGTCAGAAGCATCTGAACCAATGAAGAATTCTGTATGAAGAGTTTTACAAGCATAATTACTTCAGAAGACTCTGAGAGTACTAACGCTGCCAGTACTGAGGATCTGACTCAAAACTCTGCTCGGAACTTATACATGCTAAAAGCACACTTGCTGCAAAGACTCTGATTCAGCAAAACTCTGATCAACATCAGAAGGCTGTGATCAAATTAGACTCTGATGATTCTTGCTGAAAATTGTTGAAGAAGAATTCAAAGATTATGTCTGTTAGAATATCCAAACGACTCTTTCCTTATTTATGCTAGACACAAGAACACAGACAAAAAGGATTTCTCTGTGCTTTCTTCTTCTAGGAAAGGTCACTTGATGTGAAGACAAAAAGGCTCAGACCTTTTGGTACACTCTTCTCAACGTGAAATACTCTTGGATCACTGTGCCTATAAAAGCAAGTCTCCAACCATCTTCTTCAGTTGACGCATTACTTGAAAAGAAATCATTATCAAAGCTCTCATACAAACTCACATATTCTTTCTAGAATTAATTTCTTTGTTCTTAATCTTAAGTGAAAAATCACAGTTGTGATAAAGCTTTATTAGAAGCATTTTAACACTTGTATTTGTTATTACATTTGATTGTAAGAAAACCTTAAGAAGATCCAGTTAGGATCAGTAGTTCTTGAGAAGACTTTGAACAGTTGTTCTTAGTGCTTACTATTGTAATCAGTTGATTAAATAGTGGATTAATTCCTTGTTTGAGAAAGGCAAATCACTCTAGGAAGGGTGGACTGGAGTAGTTGAGTTCAACGAACCAGGATAAAAATACTTGAGTTTTTATTTCTAAGTTTTTATCTTCATACTTATTCAACCCCCCTTCTAAGTATTTTCTCACCTTCAAAGGTATGCAGATCCAAGGTCAGTGAGCGCGTCCACGCAAGCATCCCAGTCACACGCTGACTAGGATTAATGAAACGCATCGTTTTTGGTTTTGGAGGCAAATCCTCAGATCAAATGTAAGCCACACGATGCTCATAACAAGTCAATCTTCAACAAGATCTGATGGCCAGAACCTCATCTTCTTCCTTGGACCTCTGGTAGGGCTTCAAACTCAGACGGTGGCGCCACCGTCTTCTCCGGTGAGAATCAATTACAAGTAACCAAAAAATCACAAACCTTATATCAATCTTACTCAATTTTTCACGTAGATCACGAATATCACATCCAAATTCCATGAATCCTTCTAGATCTTTCAAATCGAATCAAACTCCAAAATATGTCGTAACTTTCATCATCACCAAAATTCAAACTAATGGTACGTACTTCATCCTTATCTAACACTGATCAACCTAAACTATCTCAATTGTGCTAACTCTCTAAGAATCAAGAGATTCGAGCCAAAATAGAAATGTCACCACATGATTCATCATCACCAATAACTACCAAATCAATCCTAAAACGACCTATGTTTCAACCAGATCCTAACCACATGTTCATTATGATTTACATCTTACTATAATTGTGAGAAATTTGAAGTTTACATACTTGGTGTAGATCTATGAACAGATGTAGTTAGAGCACGATTCAGCCTTCAAAGCTCTCCAGAATCACTCAAGGATGCAAGAGGAAGATGAAGAAACCTTCAATTTGATCTGAATTGGCTTGGAACTCAAAACCCGATCTGCACTTGCTTGCTTGAAAATTCACTTTCTCTTTCTGCTTCTACCACGAAATGAGCACCAAACTGAGTCTAGAATCATCACATGACTTATATAGAGTGTGTCTATGGGCTTTTTGAGTCCAATCCAAGCCCAAATCAGCAATTTCAATTTTCTGTTTTCTCTTCAAAATCTCCATGTGACAGTCGCGAATTTGGCCATGGAACTTGCTCTGGAAGCTTCCTATTAATTGCACAATGCCTTGTGAATGCAATGGGACCAAAAGGAACACTTGAATTGCCTTGGTGAGTGATTTGGTCATGTAACTTGCATATGAAGAAACCAAATGATAACTTGTGAAATTCTGCCCTAACTCAAAAATCTACCAATGTCATTGTACTTGAAATGATATTTCCAATCAAAATGAGCATTTACTTGACATGTTTTGGTGACTTAACCATTAATTTGAATTTTTCAACTTTGTATCCTTTTAAAATCTTCCTTTTTAATCCATTTCAAACCAAATCTTGATATGAGTCCAATCAATTCATCATGACTTCTTGGTTAGCCTAAAAACCACATTTTGAACAAGTTCCATGTTGAACAAAAATACATTTGACAAGTGCAAGTTGGAGATTTTAACCTATGATTGAAAATGGCCTATAATCTCACTTTCCCAAAATACCCCTAACTTGTAAACCTCATAACTTGAGTTCTACAAATCAGATGGAAGACTTCTAATACAATTTAGAAAGATAAGATCATGAGGAACAAATTTCATGTTGGCCAAAAGTTCTGGTGAAACCTCCTTCTAGGTCAAAAATAGCTTTGAAGTCAGATGATTTTCACAGACAAATTTCAGAGGCATCTGAGGACTTGTAACTTGTCTGGACCATAACTTGAGTTCTATAGATCCAATGGAGGATTTCTAGTACTCAAATTAAAGGTACTGAGATGATCTAAACGTTTCATGTTGGCAAAATATCCATTTGAAACTTGCATCTTGACTTATGTGGTCTTGAAGTTAGGCACTAAACAGGGGATTTTACACTGAAACCCTAATTTAGCAACTTCCCACACTCTTGACTTTTCTTGACTTGATCTTGGCACAACACCACAAATGTCTCATCATTTCATTTCATGAACTCCCTAACCTAAAATTAGGCTTTGATACCCTTCAATTGCACAGTTGACCTAGGATTGACCTAGATGAAACCCTAATTGCTTGCACCTCAATTGTGGCTCTTGCATTTGACACAACGACTTGATTGAGCTCTCCCATGGCCCTCTAGGCATTCTATGAGCTCCATACACATCCTCTTCTCATATTCAACACTTCACATCCCTCTGATGGTCTTCAATTGATCCTCAAGTTAGGAGCACATCTACATGCAAACATCTAAACTCTTAGGTACTCAAATCACCTCCTGATGACCTTAATAACTTCTCAAGCTTGAATAAGACCTCTTGCTAGGTTTCTCTTGATAAGAATCACAATTGATCCCCTTCTGAATGATATCATGATATGCAAATCATATAACTATGCAAATGTTAATGCAATGAAACATAAACCAAGTAAGAAAAGGTTGAGCAAATTTTGGGGTGCAACAACCTTCTTTTACTCTGATCTGATGATAACCCGACCTCAAGTCGATCTTGCTGAACACATGAGCTCCCACCAGCTGATCCATCAAATCATCAATCCTTGGAAGAAGGTACTTATTCTTAATGGTTACCTTATTCAACTGAAGGTAATAGATGCACAAGCGCATACTACCATCCTTCTTCTTGACCAACAACACTGGAGCTCCCGACGGCGATACACTCGGCCTGATAAACTTCCTATCCAACAATTCCCCAATCTGAGATTTCAACTCGGCCAACTCCACTGCCGACATCTTGTACGGCGCCATAGAAATGGGTCTTGTACCAGGAACAAGATCAATACTAAATTCAACTTCTCTCGTCGGAGGTAATTTCGTAATATCATCAGGGAACACTTCAGGAAATTCATTCACCACTGCCAATTCTTCCACCGACGCTTTGCTGTCACCTGACAATGCTGCAAGTAAAGCGAACACTTTCGCTTCGTCTTCCAACAAGGTCCTCAATTCTTTATTGGATAAAGAACTCGCCAACGCTTCCTCTTCCGGAGTAAGGAACAACAACACTTTCCGAAAACAATCGATGTAAACTCGGTTGAACTCCAACCAGTTCATACCCAGAATAGCATCCAAATTACCAAGTGGTAGACAAATCAGATCCACTCCAAATTCTCTACCGAAAATGGTCAGTGGACACTTCAAACACACAAAAGAAGTAGTCACTGAACCGATAGAGGGTGTCTCAATAGTCATTCGTCCCTCAAGAGTAGACGACACCAATCCTATTCTTTTCACACAATCAACAGAAATGAACGAGTGGGTTGCACCCGTATCAATAATAGCAGTCAAAGGAATATTATTGATAATACAAGTACCTTTGATAGCACGTTCTTCACTGACTGCTTGAGTCCCTGCCAAAGCAAACACCTTACCACCAGCCGGAGACGCCTGAGACTTCTTCGGCTTCTCACAATGCATACTGATATGACCTTTCTCACCACAGTTATAACAAGTCGGCATAGTGGCTCTGCAATCAGCTATCACATGGCCTGGCTTACCACACTTGAAACACTTCTTTACTCCCTCCTTAGGACAATCCTTAGCATGATTCCCTGTGCCACTGCACCAGAAACATTTCACATCAGCAAACGCGCTCCCTTCTCTGGGCTTCTTATCAGTAGCAGCCTTATGTTTTCCTTTATCAGCAAAAACACTTTAAGGAGTACCACTGAACCTCTGTTTACCCTTACGGTCATTCGCAGCCTTATAATGCGCAATCCTGGCTCTGTTATCATTGACATAGATTCTGCTCCTGCTTACCAGCTCAGGGTAGTTCCTGATCTTCTGACAAGCAATCCCTAACTTAACTTCCGGACGCAGTCCATTCTCAAATTTTAAACACTTAGAGGTCATCGCATCTTCAGTATTGTAATGGGGACAATACTACACCAGCTCTTCAAATTTCGCAGCATATTCTGCTATGGTCAAATTACCCTGCTTTAGTTCCAAGAACTCGATCTCCTTAGCACTCCGAATATCTTCCGGAAAGTACTTCTCCATAAAACCCATACGAACTACATCCCAAGTGATTGCAGTCCCTGCAGTTACCCATCTCTGGCGACTGTTATCCCATTAAGCCTCAACTTCACCTTCCAGTATGTGAGTACCAAACCTCACCTTTTGGTCATCACTGCAATTCATAGTCCTGAAAATCTTTTCAATTGCCTTCAGCCACTTTTGTGCAGCTTCAGGGTCCAAAATTCCTCCTTCAAACGTCGGCGGCTTGTTGCTCCGAAACTGCGTCAAATCTCCAAATTGCGCACCCGCAGCTTGGTTCTGGTTAGCAACTGCCTGCGTCATCGCTTGCATAGCAGCAGCCAAAGCAGCATCATTCCTTCCTGCCATATTGCTCAACAATAACAACACCAGGTTAAACGATACACAAACTCTATCTTAAGGATAAACTCAACTCAACTACACTGGCCGGACGGACCGACCTGCTCTGATACTAATTGTAACACCCCACTTCCCAAAACAAATAAAATATAAACATTATAAATAAAAATCAGAGTTTCCACCGCCCAAGTGGGATATCACATCACTAAATTCAACATACTCTCCATTCGAAGGTTTTCATAACAAAACAGCGGAAAATGTTCATTTATAAAATACATCAAAGTCATGATACGTCACAGGAAAATAAAACAAGTACAATATAAAACAAATAAACGCTCAAGTCCCGTGCTACGTATCAGAGCATCCTAAGACTCGACTTGCACACCACAATTCAAGCTAGCTAAGTACCTGGATTATCTGTACTTCCGAGGAAGCACACACCACAACAACAACAAAGGGCTGAGAAAACATGATCAAAATATATCGGTAAATACATACATGAAATAGAGGTAGTAAATACACCAATCACATAGTTTATCACCCAACATTCAACAATCACGACATATAGTCCACCATCCACACAATACACCATAATGCAATTATGCAACGCAACACCATGCATGCGGTACCGACTCATTGGTTCATTCTATGGAACCCGGATAGATCACATACACCCGCCCTTGGCCATGATCTGTCCTCACCATTCCCCACTCAAAGGAATACGAATGAATCACATACACTCCCCTGAGCAATGACTCATCCCACCACTACACCATGATATGCATAACACCAAATGCATACAAATTAACACAAACATACATTGTGCATACGATTCTCAGATTGATAACACGAAATCATATCGTTTATTTAGCTTGATTTACATGTATTTATTTGTGACTATTATTAATTTATCTTGATTTATGTTCTATTATATGATTAATTTACTTCGTTTTTGTAGATTGGGGAGAATTTAGACTAAAGAAAGAAAAGGAGAAGAAATGGAAGGAAAAGAGATGAAAAATAGATGAAAAATAGTAGATACGGATTTTGCTGATATGACGGTCGTCACAGGTCCATTACGACCGTCATGCGTGTGACGACCGTCACATTTCATGACGACCGTCACGCAGGCAAAAAACGCAGAATCTGAAGTCACGATCAATCTCAACTTAAATCCTTCCTACACTTTCTCCACTCACTGCCCACTACTGGAAGTTACTACCACTTTCTCCATATCTCACGCATGATCTCAGGAAGTTGAGAAAAGAAGTATCTCCTATAAATAGACAAGAGAGTCACAGAGAAAGGGGTGGATTCTTCATCCCGAAGGACTGCCAAAGTTTTATTGAAGTCATCGTTACTTTTATTTCTTTTCCTTTTTCCCTTTTTGTTCAGAGCTTTGTATTTTTCTTTCTGCAATTTTATTTGGCCAATTGGCCAAAGTAGAATCCTGCCGACATTGTGGAGGACTACTCTTCAATATCAGTACTACTTTCCAGGTTCTTATCAATTAAATTACTACTTTATTTCTGTCATAATGCATATTTTACTATTCTGTTGTTTATGTTTATTTCCGTTTGCATTAATTATCATGTCTAGCTGAGTTAGTTTTATCGGTATGTAACCGAATTAGTAGGATAGGATTCGATAGTAACCGGCATCTTCCCTTTTTACAAACAACCTTTCTGGCCGTAGTTTTTAATCTAAATTCTAAATAAACCTTTGTCACGACAGTGAGAAGCTATTTACGGTGGTTTTGCCACGACAGTGGGAAACCATATTAAGGTACGAACCAACAAGCGACAGCAGCGGCTAAGACCAGATAGTAAAAACTAGGCATTCCTTTTAAAAACAGCGACAGCGCTTTAAAAGGGATTAGAACTTAATGGTTTTCAAAAAGTAATTTTAACCCCGAACGGAATAGCGACAGCATACGTTCCGCCTTAGAGTTGCGACTAGCGTCAATAACCATCGTGAGACAAAGGTCTTTAAACCGTTATTTTCTTCTTAAAAGTGTTTGCAAAGAGTAGAAAGCACCGGTGACCTGTCGAATCCCCGATAACTAAGTCCTTGCATACCGATATCCCTTTACCATCCTTTCCATAAACCAATTATCTTTATTTCTTTGCATTTAATTTCATTTGCATTCAACTTTCCTAATTCCAATAGCCTTAGCTTTACACCGTAATAATAGATAACAGTAGATTGACATTGGTCTCTGTGGTTTCGACAATCTTTTATATTACTTCGATATTTCCGTGCACTTGCGGACGCATCAAGTTTTTGGCGCCGTTGCCGGGGACCAACAGTCAATATTGTGATTCCGTTGTTGCATAGTATAGACTAAGGCACTCTTATCTAAATCATAATGTATAACCCATATTTCCCTTATAACTATCACCCCCAATATTTCGAGGAACCACAAAATTCGTTTAAATCAGGCCTCGAAATATTATTAGAAGATTTCAATACTCATTCTCACCCAAATTCCCTCTACGATGACGACTCCCAATGTTTTGAGGAAACACAAGATTTCGATACATCCAACCTTGAACTATTACTAGAAGATTCGAAGAGACGTTTACTCACTCTAGGATAGAATCTATGATGGAGCGCTTTGTGGAGACACAAACTCTCCAAAATGAAGATTTTAGAAAACAACATCTCCAAATTGATGAAGACCTTAAGCAGATGAGCATTATAGTCGATTCCCTCGCGACTCACAGCAAGGCTTTGGAGACTCAAACCTCTTTGCTTACACAAACATCTCTAGGACCCTTCCCTGAGAGCCATGTGAATGTTATAACCACTAGTAATGAAGAACAAATAGAAGATCCTAGGGAGAGTGATGATGAGGCTGAGGAGAGTTTTGGTGAGACAAGCATAATTATTGAGAAAAATCCACCGACACCACCCGAAAGGGAGGTTGTCGAAGAGGTAGAGAAGGAAACACCTATTGTTGCCCCTCCTCCCTATACCCCACCTATTTCATTCCCACAAAGGGCTGTGGAAGTTAAGGTAAACTCCAAATCCAAAACATATGTGGAGGTACTGGAAAATACCCACACCAATGCACCTTTGTCTAAGGTCCCTCATAGGAAAAGAAAATTCGAGGACCGTGAAACTAGGGTCATCATTACTGTTAAAAGGGTAAGATTAACTTTTGAGGTGGTGGATGAAATAACTAAGCCCAAATTTGAAAAGATGATACGCAGGATAGACCCAGAACCACCACCACGAGTTCAAAACAAGAAACCACCCTACAGAAGAAAGAAACGAAAAGGTGAGGGATATGAGCGATGGCTTGATAAGTGGCCATGGAAACCGAAGACTATTCAAAGTTCGATCGAGGAACCATTCATGAAAGAACCACCATGAGTACTTGCACTCCTTAGCCGTCGAGCTATCGACGTTAAACAAAGCACTGTGTGGGAGGCAAACCACAAGGTCTTTATTTTAATTTGTTTGTTTAAATTTGCAGAAAATAAAGAAATGTATCGCTTGTTATGCTTTAGCTATATCTAAGCGAAAACTCTCTAGATGACGATCTGAGAAGATGAGCTATGCCCACGGACATTCCTATGAGTGTCGCTGCTAGTGGGAACACTGATGATGAGTACTTCCTCTTGACGCGAGCAACATGATGAGCTGGTTCGAGAATTACACAAACAAAGGTATCTCAAAATGCCCGCCGCCGAAGTAGAAGTGATCAACAAAGACAAGGATAGCAAGAGCAGTAGCATTCATACAGGTTCTATCTTTCCTTTTCCATCTTTAACTAAAACATTGAGGACAATGTTTGATTTAAGTGTGGGGGAGGAACTCTATCGCTTTCATTTTATTGCCTTTTAGTTTGATTTATTGTTTTTTATCTATTTTTAATGTTATGTCAAAATCTTTGCATGTGTTGTCGAGTATTTATGCGTGGTTTTCGCCTGTTATTCAAACTTCCCCAAAATTTCAAAATTTCAAAATTTCAACCTCCAACAAAAACTTTTTGATTCATGACATGGTCCTCTGAAAGTATATAGGTTGTCCAGGCTATGTTAGAAAAACGTGGGAAAGTTTTGATAAAATTGATACCGCCCCGACACCCTTAACCCCCTAAATATGCAAAATCAATTTGAGTACCCATTATGCCGAAACCTTAAAGCTCCAGGTTCTTGTAGTAATCCCTAAGTAGTTTATTTAAGCAGTCAGCACCATCCTAAACACACTAAGTAAGAAACCGATGCAAATAAGTGTATGATCTCCAGTGTAAAATGAGAAATTAAGAAGAAAAAAAATTATGAAGAAAAAGACATGTTCCTTCTAAGTTAGGTGCTCCTCACCCGAGCATTTAGCCTAACGGTACAAACTCTTTAAGTTCAATTGATGCTTAAGCATATTTGCAGAGAAAAAAATGAAATAGCATCGAGATCATAGTCACTAACAGGTTTACTTGCCATGAATGTGTATGGATAACGGGCTTAATGTGATTGCACTATAATGAAATGGGGTGAAAGAGAGCATGAGATATAGGTTGAGTTATAATGGCATGATTCCGATTGGTTTGCATGAGTAGGGAGTTTTTGAAATTGTGTCGTTACGGTATCCTTGGTATTGATATTTAGTACCTATCGATCTAACATTAGCCTAGCAGTCACGTATGATTAGAGTCTCATCATGTTTTTGTTTCGAACTATGCTTATTTCTTTTTACCGTGTTGGTTGGTTGCTTGAGGACAAGCAATGGTTTAAGTGTGGGGGTCTTTGATAACGCGAAATCATATCGTTTATTTAGCTTGATTTACATGTATTTATTTGTGACTATTATTAATTTATCTTGATTTATGTTCTATTATATGATTAATTTACTTCGTTTTTGCAGATTGGGGAGAATTTAGACTAAAGAAAGAAAAGGAGAAGAAATGGAAGGAAAAGAGATGAAAAATAGATGAAAAATAGTAGATACGGATTTTGCTGATATGACGGTCGTCACAGGTCCATTACGACCGTCATGCGTGTGACGACCGTCACATTTCATGACGACCGTCACGCAGGCAAAAAACGCAGAATCTGAAGTCACGGTCAATCTCAACTTAAATCCTTCCTACACTTTCTCCACTCACTGCCTACTACTGGAAGTTACTACCACTTTCTCTATATCTCACACATGATCTCAGGAAGTTGAGAAAAGAAGTATCTCCTATAAATAGACAAGAGATTCACAGAGAAAGGGGTGGATTCTTCATCCCGAAGGACTGCCAAAGTTCTATTGAAGTCATCGTTACTTTTATTTCTTTTCCTTTTTCCCTTTTTGTTCAGAGCTTTGTATTTTTCTTTCTGCAATTTTATTTGGCCAATTGGCCAAAGTAGAATCCTGCCGACATTGTGGAGGACTACTCTTCAATATCAGTACTACTTTCCAGGTTCTTATCAATTAAATTACTACTTTATTTCTGTCATAATGCATATTTTACTATTCTGTTGTTTATGTTTATTTCCGTTTGCATTAATTATCATGTCTAGCTGAGTTAGTTTTATCGGTATGTAACCGAATTAGTAGGATAGGATTCGATAGTAACCGGCATCTTCCCTTTTTACAAACAACCTTTCTGGCCGTAGTTTTTAATCTAAATTCTAAATAAACCTTTGTCACGACAGTGAGAAGCTATTTACGGTGGTTTTGCCACGACAGTGGGAAACCATATTAAGGTACGAACCAACAAGCGACAGCAGCGGCTAAGACCAGATAGTAAAAACTAGGCATTCCTTTTAAAAACAGCGACAGCGCTTTAAAAGGGATTAGAACTTAATGGTTTTCAAAAAGTAATTTTAACCCCGAACGGAATAGCGACAGCATACGTTCCGCCTTAGAGTTGCGACTAGCGTCAATAACCATCGTGAGACAAAGGTCTTTAAACCGTTATTTTCTTCTTAAAAGTGTTTGCAAAGAGTAGAAAGCACCGGTGACCTGTCGAATCCCCGATAACTAAGTCCTTGCATACCGATATCCCTTTACCATCCTTTCCATAAACCAATTATCTTTATTTCTTTGCATTTAATTTCATTTTCATTCAACTTTCCTAATTCCAATAGCCTTAGCTTTACACCGTAATAATAGATAACAGTAGATTGACATTGGTCTCTGTGGTTTCGACAATCTTTTATATTACTTCGATATTTCCGTGCACTTGCGGACGCATCACAGATCACACCACCATACATCACATATACATATATCTGTCATACACCAATTACATAGACACTTACATAAAGTATTAGGAATTCACGCCCTATCACCAAATACACACCCTTCATCATTCAATCACCATCCTTATACTTATCATGATCAAAGGGATCCTACAAGGCTAATGCACTAGGCAAAACAGTACCAAAAACCACATTCTGCTGTCACACTCGCTGGTTCATTCGCCAGACGAAGCCCCGCAGCGAATACTCGCTATGGCTCACCAGGAGAACTTGATCGCGAAGCCCCTCTCCACTATCGTGCATTCGCCAGGCGAAGGGATCATTCGCCGGGCGAACCTTCGCTTGTGGAGGCAAATCGCCACACATCACACAAGTCTGCAAGACATTGTTCAATACAGGTTTCGATGATGACAAATTACAACCTTGGATGGATTGGAAATTATAAACTCCAGATCTACTAAACAGATGCAACGTATCACCTACCATATCTTTTTATACTTGTCTTAAAACTGTTGTAATAAATATACTATGTGTAGATAAAATGCAATCATGACCAGAGGCATGAAAAACCACAAAAAGATCAATTTTTGCAGGTTTGCAGGGCATGAGTCGACCAAAGGGTCGGCGCATGCATCAGAGCATTTTTCTACTGGTCAGCGCATGAAGGCAATGAGTCGACCATAGGGTCGGCGCATGAAGGAAATATTTTCCAACGGGTCAGCGCATAAAGGCATGAGTCAACCATAGGGTCGGCGCATGAAGGAAATATTTTTCAACGGGTCAGCGCACGCCGACTGTATGGTCGACGCATACTGATACATTTTCCAGATTTCCAAAAACGCAGGCCATGCGTTGACTCACAGACCTGCTGCAGTCGACCGTTCGCGCGGAAATCCTGTTTTTAAATGATTCCCTCTACTATTTGAAATACTGTTATATCTTTAATTGGGTTGGTACTATATATACTTGTTTAACCACTTATGTCATATTAACATTTGATAAAATTGATTCATGTGTTCAAGAATAAGAAAGAGTGAAATAGGTGTCCAATATTCATCATCTTCATCTTCAACATCTCACAACACATCAATTACACACAACCATTTTTGAAGTGCATTATGAGTGATTAAAGGTGATAAGGTCCGAAGCTTAGATTGGGTAATCTAGTTCGGGTTGAAGCTTGTGACAGGTTCTTTCTTGAATAAAACCGTTAGGGTTTTACCCTCCAAGATTGGTTTGAATTTTGGGCGTTTTTGGACGAGATTCTTCATCAAGGGTCAACTGAGCGAAGGTGATTGTGAAGAGGTGTTCTTCAACAGTCTAGTAGCGGATTCAGTGATATTGAAGGGAAGATCTCACGTTCGATTTGTTGCTGTTGAGATCAGCCAGAGCCGAAGGTTTGAACAAAAATGGATTATTCAATAAGGTGGCTGGAATCGGAGGTCCATCAACAACAATCGGAGGACTTGATTCATCTTGAATCAAGGGGCAAGGAGTGAAAGCAACATTCAACATATTGAGATTTCTGTTCTATATTTGCTGCTCAATCCTTGTATAAACTGTTACATTCAACAGGTGATATCTATAAAATCTATCTCAATTCTAGTTTTAAAATTGAGGGCAGACGTCCCCGAAGCGAGGACGACGGGGGAACTGCCTCACCAAATACTTGTCTTCTCTATTTTTCAGCATTTACGTTATAGCTCAAAAATAAGTGATTTTTGTATAAGCACTATTGTCAAACTGTGATATCAATTGAGTAAGAGGTTAAAACTCTATTTTTGACTCGAAAGTACAATAAGACATTGTACTAGGCTAGTTGGAATCACTTACTCAATATAAATATCACTTGGAGTGTTTTGCACACCAAGTGTTTGACAAATTGCCTAAACCAAAATTATCTTACTTGTGTATCTAGTTTTGGTTTGCTCTTTAAATCATTGGAACTAGGAATCCTAACAAGTGAATTAGATCATTGATAAGTGTGATTAGTGTTGTGATTCTATTTTCCATATTTTCATTAATCCAAAGGCTTACGCATATCCAATTTTCCAATAACCGTTCGTTTTAGACTATATTTTCCTCGGCCGCTTCCGCACTTAAAACAATTTTTCAAAACCAATTTTTAATTGGTAGCGCCGACTCAAATTTTAATTGGGATCTATTCAACCCCCCCCCCCCCCCCCTTCTAGATCCGTGCCATAGTCTAACAAGTGGTATCTAGAGCTCCGGTTACTCGGTGCTTCAAATACAACGTAGATAGAAAATGGCTAACGAACCAAAAGGGGCGTACAATAGAGCTCCCGTTTCCAACGGTGAAAATTATAGTTATTGGAAAGATTGTATGCGGGTGCACATAAACTCCATAGACAGAAAAATATGGAACGTTATCCTCAATGGTCCAATAGAAATTACTATGACCAATGCAGATAACGTAGTTGTGCCAAAGCCCGAAGCACAATGGACCGATGACGATGAGAAAAAAATACAATTATGATTGGAAAGCCAAAAATATCTTAATCTCCTTATTAGGCGTAGATGAATACTATCCTGTATCCCATTGTCCTACTGCTAAGGCCATGTGGGATTCACTACAAATCGCCCATGAGGGGACAAACGATGTTAAATTGGCTAGAATCAACACATTAACACAAGAGTTTGATCTCTTTTTCATGGAGCAAGGGTAAACCACTGCTGACATGCAAAAGAGATTTACTCATCTCATCAATCGTTTACATTCATTAGGTAGGCCTGTTTCCAATGATGTTGCTACTAATAAGATCTTAAGATGTCTTAACAGGGAATGGCAGCCAAAAGTGACCGCCATCAAAGAAGCACATGATCTTACCTTATTAGACTTGACAACATTGTTTGGCAAACTACAAGAGCATGAACAGGTACTCTTGAGCCTAGACCAACGTGAAAAGATGGAAAAGAAAGACAAAACGAAGGTGAGTGAAAAGAAATCGATAGCTCTCAAGACTTCCTCCTCGAAGTCTCAAGCAAAAGAGCAAAGTTATTATTCCTCAAGCGACGAAGAAGAAGAGGACAAGATCGAAGATATGGGGCTGTTCGTTAAAAGGTATAACCGTTACGTGAGAAAGAACGACATCCAACATTCTGAGAAGAACTTGGTTAACTTCCGGAAACAACCGAGGTACTCCAAAGATGACGACTCAAAAGGCAAAAAGACTAGAGGGACGTGCTACAAGTGTGGAAAGCCCGGTCACTACAAACCGGACTGTCTGATGAACAAAAAGGGAAAGGAAAAGGAATCATCAAAGTCACACAAGAAATCATCAAAGCCTAGGAGAGCGTACATAGCTTGGGAAAGCGACATCGACTCTTCCTCCTCTGATGAAAGCTCTAGTGATGAAGAAGAGTATGTGAATCTATGCCTCTCCGCTCATCAGAAAAATAAGAAAAAACAGGTATGTCACTTTAAATATGATAAGTCCTCAAATATGTCGCATTCAGAATTACAAACCGCATTTAATGCTTTACACAATGAAGAAATTGAAGCCTTCAAGAAACTTGCCTCTAATAAACAAATTTTTACGTATTTAGAGCACAAAGTTAAAGAGTCCGAAAAGAAACTAGAGGACCTTAAGGCTTCCATTGTGAAAAGCAATGAATCGGATTATAAGGATAATAGAAATCCTTTCGACTTTGGGTGTGATACTTGTCATATTTGGCAAGGTGAGGTTAGAAACCTTAAGGCCAAATTAAACAAGGCACTTGAGCCTAAAATTACATTTGCTATTGATAAAAAGGATTTTAGAAAAAGTATGATTAACCCATATCAAAAATATGTATATATAATTAGGGATCAAGCAAGTAAAAGTGATTCTAAAGTCGATTTTGCATGCTTATATTGTTGCAAGAAAGGCCACTCCATTGGTAAATGCCGATTTAGGAGATTTTTTGTTCCTAAAGACATCTACCAATGGTTGCCCAAACGCAACCGTTTTATCGCTAACCTATTAGGACCCAATATGCCATTGGGTACCTCCTTGTGCTAATTATGTTTTGATAGGTGAAATGTGTCGAGACCACCGAGAGAAGATGGGTTCTCGACAGTGGATGCTCAAGACACATGTCTGGAGGCATATCCTTATTCATAGACTTTGTGGCTAAGAAGAAAGGGTATGTAAATTATGGTGATAACAACCGCGGAGCAATACTAGGTAAAGGTAGTGTAGGTAATCCCGCCTTTACTATGATTTCCGACGTGTTGCTTGTCGAAAACCTTAAACATAATCTGCTTAGCATTAGCCAATTATGCGACAAAGGATACAATGTATCTTTTTCAAAAGATTGTTGCAAAATTGTGCATGAAAATGATAAGAATAATATGTTTAATGGTTTTAGAGTAAACAACGTATATATGCTTGACTTAAATGAAGTATCGTTAACAAGCGACAAATGCCTCATAACTATGAGTGAAGACTCATGGCTATGGCATAGGCGTTTAGCGCATGTTAACTTTGACTTACTCAATAAGGTAGTCTCAAAAGACCTAGTCTTAGGACTTCCCAAAATAAAGTTCACCAAGGATCACCTTTGTGATGCTTGTCAAAAATGGAAGCAAACGAGGATCTCATTTAAATCCAAAAAGATAGTTTCAACAACGAGACCTCTTGAACTTCTTCATATGGACTTGTTTGGGCCGTCTAGGATCAAAAGTCTAGGAGGAAACTATTACGGGTTCGTAATAGTGGACGACCTTTCTAGGTTTTGTTGGACCATCTTTTTAGTAAGTAAAAGTGATACATTTATCGCTTTTGAAAAGTTTGCTAAGCTTTCCCAAAATAAGTTAAATACAAACATAGTGTCAATTAAAAGCGACCATGGAGGTGAGTTTGAAAATCACTTATTTGAAGAATATTGCGGTAACCATGGTATAGATCATAACTTCTTCGCTCCATACACCCCTCAACAAAACGGGGTTGTGGAGCGTAAAAACCGAATTTTAGAAGAATTAGGAAGAACAATGATTAACGAAAGTGGTTTACCGAAATATTTCTGGGCCGACGCCATTAGTACGGCGTGTTATGTTTTGAATAGGGTGCTTATTCGCCCCATTCTAAATAAAACACCGTATGAACTTTTAAAAGGGCGAAAGCCAAATGTTTCTCACTTGCATGTGTTTGGCTGCAAATGTTTTGTATTAAACAATGGAAAGGAAAACTTGGGCAAATTTGATTCCAAGGCCGATGAAGGTATCTTCCTCGGATACCCTCAATCGAGTAAAGCATATAGAATATATAATAAACGATTGCTTGCTGTAGAAGAGTTTGTGCATGTTACTTTTGATGAGTCCTATCCGAGAAATGTCGGAAAGGATAGTGTTGTTCATGGTGCAGGTACATCCACAGAAGACATACTCAAAAGTGGCGAGACGGGGATTGATCAACCTGACAAAGTCAAAGTTGAGGAGGATAAGGATGTACACCATGATATAACCGAGGAAGTTCATCCGCCTTCAAACGATGATCTCCCTCAAGCTTGGAAGTCATCTAAAGACCATCCAATTGAAAACATTCTCGGAGACATCACAAAGGGTGTAACAACTCGATCAAAGCTAAGTAATTTCTGTTATCACTTCGCATTCGTTTCACAAATGGAACCTAAAAACCCTAAGGAAGCCCTACTCGATGAACACTGGTTTTTGTCAATGCAGAAGGAACTGAATCAGTTCACTAGAAATGAGGTTTGGGACCTTGTCCCTCCTCCGCGAGGTCATCGAGTAATCGGCACCCGATGGGTGTTTAGAAATAAAATGGACAAAAACAGAGTAATAACTCGCAACAAGGCGCGGTTAGTCGCGCAAGGGTATAACCAAGAGGAAGGCATCGACTATGAGGAAACTTATGCGCCGGTTGCTCGAATCGAGGCTATACGCCTTTTACTTGCTTTCGCTTGTGCGAAGGATTTTAAGTTATTTTAAATGGACGTCAAGAGTGTGTTCCTTAACGGGTTCATAAATGAAGAAGTCTATGTTGCTCAACCTCCTGGTTTTGAGTCTCATGAGTATCCTGATCATGTCTACAAACTGAAAAGAGCTTTATACGGTCTCAAACAAGCTCCTAGAGCTTGGTATGAGAGACTAAGAAAATTTTTACTTGATCAAGGCTACTCAAGAGGAAAGGTTGACACTACTCTCTTCATTAAACGTCAAGGAAAGCACTTAATTCTTGTACAAATTTATGTTGACGATATCATATTTGGATCCACTAACATGAATCTCGTAAGAGAGTTTGCTGAGCTTTTGCAGGGTGAATTCGAGATGAGTATGATGGGTGAACTCACATACTTTCTCGGTTTGCAAATCAAGCAACTGAAAGAAGGAACATTCGTGAGCCAAACAAAATATTGTTTGGAGCTTCTCAAGAGATTTGACATGGCAAATTCAAAAGCCATAGACACTCATATGCCAACATGTGTAAATATGAGTAAAGATGAAAGTGGTAAGGATGTTGAGGTAAAAAGGTATAGAGGTATGATTGGCTCTCTTCTCTATCTTACTACTTCTCGTCCCGACATTATGTTTAGCGTGTGTATGTGCGCCAGATACCAATCATGTCCTAAGGAATCCCACCTAAAATCTGTCAAACGCATACTTCGATACCTATCTGGTACTCCGAAATATGGATTGTGGTATTCCAAAGGTAATGATTGTTCATTGGTAGGCTTCTCCGATTCCTATTTTCCGATTGCAAATCGGATAGGAAAAGCACCAGCGGTACGTGTCACTTATTTTCAAATTCCTTGGTCAGTTGGCACAGCAAGAAACAAGTGTTCGTTGCTCTGTCAACCGTCGAAGCAGAATACGTAGCCGCCGGTAGTTGTTGTGCGCAAGTCCTATGGCTTAAACAACAACTATTGGACTTCAATTTGAAGCTAGAACGTGTTCCAATATTTTGTGACAACACCAGTGCTATAAATCTTACCAAAAATCTGGTGTTACATTCGCGTACCAAACACATACAAATTCGACACCATTTTCTGAGGGATCATGTAGAGAAGGGTGACGTTGTCTTTGAACACGTTGACACCAAAAATCAACTAGCAGACATTTTCACAAAGCCTCTAGCCACTGAGCCCTTCTTTCATATCCGTCGAGAACTTGGCATTCTCGACATTTCTGATCGGGTTTAACAATTACTAGGTTCATAATTAATCTATTTACAACTATGCTTTTGTACTACTAATAAGTTTAGCTTTTGTTACAAGTACAAATATGTTGTTAACAAGTGTGGTCGGTATAGAGGTCATATTGCTCCTTTCTCTCTCTCTTTATATCTCTCTCTCTCTAAACATTCATGACTTAAAACTAAGTATATCGTTTGACAATCATGGTACTTATATATGTCTATGACTTTTGCTGCAAATACTATGTGTGTTGGATGCAAATTATATTGTGAAACGGTGAATAGGCATGATAAATAGGCAAGTGTGGCATTCTACATGATATAAAATTGAAAAATTGGGTTTTTGAAGGTTATGAGCCGACCAAAACGGGACAACGGTCGACGCATGCTGTAGACTTTCAAAATTATCAAAAAACACATAGTATGCGTCGGCGCATGCAGGGGCTATGGTCGACGGCTCGCGCAAAAACCCAGATTTTTTTTTTAAAACCGTTCCAGCTTCTCTCCTTCTCCATTTAATGTGCAGACAACTTTTGTTATAATTTGATAGTGCATTTTTCTTGTAAATTATATCTAGGCATCTAGTGTGTCCTCTTGTCTCCTCCCTCTTACCAAAACCCTAAACCTTTCTCTATTAAAGGAAATAGTCTTCATCTTCTCCAAAATCATCCTCAACCACTCTCTTCAAAGCCATTAAAGTTCATCTCTACAAAATCTCCAAAAATCATCATCAATGGCTTCTCTATTTTGCAAAAATACAGGTAAGAGATCAAGGGCCTCATCATCATCCGCTTCAGTCCCCATTACCGCTGTCTCCCTAGTTCATCCACCTGCTGTTGAAAACTTCAACAAGAATCTCAGCAAAAGAGCAATCGTTCCACATCATTCCTTCTACCAGGCAACGACGGAGCGCTTGCATCTCACCCAAATTCTGTCTCTGCTGGAGGTTCAGGGGTTCTTCAATTTTCTGGAGTACAACACAAAGTATAGTGAGGATTTAGTCCAGGTGTTCTACACAAGTCTGCGTGATAACTTTCAAGGTTAATATTTCCACACTTCTGTCGGCAATAAACTGGTAAACATAAATTCTGAAGTCTTGAACAAGTATTTTGATTTGACTGTAGATGCTGATGCACCACCTCTTCATGAGGTAACGGACTCTCGTACGGTGCCAGGATATGAGTTTAAGAGTGCTCTGAATGACATAAGTTTCCAAATACCGATTGGCTCTAGCATTTAGCTCCATCTAAAGAACAAGAAGAAGGTTACACAGATCAGGGATGGGGTGAATGGCAATACACAGGCTGGACCACCCTGGGTAGATTCTACGATCCATATCACGGCTACCCTCAAAACTATCAACCTTCCCAGCACTCATCACCTCCTCCACCATCGGACAACTTTGAAGTCATTAATATGCTGCAGTCCATGCAGTTAGATCAACAGACCTTCATGAGGAGTCAAGATACGCAAATGGAACAGATCAGAGCTGAGCTTCGTACTCAAAATGAAAGGTTAAACTCATTTTCAACTCGGATGGACGCCCGCTTTGAAGCTCTTGTGGCATCACATGAAAGGCAAGACATGGAAATCACTGTCTGTCTCCATCACCTCAACATGTCCGTAGAAGCGTTTGTGGACTTCTCGGATCCTCACCGCAACCCAGATATTGCATACCGAGGGAGGGGCCGAGGGAGGGGTCGGGGATATTAGTTACATAGCTGCATTTTTTTGTTGTGTGTACTTTACGTTCCTACGTTTTATGTTTGCCTGAATATTCACCCATTTGCATGATTTCTTAATTATCTATTAATTCCAGTTACTTTTGTTCATTATCACTCTTATGTGTGAAGTTTGGTAATTAACTATCACCTATTGTATGTTTTCTGTTAATTGATGTGTTCTCCTTCTCTTTTTAATGTTGTCAAAGGGGGAGAAGAACATATAGCAAACACCAAAGCCAAGTCAGGATGTTCACAACAGTTGATGGTTAACAACAGTTGATGGTTGTTTATTCTGCAGCCTTATATTACAAAAGAAAGGGGGAGCTTGTGTATACATTGCATATTGGTTGTTTTGGTTGTATACAGGTTGTTTTGGTTGTATATAGGTTGTCATCATTAAAAAGGGGGAGAATGTGGAGGCAAATCGCCACACATCACACAAGTCTGCAAGACATTGTTCAATACAGGTTTCGATGATGACAAATTACAACCTTGGATGGATTGGAAATTATAAACTCCAGATCTACTAAACAGATGCAACGTGTCACCTACCATATCCTTTTATACTTGTCTTAAAACTGTTGTAATAAATATACTATGTGTAGATAAAATGCAATCATGACCAGAGGCATGAAAAACCACAAAAAGATTAATTTTTGCAGGTTTGCAGGGCATGAGTCGACCATAGGTTTGGCGCATGCATCAGAGCATTTTTCCACTGGTCAGCGCATGAAGGCAATGAGTTGACCATAGGGTCGGCGCATGAAGGAAATATTTTCCAACGGGTCAGCGCATAAAGGCATGAGTCGACCATAGGGTCGGCGCATGAAGGAAATATTTTTCAACGGGTCAGCGCACGCTGACTGTATGGTCGACACATACTGATACATTTTCCAGATTTCCAAAAACACAGGCCATGCGTCGACGCACAGACCTGCTGCGGTCGACCGTTCGCGCGGAAATCCTGTTTTTAAATGATTCCCTCTACTATTTGAAATACTGTTATGTCTTTAATTGGGTTGGTACTATATATACTTGTTTAACCACTTATGTCATATTAACATTTGATAAAATTGATTCATGTGTTCAAGAATAAGAAAGAGTGAAATAGGTGTCTAAGATTCATCATCTTCATCTTAAACATCTCACAACACATCAATTACACACAACCATTTTTGAAGTGCATTGTGAGTGATTAAAGGTGATAAGGTTCGAAGCTTAGATTGGGTAATCTAGTTCAGGTTGAAGCTTGTGATAGGTTTTTTCTTGAATAAAACCGTTAGGGTTTTACCCTCTAAGATTGGTTTGAATTTTGGGGGTTTTTGGACGAGATTCTTCATCAAGGGTCAACTGAGTGAAGGTGATTGTGAAGAGGTGTTCTTCAATAGTCTAGTAGCGGATTCAATGATATTGAAGGGAAGATCTCGGGTTCGATTTGTTGCTGTTGAGATCAGCCAGAGCCGAAGGTTTGAACAACAACGGGTTATTCAATAAGGTGGCTGGAATCGGAGGTCCATCAACAACAATCGGAGGACTTGATTCATCTTGAATCAAGGGGCAAGGAGTGAAAGCAACATTCAACATATTGAGATTTCTGTTGTATATTTGCTGCTCAATCCTTGTATACATTAAACAAGTGATATCTAGAAAATCTATCTCAATTCTAGTTTTAGAATTGAGGGCAGACGTACCCCGAAGCGAGGACGACGGGGGAACTGCCTCACCAAATACTTGTCTTCTCTATTTTTCAGCATTTACGTTATAGCTCAAAAATAAGTGATTTTTGTATAAGCACTATTGTCAAACTGTGATATCAATTGAGTAAGAGGTTAAAACTCTATTTTTGACTCGAAAGTACAATAAGACATTGTACTAGGCTAGTTGGAATCACTTACTCAATATAAATATCACTTGGAGTGTTTTGCACACCAAGTGTTTGACAAATTGCCTAAACCAAGATTATCTTACTTGTGTATCTAGTTTTGGTTTGCTCTTTAAATCATTGGAACTAGGAATCCTAACAAGTGAATTAGATCATTGATAAGTGTGATTAGTGTTGTGATTCTATTTTCCATATTGTCATTAATCCAAAGGCTTACGCATATCCGGTTTTCCAATAACCGTTCGTTTTAGACTATATTTTCCTCGGCCGCTTCCGCACTTAAAACAATTTTTCAAAACCAATTTTTAATTGGTAGTGCCGACTCAAATTTTAATTGGGATCTATTCAACCCCCCCTTCTAGATCCGTGCCATAGTCTAACATCGTTGGCCACCTTCGCCAGGCAATCTTTACACCCTTTAGGTCTAGGAGTTTATTTGGAATTACTCGCCCCTGCTCGCTGACATTCGCCAGGCGAACCCTCGCCACCATTCGCCAGGTGAACCTTCACCAACACTCGCCAGGCGAAACCCAGCGAATGCTGCGATACCCCAAAATCCCTACTGTTCTACAATGCTATATGAACCAATTCCAAGCCTAACATGCTACTTCCAACCTCTATCCTATTAACAGTGCAAATATTACATACTACCCTCATCGATTGCTCCTTAATTTCCACTACGGAATCAACTTTCAACTATACCTCCAATACCTCTGAAGTCACCCATAACTTCCCTAAAACCGTAACCTCAGATCATACCCCCAAATTCAACACTATCAACAACAATTCATCAATATCAAGCATCAATTTATCAATATCAACAACAATTACAAGCATGCCAATATACAACTTCATGCATCGACAAATCCCTATGGCATTAAGAAATCCCCTCTACCCAATTCATGTATATACCATCTCAATCAGTTTCTCCCCCCTTACCTCGATAGTTGTTCCAATTGATGAAGAATTCCTCCAAGGTTGGACAGCTCTAACCTTCCCTCTGTTAGAACACAGATTGGTTCTTAATAATATCTCTATGTTTTGATGATAACTCTTATGAAATTTTGTTTTAAAGAATTATATACTCTAAAATTTGTTTGAGAATGTTTGTTGCAGATGTTAAAGTGAATATTACTCTAGAAGCAAATTAGATCTGAACATGAGAAATATGCAAGGCTCTGAAGCGTCAGAAGCATCTCCTAGAAGATTCTGAGCGCTGCCTCCAGAAGATTCTGAGCGCTGCCTGCAGAAGAATCTGAAGCAGAAGCTGCAGAAGAATCTGAATCTAAAGCGGAAGCCAGAAGCATCTGAAGCAATAAGGAATTATGTATGAAGAGTTTCAAGAATAGTTACTTCAGAAGACTCTGATAGTACTAACGCTGCAAGTACTGAGGATCTGATCCAAAACTCTGCTCTGAACATATACACGCTAAAAGCACACTTGCTGCAAAGACTCTGATTCAGCAAACTCTGATGAATATTAGAAGGCTCTGATCTGTCAAAGCTCTAATACTTTGCTAAAACTTATTGAAGAAGAATTCAAAGATTATGTCCGTTGGAATAACCAAACGACTCTTTCCTTATTTATGCTAGACACAAGAACACAGACAAAAAGGATTTTTCTGTGCATTCTTCTTCTAGGAAAGGTCATATGATGTGAAGACAAAAAGGCTCAGACCTTTTTGGTACACTGTTCTCAACGTGAAAAGCTCTTGGATCTCTGTGCCTATAAAAGCAAGACTCCATTCATCTTCTTCAGTTGACGAAATACTTGAAAGAATTCATTACAAGCTCTCATACAACTTAAACTCATTTGCTGAATTTATTTCATTATTCTTCATCTTAAGTGAAAAATCACAGTTGTGATAAAGCTTTATTAGAAGCATTTTTAACACTTGTATTATTATTACATTTGATTGTAAGAGAACCTTAAGAAGATCCAGTTAGGATCAGTAGTTCTTGAGAAGACTTTGAACAGTTGTTCTTAGTGCTTACTATTGTAATCAGTTGATTAAATAGTGGATTAAGTCCTTATTTGAGAAAGGCAAATAACTCTAGATAGGGTGGACTGGAGTAGTTGAGTTCAACGAACCAGGATAAAAATCCTTGAGTTTTTATTTCTAAGTTTTATCTTCATACTTATTCAACCCCCCCTTCTAAGTATTTTCTCACCTTCACCCTCTTCCTCTCTGTTCTTCGCTCTTCTCCTTTCTCCCAATTCTCTTCTCACGGTTCTATCGTGACTTTTTACTTTCTTCTCTCTCTAACTCCCTATTATCTCCTCAACTCCCATTCTATACTCTTTATCCCAATATTAATAATATTATTACTAACAATAATAATAATAATAATAATAATAATAATAATAATACTAATATTACCACCAATACTAATAATAATAATAATAATAATAATAATAATAATAATAATAATAATAATAATAATAGTACCACCAATATTACTATTTATTATTAAGTCATTATATTATTATATCAACTTCACATTTATCAAATAATCCTTATAAATCAAGGACACCCACCAACATACTCCATCACACTTAAGGGCACACTGAAACACAATAATTAAAATAACACTAAAATGACTAAATAATTAAAATGGGTGTTACATGATCGAGAACGCCCCGGTTACCCGTAGTTATCCCGAACTACGTTTGCTATGATCTTTCATGTCGTGTGAAAGTACGTAGGCACGAGATGCGATATCTCGGCGAGTAACCTTCCCCCGTAGTTTCCCGAACTACGTTGACTCTGACTTTCCCATTGCACGAGGGAATACGTAGACATAGAACCGCTGTGTTCTGCCGAGTCCTTTTCTTTTCAGACCAACCTTTTAGCGTAGATAATAAAACCAACTCGTTAGATAAACACAATCGTGGTTCCCATCAAGTACGATGGACGTGAGGGGTGCTAATACCTTCCCCTTGCGTAACCGACTCCCGAATCCAGACATGGTTGCGATGACCTTGTCTTATACCTTTTCGTCAGGTTTTTTCCGATCGTTTCCTTTCCCGTTATGCTGGATAAATAACGAAAGGTGGTGACTCTTCTGTTTTTCCGGCACCTTATTTTCGCGGTAGCGACAGTACCTAATTGTTTATTGGGTCCTTGGTTGTGAGTGAAATCTTGGTTGCATTTAGGTAACCATTGATAAACCCCTTTAGGAACTAAATATCTCCTAAAGAGACATTTAGCAATGGTATGACCCCTTTTACAACAATACAAGCAAGTGAGGTTAACATTGGTATCACTTTTGTTACCTTGATTTTTGATCACATATGTATAATTTTGATAAGGATTAATCATGCTTTTTCTAAAGTGTGATCTATCAATAACAAAAGTGATATTTGGTTCTAGAGCCTTGTCAAGTTTGGCTTTAAGAGTCCTAACCTCTTTTTGCCAAATATGACAATTATCACATCCAATGTTTATCCATCTACTTCTTTCTTCCTCAACATCTACCTTTGTTACTTCCATCATAGATGCCTTGAGAGCTTTTAATCCCTTCGAAATGGAGATCTTTTTCTCCAAGTGAGTAAAAATTTGTTTATTTGAGGCCAAACGTTTAAAGGCTTCCTTAGCCTCATGGTGTAAAGTGTCAAAGGCATATTGTAATTCAGAATGAGACAATTTACTAGAGTTTTCGTATTTAGCATGCCGTACCTTTTTATTCTTCTTCTTTTAATGAGCGGAGAGACAAAGGTTAACAAACTCTTCTTCGTCACTTGAACTTTCATCCCTAGATAACTCACTATCTCTTTCCCAAGCATGTAAGCTCTTCTAGGCTTAACTTGTTTCTTTTGTGAGCAATTACTCTCCTTTCCTTTGTCCTTCTTCATCAATGGACAATTCGGCTTATAGTGCCTGACTTTTCCACAATTAAAGCACGATTCTCTTGCTTTACTACCCTTATTGCCTTCATTCTTGGAAGACCTTGATTGTCTTCTAAAATTGACGAGATTATTTTCAGAATGTTGGATACCATTCTTCTTTACATAACGACTGTATCGCTTCATAAACAGCCCCATATCCTCATTTGTTTATTCATCATCTTCATCACTCGAGTTGTAATCACTTAGCTCTTTTGCGGAGGACTTTGAACAAGAAGCTTTTAAAGCTATAGACTTATTTTCCGTAGTTTTGGTTCTTTCTTTCTTTTCCTTTTTCTCAAATTAATCAAGACTAATAAGCACTTGCTCGTGTTATTGGAGCTCTCCAAAAAGAGTTGTAAGATCTAAAGTCATAAGATCGCTTGCTTCCTTTATGGTCGTAACCTTTGGTTGCCACTCCCTGGTAAGACATCTTAAAACTTTGTTAGTAGCAACGTCATTGGGAATTGGTCTGCTAAGTGTTGATTCGAGCTAGCTTGACGTCATTAGTTCCCTCTTGGGCAACTTGCAATGCGTCCCACAGAGCTTTAGCAGTCATACAATGTGAAATTCTATAATATTGATAAACTCCCAAGGAGGATATCAGAATATTTCTAGCCTTCCAATCATATTTGTACTTTTTCTCATCTTCATCATTCCATTGTGCTTCAGGCTTAGGCACAACAACGTTATTTTCATCGGTCATGGTAATTTCTATAGGACCGTTCAATATAACGTTCCATACCTTTCTATCAATGGAATTGATATATACGCGCATACAATCTTTCTAGTAACTATAGTTCTCACCGTTAAAAACAAGTGCTCTATTGTAAGCCCTTTTTCGTTTGTTTGTTATATGTGAAGCACATAATGAACTGGTGCTCTTGATACCACTTGTTAAATGACAGAAATGATCTAGAAGGGGGGTTGAATAGATCACTTATCCTTAAACAGAGTCATCGCTTATAATAAATTGGGTTTTAAAAACTTTTAAGCGGAAGCGGCCGAGGAACTATGATCGTCTAAACAATTAGTTACCAAAAAGATCGGATATACGATACGCCTATATGGAATACCGATAAAGATGAGAAATCAAATCAAAAGTTTGAACACAAATCAATATGATTTTGTTCACTTAAAGTTGTTCAATTTCCAATGCTTGTGAAAAATAAACACAAATTGAAAATAGCTCAAAACGTTTGTATTTAAGCAATTTCTTGAACACTTGGTGTGTGAGGCACTCCACTTAAAATTCACTATGTAAATGTAGTGCTAAGCTTTTCTGATTACAACCAAACAGATTGTAATGAGTTTTCTAAATGTGTTTCAGTACTACAATAAACTAGAATTTTAGTCAACCAATTTGATTGCACACAAACGTAAAATTCAGAAATGAAAATAGTAAAAACAGAGAACAACACCAATTTGTTGAGGCAGTTCCCACGTCATCCTCGCTCAAGGTACGTCTGCCTCAAATTCTAAAAATAGAATTGAGACCTGTATATAGACCATGTTGCAAATTGTTTTTACAAGAGAAGCAGTAGAAATCAAACCCTAAATCCTAATCATTGATGTTGAGCATATGCCTTTTCTTCCCTTGATTCAAGATGAATCAAGTCCTTCGAATGTGATGAGTAAACCTCCAATTATGACACCACCTTTGAACAACCTTACAATCTTTAAATCTTTGCCCAACTGATTTCAAACACCCATAATTTGAACCCAAACCTTCCTTCCACAATTCTCTGATTAACACTACTAAATTGACAGAACCTCCCATTCTTCAATTACCTTCGCTCGGCTAAATCTGTGAAGGAACGATTTATGCAAAACCCCCAAAACCCAAGATTCTTAGAGGATAAAACTCTAACGGTTTTATTTAAGAAAAACCCACTGATCTCTCAACCCAAACCCGATACACCGATCCTATGTTTGGACGTTATCACCTCAATGGTGTAGAATGTACAACAAAAATGATTATGTGTATTTGTTGAGAAAATGCAAGAAAGAGGATGAAGATAATGAGAGCAAAATCAGTGTATATTTTCACTTTTCTTGTTATATTGTGAAGAATGAGCTAACAAAATATATATGCAAATGTTTGACTAAATAACCAACATAACAGACACTTTGAAAGACAAACATAATAGAAAAATAGCGTGAAACAAGCGAACGGTCGATCTAAAGAATAGGGGGATCGACGTGAGCTCTCCCAAATACAGAATTATGCAGAAAAAGACTCTTTACATCGATCGGAACAAGTCTATGTGTCAACGTAAAACAACCCAGTTTTGACAAATAGAAATACGCACAGTATGAGTCGACCGAAGGGTCGACACGAGCTCTCCTGAGAGAAAATCAAAAAAATTCACTCTGCATGAGTCGACCTAAGCAGGCTTTGAGTCGACTGAAAGATTCAGATGTTGCAAAAATGATGATTTTGATATGTCTTGCTATTTCTAAGTGCTCATAATGAATATCTAACTCAACGAACATGATCAAACTCACATAGAACACATATAGTGCTTTTTCTATATGAACGGACATATGTTTTTAATAAATGCATGACACGAGAAAAACAATGAATGCATATGTGACTCGATGATACCGTTCAAAGTACATATTTCTAACTATATATCTTTTGACATCACTAAAACAAGTATTGAGATACCTTGCCCTCACACTGGTGCCAAGACCTGAAGGGTAAAATATAAATCATACATGTGACTATGGTCTATTGTACACTCATAATTCTAATTCCGTGTTGATGGGATACTGTGATGCTGATAGTGTTGATGGCAGGAAGAGCACCTCTAGAGGATATTTCTTTTTAGGAAACAATTTGATCTTTTGGTTTAGCAAGAAATAAAATTATGTGTCCTCGTCTACTGTTGAAGCTGAATACATAGCAACAGGGAGTAGTTGCTCTCAACTCATGTGGATGAAATAATGTTGACTGAGTATAATGTCACACAAGATGTCGTGACATTATTCTGTGACAACTTGAGTGCCATCAATATTTCCAAAAATCAATTTGAGGTGTTAAGGGGAAAATTAGAGATTTTCCTGTCTGAGGAGTTATAGCAGGTAATTTGTTGTAGGAATACTATTCAAATGTGTGTGTGTTCCCAACAAATAAAAAAGAGGGTTTCAAAGTCAATCATTTCAAATATACCTAAACCGCTCTCACGCATGCTTCCTCCATACCATGTCATTGTTCCCAAATTGCTTCATATTCCATCTCAAAGAAAGACCTAATCTTGCTTACCTTTCTCCAACTCTCAAGTGCTTAAAGATGTCTCACCAATAATCTTTTAAAGGTGTATCCAGGAAGGAGAATGTTTTGTCATCTACATTAGGGCTAAGTTTGCGAAGGTGTCTGTTGAAGACACGATTGATGTTGCTCCCTTGGCCATGGTTCCTTTCAATACTGACAAAATTCCAGTGAGAAGATCCAATAACTTTCCTATGGGTAATGTCTCAAAGACCTCTGATTCTTTCTCTAACCCTAGGACTGAGAGAGAAATTTTTGCATCTGATAAGAGAATCAAAAAATTGGTAGATAGAACTTTAAATGAAGGGAGTCATCTTAATATTGTTGGGATTACTATACCTTTTGCTCAAATTCTCCCTAGTACCACTGTACCTGATACTAAACCAAAGGTGCCTGATCATGAAGGGTCAGAAGGGAATTCACACACTCTTGTTGATTTTGTAGTATGTTATGTTGAAACAGATGTTGGAAAATCCCCTGCGGTAAAAGAATCTCATTCAAAGGGTCAAGCCTCTTAAGGTATTACTGAAGATAGTGGGAATAATGTTGATCAGGTTATCAATGTAGATGACTTGCCCTCTGATAATGAGATTATTGCCAAGAGTCTTCACCCTGGTGTTTCCAAGAGGCTGAAAAGTAGAAAAGGTAAGTATGTGGCTATAGAGAAAACCTTTACCAATAGCACCAAGAAACCTATTGTTGGTCCTTCTAAAGCTTGGAGCAAGATTGTGACTATATCTAAGAAGAGAAAGGTTGTTTCTGACAATGATTCAAATTGTGATGTTGAAGAAGGTGTCCAAGACATCATTCAAGTCAAGAAATCTGCTTCTAAGAAGAAGCTTACTGCTATTCCTAAGGCTCCTCTGGACAATTTGTCCTTTCATGCTGCTAAAAATATGGAAAGGTGGAAATACGTGTACCAAAGGAAGGTTGCTTTGGAAAGGGATTTAACGAAGAATGCCTTACAATGTAAAAATGTGATGAAGCTTATTGAAGCAGCTAGCTTAATAAAGACTGTCACAAAATTTGGTCATTGCTATGAGAAGCTAGTGAAGGAATTTGTGGTAAATATTCCTGAAGGTTGTGTTGATGTAAATAGTGAAGACTATAAGAAGGTGTATATCAGAGGAAATGTTGTGACATTTTCTTCCACAATGATCAACAAGTTTCTGGGAAGATCAGAAGATCCTCAATCTGAGCTTGAAGATACTGATGATTAGGTGTGTTAGGAGATTACCTGTAATACAATGAAGCATTGGCCCAGCAAAGGAAAGCTTTCAGCTGAGAAGCTTAGTGTGAAGTATGCAATTTTTCATAGAAATGGTACTATCAAATGGGTTCCTACCAACTATACCTCAACCATCTCCGTTAGGCTTGGGAAGTTCATATATGTTGTTGGTAAAGAGAGGAAGTTTGATTTTTGTGCTTATATTTTTAACCAAATTCTGAAGCAAGCATCATCAACTACCATTAAGATGCATATGTATTTTCCTTCTCTCATCTATGGTACAATCTTGGATCAACATCCTGGTATCTTGGTGTCTACTGATTATATAATGAAAAGGGAATCTCCTTTGACTTTTCACCATAAGCTGTTTGTTGGGGATCATGTCCCAGATATTGTTTCGACATATATTCAAACATATGCTCCTGCAACCTTATAGGATGATGCTATTGCTCAACTGAAGGAGACTTGCAAGGATCTAGATGCCATTATCAAATCCAACACAACTAGGGAGGAAAAGCTTGAACAGTTGATGCAGGTCTTGATAGCTGAACAGGACAAGGGAACTGAAGTTGTTGGTGGTACAGATAATGCTGAAAAGGATGTAGCAGAAGATGATGAGGTGATGCTTAAGATGCTAGTTCATATGATGATGAACTTGATGGAGAAAAAGAAGAGGAAAAGGATGATGAGGCTATTGAAGACGATGTCTGTTAGTAGTATTCATTTTTTTTGTGGTTGTGTTTTATAAGGGCTAAATGCCCAGGATATCTTTGGCACTTCATGTGCTTGATCTGTACTTTAAACTCTTGTTCTGCTTGTGTTAATGTTTGTTTGTTTAGTTAGTTAACTACCTTTGTCATATTATTGCTAAAAAGGGGTAGTAATGCTAACTAAACTAACCATTGCTGACCACTAGCTGCTATTGAGGGGGAGAGTGATAACCACTTGCTGCAGAAGAAGGAACTGATTAAGGGGGAGGCTATATTATTTATGTTGTTGTTCTTATTTTTGCCTCTGACTTTTTGTGTATTTATATGTAAGGGTTATTTAGTTAGTTTTAGCTAAAATTTTCCAAAGGGGGAGATTGATAAGTCCAAGCTTTTGAGATTGGCATTAATTTTGGTAAAACTAGTTGTCGCAACTGCGAAAAACACCCTGCGGAAAAAAAAAACAGAAGAGTCACCACAGAACATTATTTATCCCGATAATGGGAAAGGAAACGATCAAAGAAAACCTTAAAGAAGAGAGAATACATGGTCATCGCAACCAAATATTGGGTTCGGGAGTCGGTTACGCGTGAGGAAAGTATTAGCACCCCTTCGCGTCAATTGTACTCAACGGGATCCATGCTTGTTGTCTAACCAAAGGGTGTGTCATCTAAAGCCTATTGCTAAACCAAAAAGGAAAGGGAAAAATGAAAGGAGACTCGATAGGACTTCTCTGTCCTAGGCCTACGTATTCCCTCGTGCAATGGGAAATTCAGAGTCAACGTAGTTCGAAGGACTACGGGTGGAAGGGGAAAGGTTGTTCCCTAAGACATCGGTGTCTTGTGCCTATGCATCCTTATCCATACGAGAATAAGGAAATCAGAGCATCCGTAGTTCTTGGAAACAACCAAGAAAGAAAGGGAAGGGTGCTCGCCAAGACTTTGTCGTCTTGTGCCTACGTAGTCTCAATGAACACAAGTTCGTGTTCCAGCAGTTAGGTTCGATGTCTGTTTGCGGTAGAACGGAAATAACGTACTCTTTCTGAAAATGGTTTGATAATGATCCCGAAGGAAAAAATGATTTGAATTTGGTTTATGAGTTTTAAATAGAAGTGGATTGACTTTGGTTTGAAATGCGTATTGCACTAAAGTCTATGACATAGGATGGAGTAGTTCGCGCTAACGATCCAAATGTCTCACGTGCAAAGTACCCTAAGATGAGGTTATAAATGCATCCACTCATCTTTTCCCATGTGCTTAAGGCTCATGGCACATAACGAACATCACACTTATTAAGTGTTTTGATTTTGTTTTGAGATGAGAAGAGAGAGGACTCAAAGGTTGAAAAGAAACAACTAAGGGGAACTGACTCGTAATGTTGTCATGCACAATGGTCCTAAAGTTATGATAGAAAGAGAATTATACCTAATGTTAGCATGCAGAGAGATAGGCCTAAGGTTAAGGTTTAAAAGGGACTATCTTAATTGTTATCATGCAAAGGATCGAACGCCCAATGTCTCTCCTACCTCAAGTTTAATTGAAAATTAAGTTGAGCTAAGAATCCTAAGGGATCATGTGAACAAACACAAGTAAACATTACACCACTAAATCACAAAAGCAACGATGTCGTGATCTCAGCTAAAGAATAAAATTGAGTGACTCCTCGTTCTCAACCAAAAGAACGATGTCATGATCTCAGCTAGAAGGAAAGACTGAGTGACTCATCGCTCACCACAAAGTAAACATACAACTAAGAGTAAATAATATTCAATCAACAAGTTGTAAGAAAAAATGCTAAACCCTAAGCATGCCTCATATCATCAACAACATAGCAAAGGATTGTCAAAGTAAACACTCATATAGAAATAAGCTAAGAGAAATAACAAGTGCGCAAGTGTTCAATCATCAACATGTTCTCAAACTTGACACAAAAGAGAGATTTAAATCATTAAACAAGTTTCACAGCTTCAAGGTAACCACCTAAGCATCTTTTCAAAGCTTCACAACATCTAAAAACTAAATATGATGTGCAAATAGAGCCTACTTCAAGGTAGGACTTTGGGTGTACTCAGTATGATTCTAACATTGATAGAAATCCTAAAATGAGTCATAAAAGAGAGATAACATTGAGATTCAAGTGGTACCTAACAGAGAAGGTCTGTTGCCTCTTCAACATGCACAAAAAGCTCAGGAACACTTGTAGAAGATTCAAATGGTCAATCGAATTAATAATCAAGATCAACGAACCCAAATAGACAAGGCTCAAAGAGAAGGAAGAAGATTCCAAGGTGGAAGAGAATTAAGTCATCAAGTACATCAAGAATTGGTCAAAACGATATCAAGGACTAAGCACGATTTGCATCAAGAGATCTCATCAATCCATACAAGGTTATGAAAAATATTCCACATAAAACCTCCACAAGATTAATCAAAACTTATATGACAAGAAAAACAATCAAAAGTCTAACCAGAGTTTAATCAACTTGTTCCACTAAATAAAATCCAAGAGAAAAGAATCAAGAATTACCTACAAGGTTTAATGAAAAATCAATTAGTCACTACAAACGAATTAATAAAATTGAGGTCAAGAATTAACATCAAATTAGAATATCCAAACTAATTAAAACTATGATCAACAATTACCGAAAAGTCTAATCCACTATTAGCAAAATCTTAATAAGGAAATTTAATCAAAAGTTTAACAAGAATGAACCAAAAATTATCTAATTAGCGATTAACAGAAATTCTAATCAAAGTTATCAAAAACTAAACAAGAAAATAATTCAAAATGAAAATCAAGACTAATTACAATTAGTATCAAAGTTAATAACAAAATTAGAATTAAAATTGTCATTAAAAGTTTAGTCAATAATTAATATTAATAATTTAATTATCAAATTAATTAAAATCTAACAAACTAGTCAATAATCAAATCAATCCCCAAAATCTAATTATCTAAACCAAAGTCTAAAATCAAAATCAAAGTTTAAAATACAATAAAGTCAACATCTAATTAACATCAAAACTAAATAATAAATTAAATGGTACAGATATGGAACATAGGGTGTAGAACCAACTACGTGTGGATCATGATGGGCTCTGAAGCCCATTCATCACCATACAACATCAACCAGCGAACTAAACAATAAGAAGAGAAAAGAATAGGCTTACAAAGCTCAAACCTATGCCTTCATCAATTTTCTTTTCTATTCTTAAATAAATAAATAAAATATTAATATAAATGGGAAATAGGGCATGAAAGGAATTAGCACGGTCCATTAAAATCAAAGGTATAATCACCAAAAGAAAAAAGAAAAGCAAAGTTTAACAATAACAATAAGCTCAGTTGAAAGCACAAAGGTAGGATTTCAATCAGAACAAGATTGGAATAGATCACGAAAGAGAGCCATTCAACCTCCTCACGTCTCAGTCATTCAGCTTCGTATTAGGTCACATGATGTTCCTTTCGCGTACCGACCCGCTCCGTCTCTCTCTCCCTCTCTCTCTCTCTCTCTCTCTCTCTCTCTCTCTCTCTCTCTCTCTCTCTCTCTCTCTCTCTCTCTCTCTCTCTCTCTCTCTCGTCTTGGCTCAGTTTGAATTTATTTGCGTAAACGATAACAAGATTCGTCCACCCTTCAAGTCTCGCTTGCTTCGAAGTTCGCTACAGGTTTGTGTGTTTTTCAATCTCGTTTTCTCTTTATCTTCTTCTACTCTTCTTTGTTTTGTTTCGATTTTATTTTATTTTGGGTTTTGAGAAAAGGTTCTATGATTTGTCGGTTTGTGTTAAAGAAAAAGAAGAAGGGTTTGGGGTGATTTGAAGGGGAGAGGATTGAAAAGGGATTGAAGGTTTTGTGAGATGTGGGAAAATGGTTGCAGTTTTCTAGTGAGGAGGCATTATGAGAGTTTTTGTTGTTGGTGGAAGAAGAGGTTCTGAGTTATTGTGCAAAAATGGTTGATGATTTGGATGAAGAGGTTTTTCGAGTGAAGGTTTCTTGTTTCCTTTTTTTCATGATGGCCTTTTTATACATCGTGGGTAACTTGTAGCTATTCTTTGTTGTTTTGCTCGAGAGAAAAAGGTTATGTAATGGTTTGTTGCAAAATGGGTGCATGAATCATGTGTGTGTAGCTGATTCATTTTGGTCTATTGTTTGCAGGTACAAGTTGTATGGTGTATGGAATATTTGTTGAAGAAAGTTTGTTTTTCGTCATTTTAGAAGTAGTGTGGGGTCGGCTTGAATTTTGGCAGATGGTAATTATACAAGTTTCTGCTATAAGTGGGGCGATGGTTTATGCGTTGAGTACCTCATGGTGTGTAGTCTCTATTGTGGGTGAGGCTTGTATCAAAGTCATGGAATGTGGTAGTATGTTGTGAAACAGTTTGAATATTACTGCGGGTTTTCTTTTTAAAAATTTATTGAGTGATTTGTGTTACTTGTCAATTGTGTTTAATTTGGTGCAAGATGGTCAAGAACTGTAAGGCATGGAACTGTGTAGCGTGATACTGCAGATTGTTTTACTTTGGCAAAGTTGGTGAAGAATTATGGTACGCGTAAAGTGCGTGGTGGCTTGCGTAGGAGTAGTAGTTTTTGGGAGCATGAAATGGCTTGGAAGCATTTGAATTGTGAAGAAGCAGGAAGGGGAGTGAGTTGTGTTTGGCAATTTGTCATGGCCATTCTTATTCTTTTTGTTTTAGAAAATTGTTGTAATAACTTGTAATAGACTTGGAAATTGTCATGAACATATTTTGGTCTCTTTTTTTGAATCTGAATATGAATTTAAATTGGAATATGGTTATTTATCAAAAATGGATATATATATATATATATATATATATATATATATATATATATATATATATATATATATATATATATATATATATATATATATATATATATATATATATATATATATATATATATATATATATATATATATATATATATATATATATATATATATATATATATATATATATATATATATATATATATATATATATATATATATATATATATATATATATATATATATATATATATATATATATATATATATATATATATATATATATATATATATATATATATATATATATATATATATATATATATATATATATATATATATATATATATATATATATGAATTTAAATGAATTTTGAAAGTGGACATGAAAATGGATATAGACATTGAATTGTGGATCTAAAAGTCGGTATTTGGTATAAAAAAAACTATTCTAAATAGATCTAGAAATCAGACATTGTATATGGTTTAAAAGTGGATAGTGGAAAATGGTTTAATGAGTTTAAAACAGATTTAAAAAATGGTTATGAACTAACTTGAATTAAAAAATGGGTTAGATTTTGGAAATGGGTTAAGAAAGATGGTTAATTGAATTTGTGAAATGGATATTGAGAAATTGACTAAAAAATATGGTTTTATGAAAGGGAATGAACTAGGATGGATTATGAATTCAATTTAAAGAATGAATAACCAAATAAGTCCAAAACCTATTTCAAAATTTTCACCAACAGTTTAAAGAATGAATAACCAAAGAATCCTGAATCACTTTGAATCTGTCTGAATAAATCTCCGGGAAAATAAATCCATGGAAGAACACAATTGAACCTATGATCATGATGATCCCGACTTTTGAATCAAACCTCACATGAACCCCTGCTTGATAACCTGAATAAATTTGTACAAGACAAATTGACCTTGGGCACCCATTATCGTGGAAATAGTCCACTAATACTAATAACTTGCAATTGGAGCAGTCTCTTGATGGTTTGACCAAGATTAGATCATACTTCCATCTGATCTTGATCATGACTGAATAACCGCACACATGACTTAAAGCTATATCATTGTCCCTGATAATTCTGATATCCTATCCATTATTAGAAGTAAACCCTAATCTTGAGCCATTTGAATATAAGCTTACCAACGAACTTGAATCAAAGAAGTTATGAAACCCTAGACTCTTGAGGCCTGACAAATCTTGAATCAAATACACTTGATACTTGATGATTTTTGATGTGAAGTTACAACAATAAGAACTCAACCCTTGCTTTCGACCTGAACAGAAGAATCTCAAATAAAATAGGAAACCCTGATTCAAAGAACCGATGAAATCCCATGTTTTAGAAGGCCAACGCAATGTATGATCATGAGTTATGACCTAATTATTATGCAAATGAACGCGAAGTAAAATCTAGTTAAGGTTAGAAAAAAGGAAGGGAAATTTTAGGGTGTTACAGCTGCCCCTATTCAATCGACTTGGACCTGAAGGAATGATAGCAACGACTTTCAGACATTCAAGGTAAAAGGGGATTGAATTTGAAAAGAACCCGAAAATTTGAAAATGTATGGAGAAAAAAGGTAAAATGGTTGTCAACCGAAGGTGGAAGGATAACAGATGAATGTAGGCCACAGACGGACTCATATAAAAAGGATAACAGGTGAATGTCGGCCACTGTAACACCCCAACTCTAACACTTGCGGATAACAGGAAAAACAACAACTCATATAACAAACAAAGCGCAGCAGCGCAAACTTTGACTGCATGATGGTCGTCATGAGCCTGTGACGGTCGTCACACGGGAAAAATTCCTCACATCAGAGATGTTACACTTCGACCTGACAGACAACAATCATTATGCAACAACTTGCAATTATCATACGTAGCACGAGATTAGATGAACAATCACCAATGTATTACTTAACCATTTAATCATAAAATAACTCGTTATTACTTCCGGTGTAAGTTCGATAAAGTATACAACATGTTCTCTTAAAACAATTTAATAAAAACATCGTAACAAGTTCAATCAACAATAACATCGACTAAAATAATAACAACAATTGTCCACCCCCCCGAGAGTGCTACGTATCAGAGCGACCAATGACACCTTAATGGGAACTACGCTCTATTCCTGACTACCTGCAAATTACCACCAGAGGAGGTAACATACAACGGAAAAGGGTGAGATATCAATAATATAACATAGAGCATGATAGAAAACATGCCAGAAACTCATCACAGCATTATAAGTTTCGAAATCATAAACATCATCGACAACAACTGCAACAATCCATATCTCACGTAAAACAACATTAATATACAACTAACATAATTATGCAAATTCATGTGACTCAACAATGCGACTCAACTGTGCATATGCATGTGGTACCAATTTGCCATCAAGGCCGCCAATACAGGCCATCGCAGAATTTGCCACTAAGGGCCGCCAATACAGGCCATCGCAGAATTTGCCACAAGGGCCGCCAATACAGGCCATCGCAGAATTTGCCACAAGGGCCGCTAATACAGGTCATCGCTAATATGCTATGCCATGAAATACCTCTATTATGGACCACAACATCACCGACTATGCAACAAGGCATCAAGCATACAACAAAACGTCCATAACAGAACATTGCTATTTCATATGCATCATATGTTCATCATCCCAACTATTCATGTAAAGGAACGTTACGACATCGTATCAACAATTAAGAACTCAAAGTGTTCATCCAAAACGGTTATTCCTATACAGGTATAACATCAACATCAGTTCAACAATTAATCTTTAACATCTTATCGTAATAACAACATTACGACATCTTCTCACATAATTAATTACAAATCAATCACAACCAGGTAACTGTCCTTTTTGGCCAATTAGGGAAACCATTAGAGCGTTGTACGAATAACCGTATAGAATATTCATTCTACGTATTTGCCCATAAGGAAAACCTTAGAGCATCCCACTAATAACTACATAACACATTCATTCCTACATAGAAATCTGGTCCCATTAGGGAAACCCTTTCCTTAACATTTATCGATCAACGAAAACTATACCTATGACTCGATTCCCACATGAATTCGATCATACTCCCGGTTATAGAATTGAACCCCACCCTTACCTTAGAATTGAGGCCAATTCCACGCTTTCTGATTCCGCTTCTGCTCTACGGTGATTTTTCTGCAGAAATCTTCCGAATTCGCCGATGGATGATTCTTCGCTTTCCACTTCTCTCAATGCGTAACTTCTCTTTTCCGTCTTTCCTTTCCCAAAAATGATGTAATTGAGGGTAAAAGAGTCTACGGGAATATATTTATGCTACAAAATCTTATTCCACCAGAACACGTTCAAATTCTGCATAACTGCAGTTTTCGCTCGTGTGACGGTCGTCACACTCCTATGACGGTCGTCATAGCAGCAAAATTTCATTTTTTTCTAGATAGAAAATCTTTTTAGCTTCCCAACGCTTCGAACGGGGGTCAAATCCGACTTACGGATCAAGAGATATGAATTTTCGAAGTTTTCTGACAAAACCAGAATTTTTCCGACAATTCGACCGATTCAATTTCCTTCCTTCGATCCAAACACATACTCAACTACGGCTACGACGCAACGAGACATAGAAAAGTCATAATTGAATTTAATCAAAATAAAACGGGAGTTACAACTCTCCCCTACTTACAAGAATTTCGTCCTTAAAATTACCTTAATCAAACAGCTCGGGATAAGACTCCTGCATCTTGCTCTCTAGTTCCCACGTCAAGCTTTCGCCAGCAGCTCCCAACCAGACCACTTTCACCAAAGCAATCTCTTTACCTCGTAACGTCTTCACCTCCCGATCATCAATTCTCACAGGCTTCGTCTCCACAGTAAGATTCTCGCGTACTTGCACATCGTCCATGGAGATGACATGCGACGGGTCTGAAATATACTTGCGGAGCTGTGACACATGAAATACATCGTGTAGATTCGACAAATTTGGTGGGCAACGCCACTCGATATGCCACCTTCCCAACCCTGTCCGATATCTGGTACGGACCAATGAAATGAGGAGTAAGCTTCTTAGATTTCAAAGCTCTACCAACACCGGTCACAGGCGTGACTCTCAAAAATATATGATCTCCTGCTTCGAATTCTAAATCCTTCCTGCGCTTATCATGATAACTTTTCTGCCTACTCTGTGAAGCTTTCATCTTTTCTCGAATTAACTTCACCTTCTCAGTAGTCTCTCGAACAATCTCCGGTCCGAGTACCACACTCTCTCCCGATTCATACCAACACAACGGAGTCCTACGCCGGCGACCATACAAAGCTTCGAACGGTGCCATTCCGATACTAGAGTGATAACTGTTATTATAAGTAAACTCTATCAACGGAAGGTATGTATCCCACGAACCACCTTCCTCAAGGACACACGCTCTCATCAAATCTTCTAAAGACTGAATGGTCCGTTCAGTTTGACCATCTGTCTGAGGATGGTATGCCAAACTCAACCTCAACTTAGAACCCAAAGCCTCTTGAAGACTCTTCCAAAACTCAGAAGTAAACCGCAGATCTCTATCCGACACAATACACAACGGAACACCATGCAACTTAACAACCACTCTAACATAAATCTCTGCCAATTTCGATACTGGAAAAGTGATGTTAATAGGAATAAAGTGAGCTAACTTTGTAAGCCTATCAACAATCACCCAAATAGAATCACATCCTCTCAAAGTGTTCGGCAAACCCGTTACAAAGTCCATTGAAATGCTGTCCCATTTCCATTCTGGAATTTCTAACGGTTGCATCAACCCAGCAGGTTTCTGATGCTCAACTTTTGACTTCTGACAAGTCAAACATGCATACACAAAACGTGCTACATCACGCTTCATACCAGGCCACCAAAACAGATTCTTCAAATCATTATACATTTTTGTCACTCCCGAATGAATACTCAACTTACATCTGTGACTCTCTTCCAGAATTGCTTTCTTCATATCTACATTATTAGGAATGCAAATACGACCACGAAATCTCAACACTCCTTGCGCATCCAACTGATAATCATTATCTTCCGCATGATCTACTCCAGGCATTAAATCAACCAACTTCACATCTAATTTATGAGCTTCTCTAATGCTGTCCAGAAAATCATTATTAATCTTTAACATGCCCAACTTTACACTCTTCGGTGTTACTTCACAAACTAAGCTCAGATCTCTGAATTGCTCAATCAACTCTAATTCTTTAGCCATCATTGCTGACACATGCAAAGTCTTGCGGCTCAAGGCATCAGCTACAACATTAGCTTTCCCCGGATGGTAATGTAATCCAAAATCATAATCTTTTAGCAACTCTAGCCACCTTCGTTGCCTCATGTTCAGTTCTTTTTGGTCAAACAAGTACTTCAAACTCTTATGGTCACTGAACACTTCGAATCTTGAGCCATACAGATAATGTCTCCAAATCTTCAGCATGAAAACAATGGCAGCAAGCTCTAAATCGTGCATAGGATAATTCTTCTCATGATAGGATAATTCTTCTCATGGATTCTCAGCTGTCTTGAGGCATAAGCAACTACTTTATTATTCTGCATGAGTACTCCTCCTAAACCAAACTTAGAAGCATCACAGTATACAACAAACGGTTCTTCTGCGTTAGGCAAGACCAACACCGGCGCAGACGTCAACCTCTTCTTTAACTCTATAAAACCTGCTTCGCATTGAGCATCCCATACAAAAGTCTTCCCTTTACAAGTCAACTTAGTTAACGGAAGGGCCAACTTAGAAAAACCTTCAATAAACCTTCTATAATAACCAGCAAGTCCCAGAAAGCTTCTAATCTCCGTTGCCGACTTCGGAGTTTCCCATTTCAACACGGCATCAACCTTAGATGGATCTACGACAATTCCATCACCTGATATAACATGACCCAAAAAGCTAACTTCCACCAACCAAAAGTCACATTTCGGCAGTTTCGCAAACAACTTCCTTTCTTTCAACACTTGCAGCACTAATCTCAAGTGCTCAACATGCTCCTCCTTCGACTTCGAATAAATTAGGATATCATCAATGAATACTAACACAAACCGATCCAAATACTCATGGAAGATACAGTTCATGTATTCCATGAAAACTCCCGGCGCATTAGTAACGCCAAAAGGCATTACCGTAAACTCATAGTGTCCATACCTGGTTCTGAATGCAGTTTTCTGAGCATCGTCATCTTTTACCTTAATCTGGTGATACCCCGACCTCAAATCAATTTTACTAAACACTCGCGCTCCAACCAATTGATCCATCAAGTCATCAATTCTCGGAAGCGGGTATTTGTTCTTAATCGTAACTTTGTTCAGTTGCCGGTAGTTAATACACAACCTCATACTGCCATCCTTCTTCTTCACTAACAATATCGGAGCTCCCCACGGTGATACACTTGGTCTAACGAACTTCTTCTCAAGTAAGTCTTCCAACTGTTTCTTCAACTCTGCCAATTCAGATGCAGACATCCTGTACGGTGCCATAGACACATGTCTGGTACCGGGTACGAGATCAATAGAAAATTCAATTTCCCATTCCGAAGGAACTTCAGGAATTTCATCTGGAAACACCTCAGGGAAATCACAAACAACTTCTAATTCATCGATTATCGCTTGATTCTCAATGGATAATGATGCCACCAACACAAACACCTGAGCATCTTCTAGCAACATCTGCTTCATCTGTTTGGTAGTTACCAAACGTGCTCCTTCCTCCTCAGGAGTAGAGAATCTCACCGACTTATTAAAGCAATTAATGTGAACGCAGTGATACTCTAACCAGTTCATGCCCAAAATTATGTCTATCCCACTTAGTGGCAAACAGACTAAGTCAACCAGGAAATCTCTATCAAACATTGACAGAGGAAATTTCAAACACACAAGAGATGTAGTTACCGATCCCTTAGCTGGAGTCTCAACTACCATCTCTCCACTCATGTGTGACAGCATAAGACCCAAACGTTCGACACAATCCGCAGCAATAAAGCAATGAGACGCACCAGTGCCAATAATAGCAAGTAAAGGGATACTATTAATGAAACAAGTACCTTCAATCAATTTGTCATCACTGGATGTCTGAGTCCCAGATAGCGCGAACACTCTTCCGCCAGTTTGTTCCTTCTTAGGCTTCTGACACTTGCCACTGATGTGCCCCTCCTCACCACAGTTGAAACAAACTATTCCCTTGCGTTTGCACTCAGCAATAGTGTGTCCCAACTCTTCGCAACGGTGACATCTCAATGATCTAGCAGCACACACATTACTCTTGTGACCTGGCTTTCCACACTTATAGCAAACAATACCAGCAGGAGCATCTCCCCTACTAGTTTTCTTGCCGTCAGTTACTTTCTGTTTCCCTTTGCCAGCTGGAGGGTCATAAAGTTTACCACGACTCTGCTGTGATTTGCCTCTCCTCTCACTCATCAACTTGTAATGAGCGTTGCTATCTTCTTCATAAATCCTACAGCTTTCGACCAATGAATCAAAGACACAAATCTTCTGATACCCGATTGCTTTCATCCGTTCTCAAACTTGATACATTTAGAAAATTCAGCAGTCTCTGCGCTGTAGTGCGGATAAAACTTAGCCAACTCCTTAAACTTCGCCGCATACTCAGTAACAGATTTGTCTCCTTTCTTCAGTTCAAGAAATTCAATCTCTTTCTTACCACAGACATCTTCCGGGTAATACTTCTTCAGAAATTCCCTACGGAATACAGTCCAAGTAACTTCTTCACCTGCAGCTTCTAACACTGGACGAATCTCTAGCCACCAGTCATCAGCTTCGACTGCTAGCATATGAGTCCCATAACGGACCTTCTGTGCTGGAGTACAATCCATCACACGAAAGATTCGCTCCATTTCCTTTAACCGCTCCAATGCACCATCAGGATCATGCTTACCCTTGAAGGTAGGCAGATTCTCCCGTTGAAACGTTGCCAAACTGCGAGACCCAGCATCTCCAGCAAGATTCGGCTGATGTTCCATAGCATTAGCTAAATCTTGCAGAGCAGCAGCAATTGCAACATCATTCCTCCCAGCCATTTCACTTAAGCTGCAACAACCAACAGTCAGATTTCACAATTAACGAGACTCTAGTGCTAGGCACGACGACTGATGCGACGACACTAGACAACTTGGCCGGACGGACCAACCAGGCTCTGATACCACTAATGTAACACCCCAACTCTAACACTTGCGGATAACAGGAAAAACAACAACTCATATAACAAACAAAGCGCAGCAGCGCAAACTTTGACTGCATGACGGTCGTCACACGGGCAAAATTCCTCACATCAGAGATGTTACACTTCAACCTGACAGACAACAATCATTATGCAACAACTTGCAATTATCATACGTAGCACGAGATTAGATGAACAATCACCAATGTATTACTTAACCATTTAATCATAAAACAACTCGTCATTACTTCTGGTGTAAGTTCGATAAAGTATACAACATGTTCTCTTAAAACAATTTAATAAAAACATCGTAACAAGTTCAATCAACAATAACATCGACTAAAATAATAACAACAATCGTCCATCCCCCCGAGAGTGCTACGTATCAGAGCGACCAACGACACCTTAATGGGAACTACGCTCTATTCTTGACTACCTACAAATTACCACCAGAGGAGGTAACATACAACGGAAAAGGGTGAGATATCAATAATATAACATAGAGAATAATAGAAAACATGCCAGAAACTCATCACAGCATTATAAGTTTTGAAATCATAAACATCATCGACAACAACTGCAACAATCCATATCTCACGTAAAACAACATTAATATACAACTAACATAATTATGCAACTTCATGTGACTCAACAATGCGACTCAACTGTGCATATGCATGTGGTACCAATTTTCCATCAAGGCCGCCAATACAGGCCATCACAGAATTTGCCACTAAGGGCCGCCAATACAGGCCATCGCAAAATTTGCCACAAGGGCCGCCAATACAGGCCATCACAGAATTTGCCACAAGGGCCGCCAATACAGGCCATCGCTAATATGTTATGCCATGAAATACCTCTATTATGGACCACAACATCACCGACTATGCAACAAGGCATCAAGCATACAACAAAACGTCCATAACAGAACATTGCTATTTCATATGCATCATATGTTCATCATCCCAACTATTCATGTAAAGGAACATTACGACATTGTATCAACAATTAAGAACTCAAAGTGTTCATCCAAAACGGCTATTCCTATACAGGTATAACATCAACATCAGTTCAACAATTAATCTTTAACATCTTATCGTAATAACAACATTACGGCATCTTCTCACATAATTAATTACAAATCAATCACAACCAGGTAACTGTCCTTTTTGGCCAATTAAGGAAACCATTAGAGCGTTGTACGAATAACCGTATAGCATATTCGTTCTACGTATTTGCCCATAAGGAAAACCTTAGAGCATCGCACTAATAACTACATAACACATTCATTCCTACATAGAAATCTGGTCCCATTAGGGAAACCCTTTCCTTAACATTTATCGATCAACGAAAACTATACCTATGACTCGATTCCCACATGAATTTGATCATGCTCCCGGTTATAGAATTGAACCCCACCCTTACCTTAGAATTGAGGCCAAATCCACGCTTTCCAATTCCGCTTCTGCTCTACGGTGATTTTTCTGCAGAAATCTTCCGAATTCGTCGATGGATGATTCTTCGCTTTCCACTTCTCTCAATGTGAACTTCTCTTTTCCGTCTTTCCTTTCCCAAAAATGATGTAATTGAGGGTAAAAGAGTCTACGGGAATATATTTATGCTACAAAATCTCATTCCACCAGAACACGTTCAAATTCTGCATAACTGCAGTTTTCGCTCGTGTGACGGTCGTCCCACTCCTATGACGGTCGTCATAGCAGCAAAATTTTATTTTTTCCAGATAGAACATCTTTTTAGCTTCCCAACGCTTCGAACAGGGGTCAAATCCGACTTACGGATCAAGAGATATGAATTTTCGAAGTTTTCTGACAAAACCAGAATTTTTCCGACAATTCGACCGATTCAATTTCCTTCCTTCGATCCAAACACATACTCAACTACGACTACGACGCAACGAGACATAGCAAAGTCATAATTGAATTTAATCAAAATAAAACGGGCGTTACAGCCACAGGCGGACTCACATCATTACAAGAAAAGGAATGCCAGCTGTAACACCCCCTTTCTATACCCCCAAATAATGCAATTAATCATTTAGGCACGTAATCAATATATCATCAGAGTAAATTCATAATATGGTATAAAAGGGGCATATCACATTATACAATGATTCAACATACACAACACCTGCTCAACAGATATGCAACAACGGGGCAACACCCACAAGGAAAATATTTAGAACATAGGCGGAAACATCTAAATATTTCATAACCTCCAAAACATGTATTCACATACATATACTTCATTCGAGTTGATTCACAACATCATCAATATATACAATATTCAACCAACATGTTTACATTAACATTCATCAGCAGATACATACACGGATGTATCACAAAAGAATCAAAATAGTCCCTAGCTACCCGGTGCTACATATCAAAGCCGACCGACCAAAAAGGAATGAAGTCACGCTTCACAAAAATACCTCCAGCCAACTAATCTGCAATGCCTCATAGAGCATTATAAAATAGCAGAAGGGTGAGAAACAATATCATAATAAACAATACATATAAGCGCGCGCACACACACACACACACACACACACACACACACACACACACACACACACACACACACACACACACACACACACACACACACACACACACACACACACACACACACACACACACACACACACACACACACACACACACACACACACACACACACACATATATATATATATATATATATATATATATATATATATATATATATATATATATATATATATATATATACATATACATATAACAATTACGCATTCTCCGCGTTCTCACCACAACTCAACTCACCAATCCATACACCGCAACGTGTCCACACATGTATCTATATATAAATAGAACACCAAGCATACACAATATGTGTCATCAATGTTTATATCAATTCATAAACACACACACGTATAAATATATATATATATATATATATATATATATATATATATATATATATATATATATATATATATATATATATATATATATATATATATATATATATATATATATATATATATATATATATATATATATATATATATATATATATATATATATATATATATATATATATATATATATATATATATATATATATATATATATATATATATATATATATATATATTCACACATACATATATATCTTCAAGCATCTTCATTCATACCAAACATCATAATTCACATTAACTCAATAAACATACACAACATGTTTATTCCATCACTACTTCACATAAACATCTACATTCATGTTTATTTCACCATACATCATATAAAGATGACAACATGCAACTCATTGAGACCGACACACGATTCTATGCAGATGCAAATGCGGTACCGACTCATTTCAGCAGGTTCAATGGAAGAACCAAAAATAACCATCGCTCACACCCCACATGGGCACACGAGGTTCTGCAGATTCACCGAGGAATCAAATATAACCATCGCAACATACGAGGTTCTACAAATCCACAGAGGGATCAATATATAACCATCGCTCACACCCCACAAGGACACACGAGGTTCTGCAGATTCACCGAGGAATCAATATATAACCATCGCTCACACCCCACAAGGGCACACGAGGTTCTGCAGATTCACCGAGGAATCAATCAACACAAGAATGCATACCATGATGCTCCACATGCAACATGACTCGTGACACTCTTGAAATGCACACATGTTTACAAACATACTCATGCATTCGTCACATTCATCGCATATATTCATTATGCACTCACAATATATACATATCGCAATATATACATATATTCATCATTTCATTCACACTATTCAAACATGGTTCACATTTACAATCATTCTCACCATGCATTTCTATTCAATTCAAACAAATGCACAAAATTTTCCAAATGGCCACATTTCACAATCTAGGATTCACGCCATACAGCTACCCACAACATACATAACAGCATATAATTAATCATCTTAGATAGGGAGTGATTGCAATCAAACCACACAACCAACCCATGGATGGAAAACACAAGAAAGAAATCATGTTGCTACGTTCGCTAACCTTCGCCTGGCGAAGCCTCCAGCGAATGCTCGTTGCCATTCGCCTGGAGAACTCGCTGGCGAAGCCAAATAGAAGCTGCTGCCATAGGTTCGCTGCCACGTTTGCTGGGATTCGCCTGGAGAACCTTCGCCACCTCCTTCGCCTGGTGAACAAGCCAGCGAAAGCTGATCTTGGCCACTGCCATAGGTTCGCTGCCTACTCGCTGGGCTTCGTCTGGCGAAGCTTCGCTACCACTCGCCTGGCGAACCTGCGAAACCAGAAAATTTCAACTGTCCCAAAATCACCAAAACCTCAAAAATCGACCGATTAAATCCAAACCAGTTCCAATAGGATAGCCCACTCATCACCTGACTAAACTACACCATCTATTCCAGATTCTAACCAATAAAACTCAGTTTCTACCGATTAAACCAACTTCGACCTAGGAATGGAAAACGTAGAAAACAATCCAACAAATACAATCTAGCACATACATGATCACATACATTATTAAGATGATAAAACTTCTCACCCTTACCTGATTAATCGCAAGCTAAGGTTGATTTTTGATGTTTCTAGGTTTTCCCCTTCTTTTCTCTTCTCTTTCTCTTCTCTTCTTTTCTTTCTCTTCTTTCTTACTATCTTTCTTTTTTCTCTCATATACTCATATTCTATTTTCTTTCCTCTCAAATTCTTTCCACACGCTTACCAAATTAATTCTCACAAAATATTCCAACTTAACATTACTACTAATGTCTAAAATACCCTCCAACTTATTTTTACCCGAAACTCACAAAGTCGGCAAAAATAGCATAACATATTAACACATAAATTCCACATTAAAATAATAGTCATCCAATTAAATCAAAAAGGACTCAATAAAACGGGAATGATCGAAATCGGGGCGTTACACCAGCCACAGGAGGACTCACAACCAAAGGGTAACAGATGAATGTCGGCCATAGGCGGACTCACATCATCACAAGAAAAGGAATGTCGGCCACAGGCGGGCTCATAAGCAAACGATACCAGATGAATATCGACAATAGGTAGACTCACATCATCGTAAGAAAAGGAATTCCGGCCACAGGAGGTCTCACAACCAAAGGATAACAGATGAATTCCGACCACGGGCGGTCTCACATCATCACAAGAAAAAGAATGTCGGCCACAAGCAGACTCACAATCAAAGGGTAACAGATGAATGCAAGCCACATGCAGACTCACATCATCACAAGAAAAGGAATGTTGGCCACAGGTGGGCTCACAACTAAAAGATACCAGATGAATATCGACAATAGGCAGACTAACATCATCGCAAGAAAAGGAATGTCGGCCACAGGCGGTCTCACAACCAAAGAATAACAGATGAATGTTGGCCACAAGCATTCTCACATCATCACAAGAAAAGGAATACCGACAACAGGCGGACTCACAACCAAAAGATAACAAATGAATATCGGCCATAGATGGTCTCACATCATCACAAGAACAGGAATGTCGGCCACAAGAGGTCTCACAACTAAAGGATGACTCCTTTGGGGAAAAGAGAAGCCTAAATTGACGGCTTTGTAGGGGAGCACAAGTAAAATGAACACATCCATTGGAGAATTCACTATGGATAGAGTAAGACAAAATCTTATGAGTTATGCCATTTTCTACTGGGGAAAAAGTCTGGCAAAGAGAGTATCAAACCTGGCTTATACTTCGAATGCATATGTTTGAATTTTTCTATGGCGTAATGTTCCATATGAAATGGAAATACTATGCATTTTGAGGATGCAATGCAAAGATGTGTATGATATACAAAAGGACAAACCACTGGGAGAAGTTTTGAGAAAACCTAGAAATTTATCCGATGGGGAAGACAAACTGAACTACCTGATTATAACCTCTACTGAAGAGGAAACCAGAGTGAACTTCTACTCTGCTGGGAATTATGAGTAACATCTACTGGGAAATTGTCCCAAGAATCTGATACAGAAAAGTGCTAATGACGATTAGGCTTTGAACCTACTGAGGATGTCAACCACTACTGGTTTACCTACTGAGAAAATCACTGCCAAACTCTGCTTGGGGAGAAAAGTCAATGATACCAATCCTGCTAGGGAATAACATTGAACTTACCCTTCTATTAGGGAAATAACCTTTAACCCTACCCTGTTGAGGATGAAGGAAACACCATCATTGGAAATAAATTCTTGGGAAGCACAAATAAACCACCACTATCCTAGCTGGAGTAGCAAACTTCTTGATGGAGAGCAGTAAACCAATACAACTCTGGCTAGGGAAAGAACATTTTGTACTCTTGTTAGAGAGAAAAGCCAAAAACTCATGATGCTCTGTTGAGTATGATAATACTTTAACAATATTTGTTGGGGAGATAGCTCTACTGGGGAGAAGAGAGGTCAAACGAGTCTCATGTTGGGGGTGTGAGGATATGTGAGCCACTAGGAATGATTGTGCCAAATACGGTTGGGCCTTTGGTTAATTGTGAGACCAGATTTATGTTGATTGGATTTTTAGGGAATTTATTATTGGTTACCAATGAAAGGGGACTTTAAAGAGGAACTACCAGACGATAACTGGTATTTCAAAAAGGGGTAGACTACCAGACGAGAACTAGTGATGAAAGGTTAAGTTATCAGACGAGAATTGACTTCTTGTTTTGGTATCAGACGGGAACTGATTTTGTGGTTTTCTAGACGAGAACTAGACTTTAAAACGGTATTTACTAGACGGGAACTGGTTGAAAAGTTGTTTACTAGACGAGAACTGGTACCTTGAGATGATTTGTCAGATGAGAAATGGTATCTTGAGATGATTTGCTAGATGGGAACTGGTTTTTGAAGTGATTTAGGTTACAAAGATTTTGATGACAGATTCAGGTTGTAGGATGAAACCCAACGATAGCATCCAATGCTCTATGCTTGAGCGAAACAACAAGACTAATACACGAGGATGATCTATGCAATGATATAAAGGTTCCCAGAAACTGAAGGAGGGTTTTTGCAGCAAGGCTATTTCAGAAGGAAAAGGTTATCTGATGAGGTGATGGCATGATTCCCCAACACTCGTCTTGAACGCAACAGTTGCTGACGAAAAAGAACTTATTTGGGTAGCATGAAAGCAAGGAGAGGTCTTGCCCTGGTATAATTTAATTTTCCCCAGTCTAGTCCCTGGGAAGGTTCACCTTGAAAGGAGGTTGAAAGCAACTTTTCATGAGATGACCTCGAGATGGCTTGCCCCAGAATTCACACCATGAAAGGATTTTTCCTTGATTAAACGACTCTTGGAATGGTAGGCTTCAGTGTACTCTTGAGGTAACTTGCCCCAGAATGAGTGTTGAAGCGACTTAACTTGTACTGATTGAACACTGGAGGGATTCTCCTTAGACTGAGAACATATGGGTGACCTGCCCCTGATTGGTAGAGTCTCAAGATGATTCACTTCTAATCAACCGGTTCTTGAATGATTTACCCCATAATCAGCTGATGCTTGGGGATTTACCTTAGACTGAATGATTCCATACTCATTAGATCTCAATACCCTGGATCTATAGGGCTAAAAAGTATACTTGATTCTGATCAAATTTGCTAAATGATCCAGTTTTATTCGATTGCTCCCTGTTAGAATTTCCTCAATGTCAATTACTGACCTGCAATTAAAATTGTTCGTTCACGAATGGAAATTTTAATGTGATGCTCATGCAGATTTTGAAAAACAATCATTATTAGAATGATGTGATAGTGTGTGACGAATGGACCAGTAGTCCAAATGTTGTACTGATTTAGCTAGTGAAAGATATAGCCAGAAGAAGATTAGAAAATCTGTTAGGAGTCAGTTTACGCAACCTTGTTGTAGTATGCCTTCAGAATAAACCCTGTCTCAATTAGGTCTTTTAAGGGTTGAATCATGGTCTGGTTCACGGTTATTGAAACTGTTGCACCCCAAAATTTGACCAACCAATTATCGCATTTGGCTTATGTTTTGACTCATTTTGCATTTGCATTTGCATACCGTATACATTGCATTTTTTTGCAGTCAGATTGATTTTATCGGGATTACATCCCTCTTCTGGCGTTTCAGGCATTTCAGAGTTCGAATACGAGGATTTATTTTGAGAATTTGTGCCCGTCCCGGTGTTTTCAGCTCTCGCTGTTATTTTTGAGGATATTTCGGTGTCCGGTTTTTACCGTTTATTTCGCTATAGCCTCGCATCTGTTTTCTAATCGGTTTAATTAGGCTTTATTGCATTTTTAGATTTTTTTTCCTTATTTTCTAGAATTTTTAAATAGATTTTAATAGATTAATTATTTTTTTAGATATTAAATAGATTTTTAAATGAATTTTACTAGAATTTTAAATAGATTTAAATAGGTTTACTAGAGTTAATTCTCTTTTTAGACTTAATATGGTTTAGATACTAGTAGACTTTATAAAAAAAAATTTAGACTTAATATGGTTTAGATATTAATAGATTTAATTTTTAGGATTAATGGTTTAGATGTTTAACTAGGATATTAATCTTCATTTTTAATTAGAGTAGTATTAATTAGCAGATTATTTAATTAGCATTTTAATTAGGTTAATTAGGAGTTAATGGTCCATATTAATCCATTTTCGTTTTCATCAATAGGCAATAATTGCATCAGTTTTTCATTTAATTCATTTAATTGAGTTTTAAGTGAATCTTTAATTTGAGTCAGATTAGTCATGTTTTAATCAAATTTCGGTTGGCCAGATGTCCACGTTTTGGAGGCCCACGAATCCCAGTCCACAATGCCACTTGTCAGCTTTATAAACCCTCCACCTATCCCACACTCACCCTTCCACCTCATTTTCCCATTGACACATCACGCTTCACTGCCACGCCACCTCACCTCACCTCTGCATGTGACACCACGTGTGGAAACCTCACACTCCCAGCCTTCCACACGTGTCGCACTATCATCCCTCTCCTTCCGGCCATGCAAACACCAGCGATAACACGCCGGAGAAATCACACGACGCTGAATCAACTGGAAACTCGCCGGTAACGGGCTTCAATCGCCGGAATCTGCAACATATTCATAGTTGTTCATTCAACTTCAAAGATTTTCAACCGTTCCTCATGTTCATCCGTCAATTTTCCAGATCTCCACCGGAAGACTCAACCAGTTCATCGATCATTCATGAATCTTTATCATGAACATCATCTTGTTCATGTGTTCATAATGATTCCCCAGAAACCTTCAGAACTTCATCATCTATTCATCGCAAGAACATTCATTCATCAACCTTCCAGTTTTTTTCAGTTTTCCTTTAATGTTCACGAACCTTCATCTGTTCTTCCAAAATCTTCCCAGATTCCTCAGATCCATCAAGAACGATTTCTGTCTTCATTATTTCTTCAAGAACTTCAACAATGTTCTTCAATCATTCGCCAGAAATTTGTAAGACATCTTCATGTTCATCAGAATATCAAGAAAACCTCTTCATGTTCATCAAATTCCAGAAACTTCACCAGATTTCCTCAACAATCAGTTCCATATCTCTCAAGATCTCGCCACGAGTTCCTCAACTGCCACCAGATCTTCAATCTTCACCATGAACCAACTTCTAATCTCACTATAAAACGATCTTGAACGAGCTTCTTCAAGATCCCCCAAGCTCCAATTCGCGTCAAGAATGCAGTTGTTATCTTGTCTGGATTTTGTAGGTTGCATGTCGGAGATGGTTAGAGAAAGTTGGTGTGGGGTCTGAGTAGGGAGAGGTTAGAGGATGTGGAACGGAGGTGTTGACAACGGGAGTGGAGGGTAACCGATGACGGCGGCTGAGGTTAGAGAGGAAGCTAGGGTTGCGCCATCATGGATTGAAGGAAGACGAAAGAGTTTCGCGGACTCCCCGGGCTTAGTCAATGGGCCTTTGGCCCAATTCTTATCATTTTTCCGTACACACCCTATTCCGCTTCGTAAACCCCTCCCTGCTGATTTGGTGTTTTGTTTTGTTGTGGTGTTGGGCTGGGCCCAACGAATCACTGGCCATACCTCCTGGTTCCAAACGCACCCCCCTGTTTTTTTGTTCATTTTTTTGGATGTATTATGGGCTGGGCCCTGTTTTTTGCTGCTTCACCCCAGTTTTCAGGTTGTACCCCTCCCCTTACAATTTTTAATTTCTTTTGTATTGGATGGTTGATTGTAATAATTGTAGTTTTATTTTTCTATTTTTTTCTTCTTAGGAATTATAGTTTAGATATATTTTCTTAGCATATTTTTATAGTTTAGAATATTATGCATATTTTTACTATAGATTTTAATATAGAATTTATATTCTATTATTTTTAGGATATTATAGAGATTTTAGTATAGAATTTTTCATTCTATTTTCTTTATAGCAAATTATAGAATATTATAGCATTTTAGGATAGAATTTTTATGCTATTTTTCTGTATGCATTTCCTTATATTTCTTTAGAATATTTTCTAGTAGAAATCAATTGCCGTATTTTAAGAGTAGACTATTATTTCCATTTAGTGTTAGATTTCTCTCCTATTTTCTTTTCTATCCGATTTTATCTCTAATTTTATTCTTGGCTGGCCGTGTGACATGATTCAATTGGAGAATGATTTTCGATATCATTTCTCTATCTTGTCTTTGACACGGATATCAATACGCTACCTCTGAGAGTTTGATTTATCGTATAAGTCAAATCATGACGGTCTAAGCGTTACATTGGTCCTGGTTCGAGCGTCCTCATCAAGGATCCAGAGAGGAGAAGATTGGAATGGAGGTTGCGCACATGTCAAGAGCCAGCGGAGCCGCTTCGTTCGTTATCATCTTTCTTATTCAGGTCTTCGTGCAACCGTCGAGTGTTGTGAACCGTAGCGTTAGATACGTGGGAAATGACAATCGAGCGGTCTCCCCTCGATCGTTTAGGGTGTTTAGTATATGACCCTTGGGTAATATACGACGCACTCGCTCCTACGTATTAGGTTCTTGTGTGTGTGTCCCGAGTTCCTTCCCGTTTAGGCGTTGAGCCTGCTTCCTCTTTTTTCTCGCCCCCGTGCGATCGAAACCCTTTTCTCTCGATGTTGTGCGATTGAGACCCCTTCTCTTGCCCCTGTGCAATCGAGACTCGTTTTCCAGCCGAACTACGTTTGCTCTGATCTCTCGTGCCAGACGAGAGTACGTAGCGATGATCCTAGCGAGCTCCCTTCTCCCTCTTCCCTTTTCCCCTTTGCTGTAGTTGGCTAAACTACAGCTGCTCTGATTTCTCGTATCAGACGAGAATATGTAGACATAGGATGCGATATCCTAGAGAGCACACTAACAACTAACTTCTCTATTCTCTCGCTGCCGTGCGATCAAGACTGTCCCGGTGACGACTAATCTTTCTCTTGCCCGAGCGCAATCGAGACCAGACCATGGTTCTAGAACCCGTAGGTTCCCATACCTTTAAACCTGACATACTACGTCCATTCTACCGCAAACAGGTAACACCTAAGTCTCCGTCGAGCGAGCAACATACACCTAAACTGCTAGAATGTGTACGCTAGTATCATCAATCCTTTCGCTCACCCCCGTGTGATTGAGAACCCCCTGTCTAGCCTTAGTTAGCCCGAACTACGTTGACTCTGACTTTCCCATTGCACGAGGGAATACGTAGGCATAAAGCGCGATGCTCTATCGAGTCAGTTTCTTTCCGTTTAGCCTTAGCAGCCGTAGATAGATTGTTTTTTAGCCCGTAGACAAACCAACAAGCGTGGATCCCATCGAGTACGATGGATGTGAGGGGTGCTAATACCTTCCCCTTGCGTAACCGACTCCCGAACCCAGACAATGGTTGTGATGACCATTCCTTACCTTTTCGTCAGGTTTTTTCCGATCGTTTCCTTTCCCGTTCTGAGGGATAAATAACAAAAGGTGGCGACTCTTCTGTTTTTCTGGCCTTGTTTTTCACGGTAGCGACAACTGGCGACTCTGCTGGAGACTACAATTGTTCTCTAAGCGAGTCTCGTCTTGGATTCTCTTCCTGGCTATCTGGGTCATCCTCAGTAGCTGGCGACTCTGCTGGGGACTGTGATAGTTTCCTGGGGATCCAACGTCCCTATGCGAGTCAATCGGGGGATCCAACGTCCCTGCGAGAGTCATTCCTAGCGCTTGTTTGCTTGTCTATGGGTGTTTATTTTTGTGTTGTATGTTGTATATTAATGTATTTACATTTCCCGCACTATATTATTATCTGTTGCTAATGTGCTGTTGTGGGAGGGGAGCTCCGATGAGTGTTAAGCCAGACCCAGGCTCGAGTACATACCTAGCACTAGAAGCAGATTTGTGCTGAACCTGTATGTTAGGCATACACTAGTTCCCACGAAATCTGCACTCAGACGAGATTCTTTGAGATGATTTCTATTTCCAGCCCTGTGGGCCGTCGAAAGGATTTCAGATCTAAGGATTGTCGACTCTGGGAACCGATCACTTGTGATTCAGCTAAGTGAGGCTGCTTCAAGAGATGATGATGCCACACCTTCTGGGTATCGTATCATCGTTCTTGAAAGTCTGTGACACTGATGACCGCATAGGATGCCGAACCTGTGTCAGTTTAGGTCCATACCCGTGAGTGGGAGGGTTTTTGCAGGAAACTTGACTTCCAGCCTACCAGGTATTTTGGTTTTCTCTCGTCAAAGCGAACTTATCCCGTCAGCAGCGCAACAGTATTCAGAGCTTTTGTGGGGGGATGTGATCCCGTGTTTGCTGCATTAGCATTTTGCATTCCATTTCATGTGCATCTCATACTTGCATGACCATCCTCGGCCGGAACAGAGAGCTTACCCGTATTTTATCCAACTCGCAGTTGGCTTCCCGTCATTCGCATTGGACTTGAGTTAGTTTCTGGACAGATCATAAACTCAGCAGGGCAGAATCAGTTTGTTACCAGGGCAGAGTTTGAGTTGTTGAAGAACCAGTTGAGCCAGTTCATGGAAACAATAACAACCATGACTAGAGGAGGGGGCAATGTTCAAAGACCCTGGTGAATAATGTTGCTCAAGCCCAGCCTGGCCAGATTCCTGTTAGAGACAAAGATGCATCTTCTCTTCATGACACAGACTATCAGCGTTTCACTTTCCCTGTGCCAGATCGTCCGAGGGTTGTTCCGAAGGTTAATGCTGAGAACCCGAGGGCTGTTGAGGATGAGAGAAGATTTCAGCTGTTGGAAGATCAAATTGCTACCCTGATGAGTAAGAATACTCTTGACTTGAATGTTGCGAGCATGTGTTTGGTGCCAGGCCTTGTGTTACCTCCAAAGTTCAAGATGCCGAATTTTGAGAAATACAAAGGGGATAACTGTCCGAAGCTACATTTGGTTATGTTCTGCAGAAGAATGACTTCACATGTTACCAATGACAAGCTTATGATTCACTGTTTCCAAGATAGTTTGCTCGGAGCATCTTTGGATTGGTACATGCAGCTGAAGAATGATAGCATCCAATCATAGTCTGATTTAGCCAATGCCTTCGTGAAGCAGTACAACTACAACCTGGATATGACTCCTAGTCGCGTGCATTTGCAAGAATTATCTCAGGAGGAGAACGAATTCTTTAGAGGGTATGTGCAGAGATGGGGAGAATTGGTTGCTCGTGTTCAACCACCGCTTGCAGAGAGAGAAATGGTTGACCTCTTCTTGGGTACTCTGAAGGGCCGTTATTACGACATAATGTTTAGTTGTGAAACGACAAGCTTTGCGGACTTGATAAGAGTAGGAGAGCACGTTGAGAGCATAATCAAGAGTGGAAAGATTCAAGACATTCCTCATACTGCAGTTTATGAAGATGAATCAATTGTCAGTTCTCAAGAAGAATGGGAGAAAGAAAGTGATGTCATCCCGGAATCTCCCGTACCTCAGATTCAGTATCCAGACACTTCGAGTGCTCAGAGCCAGCAGCCTGTTGGGTCTGTATGTCAGATCTCTGTTACCCGCCAGAGTCAACAATCATATCCTCGTCAGCAGCGTCAGCACGCCCATCGAAGACCAAGGAAACCTGAAAGGCAGTTTACTCCACTACTGGTGTCATACAGTCAGTTGTTGCCGGATTTGGTCAAAGGTGGGCTGATAGTGCCGAAAGAGACTAATCCAATGGTCTCGCCTTACCCTCTAGGTTTTGATGCCAACGCCCGCTGTGAGTACCATGTTTGGGCACAGGGGCATTCAACAGATGACTGTAAGGTGCTTCGAAGCCAAGTTCAAACTTTGCTAGACTCTAACAGGATATCTATCACGCCTCAGGGTGTCGACCTTCCTTCATCCAGTCAAGTGGGTGAATCAGTTCATGTTATGGGAGAGTTCACTGATAGCAGATGTTCAGAAGAGTATCAAGATGACTCCGACGATCAATTCTGAAGATGGTTGGCTCAGCAGCAAATCAAGTTCGAAAAGCCCGGTTCCCAGCAACTGGCAATCTGTGTTTTATCATGTCATTTCTTTGCATTTGTAGTTTCTTCCATGTTAAAGCGCAAATTGCATTCGTAAAACTTGTGTTGTTTTCAATTGATAGTGATAATGAAATGAATATGCATGTTTTGATTCAGTCCATTCGTGTTCACTAATAATGTTTTTACAGATGTCCAGCGCTTGGTTAAGCGGAACCCGGAGAGGATGACGAAGTTTAAAGACGTGCAAGCTTCCGATTGTATGCTTTTGAAAATAAAACCTGTTGATGATGTACAAGCATTGTTTCAAATCCCTAAACACCGGAGTTATAAGGAAGATAATCCCTTGTCAACCCCTTTGAGCCTAGTAGTAGGAGTTTCGTTCGGAAAATGAAAAAACCCTCAATCTTAACCCGGGGCAGGGTAGGTGTTAGCTAATTTGATCAAGCATCCAAATCGCAGAAGGGAGTGTCCGTTCGAGGATCAATCACACCTCTAGAGGTCCTGCCTAAAAAACCACAGTGGTTAAGCGACAGAAGTGAAACAGTCACATTATTCCCCAAAGAGTCCGACAACCAGTGTCACACGACTTGTTCAAAGAAAAGAAAAAAGAAGAAAGAATCAAAAGCCTGCTAAGTCAAAACTTGAAAATAAATGACTTAGGAAAAAATGAGGGCATCCCGCTTGACTTAATAATCAAAAGAAGCTCAAAAGAGCCAGTCCATGCAAAAATTAGGGAAAGCGAAAAACTGAAAAAATGAAAAGGATTACAAAAGAAAAATCCTCAAACGAAATACAAGTCGTGTGACCCCAAGTGGAAAAGACGAAAAGTGAGTGGTTGTCACTCCAGAAACTCATGGTTTCTCGAACTATCACTCCTATCCTTCAACCTCTGAGAAGCGAGTGCTAAGGTCGAATTAGCTGAACGTAGGATCGGAGAACATCACGGAGAACGGGTGGGTGAAAATAAAGTTAGAGCCTTTATCCTTTCCTTCAAAACCGTGAACCTGACCACGTTACAACCGGAAAAAGTCCTAATTGAAGCAGGTTTGTTTCGAAGACATACTTCGGTAAAGATCGCGTCGAAACTGACTCCAAAAAAGGTTCTTCTTACCATGTTGGTACTGATACTGATATTCTGATTAACGATTTGTTCATTATATGCTATAAACTGTTTTTTCCTTTTCCAGTGAACAGATTGGATGTCAAAACTGTCATATGCGTTGCATTAATATATCTTTTAGGCAGAACAACTTGTTTTACTTGCAAGTAAGCGCTTGACAGCAGGAAAGTTTCCTACAGTGGGAAGTCTGATCAGGATAGAATGCAGAACGCCCGAATACTCTGTGAACCGGGGCAAGCTATATCAGGTAATCCCTAGTGATGTCAGCCATCCAAAGTCGGTTATTCTGAAGCAGTCAGGTCGAGATTTGATGAATCTCTCGAGGACAACCAGTGTATCTCCCCACAGATTAGCCAATCAGGGGCAAAGTCGTTACAGACAGGGGCAGACCACTCTAAGAAAAGCGCCGAAGTTGTTTCTTGCCCGAGGGGAATTTGATCTGAAGCATCTCTCCGAGGTTTAGAGTGCTAGGGCAGTTCTTGTCAGACCATCAGGGTACAGATTTTCAAATTTCCATTCGAGGAATATCCCCACAGAGATCCTACAGATTGGGGCATATCAAAAGCGAAGGAATTGTCCCCCTCCGTGTCATCAGAGCTACTCAGAGCTACTCAAGCAGGTTCAACAAATCTTCAAGTGTGAGACGAATATCGGGAAGTCGTGCTATTATCCCTTGGCCCTTCAACCAGAGACCGTGAATTCAGGCAGAGTGTTTTCCAACGCCAGTTGTACCTGACCCATCATGGACAGCCTAAAAGCCCAATTCCTATTGGAAATTGTCAGGAAGCCCAATCCTTATTGGCGCGCCATTCCTAAAGCCCAATCCATATTGGCAATCACCGTGAGGCCCAATCCGTGTTGGCGCATCAATTCAGAATCCAATCTTCAATAATACGCAGGAAGACTCCGTCTGTTTTCCCCAACAGAAGTCCAATTATCATTGGCACGTGTAAGATATCCCCAGGGAAGTACAATCAGACTTAACACATTTGGTTATCTCCAGTGGAGTCGGTTCACCTTTCCAGCATTTATTTTGCTGGCGTAATTTTGTGATACCCGGTTATCCCCAGCAGAGTTGGCTTTGTCTTCAGCATTTATTTTGTTGAAGCGGTTCTGTATCCAGTTTCTCCAGCAGCGGAGTTGGCTTCACCTTTCCAGCATTTATTTTGCTGGAATGGTCTTTCTGTGTACAGCTTTTCTCCAGCAGCCCGAGCCGGCATTTGCATCTTGCATATATCATCATATTTGCATCATATTTGCATTTCATCCTCAAATGCGTAGCATTCCATCTTATATGGAGCATTACGCCACAGAAAAATTCAAACATACGCATATGCATACGAAGCATAAGCCAGTTTTTCTATCAGCCTTCTGTGGCAACGTGAAACACTCTGCAATCAGTTCAGGGCATTTATCCAGCAGCTTTGTTCAAACAACTCTTTGGTTTATTTGATTTTCAGATCATACGACGGTTACGCTTTGTCCATCAATCATCTGATGACGACAGACTTTTCTTTCTGTCAATTCCTATTGACGACGTGTACCTCCGAGCAGGTTTTCTTCTCGTCAGTTCCAATTGACGATGTGGTTTTTCCCTGAAGGAGATTGGAATTCTTGTTCAGGATGGTCTCCGAATATTCAGTTTTTCGGCATGAGATATGCGATGATGACGTTCGTCCTATCATGTGTGTTTTATCAGAGTTACTTGGTTAAGTTTCCCTTCTTCCCCAGCGAAGATTTCCTCAGATTGCTGTTACGTCAGCGTTAAAAGATCCCATGGATTAAACCTTCAAATTTTTACCCGTGTTGACGGAGATTGTTAACCGTGTTGACGGAGTTGTTACCCGTGTTGACGGAGATTTTTACCCGTGTTGACGGAGATTTTTACCCGTGTTGACGGAGATTTTTACCCATGTTGACAGAGATTTTTGCCCGTGTTGACGGAGATTGTTACCCGTGTTGACGGAGATTTTTACCCGTGTTGACGGAGATTATTACCCATGTTGACGGAGATTGTTAACCGTGTTGACGGAGTTGTTACATGTGTTGATAGAGTTATCACCCGTGTTGATGGAGTTGGTCCCGTGGAGTTGTTCGTTCAAGTCTTCGGGTGCCAGATTCGCACTTTTATTTAGTGCTTCGCCTGTTTCCTCGGAAAAAGATGTCAAGGTCGCGCTTTACGTAGCGCCAATATCTGTTTTCAAAAAAAAAATTCCCCAGTGGAGTTTTCCCTCAGGGTTGTTGTCACGTCAGCCTTTCAAAAGAGAAAAATTTCAGAGATTAGATATCTGAAGTCATTACTCGTCGTCGAGGTTAATGTCTGGCATTTGACATCAGAGTTTCCCCGACAGAATTCTCCTCGGTTTGCTGTTATGGCTTCATAATTAGACTTTGGAGTTTGTTATATCAGCATTACATGACTTTATAATTATAGTTTGAAGTTGTTACCATCATTACATGGCTTCATAATTTGACTTCGAAGTTATTGTCAGTTTTGAAAGGCTTCATAATTTGACTTTGAAGTTGCTTTCAGTGTTCAGAGACTTCATAATTAGAATTTGAAGTTGTTACCATCATTACATGGCTTCATGATTTGACTTTGGAGTTATTGTCAATTCTGAAAGGATTCACAGTTTGACTTTGAAGTTGCTTTCAGCATTCAACGGCTTCACGATTTGACTTTGAAGTTGTTGTTGGCATTTTTAAAGGAAGATTTCAACGATTAGACGGTTGAAGTCATTACTTGTTGTTACGGCTTCATAATTTGACGTTGAAGTCCGTCAGTATGGAATGCTCCATAATTAGACGTTGGAGTTGTTATCGGTACTCAATGGCTTCATAATTAGACTATGAAGTTGTTGTTAGGATTTCCTCGGAAGGAGTCTAGAGGGCTTCATAATTTGACTTTGGAGTTCGGTAGAGTTTCCTTGAATTGTTGTTACGTCAGCATTGCACGGCTTCATAATTAGACTTTGAAGTTTGTTACATCATCGCTACCAGGCTTCATGATTGGACTTTGAAGTTGTTGTTGGTACTTTTAAAGGGCGATTTCAGCGATTAGACGGTTGAAATCGTTGCTCGTTGTCACGGCTTCATAATTAGACGTTGAAGTTGTTAGCAGCAGTGGATGGCTTCATAATTAGACCTTAGAGTTATTATCGGTTTATACGGCTTCATAATTTGACCTTGGAGTTCGTCGGTGTTAAACGGCTTCATAATTAGACCTTGAAGTTGTTGTCAGAAATTCCTCGGAAAAGTTCAGCGGCTTCATAATTTGACTTTGAAGTTCGGAAGGATTTTCCTCGAATAGCTGTTACGTCAGCATTGCAGACTTCATGATTTGAGTTTGGAGATCGACATGGTTTTCCTCGAGTGGCTGTTACGTCAGCGTTACATGGCTTCATAACTAGACTTTGGAGTCGTCGTTAGCAATTCCCCAACAGAGTTTTTCTAGTTGTTGTTACGTCAGCATTACAGCAGCTTCATGATTAGACTTTGGAGTTGTTGTCATAAAGTTACGTCAGCATTGCAGACTTCATGATTAGACTTTGGGGTTGTTGCCAGATTTTCCCCCACAAAGTTGCTTGTTCAAGTCTTCAGAGGGATACCTCGCTTTACGTAGCGTCTGCCCGGAGATGGAAGGTCGAAAGATAGTACATTGACAGTTCCGCGTCTTTATGGAAGATCCCGGATAGTATAGGGATGCCACACTTTATGTAATGCCCGTTTATTGTAGTGTATACTGGAAGATCGAGTGTGGATTCAACTCCTGTGGCGTCACACAGGTGGTTGGTGCTAAAGTCAGGTTCTTTGTCAGAGGATTGATCAGTTTGTTGTCGTGACAACTGGATTCGGTTTTCTGGATATTTTGTTCCCCAAGGCAGGGTTTGCAGTTTATTTCTGCAGGTTGGCAAATTTCTGGGTTTCTTTTGTATTCAACCGTCTTCTACCTTTGAATGTTTAAAAGTCGTTCGCTTCTCAACCCTTCAGGTCCAAGCCGTTTGAATAGGGGCAGCTATTGCACCCCAAAATTTGACCAACCAATTATCACATTTGGCTTATGTTTCGACTCATTTTGCATTTGCATTTGCATACCGTATACATTGCATTTTTTTGCAGTCAGATTGATTTTATCGGCATTACAGCCCTCCCCTGGCGTTTCAGGCATTTCAGGCCAGTTCGAATACGAGGATTTATTTTGAGAATTTGTGTCCGTCCCGGTGTTTTCAGCTCTCGCTGTTATTTTTGAGGACATTTCGGTGTCCGGTTTTTACCGTTTATTTCGCTATAGCCTCGCATCTGTTTTCTAATCGGTTTAATTAGGCTTTATTGCATTTTTAGATTTTTTTCCTTATTTTCTAGAATTTTTAAATAGATTTTTATAGATTAATTGTTTTTGTTTAGATATTAAATATATTTTTAAATGAATTTTACTAGAATTTTAAATAGATTTAAATATGTTTAATAGAGTTAATTCTCTTTTTAGACTTAATATGGTTTAGATATTAGTAGACTTTATAAAAAAAAATTTAGACTTAATATGGTTTAAATATTAATAGATTTAATTTTTAGGATTAATGGTTTAGATGTTTAACTAGGATATTAATCTTCATTTTTAATTAGAGTAGTATTAATTAGCAGATTAGTTAATTAGCATTTTAATTAGGTTAATTAGGAGTTAATGGTCCATATTAATCCATTATCGTTTTCATCAATAGGCCCTAATTGCATCAGCTTTTCATTTAATTCATTTAATTAAGTTTTAAGTGAATCTTTAATTTGAGTCAGATTAGTCATGTTTTAATCAAATTTCGGTGGGTCAGATGTCCACGTTTTGGAGGCCCACGAATCCCAGTCCACAATGCACTTGTCAGCTTTATAAACCCTCCACATATCCCACACTCACCCTTCCACCTCATTTTCCCATTGACACATCACGCTTCACTGCCACGCCACCTCACCTCACCTCTGCATGTGACACCACGTGTGGACACCTCACACTCCCAGCCTGCCACATGTGTCCCACTACCATCCCTCTCCTTCCGGCCACGCAAACACCGGCGATAACACGCCGGAGAAATCACACGGCGCTTAATCAGCCGGAAACTCGCCGGTAACGGCCTTCAATCGCCGGAATCTGCAACATATTCATAGTTTTTCATTCAACTTCAAATATTTTCAACCGTTCCTCATGTTCATCCGTCAATTTTCTAGATCTCCACCGGAAGACTCAACCAGTTCATCGATCATTCATGAATCTTTATCATGAACATCATCTTGTTCATGTGTTCACAATGATTCCCCAGAAACCTTCAGAACTTCATCATCTGTCCATCGCAAGAACATTCATTCATCAACCTTCCAGTTTTTTTCTGTTTTCCTTTAATGTTCACGAACCTTCATCCGTTCTTCCAAAATCTGCCCAGATTCCTCAGATCCATCAAGAACGATTTCCGTCTTCATTATTTCTTCAAGAACTTCAACAATGTTCTTCAATCATTCGCCAGAAATTCGTAAGACATCTTCGTGTTCATCAGAATATCAAGAAAACCTCTTCATGTTCATCAAATTCCATAAACTTCACCAGATTTCCTCAACAATCAGTTCCATATCTCTCAAGATCTCGCCACGAGTTCCTCAACTGCCACCAGATCTTCAATCTTCACCATGAACCAACTTCTAATCTCACTGTAAAACGATCTTGAACGAGCTTCTTCAAGATCCCCCAAGCTCCAATTCGCGTCAAGAACGCAGTTGTTATCTTGTCTGGATTTTGTAGGTTGCATGTCTGGATTTTAGGATAGAATTTTTATGCTATTTTTCTGTATGCATTTCCTTATATTTCTTTAGAATATTTTCTAGTATAAATTAATTGCCGTATTTTAGGAGTAGACTATTATTTCCATTTAGTGTTGGATTTCTCTCCTATTTTCTTTTCTATTCGATTTTATCTCTGATTTTATTCTTGGCTGGCCGTGTGATATGATTCAATTGGAGAATAATTTTCGACATCATTTCTCTATCTTGTCTTTGACACAGATATCAATACGCTACCTCTGAGAGTTTGATTTATCGTATAAGTCAAATCATGACGGTCTAAGCGTTACATTGGTCCTGGTTCAAGCGTCCTCATCATGGATCCAGAGAGGAGAAGATTGGCATGGAGCTTGCGCACATGTCAAGAGCCAGCGGAGCCGCTTCGTTCGTTATCATCTTTCTTATTCAGGTCTTCGTGCAACCGTCGAGTGTTGTGAACCGTAGCGTTAGATACGTGGGAAATGACAATCGAGCGGTCTCCCCTCGATCGTTTAGGGTGTTTAGTATATGACCCTTGGGTAATATACGACGCACTCGCTCCTACGTATTAGGTTCTTGCGTGTGTGTCCCGAGTTCCTTCCCGTTTAGGCGTTGAGCCTGCTTCCTCTTTATTCTCGCCCCCGTGTGATCGAAACCCTTTTCTCTCGCTGCTGTGCAATTGAGACCCCTTCTCTTTCCCCTGTGCAATCGAGACTTATTTTCCAGCCGAACTACGTTTGCTCTGATCTCTCGTGCCAGACGAGAGTACGTAGGCATAGGATTGCGACGATCCTAGCGAGCTCCCTTCTCCCTCTTCCCTTTTCCCCTTTGTTATAGTTGGCTGAACTAAAGCTGCTCTAATTTCTCGTACCATACGAGAATATGTAGGCATAGGATGTGATATCCTAGCGAGTACACTAACAACTAACTTCTATGTTCTCTCGCTGTTGTGCGATCGAGACTGTCCCACTGACGACTAATCTTTCTCTTGCCCGAGCGCAATCGAGACCATACTGTGGTTCTAGAACCCGTAGGTTCCCATACCTTTAAACCTGACATACTACGTCCGTTCTACCGCAAACAGGTAACACCTAAGTCTCCGTCGAGCGAGCAGCATACACCTAAACTGCTAGAATGCATACGCTAGTATCGTCAATCCTTTCGCTCACCCCCGTGTGATTGAGAACCCCCTGTCTAGCCGTAGTTAGCCCGAACTACGTTGACTCTGACTTTCCCATTGCACGAGGGAACACGTAGGTATAGAGCGTGATGCTCTATCGAGTCAGTTTCTTTCCGTTTAGCTTTAGCAGCCGTAGATAGATTGTTTTTTCGCCCGTAGACAAACCAACAAACGTGGATCCCATCGAGTACGATGGACGCGAGGGGTGCTAATACCTTCCCCTTGCGTAACCGACTCCCGAACCCAGACAATGGTTGCGATGACCACTCCTTACCTTTTCGTCAGGTTTTTTCCGATTGTTTCCTTTCTTGTTCTGAGGGATAAATAACGAAAGGTGGCGACTCTTCTGTTTTGCTGGCCTCGTTTTTCGCAGAAGCGACAGAAACAAAGGATAAAAGGCTCAAAGTTTGATTGTTGCCCACCCCTTCTTCGTGATGATCTCCAGTCCTACGTTCAGCTAACTTGGCAGAAGCGTTCACCTTTCAAAAAGTTTATTGAATGGTAGGTGTGATGGTTAAGAAATCCACAAGGTTTTTAGAGCGACAGTCACCCCTCTTGCCTTTGGTGTCTGTAGTCACATGACTTGTTCCTGCTCGAGGATTTTCCTTTTTTAATCCTTTTCGCTTTTATTTTATTTTTGTTCCCTAATTTTTTCCTAGACCGATTCTTTTGAATTATTTCTATTTTGAAGTCCAGTATAATGCCCTAACTTTTTCCTAAGTCACTTGTTTTCCATTTTTCGACTTAGCAGGCTTTCTTTCTTTTTTTTCTTTTCCTTTTCTTTTTGGGCAAATCGTGTGACACTGGTTGTCTTGATTTCTCCGAAAGGGTTGTGACTACCTCCCTCCTGGTTGGTGAGGTATAACCATTGTGGTTGTTGAGGTACGACCTCTTGAAAGGGATAGGATGTGATTGGTCCTCGAATACGGGCACTCCTCTTGGTCAAATTAACTGACAACTACCCTTCCCCTGGGTTAGATGTTAGGGTTTTTTCGTATGAGAAAAAAGCACTACTTCAGATATGTGGGATCCACCAATGATTTTTGAACCAGATGTGGTACAAGTTGACTGTATGACATAAGAACTGGATGAAGAGGGGCATTCCTTCTTTCCAAGTTGTTACGAAGCCTATTTTGATTCTAGCGCTGATTCTGACATTAATTCTGATAACCTCGTCCATGAGCTCGTTGATTTATAGGAGGATAAATCCATGGTCTTCAGAATGAAGCTCTAGGATGGCACAGTGCTAAAAGTGATGACTGCTGAGAAGATGAATGACCAAAAGATTTTACTAGTGCACCCTGAGAATAATCAACATCTTCCATGACTGCATTGATTTCATCCTCTTCCTCTTGGGAGTTGCTGAGGGATTCAGTTTCACTAGCTTGACTACTTGAGGCATCTTGAATTTTTACACTCTTTAGACCGCTCTCAATGCATTCTCCAGCTATTACCAAGTCAGAGAAGTTTGACGCAATCCCAATTATCCTTTCAAAATATGGGCTCTACAAGGATTCCATGAACATGTCAACTAATTCTCTGTCCAGAAGTGGTGGTTGTACTTTGGAAGCCAATTCTCTCCACCTCTGAAGGATTCATTATTCTCTTGAGACATGCTTTGCAACTTCATGCTGGGAGCCATGTCAAGATTGTATTCATACTGCTCCAGAAAAGCTTTAGCTAAGTCTAACCATGATCGGATGCAACCACTCTCTAACTACATGTACCAATTTAAAGATGCCCCACTCAAACTATCCTAAAAACAATGGATAATTAGCTTATCATTATGAACATACGAAGTCATTCTTCTGCAAAACATCACCAAATTCTGCCTTGGGCAACTATCTGTTGCACCCTAAAATTTGACCAACCGATTCTCCTATCTGACTCGTGGTTTAATTTCATATTCGCAAATCAGACGCGTGATATTTGTGCACAAGCAGGGGATATCAGAGTTTACAGCTTGATCTTCGTCTATCAGATATGGCAGATCCAGTCCAGATCACCAGGGTTTTATTTTCGGGAAATTGTGCGCTCCTCGGTGATTTTTAGCTTGCACAGTGATTTTGAGGATATTCTGATGCCCGGGGATCTCTGTTCGATTCGATCTGGTCTCGTGCGCTCTTTTATGGCGGTCATTTGCATTCATCTGCATTTTTAGGATTTTAATAGACTTTTGCGGATTTTTAATAGGCTTTATAGATTTTTCTGGAATTTAAATAGGGTTTTTGTATTTTTTAATAGCTTAAATCTCTTTTTAGAATTTTATAGATTTTTTAAATAGATTTTTAGAATATAAATAAGATTTTAAATAGTTTTATCTTTTTTTAGAATAATATAGTTCTTTCTTTTAATAATAGTTTAGAATTTTATATGAATTTTAAAATAGATTTTTTAGAATATAGGTTTAATTGTTTTTAGATAATATAGAAAATAATATAGTTTTTCTTTTTAATAATAGATTTTAATAGATATTAAATAATGGTAGAACTTTAATAAGAAATTAGGATAATATAGAATTAATTAGACTTTTAATCACTTTTTAGAGTTTAATTAGGTTAATTGATTTTTTTTAGGTTTAATTAGGATAATATAGAATTAATTAGAGCTTTAATCATTTTTTAGAGTTGATTAGGAAATTAGTTTAATTAGGTGTTAATTCTGTTTTAGGATTAGTCTTAAGTAGATAATTAGGTTTAATATTGTTATTAATCAGATTTAGTTGAATTCAGTTTTTTTTACAGTTTTTTTGGTTATTTTCGTTTGGGCTTTAGTGCAAGTCATCCAGCCCAATGCAGTTTTTTGCTCAGTATGGGTCCAGATTCGTCCAAAAATGATCCAAATGTCCAGCTCTCTCCAGATCCTTCTGGAAGCTTCCAGCGCATTGCAGCATTTAAATATCAAGAGCCACGTGTTGGCTCAAGAGAGGACCCACGTTACGCTGTGGAATCACGCCACCACATCAACTCAGAAGCCCCCAGCTTACGCCACGCGTCCCACTCAGCCACCGCTTCCTCTCTCTCTCTGTGCATGCGCGCCACGCGTTGCACCTGCATCAGTCCCTCTGCCACCTGCCATCACCACAGCTAGTCACCGGGGCATCGCCGGGACCTCGCCGCCGGGCATGCAGGCGCCCTGAGCCGCCGTCCAACCGTCTTCCGGCCACCGTCTTTCTTGCCGGAATCTGCAGAAATCTCCAGAAACCCTCTTTCGCCCCCCAATCTTCATCTCGCTCTTCCGTCACCTTCATCATCCCCTCGCCGGAAACATCAACTTCGCCGGAAACTGCAAGAACCACTCTCCAGATCATCTTCCATCTTCGTCATTCTTCATAAAGAATTTCCAGAAATCAACCTTCATCGCCCTGCAAGGTTTCCAGAACGTCATTGAACCTTCACGCTATTTTCCAGAATATCATCAACATTCAAGAACACCCTCTGACCTTCATCCTTCGTCCTTCAAGGAAGACTCAGAAAATCCTCAGACGTCAACATTCCCCAGAAACCTCAACGGTGTTCGTGCAATTACCATTGATCTTCAAAGAGATCTCCAGAAATCCCCCAGCAAGATCTCAACGCAAGAATCTCAACCGAACGTCTTTAAGGATTGCTTCAACGAACGTCAACAGTTCACGGCGTCGTTCACACCTCAAGCCAGGTACGACGTTCTTCCACTCAGATTCGTTGTTGATTGTTGAATGTAGGCTTCCGTTGGGATTTTCAGTTAGTACGTAGTTTAAGTTAGATCTTGAACAGTGGATTCTTGTGAGGGATTGAGGTGTTTGGGTGAGAGTTTTTTTTCGTTTAAAGTTTGTTTGGATTGATTAGGAAAGATCAGATGAGTTGCAGAAAGGATGAGTTGCAGAGACGGACGAAACGGCTAGGGTTTGGGGGTTAGAATGATGAACAGTAACCTGGGTTTGTGAGGAGGAATATGGTTTTGTTTAGGGTTTTGTTCAGATTAGGGTTAGGTTTGGGCTTAAGCCCAATTGCGCGTACTGATGCATACCCCATTTGCTTGTCCCCCCCCCCCTGGCGTGTGAGAGACAGAGTGATTTGATGTGGGCCTTATGCCCAATTGCTTTTCGCACCCCCCTGGGCGTAAGCCCAGTGAAATAATAACTGGAAAACCTACTAACAGCACCCCCCAGGCGTTTTTCTTCTTTCTGAGTTTATTATTTGTTTTTGATGAGACTGGGCCCTGCGCCCTAATGCTTTTCGCACCCCCCGTTGCTTGGGCCCAGCCAGAATAAACTCATAAACCTTGCTGTTTGAACCCCCCCATTTTATTTCATTTCTTTTATTTTGTTTTTCTTTTATATTTTCATGTTAGAAAATTCATAATAAAATGAAAATAATTGTTTTTTTAACTCTTCTTTTTTCAGCCATTTCATGAAAATGTTTAGAAAATTGTATAAAAATAAAAATGCCATTTTATTTTTGTTTTCTATTTTTTGTATATTTTCCATTTAATTGACTTTTTTTTAATATTCTTTAGTGCATACATATCATTAGAAAATTCATGAAAAATAGTAGATTTAGTCAAATAATTCCGTTCTTTTTTCTGTAGACTCGTAATTCAGTGTAGAATTTTATAGTATAAAAACATTAGCTTAATCCTGCATTTTCAGTTTAATTGCATTTTTTCATTGTTATTGATGTTGAATAAATTGGTTTGTGGATATGTCTGTGTTGCTGATTTTGGTTCTTTCACCTGGTATTGAATTTTGTTCTGATTTTTCAGTATGTTGTCATAGAGCCATGTAGGTCTCCCATTAGATTTTTGTTAGATTTTTGTAGGATGTTCTGATATGATTTGTCTGAGCCTGGTAATAGGAGAAGTCTTGATGACTTCTGACTTTGAAGTTCAACTGTGGTTGAACTTCAGAGGTAGTTTCTTGTGGTTTGGTGGCCTGTGGGTTCTTCTCAAGGTAGGGGCTGGTTGCAGTCCTGTTGGAGCTTGCAGGGATGCAGTGGATTGAGGCTTAGTCTAGGAGCTTGTTGTCTGTTTGTGAGGTTCGAGATCCTGAAGTTTGAAGGGAGTTTATGGTACTTTCCTGAGGAAGGCACTATGAATAACTTTCATTCTTTATTCTCACCTCTTTCGTAAGTATCCAATGATGTTGGAGCCAACTTGTGAGTTTAATTTCTCCTGGGGAGAAATGTAAACTGATCACATGTTGTTGAGCCACATGGGATACGATTCCTAAGTGGAAGCCTTCTAGTACTTTCCTGAGGAAGGTCCTATGGGTCTATTCACTTAGTTCCATTAGTTTATCTAGGATTTCTTAAGTATCCAGTGATGTTGGAGCCAACTTGTGAGTTTAATTTCTCCTGAGGAGGAATGTAAACTGATCACAGTTGTTGAGCCACGTAGGATACGATTCCTAAGTGTCAGCCTCCTAGTACTTTCCTGAGGAAGGTCCTATGGGTCTGCTCACTTAGTTCCCTTAGTGCATATAGGTTTTCTCAAGTATCCCGTGATGCCGGAGCCTTCATGTGAGTTTAATTTCTCCTGAGGAGGAATGTAAACTGATCACAGTTGTCGAGCCGCATAGGATATGACTCCTGAGTAGTAACCTCCTAGTGCTTTCCTGAGGAAGGCACTATGAGCTTGTCTGCTTAGCTCCCTTTCCCTTTGGTAAGCTTGTTCTGAAGCTTGGAGGCTGGGATTGATTCCTCTTGCTTAGGGTTTTGATTAGAGTTTGCTTAGATTTTTGCTTAAGGGGTTGTGTAGAGTTTTGTTTAGAAATAGATTAGGAGCTTGTTTCAGGTTTGTTAGGGGCCTTGCCCAGGAGTAGTTTCTTATTTTGTAGATAGAGGCTTGTCAGGTTAGCCAGCCTTCCCTTTGGATTGTTTGACTTGTATGATGTTATGTTGCATTAGACCTAGGTGTTCATCTAGATAGTTCTGAGTAGGTGCATCTTAGAAGTAGACTTCGTGTGCATGAGAAGTTGAGGTGGCCCTCCTTCTGCTTGTTTGTTATTGAGTGGCTTTGCTTGTTGGTATTTGGTAGAGCTGAGCTCCCTTGCCTTTGTGGTTTGCGGCCTTCGCGCCTTGTTTGTTTAGTCGTTGCATTCATGCATATTTTCAGTATTCCTTTACTTTGCAGTTTCTTGTTTGTAGTTTAGTCCTGTTGCCATGATCCCTTAGGAGCTCTGACTTCTCCGCTGCGGAGTTGTTATGATAGACATTAGGATGGTCAACCAGGTGTGATAGCAGTAGGTAGATTCCCCTTTCTCAGCTATAGTTTTAGGGTTTCCCTTTCCTTTCTGTAGGAGCTTTTGAGTAGCTTGATCCGTAGTTAGCTGAACTACAGCTGCTCTGATTCTTCGTACCAGACGAAGATATGTAGGCATAGGATGCGATATCCTAGCGAGCACACTAACGACTAACCCTTTGTTCTCTCGCGGCTGTGCGATCGAGACTTTCCCGCTGACGACTGATTGTTATCCCTTTCTCTTGCCCGAGCGCATTTGAGACCAGATCGTAGTTGTAGGTTCCCGAACCTTAGAGACCAGTTTGTTTTCTCACTGCTGTGTGAGAGCGCCTGTTTACCCGTAGTTAGTCGAACTACGTTTGCTCTGATCTTTCATACCAGATGAAAGTACGTAGGCACAGGACGCGATGTCCTGGCGAGCAACCTTTTCCCCGTTTAGTCGTAGGTAGTCGAACTACGTTGACTCTGACTTTCCCATTGCACGAGGGAATACGTAGGCCCAGAACACCGTATGTTCTGTCGAGTCCTGTCCTTTTATTTTCTTTTCAGACCAGCCATTAGCGTAGATAGATAACACACCCTTTTACCTATAAACACCAAGCGTGGATCCCATCGAGTACGATGGACGTGAGGGGTGCTAATACCTTCCCCTTGCGTAACCGACTCCCGAATCCAGGTTTTGGTTGCGATGACCATACCTTTTCCCGTCTTTGCGAGGTTTACTTCGAGCGTTCCCTTTCCCGCTCTGAGGGATAAATAACGCACGGTGGCGACTCTCCTGTCAAGCCGGCGCCGATTTTCGCAGTAGCGACAGCTGGCGACTCTGCTGGGGACTTATAGCATCTAGGGACTTTTCCCATCCCTTATGCTGGGACCGTTTCCCATCCCCTACGCGAGTCAATCCTAGCGCTTGGGTGTTTATTTGTTGGGTGTTGTGCATATTGTGTTTTACTTTTCTGCAGTTTACTTTTCTGTACCTTTACCTTTCCGCATTTATTTTCCAGCATTATATTATTATGATTATTGCTGTGGGCAAGGGAGGTTACTGTGAGTGAAAAGCCGGACCTGGGCTTGAGTACACACCTAGATATAGTTGCGGAGAAGTAGTAGACGAACCTGTCTGCTGAGCAGGCACAGTTCCCTACGAAAATCTGCGCTCAGACGAGATTCTTGCAGAGGTGCTCCTTTCCGGTCCTGAGGATCTGAGGGGAGTCCAGACGTGAGGATTGTCGACTCTGGGGACCGATCATTTGGAAGTCAGCTAAGTGAGGCCTCTTCATGACTTGATGATGCCACTCCTTCTGGGAATCGTATCGTCATTCATGAAAGTCTGTGACGCTGATGACCGCATAGGATGCCGTACCTTTGTCCGTGGATTAGGCCTATCCTACCTGTGAGAGGGACTGGGTTATTGCAGGAAAACTGGCCTTCAGAAACCATGATTCAGTACCTTTATCAGATGGTGTTCTTGATTCATCTCCAGGTGTGTTGTTTGGGTCAGATGGGTTTCTTATCTGAAGTTGATTCTATTATCCGATGGTTTTCTCGTCAGATACAGAGGTTCAGATGGTTTTCTTACCAGGGGATTGATATTTTGAGTATCAGATGATAGTTAGTGGCATGAGATTCTGGTGACCGTGTTGGTTTTCTGTTCTCGATCACAGAGATGTTCCTCTTCAGGCTACAGCATAGCCCCTGTGTTCGCAGATTGCATTATTTATCATATTGCATCATTACCATCTGCATTCAACTAACGTGTGTGTATTGCAGGTACATATTTTCCCTTCCAGTTCTGGTGTTTGTTCCTAGCAAGACATGGAAAGCCTGAAGAGAGTATTGCCCTATAAGTTTCCGTCGCCGAATATCAGTCTATTGTTAGAGTTGATTGCTATTGCTAAGAAGAGGGGAATGGGTGACTTCAGAAAGAGATATGGGAGGATTCTGACCTACGTTTATCAGCCATCTGCCTACGAGACCAGCGGCATCTATACTCTGTTACAGTTCTACGACGCGGAGCTCAGGTGTTTTGTATTCCCCGACTTCGTTTTGGCTCCTACCCTGGAGGAGTACTCTGCACTTCTGGATATACCGATCCGTGAGCAGATGCCTTTCTATCGTACGGACGCTGAGCCTAAGCTGGCTGAGCTTTCTGCCATCCTGTGCTTGAAAGAGTCTGAGCTGTCTGGGAAGATGATCAGAAGAGGAGACGTATGGGGATTCCCGTTGGATGTCTTGGTGGAGAAGGCTCGAGAATATGCCCAGAAGGGTAGCTGGGGTGTTTTTGACGTCATCCTTGCTGTATGTGTGTATGGCATCGTGTTGTTCCCGAACATTCCTGATTTTGTTGATTCTGATGCCTTCTATATTTTGGCTGCGGAAAACCCAGTTCCTACTTTGCTGGGAGATATCCACCATTCAACCCACTACCAGAATGAAAAGCGACGAGGAAGGAATGTGTCTTGCTGTGTACCTCTCCTATGCCGGTGGTTCACCAGTCATATGCCTAAGTCAGGCCCTTTTGTCACCTCTATCAATTCTCTAGGATGGCCTGAGCGCTTAATGGGATTGACTGCTGAGAACGTGGTATGGGTCAATAAAGAGGTATTCGGAGCTGAAGTCATACTCAAATGCGAAGGATTCCCGAATGTTCCTTTAGTGGGAAGGAAGGGGTGTGTCAACTACAACCCTTCCTTATTGATCAGGCAATTTGGGTATGTACCTCAAGGAGCGCCAAAGCCCGAGGAGATACAGGAATCTCTGTATCTCACCGGGGCAATTGGGAAAGAGATGCTGACTAAACTTGAGAAAGCCTGGAAAAACTTGCACAAGAGAGGGAAGCTTTCAGGTAGCAGAGGGGATACTCGAGTTCTTGGCCCATATATGGAATGGATTCGTGAGCGAGCTGTGAAATTCCTTATGCCATATCCAGCGATCCAGCCATTGCATCCTCCTCCGGTAGAGGAGCCTACCACTGTGGACATGCAGGTCTACAAGCAGCTGATGGCGGAGAAAGAAGAGCTAGCAAGGGCTAAAGAGGCATTAGAGCAGGAGAATGCCCAGCTTCGGCATGAAAAGATTGAAACAGGATATGTTTCTAAGCAACAGGCTGAAACTCTGAAACATCTGAAGACTACGCTGTTGGAATTAACTGAAACCAAGAAGCGTCTGGAGTTAGATGTAGACTCAGTTAGTAGTGTGTTGGCCACTAAGAAGCAAGAGCTGGAAAGGGCCTACACAAAGCTAGCCAAGTTCAGAGAACACTGGGATCTCACTATGACCAAGCGCAAAGAGCGGGAAGAAGAGCTGAAGACACAGGTAGCTCAGTTAGAAGAACAGGTCAAAGTGAAGAATGAAGAGCTTGAAGAAGAAGCCTGTCGCCGATACGAGGCCGAGCGCAAGCTGACAGATGCCATGAAGAATTTGGAAGATTTCCAGCATAGAGCAGATGCCAAGAGACCCAAACCTGGGGGCGGTGCCAATGATAAGGCTTGGGAAGACTTTGTCAGAAACATCCAAGGGACGGTCAGGAAGAGGGATCGGCTGATAGAAGGTTTGATTTATCAACCAGATCATGCAGAGACAAAGAAGATGGTCGAGGACTTCCGCAACCGTACCCGCACTTGATTTCTCTCTTGTATTCTGTATGTTGAGATCACCACCAGGCATGTTGGCTGGGATCCTCCTTATCATATCAGCTGTATGGAGCATAGTTATGTAACTTCTTGACAAGACAGTTATTCTAATGAACATATGAGGGTTTTTCCAAATATTGTCTTTATGGTTTATCTCGTCTTGCTACCACTGACACTGGAATTGGAGGGAAAATATCTCCAATGCACACATGCACGTTAGCATTTTCGTATTTTTGTTTGCATAAATCATACTGCATAGCATTTCTCTAGCAGGTCAGAGCACTTATCCAGCCTTTGTTTTCACCAGAAAGTGATTCTCGGGGAATTGTTTGAGGCAAGAGTGGAGACGACCAAGGGGCTGAAGCAGATTTGAGCAGAATCAAGCAGCATAGTCGGTTACAGGTAATTGGTAGCTATGTCTGAAGGCAATTTCCAGTCTCCTAACACCTTGGCAAGGTTTACTATGGCGTCCAACCATCAGTATGATTCTATGGAAGGCTTCCCACAAGCAAACAATCTTACTGCAGCCCAAGTTGCGCAGCCTGCTGTTGAGAACCGAGATCGACATGAGCAGTTCGTTGCCCGAAATGAACGTCATCCTCCTGTTAACAATCAAAGTGTCGCTTTCCCTGCGATGAATTACCGAATAGATATTCCAGTGACCGGGTTAGTAGACCCAAGAGCTCTTGACGATGGTAGAAGACTCCGAGCACTGGAAGAGCAAATGAAAGCCTTGGAAGCGAAAGATGCCGTTAACCTGGATGCTGTGGCCATGTGTTTGGTTCCTGACCTGGTGTTGCCGTACAAGTTCAAAATGCCGGAATTTGAAAAGTACACGGGAGATAGCTGTCCAAAGTTGCATTTGATGATGTTCTGCCGAAGGATGACTTCGTTTGTACGAAATGACCAACTAATGATCCATTGCTTCCAGTATAGCCTGACTGGGGCATCGTTGAGATGGTATGTGCAATTGGAAAGTAATCAGATTCGATCATGGGTGGATTTAGCCAGAGCTTTCATGAAGCAGTACGATTACAACTTGGATTTGACTCCTAGTCTCGTAGATCTGCAAGAATTGTCTCAGGCGGAGAATGAATCATTCAGAGGGTATTTGCGAAGATGGAAAGAATTGGCTGCTAGTGTTCAACCACCGCTTCCGGAAAGGGAACTGGTTGACATCTTCCTGGGTACTCTGAAAGGCCATTATTTTGACAAATTGTTCAGTTGCACAAACTTTGTGGGCCTGATGAGACTGGGAGAGATTGTTGAGAGAGGACTCAAGAATGGAAAGTTTCGAGATGTTCCTTACGTCCCAGTCGATAAGATTGAGTCAGTTGTCAGTTCTCAAGAAGAGTGGGAAGTAGGAACTGACGCCACCTCAGAATCTCTAGCATCTCAGGGTCAGTTTTCAGACACTTCAAGTCAACAATCATCCTACCGCCGATCGCGTCAGCACGCTCCACGAAGACCAAGGAAGCCTGAAAGGCAATTTACTCAGCTACCGGTGTCGTACAGTCAGTTGTTGCCAGATCTGGTCAAAAGCGGATTGATAGTACCAAAAGAGACTAAGCCGGTGATTCCACCATATCCTCCAGGTTTTGATACCAGCGCCCGCTGTGAGTACCATGTTGGGGCACAGGGGCATTCAACAAATGATTGTAAGGTGCTTAGAAGCCAGGTTCAAGATCTGTTAGACTCTAACCGTATTTGCATCACGCCTCAGGGTTTTGTTCAGATTAATGATTTTCCATCCTCCAGTTGTGTGGGTTCGTCAGTTAATGTCATGGAAAACTCCACAGGAAGTGTGTGCTCTGAAGATTGTCAATCAGAGAGTTCAGTTGTGTGGGAGAAATTTCTAGAGGTTTTTGCGCCGGATGTCGCATCTGTTTTCTCTGCTTAATCCGTTTAGCTTTTGTGCACTAGTGTCTGCCGACCACCACCAGGGTTGTTGGCTGGGGTCGTTATATTCATACTCATTTGTGCTTACCTGCTGATTTTGTTGGTTGTACATATGTGGGAGATGTTCGTCTGTGTGCTTATAGCTTGAGTTTCTCTTTGTCTCGTTATGAATATGTGTTTGCTTTCTACGCTGCATTATCATTTAACAGGTATATCAGAACCGTGGGTCTTATTTCCTCATCGTCCAGTTTATTGCAGGAACTCCTTCAGAGATATGGAACAGAATCAGTTTGAATTGATTGAAGTCCAAAGCCAGCTGGGGCAGATGATGAGAGACATGCAAGAGATGCGTTCAGTACAGAAGATTCTCAAGGAGGAAAACAGTCAGCTGAAGACCCAAATGAGCTTGATCATGGAGGTAGTCAAGAATGTGCTTAGGAAAGAAGACGATCAGCTATTTGAAGCCGCAATGAAGAAGCTCGCGCCACCTGTGCATGTGGAACCTGAGCAGCAGCAACAGAAGATTCATCCGGCTCAGCGAAGGATCCAGGAAGGGAAGCCAAAGAGAATGTTTGAGGTACCGCCTATGACATATGCTGAGCTCTTGCAGACTTTATTGAAGTTTAATCTGGTTGAGAAAAGAACGTTGGAACCACCAACGAGAGTGTTTCCTCAAGGGTACGATGCCAGTAAGCAATGTGAGTTTCATTCCGGGGCATTCGGACACGACATCGAGGGTTGTCATGCTTTTAAGCACAATGTTCAAGACCTGATTGACTCGCACGATATTGAATTCACGCCGAGCGGCGTAGCTGTGCATATTGCTCCTGTCTCAGTCGATGCTAAGATGACAGATGTTTCTAAAGCTGCAGTGGGTCAGAAGCGTATCCTGGACTCCATGGTGTCAGAATCTCCAGGCCCACAACTGTTGCCTATTCCTGGGGCAGATCTGAGAAAGAAAATGGCTAAGCATAAGGAGAGCGTTAATCAATGCATTGAAGGTCAAGAAACCGATGTTGCATTTGATACGAAGGGTGTTCAAGGGTCAACCCGATACCAGCAGCAGCAGCCTCAGCAGCAGAACCAGCAGGGGTATAAAAGATATCAGAATCGGGGTCCTCTGGCAAGCCGTCATTTGGAAACTCCTCCTATGCCGTATGCACAGCTTCTGCAAACGTTGCTTCAGCTCCAATTGGTTCATAAAAGGACAATGACTCCCTTAACGGGACCACCACCACCGGGGTATGATGCCAACGCTACTTGTGAGTTCCATACTGGGGCACCAGGCCATACGGTTGAGAATTGTAAGGCTTTTAAGCACAAAGTGCAGGATCTGCTTAATAGTGCAGCAATTAGCTTCGGGCCGGGAGGTCCTAGAATCATCTGAATGAAGGAGGAAGAGCTCTATAATTTGGTTGAGTCGCTGAAAGCAGCTCGGGACAGCAGCGAATTGTCTCTAATAAAGATAGCTGGTTCAGCAGCAGGGCAGATGTGAAAGCCCGGCTCTCGGAAGCTAGCCTATTTTCTTCGTTTTAGCTTGTCATTTCTTTACATTTGTAGTTGCTTTCCTGTTTGAATTTGTAATCTTGTTTGTAAAACTTGTTGTTTTCATTCAATTGATGATAATGAAATAGATGTGCATGTTTTGATTGAATCCATTCGTGTTCACTAACTGTTTTTGCAAATGTCCAACGCTTGGTTAAGAAGAATTTGGGGAGGATGACGAAAATGACCGACATGCAACTGCCAATATTGTATGCTTTTGAAATAAAACCTGTTGATGATGTACAGGCATTGTTTCAAATCCCCAAACACCGGAGGCATAAGGAAGATAATCCCTTGTCAACCCCTTTGAGCCTTGTAGTAGGAGTTTCTTCCTGTGAATGAAAAACCCTCGATCTTTAACCTGGGGCAGGGTAGGTGTTAGCTAATTCAACTGAGCGTCCAAATTGCAAAAGGAGTGTCCGTTCGAGGATCAATCGCGTCCCTAGAGGTCGTGCCTAGAAGACCACAATGGTTCAATCAAGAGTGAGACAGTCACATCATTCCCCAAAAAGTCAGGCAACCAGTGTCACACGACTTGTTCGAAAGAAAACGAAAAAAGAAATCAAAAGCCCGCTAAGTCAAGAAAACTTCAAAACAAATGACTTAGGCAAAAATGAGGGCATCCCGCTGGACTTAAAAAATCAAAAGAAACTCAAAAGGAGGCAGTCCAGGCAAAAGTTAGGGATATGAAGAGAAAAAGATGAAAAGGATCAAAAGAAAAATCCTCAAATGAAATACGAGTCGTGTGACCTCAAGTGTCAAAGACGAAAAGTGAGTGGCTGTCACTCCAAAATCCAAAAGTTTCTCGAACTATCACTCCTATCTTTCAACCTCCGAGAGGTGAGCGCTAAGGTCGAATTAGCTGAACGTAGGATGGGAGAACATCAAGGAGAATGGGTGGGTTGAAATAAACTTTGAGCCTTTATCCTTTCTTTCGAAACCATGAACCTGACCACGTTACAACCTTCAAAAGTCCTAATTGAAGCAGGTTGTTTCGGAAGCATACTCCGGTAAAGGTCGCGTCGATTCTGACTCTTAAAAGGGTTCCTCTTACCATGTTGGTACTGATGTTGATAAATGTTTTATGCATCATATGCCATAAACTGTTTTTCCTTTTCCCAGTGAACAGATTGGATGTCAAAGCTGTCATATGTGTTGCATTAATACATCTTTTATGCAGAACAACTTGTTTTACTTGCGAGTAAGCGCTTGACAGCAGAAAAGCTTCCTACGGTGGAAAGTATGGTCAAGATAGAATGCAGAACGCCCGAATGTTCCGAGAGCAGGGGCAAGCTTTTATTGTGATCCCCAGTCAGGTCAGCTTTTCGAAGTCAGTTATTCTGGGGCAATCAGGTTGAGATTCGGTGAATACGTCGTAGTCAGAAGGTACTGCTTTGGATCAGCTAATCAGGGGCAAGGTCATTGCAGTCAGGGGCAGACCATCTTAAGCACGCAGAAGTTATTCGAGGAGCATTTGAGGGGAAGTGTCTCTCGGAAGCTCAGAACGCTGGGGCATGTTATATCAGACCATCAGGGCTCAGATTTGCACATTTCCTTTCAAGGACTATCCCCACGGAGGTCCCGTAGGCTGAGGCATATCAGAAGAGAAAGGATTGGTCTTTTCCGTATCAGCAGGGCCATACAGAGTTGTTCGAACAAATGCAGTCGATTTTCGAGAGCGAGACGAATGCGAGAAGTCATGTCACTATCCCTTGACTCTTCACTAAAAGGCTGTGTATTCATGAAGAATATTTTCCAGCGTCAGTGGTACCTGACCCAGCAAGATAGCTTAAGAGCTCAAACCCATGTTTGCGATTACTGCGAAGCCCATCCGTGTTGGCGCATCAATTTCCGAATCCGAGCTTCGTCAGTACGCGGGAAGATTCCCTTCATTTTCGCCAGCAAAGTCCAATTTGTCAGTGGCACGGGTAAGCTATCCCTAGAGGAGTTTAATCATATTCAGCGCGTCTGCTATTTCACAGCGGAGTTATATTCCCCAGCAGGGTATTACTTCGTCGAGGTGTTCGGTTAAGTTCCCAATATCCCCAGCAGAGTTGATTTCACTCTCCCAGCATTTATTTTGCTAGGACGATTCAGTGATATCCGGGTTATCCCCAGCAGAGTTGGCCTCGCCTTCAGCATTTATTTTGCTGAAGTGGTTCTGTACCCGGCTCTCTCCGGCAGCTCGAGCCTGCATTAGCATATTGCATGCATCATCATACTTGCATCATACTTGCATAGCATGGTCAAAATGCGTAGCATTTCCATCCCGAATGGGGCATTACGCCGTAGAAAGATTAAAGCATACGCATATGCATACGAAGCATAAGTCAGGTTTTCTATCAGCCTCATATGGCGCGTGAATTACTCTGTGATCAGTTCAGAGACATTTATCCAGCAGCAGTATTCAGACGATTCAGCGGATTATTTGTATCTCAGATCAGACAACGATTATGCTTTGATCAAGCAGTCATCTGATGTCGACAGACTTTTCTTCCCGTCAATTCATATTGACGATGTGTTCCTTCGATAAGTGGATTTCTCCGTCTATCATTAGACGTCTTGAGTACGAATGTGGTTTTCTTTCCGTCTATCCATAGACGATGTGAAGTTGCGGGTGGTCGCAGTAGGGCTTCAAGATGGGGTTTCTCTAGCAAATGGCTTTTCTTTCCGTCTGTCGGCAGACGATGTGAAGTTTCGAGTTACTGTTCAGCGGGTTTTCTTATTGCCAGATCATATATACGATGAGGTGTTTCCCCAGCGAGACTTCTCTGGCTATCCTTGCTTGTTGAGGGGTTTCAAAATGATATTTCGGATAGGGGTTTTCTTTCTGTTTATTGGATGAGATGACGTTTCAAGAGGTACTTTTCTGACTGTCAATCCTTATTGATGGCGAGGCTCTTCGAAGAATGTTCAGTTTTCGTGATCGTTGATTCTTATTGACGACATGGTTCTTTAAAAGGTGGTTTTTCTTACCGTCGGTCCATACTGACGATGTGGCCCCTTCAAGGATATTGATCTTTCTATCAATTCCCGTAGACAGAAGGATTATGAAATTCGAGGAATGATGTTGAATTGCGCAATGGTGTCTTCCCGTCTACCCTTAGACGATGTGAATATGGAGATTAATGGTGTCTTTCCGTCTACCCTTAGACGATGCAAGTACGGAGATTATTTCTTCCCGTCTACCCTTAGACGATGTGAATATTGATTTGTTTCATCAATCAGGATGATCCCGTCTACCCTTAGACGATGTGAATATTGATTTGTTCATCAATCAGGATGATCCCGTCTACCCTTAGACGATGAGAATATTGATTTGTTCATCGATCAGGATGATTCCGTCTACCCTTAGACGATGCAAGCACGAAGATTATTTCTTCCCGTCTATCTTTAGACGATGTGAGTATGCGATCAGGCTTTGTTCCCGTCTACCCTTAGACGATGTGAATACTGATTTGTTCATCGATCAGGATGATTCCGTCTACCCTTAGACGATGTGAATATTGATTTGTTCATCAATCAGGATGATGCCGTCTACCCTTAGACGATGTGAATATGGAGATTATGGTGTCTTTCCGTCTATCCTTGGACGATGTGAGTATGGAGATTACTTCATCCCGTCTATCCTTAGACGATGTGAGTTGGGAGATTAATGTTGTTTTTCCGTCTATCATTAGACGAGGTGAGTATTCAATCAGGGTGTCTTCCCGTCCATCTTTGGGCGATGTGAGTATATTTCTCTTCCTGCCTATCAGTAGGCAATGTGAAAGGATCAGGTATTTTGTTGCAGCCCTCGGGTTTGTCACATAGGGTATCACAAGCAACGGGTATTCAAGTCAGGAGTCCTTTATCAGATGATTGATCAGTTTGGTGCCGTAATGACTGGACTCGGTTCTCTGGAGTTTATTCCCCAAGCAGTTTACAGTATATGCTCGCGGTTGGCAAATTTCCGGGTTTTATTTGTATTCAACCGTCTCGTACCTCTGAATGTTTGAAGGCTGGGCGCTCTTCAAACCCTTCAGGTCCAAGTCGCTTGAATAGGGGCAGCTGTTGCACCCTAAAATTTGACCAACCGATTCTCCTATCTGACTCGTGGTTTAATTTCATATTCGCAAATCAGACGCGTGATATTTGTGCACAAGCAGGGGATATCAGAGTTTACAGCTTGATCTTCGTCTATCAGATATGGCAGATCCAGTCCAGATCACCAGGGTTTTATTTTCGGGAAATTGTGCGCTCCTCGGTGATTTTTAGCTTGCACAGTGATTTTGAGGATATTCTGATGCCCGGGGATCTCTGTTCGATTCGATCTGGTCTCGTGCGCTCTTTTATGGCGATCATTTGCATTCATCTGCATTTTTAGGATTTTAATAGACTTTTGCGGATTTTTAATAGGCTTTATAGATTTTTCTGGAATTTAAATAGGGTTTTTGTATTTTTTAATAGCTTAAATCTCTTTTTAGAATTTTATAGATTTTTTAAATAGATTTTTAGAATATAAATAAGATTTTAAATAGTTTTATCTTTTTTTAGAATAATATAGTTCTTTCTTTTAATAATAGTTTAGAATTTTATATGAATTTTAAAATAAATTTTTTAGAATATAGGTTTAATTGTTTTTAGATAATATAGAAAATAATATAGTTTTTCTTTTTAATAATAGATTTTAATAGATATTAAATAATGGTAGAACTTTAATAAGAAATTAGGATAATATAGAATTAATTAGACTTTTAATCACTTTTTAGAGTTTAATTAGGTTAATTGATTTTTTTTAGGTTTAATTAGGATAATATAGAATTAATTAGAGCTTTAATCATTTTTTAGAGTTGATTAGGAAATTAGTTTAATTAGGTGTTAATTCTGTTTTAGGATTAGTCTTAAGTAGATAATTAGGTTTAATATTGTTATTAATCAGATTTAGTTGAATTCAGTTTTTTTTACAGTTTTTTTGGTTATTTTCGTTTGGGCTTTAGTGCAAGTCATCCAGCCCAATGCAGTTTTTTGCTCAGTATGGGTCCAGATTCGTCCAAAAATGATCCAAATGTCCAGCTCTCTCCAGATCCTTCTGGAAGCTTCCAGCGCATTGCAGCATTTAAATATCAAGAGCCACGTGTTGGCTCAAGAGAGGACCCACGTTACGCTGTGGAATCACGCCACCACATCAACTCAGAAGCCCCCAGCTTACGCCACGCGTCCCACTCAGCCACCGCTTCCTCTCTCTCTCTGTGCATGCGCGCCACGCGTTGCACCTGCATCAGTCCCTCTGCCACCTGCCATCACCACAGCTAGTCACCGGGGCATCGCCGGGACCTCGCCGCCGGGCATGCAGGCGCCCTGAGCCGCCGTCCAACCGTCTTCCGGCCACCGTCTTTCTTGCCGGAATCTGCAGAAATCTCCAGAAACCCTCTTTCGCCCCCCAATCTTCATCTCGCTCTTCCGTCACCTTCATCATCCCCTCGCCGGAAACATCAACTTCGCCGGAAACTGCAAGAACCACTCTCCAGATCATCTTCCATCTTCGTCATTCTTCATAAAGAATTTCCAGAAATCAACCTTCATCGCCCTGCAAGGTTTCCAGAACGTCATTGAACCTTCACGCTATTTTCCAGAATATCATCAACATTCAAGAACACCCTCTGACCTTCATCCTTCGTCCTTCAAGGAAGACTCAGAAAATCCTCAGACGTCAACATTCCCCAGAAACCTCAACGGTGTTCGTGCAATTACCATTGATCTTCAAAGAGATCTCCAGAAATCCCCCAGCAAGATCTCAACGCAAGAATCTCAACCGAACGTCTTTAAGGATTGCTTCAACGAACGTCAACAGTTCACGGCGTCGTTCACACCTCAAGCCAGGTACGACGTTCTTCCACTCAGATTCGTTGTTGATTGTTGAATGTAGGCTTCCGTTGGGATTTTCAGTTAGTACGTAGTTTAAGTTAGATCTTGAACAGTGGATTCTTGTGAGGGATTGAGGTGTTTGGGTGAGAGTTTTTTTTCGTTTAAAGTTTGTTTGGATTGATTAGGAAAGATCAGATGAGTTGCAGAAAGGATGAGTTGCAGAGACGGACGAAACGGCTAGGGTTTGGGGGTTAGAATGATGAACAGTAACCTGGGTTTGTGAGGAGGAATATGGTTTTGTTTAGGGTTTCGTTCAGATTAGGGTTAGGTTTGGGCTTAAGCCCAATTGCGCGTACTGATGCATACCCCATTTGCTTGTCCCCCCCCCCCTGGCGTGTGAGAGACAGAGTGATTTGATGTGGGCCTTATGCCCAATTGCTTTTCGCACCCCCCTGGGCGTAAGCCCAGTGAAATAATAACTGGAAAACCTACTAACAGCACCCCCCAGGCGTTTTTCTTCTTTCTGAGTTTATTATTTGTTTTTGATGAGACTGGGCCCTGCGCCCTAATGCTTTTCGCACCCCCCGTTGCTTGGGCCCAGCCAGAATAAACTCATAAACCTTGCTGTTTGAACCCCCCCATTTTATTTCATTTCTTTTATTTTGTTTTTCTTTTATATTTTCATGTTAGAAAATTCATAATAAAATGAAAATAATTGTTTTTTTAACTCTTCTTTTTTCAGCCATTTCATGAAAATGTTTAGAAAATTGTATAAAAATAAAAATGCCATTTTATTTTTGTTTGCTATTTTTTGTATATTTTCCATTTAATTGACTTTTTTTTAATATTCTTTAGTGCATACATATCATTAGAAAATTCATGAAAAATAGTAGATTTAGTCAAATAATTCCGTTCTTTTTTCTGTAGACTCGTAATTCAGTGTAGAATTTTATAGTATAAAAACATTAGCTTAATCCTGCATTTTCAGTTTAATTGCATTTTTTCATTGTTATTGATGTTGAATAAATTGGTTTGTGGATATGTCTGTGTTGCTGATTTTGGTTCTTTCACCTGGTATTGAATTTTGTTCTGATTTTTCAGTATGTTGTCATAGAGCCATGTAGGTCTCCCATTAGATTTTTGTTAGATTTTTGTAGGATGTTCTGATATGATTTGTCTGAGCCTGGTAATAGGAGAAGTCTTGATGACTTCTGACTTTGAAGTTCAACTGTGGTTGAACTTCAGAGGTAGTTTCTTGTGGTTTGGTGGCCTGTGGGTTCTTCTCAAGGTAGGGGCTGGTTGCAGTCCTGTTGGAGCTTGCAGGGATGCAGTGGATTGAGGCTTAGTCTAGGAGCTTGTTGTCTGTTTGTGAGGTTCGAGATCCTGAAGTTTGAAGGGAGTTTATGGTACTTTCCTGAGGAAGGCACTATGAATAACTTTCATTCTTTATTCTCACCTCTTTCGTAAGTATCCAATGATGTTGGAGCCAACTTGTGAGTTTAATTTCTCCTGAGGAGAAATGTAAACTGATCACATGTTGTTGAGCCACATGGGATACGATTCCTAAGTGGAAGCCTTCTAGTACTTTCCTGAGGAAGGTCCTATGGGTCTATTCACTTAGTTCCATTAGTTTATCTAGGATTTCTTAAGTATCCAGTGATGTTGGAGCCAACTTGTGAGTTTAATTTCTCCTGAGGAGGAATGTAAACTGATCACAGTTGTTGAGCCACGTAGGATACGATTCCTAAGTGTCAGCCTCCTAGTACTTTCCTGAGGAAGGTCCTATGGGTCTGCTCACTTAGTTCCCTTAGTGCATATAGGTTTTCTCAAGTATCCCGTGATGCCGGAGCCTTCATGTGAGTTTAATTTCTCCTGAGGAGGAATGTAAACTGATCACAGTTGTCGAGCCGCATAGGATATGACTCCTGAGTAGTAACCTCCTAGTGCTTTCCTGAGGAAGGCACTATGAGCTTGTCTGCTTAGCTCCCTTTCCCTTTGGTAAGCTTGTTCTGAAGCTTGGAGGCTGGGATTGATTCCTCTTGCTTAGGGTTTTGATTAGAGTTTGCTTAGATTTTTGCTTAAGGGGTTGTGTAGAGTTTTGTTTAGAAATAGATTAGGAGCTTGTTTCAGGTTTGTTAGGGGCCTTGCCCAGGAGTAGTTTCTTATTTTGTAGATAGAGGCTTGTCAGGTTAGCCAGCCTTCCCTTTGGATTGTTTGACTTGTATGATGTTATGTTGCATTAGACCTAGGTGTTCATCTAGATAGTTCTGAGTAGGTGCATCTTAGAAGTAGACTTCGTGTGCATGAGAAGTTGAGGTGGCCCTCCTTCTGCTTGTTTGTTATTGAGTGGCTTTGCTTGTTGGTATTTGGTAGAGCTGAGCTCCCTTGCCTTTGTGGTTTGCGGCCTTCGCGCCTTGTTTGTTTAGTCGTTGCATTCATGCATATTTTCAGTATTCCTTTACTTTGCAGTTTCTTGTTTGTAGTTTAGTCCTGTTGCCATGATCCCTTAGGAGCTCTGACTTCTCCGCTGCGGAGTTGTTATGATAGACATTAGGATGGTCAACCAGGTGTGATAGCAGTAGGTAGATTCCCCTTTCTCAGCTATAGTTTTAGGGTTTCCCTTTCCTTTCTGTAGGAGCTTTTGAGTAGCTTGATCCGTAGTTAGCTGAACTACAGCTGCTCTGATTCTTCGTACCAGACGAAGATATGTAGGCATAGGATGCGATATCCTAGCGAACACACTAACGACTAACCCTTTGTTCTCTCGCGGCTGTGCGATCGAGACTTTCCCGCTGACGACTGATTGTTATCCCTTTCTCTTGCCCGAGCGCATTTGAGACCAGATCGTAGTTGTAGGTTCCCGAACCTTAGAGACCAGTTTGTTTTCTCACTGCTGTGTGAGAGCGCCTGTTTACCCGTAGTTAGTCGAACTACGTTTGCTCTGATCTTTCATACCAGATGAAAGTACGTAGGCACAGGACGCGATGTCCTGGCGAGCAACCTTTTCCCCGTTTAGTCGTAGGTAGTCGAACTACGTTGACTCTGACTTTCCCATTGCACGAGGGAATACGTAGGCCCAGAACACCGTATGTTCTGTCGAGTCCTGTCCTTTTATTTTCTTTTCAGACCAGCCATTAGCGTAGATAGATAACACACCCTTTTACCTATAAACACCAAGCGTGGATCCCATCGAGTACGATGGACGTGAGGGGTGCTAATACCTTCCCCTTGCGTAACCGACTCCCGAATCCAGGTTTTGGTTGCGATGACCATACCTTTTCCCGTCTTTGCGAGGTTTACTTCGAGCGTTCCCTTTCCCGCTCTGAGGGATAAATAACGCACGGTGGCGACTCTCCTGTCAAGCCGGCGCCGATTTTCGCAGTAGCGACACTATCCCCCTTATATTTCTCAAATTTTGGTGCTTTGAAACTTGGAGGTTACACTAGGTCGAGTACCAGACACATGTCTGAAGCATCGAGACTAAAAGCATCCTAAACTTCCAAGGCTTTGAGTTTTTCATCCAACACACGATATATTTCAGCAAACTCAAGAGCTCTCGGGTCCTTAGTTTTCATCATCTGAACCTCCCTCTAGGAATTCGCCACATAGAATGCAAAGGCATGATAGTCCGTAGTATCAAGAGAAGAAGAACGTCCACTTTGGACAACAAACTGTTGATGTAAATCCTGATTCTCAACAGAGGGATGCACAGACTGGGCTTGAGTAAGGTTGTTCACTTATGGAGAACCCTCATTAGGAAGAAAATCATACAAAGGGTTAGTCGTACAGTAAAACCTAGTGGGGGGTCAACATTCTGGAGGTTGTTCTTTGACATAGCTACCAATAGCTTCCAATTTGACTTTACTTCTTGACACTACTTGATCTTGCTTCAAACACTTTGTCGTCTTTCAACAATCATCACTTGTTTAGAGAGAGTATTGGGAAATCAACTGTATGGTCATGGACAAAGGAGGAATGAGAGTTATGGCTAGTTGAAGAATGATATGCAAAATGATACGTAGATGTTCGTGCAATGCAATGCAACAAACATGAGATCAAAGCCTCCATAAATTATGAATAACTACTGTGCTACTGATTAAATAATATTCATAATTCTGCTCTGACAAGAAGTCCAGAATACTATAATATTGAGATAACCAGAATACCAGAATATAAGGCTAATAAGTCCACATTGATAAGAAAACCAGAAAACTGGGTAGGTTGAAAGTTAAGGTTTCCTGCAAAATCCATCCCCTCTCACATGTGGGTTCTAGTCTTGGACAAAGGCATCCTAATAGGTCCTCAGTATCACGGACTCTCAGGTCGAGAAATGATGATATATTTATCATTTTTGGTTTGGAATCATCATCAATTAAGGAGACCTCAACCGATTTCCAACGAACGGTCTCCAGAGTCATAAGCTCCTATCAGACCACCCTGCAGTTCAGAACATCCTCAAGAAAACCTCGTCTGAATGTGAACTCAAGCCAACGATATGTGTCAAACACCATGCATGTCAACAAAATCCCACTCTAATCCTACGTGTGTACTCAAGCCTGAGTTATGGGCTTACCTCTCGTGGAACAAACTCATCCAACAACACATCAGTAGTAGAATAATATGATAACAATAATCACATGCAAAAAAAATGCAGTAAAGTACAAAAGGTAAGGTACAAAAGATACATCATACATATGCACAAAAGTAAACACCCAATGAAACAAAAACACATAAGCGCTAGGATTGACTCGCATAGGGAACCAAATTCCCAAGCAGAGTCGCCAGCTGTCATAACTGCAAAAATCACCCGGTGGAAAAAATAGAAGACTCGCCACCAAACATTATTTATCCTGACTAAGGGAAAGAAAAGGATCAAAGAAAACCTCAAAGAAGGGAGAAGACGTGGCCATTGCAACCAAATCTTGGATCCGGGAGTCGGTTACGCAAGAGGAAGGTATTAGCACCCTCTCACATTTGTTATACTCAACGGGATCCACGCCTGTTGTCTAACCAAAGGGTGTGTCATCTAAAGGCTACTGCTAAATGGAAACCGAAAGGGAAAAACGAAAGGATACTCGGTAAGACTTCTTCGTCCTAGGCCTACATAATCCCTCGTGCAATGGGAAAGTCAGAGTCAACGTAGTTCGGAGGACTACGGGTTGAATGGGGAATGTTGCTCGCCAAGACATTGTCGTCTTGTGCCTACGTACCCTTATCCAGAAGAGAATAATGAAATCAGAGCATTCGTAGTTTGTGGAAACGACCACAAAAGAAAGGGAAGGGTGCTCTTCAAGACTTCTTCGTCTTATGCCTACGTATTCTCAATGTAAGTGGAAAATCACAGCAGTCATAGTTCAGCCTACAAATCGTTACATGCTTTTTATGAGCAACATTATGTTTGTGTTCCAGCAATTAGGATCGATGCCTGTTTGCGGTAGAACGAAAATAACGTACTCTTTTTGAAAATGGTTTGACAATGATCCCGAAGGACAAAATAATTTGAAGTTGGTTTGTGACTTTTAACAGAAGTGGATTGACTTTGGTTTGAAACATGTATCACACTAAAGTCAATGACATAGGATCGAGTACTTCGCGCTAACAATCCAAACGTCTCGCGTGCAAAGTACCCTAAGATGAGGTTAGAAATGCATCCGCTCATCTTGTCCCATGTGCTTGACTCGTGGTGCACAATGCACATCACATTTTTAAGTGTTTTAATTTTGTTTTGAGATGAGAAGAGAGATGACTTAAGGGTTGAAAAGAAAACAACTAAGGGAAACTGACTCCTAATGTTGTCATGCACAATGATCCTAAAGTTGGGATAGAAAGAGAATTCTACCTAATGTTAGCATGCATAGAGATAGACCTACCGTTAAGGTTTAAAAGGGACTATCCTAATTGTTATCATGCAAAGGGTTGAAAACCTAATGTCTCTCCTACCTCAAGCTTAATCAAAAATTTAGTCGAGCTAGGAATCCTAAGGGATCATGTGAACAAACACAAGTAAACATTACACCACTCAATCACAAAAAGAACGATGTTGTGATCTCAACTAAGGAATAAAACTGAGTGACTCATCGTCCTCAACCAAAATAACGATGTCGTGATCTCAGCTAAAAGGCAAGATTGAGTGACTCCTCGCTCACCACAAAGTATGACAAAATGGTAGCAAACAAAACCCAAGTAACAATTGAATTGGCACACAAGTAAAACATACAACTAGGAGTGAAGACTCCTCAATCATGAACAAGTTGTAAGCAAAAATGATAAACCCTAAGCATGCCTCATACATTAACAACATAACAAAGGATATGTCAAAGTAAACACTCATCGAGAAATAAGCAGAGAGAAATAACAAGTATGCAAGTGTTCAATAATTAACATGTTCTCAAACTTGACACAAAGGTGAGATTAAAGCATTAAACAAGTTTCTCAGCTTCAAGGTAACAACCTAAGCATCTTTTCAAAGCTTCACAACATCTAAGAACTAAATACGATGCATAAATAGAGCCTACTTTAAGGTAGGACTTCGGGGGTACTCAGTATTCTTCTAACATCAATAAAAATCCTAAAATGAGGCATGAAAGAGAGATAACATTAAGATGCAAGTGGTATCTAACGGAGAAGGTCCATTGTCTCTTCAACACACACAAAAGGCTCAGGAACACTTGTAGAAGCTTCAAATGATCAATCAAATCAACAATAAAGATCAACAAACTCATATAGACAAGGCTCAAAGAGAAGGAAGAATATTCCAAGGTGGAATAGAATCAAGCCATCAAGTACACCAAGGATTGGTCAAAACAATATCAAGGACTAAGCGTGATTTGCATCAAGAGATCTCATCAACCCAAACAAGGTTATGAAAAATATTCCACACAAAACCTCCACAAGATTAATCAAAACTTATATGGCAAGAAAAACAATCAAAAGTCTAACCAAAGTTTAATCAACTTGTTCCACTAAAGAAAATCCAAGAGAAAAGAATCAAGAATTAACTACAAGGTTTAATGTAAAATCAATTAGTCACTATAAACGAATTAATAAAATTGAGGTCTAGAATTAACACCAAATTAGAATATCCAAACTAATTGAAACTATGATCAACAATCATCAAAAATTCTAATCCACTATTAGCAAAATCTTAATAAGGAAATTTAATCAAAAGTTTAACAATAATTTACAAAATATTATATAATTAATGATTAACAGAAATTTTAATCAAAGTTATCAAAAACTAAACAAGAAAATAATCTAAAATGCAAATCAAGACTAATTACAATTAGTATCAAAGTTAATAACAAAATTAGAATTAAAATTGTCATTAAAAGTTTTTTCAAGAATTAATATCAACAATTTAATTATCAAATTAATTAAAATCTAACAAACTAGTCAATAATCAAATATATCCCCAAAATCTAATTATCTAAATCAAAGTCTAAAATCAAAATCAAAGTTTAAAATACAATAAAGTCAACATCTAATTAACATCAAAACCAAATAACAAATTAAAGGGTGCAGATCTAGAACATAGGGTGTAGAACCAACTATGTTTGAATCATGATGGATTCTGAGGCCCATTCATCACCATACAACATCAACCAGTAGACTGAATAATAAGAAGAGAAAAAATTGGGCTTACAAAACCCAAACCTATGTCTTCATCAATTTTTTTTTCTATTCGTAAATAAATAAATAAAATATTAATATAAATGGGAAATAGGGCATGAAAGGAATTAGCACGATCCATTAAAATCAAAGGTATACATTGAAACCATATCACCAAAAGAAAAAAGAAAAGCAACGTTTAACAATAACAACAAGCTCAGTTGAAAGCACAAAGGTAGGATTTCAATCATAACAAGATTGGAACAGATCACGAAAGAGAGCCATGCAACCTCCTCACGTCTCAGTCATTCAGCTTCGTATCAGGTTCATGAAGCTCTTTTCACGTATGATCCGTTTCGTCTCTCTCTCTCTCTCTCTCTCTCTCTCTCTCTCTCTCTCTCTCTCTCTCTCTCTCTCTCTCTCTCTCTCTCTCTCTCTCTCTCTCTCTCTCTCTCTCTCTCTCTCTCTCTCTCTCTCTCTCTTTCTCTCTCTTGTCTTGGATCAATTCGAATTTATTCACGTGAACAATAACATGATTTGTTCACCCTTCGAGTTTCGCTTGCTTCGAAGTCTGCTACATGTTTATGTGGTTTTCGATCTCGTTTTCTCTTTATATTCTTCTACTCTTCTTTGTTTTGTTCCGATTTGATATTGTTTTGGGTTTTGAGAAAAGGTTTTATGATTTGCTGGTTTGAGCTAAAGAAAAATAAGAAGGGTTTGGGTTGATTTGAGGGGGAGAGGATTGAAAAGGGATTGAAGGTTTTATGAGATGTGGGAAATGGTTGCAATTTTCGGGTAAAGAGGCGTGATGAGAGTGTTTGTTGTTGATGGAAGAAGAGGTTTTGAGTTGTTAAGAGAAAATGGTTGATGATTTGGATGAAGAGGTTTTACGATTGAAGGTTTCTTGTTTCCTTTTTTCGTGATGGCCTTTTTATACACCGTGCATGACTTGCTGCTATTCTTTGTTGTTTTGCTCGAGAAATAAAGGTTGTGTAATGTTTGTTGCAAAATGGTTGCATGAATCATGTGTGTGTAGCTGATGCATTTTAGTCTATTGTTTGCAGGTACAAGTTGTGTGGTGTATGGAATATTTGTTGAAGAAAGTTTATTTTTCATCATTTGGGAAGTAGTGTGGGGTCGGCTTGAATTTTGGCAGATGGTAATTGTATAAGTTGTTGTTTCAAGTCGGATTATTGTTTATGCATGGAGTACCTCATGGTGTGTAGTCTCTCTTGTGGGTGAGGCTTATATCGAAATTGTGGATTGCGGTAGTATGCTGTGAAACGGTTTGAATATTGCTGCAGGTTTCTTTTTGAATTTTTTTTTAGTGATTTGTGTTGCTTGCCAATTGTGTTTAATTTTGTGCAGGATGGTCTAGAATTGTAAGGCATGGAACTGTGTAGCGTGATACTGTAGATTTTTTTACTTTGGGAAAGTGGCTGAAGAATTGTGGTACGCGTAGAGTGTGTGGTGGCTTGCGTAGGAGTAGTAGCATTTGGGAGAATGAAGTGGCTTGGAAGCATTTGAATTATGAAGAAGCATGAAGGGGAGTGGGTCGTGTTTTGCAACTTAGCAGGGCCATTTTTATTCTTTTTGTTTTGGAAAATTGTTGTAATAACTTGTAATGGACATGGAAATTGTAATGAACATATTTTTTTCTTTTTTTTTTGGAATTGAATATGAATTTAAATTAGAATATGGTTATTTATTGGAAATGGATATATATATATATATATATATATATATATATATATATATATATATATATATATATATATATATATATATATATATATATATATATATATATATATATATATATATATATATATATATATATATATATATATATATATATATATATATATATATATATATATATATATATATATATATATATATATATATATATATATATATATATATATATATATATATATATATATATATATATATATATATATATATATATATATATATATATATAAAGTGAATTTTGAAAGTGGATATGAAAATGGATATAGATATTGAATTGTGGATCTAAAAGTTGGTATTTGTTAAAACAAAACTATTCTAAATGGATCTAGAAATTGGACATTGTATATGGTTTAAAAGTGGATAGTGGGTAGTGAAAAATGGTCTAATGAGTTTAAAACGGATTTAAGAAATGGTTATGGACCAGCTTGAATTAAAAATGGGTTAGATTTCGGAAACAGGTTAAGAAAGATGGTTAGTTGGATTTGTGAAATGGGTATTGACAAATTGATTAAAAAATATGGTTTTATGGAAGGAAATGGACTAGAATGGATTATGAACTCAGTTTAAAGAATGAATAACCAAATGAATCCAAAACCTATTTCAAACTTTTCACCAACATCCGATTAAATGCACACAGCTACCACTGAACAACTTGCAACATAAACAAAAATCATCTAAGTGAGCCAACCTTTAAATCTCCAATCAAGTGAATCTTGAATCACTTTGAATCTGTCTGAATAAATCTCCGGGAAAATAAATCCATGGATGAACACAATTGAACGTATGATCATGATGATTCTAACTTTTTGAATTAAATCTCACATGAACCCCTGCTTGATAACCTAAATGAATTGGTACTGTTGTACCCCAAAATTTGACCAACCTCTTTGGCTTATGTTTCATTTCATTGCATCAGCATATTGCATAAAACATTACATTGCATAGCATTTACAGGGGATCAAGAAATGTGTGTCAAAAAAATGTATATAAACCTCATCGAGAGTTTGTGTTCAAGTCATCAGATGCAAAGTATGCGGTTCTCAGGGGCATATATAAAGAAAATCCAATTACAAAAATGAATGAAGCAAAATGCACAAGGTGGGGTTTGAACCCACCACCCTTGGATTGCAAGCTTAAGGCCTTACCAACTCAGCCACTCATGCACTTGTGAATAACAAAGGAAGGGGAAGTATATATTTAAAGATTGGAAAACAAGCGCAGGAAAATAAAAAGAGGGGTGGATTTTGTCTCCACCAAGGATCGAACCATGGACGTGATACTTGCTGCGCGCTTGCTTCAACCACTGGGGTGGCGATACATCCATTGATTATCCCACCCCAAATTTGTTAAGTACCCTATTTTTATGGCTGGGCAGATTTTTGAAGAACACAAATGGCCATACGTGAGAGATTGGAAGTTGAGCAAAACTCAACCATTTTCAGTGAAACAAAAGCCAATTCCATTTGTTTTTTTGCAAGGATTGAGGTGGTATGTTTGGTTTTCACGATTTGGATGTGTATTTTAAGATGCAAGTGAAATTGCAATTTGGAGCAAAGTTGTTTTTCCATAGAGCTTGTACCAAACCTTGCCTTATCAGGACCAGCATGTGGAGTACTTGCTTGTTTGGTTTTTGAATTCTTTACCAGTCAAGGCAATGGACAAGCAGCCACTACCCTGACCATCTGCAGCCCTATTCAAAACCCACTCCAACAAAAGCAAATGGGACAAATTCAACAGCTGGAGTTTTTGGAACTGAGGTATAAAAAGCAAAAGGAAGTGAAACCCTAGGGCAGCCACCACTTTGCAAAAATCAGAAAGAGAGAGTTTGAGTTTCTGTGGAGGTTTTTTCTCAAAAAAATTCAAGTGCTGCTTCAAGGAGAAAGGGGTGTCAAGCTTTTTTCAAAGAAGGTTCATTTTGCTCGAGCTACAAGCTTTTTGTTGTTGAGTTTTCCTGCAAGAGGTATTAAATTCTGAACCTCTTTATCATGTGTATATGGTTATGTTTTGACATTTTTTGTTAGGTTTGTGACTTGACTTTCAAAAATACATGAAGTAAATAACATGTGCATCAAATGTTTTGTTTGGATTTTAAACAACTGTTTTAAGCATCTGTGTGTTTTGTATGTGCTAGCTGCATTGAACTTGTCTTTTAATTTGTGTTTGTTTTTGCTGTCAAATGGTCACATTTGTCTTGAGAACGCATATTGGGTTTAAATGTCTTGAACCATTTGATCTTGTTGAACTTGGTTTGTATCTACTGTCACAAAGTTGTGACCATCATTTGAAGCTTATATTGAATTTATCAGTTGATAATAAGCTTGCAGTTGTTTCTACTTGAACATGGTTTTGTGACTAAAGTTTGGTTGTGCTTGGTATCATGAAGTGGTGTTTGTCACTTGAAGCAGTATTGAGTTAATGTTTGATGTTGACATTGTCAACCTGCTGTTGTCTATGTTTCAAAAGAAAAGAAGCTTGTTTGATCTACACTGTTAAAATGTTTGCTTGCTGGTATGAGAATATGGGTTGTTGGATCTGCCATTAGGATTGAAGTGTGCTTGTGAACTCTTACCACTGTTAAGACATTGAATGCTTTGTTATGTTGTGAGTCTTTATGCTAGGTGCTAGGGTCTGTGTGTGTTTTGTTGATGTTTTGGTTTGGTAAGAGTGTGTATGCTGTCCATATTTGTGTTGAGTTTTGTTTGAAATTTATAGAGTTTTTGTTTTGCCTTGAGAGCTGTAAAATTAATTTTGAGTAGTTTGTTTTATTGATGTATGTTGGCTGCACTTGATTCTCAAGCTAGTTACCTTCTGTTTTAAAATAAGCATTGCTTGCCAAGTTTATCTTTGTTCCTATTGTAAAGCAACTGTTGTGATTTGTGTTGTGACTATTGTTCAAAGTTACTTGATTGGCATCAAGATTACTAACTTGGTTTGCTGCTGTACCTCATTTCTGTTTTGCCTATTTTAAGGATTTTGACTTCTGCTTTAGGGTTATTAATTTAACTGTTGATGGATTTAAGGTCTGTCATATTGATAGTCACAGTTTGGAATGTCAAGTTGGTTTGTGTGTTTTGCTAAGACTGCTGCCAGTTTTGTTTTGTGTGTGTGTAACTGCCATTAGGGATGTGGTTTTGTTGTGATTTCATGCTCAGTTTGGATTAGCTAGACATGAGTTATGCCTTTGACTGCTGAAGGAGATCAAATGTATCACATCAGGCATATCACCTGTGTTTGGAGTTTTATTTGTCTCTTTTTTTTATAGTTATATACATTGATTGAAAGGAGTCACCTAATGCTGTTGAGCAATATTTGGAATAGCAATTTGTTGCTTGTAAAACTGATGCATATTGCCATGTGGTGTGTGGTTCATTTTCTAGCATGACCAGTTTGGATATTACTGTTGGTTTGGGAAGTATGAGTTGGGTTGACATGTTGCCACTTCTGTTTAAATCCAGTTTTGATGCTCAGTAGGTTTTACTGTATTGTGATTCATGTAGTTGTCCATCTGTTTTGAACCTACTTGCTTAGATTTCCAACAGGATTATGCACCTGTCCTCAATTGACTAGCAGCCTTCCCAAATTGTAGTTTGTTGAGTTGCTTCTCCTTTGGCCTTTGAGTTTCAGTTTGTTGTTTGCATTCCTCATATATTTCTTGTTATTCAAGCTATCTTGGTTTGTAACATGCCCAAAGCACATTGTAACTTTCCAAACTGCTGTCAAACTAAGACCATAGCAGCATGAACATCTTTTTGCACAAGCCTTGGAAAGTCAGTTTGAATGAGTTTGAACATGTTTGAATATGTATTTGAAATTTGTCTCTATGCTTGCTTTGTTGTTTTTTGCCTCATACCAAGTTTTCACATATTGACACAAAGATTCAAACACACCAAGCCACAAACTTGACACTTTTTGCTTAACTTGTTTTTCATTAAAACAACACATCACACACCTCACATTGGTCCATTACAACATGCTTGAACTCTCATTTCATTCAAAATCACTCAATTATGAAAAATCACTTTCAAAATGCAAAATGTCACTTTTTGTACTTAACTTCCACTGGTGGAAGTTATGTGTTATTTTAGGCTTTTTTTTTTCAAAAATGTCACTTTTTGTACTTAACTTCCACTGGTGGAAGTTATGTGTTATTTTAGGTTTTTTTTAAAAAAATATCACTTTTTGTACTTAACTTCCACTGGTGGAAGTTATGTGTTATTTTAGGCTTTTTTCAAAAATTATCACTTTTTGTACTTAACTTCCACTGGTGGAAGTTATGTGTTATTTTAGGCTTTTTTTCAAAAATGTCACTTTTTGTACTTAACTTCCACTGTTGGAAGTTATGTGTTATTTTAGGCTTTTTTCAAAAATGTCACTTTTTGTACTTAACTTCCACTGGTGGAAGTTATGTGTTATTTTAGGCTTTTTTTCAAAAATGTCACTTTTTGTACTTAACTTCCACTGGTGGAAGTTATGTGTTATTTTAGGCTTTTTTTCAAAAATGTCATTTTTTGTACTTAACTTCCACTGGTGGAAGTTATGTGTTATTTTGGGCTTTTTTCAAAAATGTCACTTTTTGTACTTAACTTCCACTGGTGGAAGTTATGTGTTATTTTAGGCTTTTTTTCAAAAATTATCACTTTTTGTACTTAACTTCCACTGGTGGAAGTTATGTGTTATTTTAGGCTTTTTTCAAAAATGTCACTTTTTGTACTTAACTTCCACTGGTGGAAGTTATGTGTTAAATTTGCCTTTTTTTTAAATGGTCACATACACTTCCATACACCTAGTCACTTTTGACCACACTTTGTTTTTCATGTAAAACACATTGCACGCATTTTGTATTAAATATATATGTGATGTTGGAACCCTTGGTTTACTTGAATTTTGGTCCTCCGTCGGGTTCGTTACTTTGCATCTAAGAACATTTCTCAAGTCATCAATAATAAAATAATTTCTTTGTATTGAATTAAAAATAGAGGGTTGGGTGTAGACCCCTTCTTCTTCGAGTGTTGGGATGCCCACTGTAGTGAGGGTGATTTCGACACTCGTCTTTCAATACGAAGACGCTTCTAAACTTTTCTCTCCTAAAAAACCTCGGTCTCGTACCGAGTCCATTTTCAAACCATCTTTCAATAAATTAATTTCTCTTTGTATTGAATTAAAGAGAGGGGATTAAGTGTAGTCTTCTTCCTCTCCGAGTGTTGGGATGCCCACTGTAGTGAGGGTGATCTCGACACTCGTCTTTCAATACGAAGACGCGACTTCTTCCACCATATCTCACTTTCACAACTTCATTCCGTAATCTTTCATCACCTAAAACCTCGGTCTCGCGCCGAGTGCATTTTCAAGTCTTTTTACAACAAAACTTGAATGGTTGTGGAGTGGTTAGGCGTAGGCCTTCTCCTATCCCGAGTGTTGACGTTTACCGTAGGGTTCTCTGTCGCAAAACACTTACCGTTTAAAACCAAAAACACTTTAATAAGAGAATGAAGATCTCTTTGTATTGAATTAAAGAGAGGGGATTAAGTGTAGTCTTCTTCCTCTCCGAGCGTTGGGATGCCCACTGTAGTGAGGGTGGTTTCGACACTCGTCTTTCAATACGAAGACACCTCGTTCACCACATAATTTTCATAACACAAAAAACTTTGAGATAACGAATTGGGTACTACCTGTAGGGGTTACTATCCGAGGACATGTCTCGCCCCCTAAAAACAACCAAATCAATCAAACGTGACATCTTGCCTCGCGTGGCGAAAACCTAATCATTTCAAAAAGGATATGTTACGTCCGTTCTACCGCAAACAGGTAACGCCTAAGTCTCCAACGAGCGAGCAGCAAAACACCTAACTGCGAGAATGCGCACGATAGCATCATCCATAAAAAACATCAACAAACCGTAGGCCGAACTACGGCTGCTCTGATTTCTAATACCAGATGAGAATACGTAGGCACAAGACGGCGATGTCTTGGCGAGCACAATCCCCCCTATCTGTAGTTTCCCGAACTACGTCGACTCTGATTTTCTCATATCTGTTGAGAATACGTAGGCCTAGGACCGCGAAGTCCTACCGAGTCCGTTCTCTCCCTTCTTCCCCCCGTTACTTCTCTTTCCCCGTTTCTAAACCTTTCTTTCTATCCCTTGGAACACTCTCTTTATAGCATAATATTTAAGCAAATATAATCACACATCGACAAACAAAAGGTTCCCATCGAGTACGATGGATGCGAGGGGTGCTAATACCTTCCCTTCGCATAACCGGCTTCCGAACCCGTTCATGGTTACGAGACCATCTTATCTGTTCGTTTCTTAAGGTTTTCTCGATATTTTCCTTTCCCCCCATGGGATAAATAAAGTTCGGTGGCGACTCTTCTGTCCTTTCTTTTCGCCTCCCCGTCGTTGCGTGATGCATTTTTCGAGTAGCGACAGCTGGCGACTCTGCTAGGGAAATCCTAGCGAGCCAGGCCTATTTTGTTTGTCGTATTTATGTTTTATTTGCTTTATTTGTTTATGCTTTGTTCTCTAACTTGTTGGGTTTATTGGGATGGGTTGTAAGGATAAAGCTTTCTACCCGAGCTTTCTAGTATACACTAAGAGTAGGAGGTGGTTTCTTTCTGATTTGCGAGACGTAGGACTCGTTGAGTTGGATCGAATTCCACCGCTCAGATGAGACCTCGTTGGAACAATTATGTCATACGTGTAGTCGTAATGGCGTTCTTATTTCCAACTTGGGAGTCCGCGATTCTGAGGACCTTTTGTAGAACCTTATTCCGAAGGTTGCTAAAACATAACTCTGTGTTCATCTTTTTGAAGGGATTACCGTCTTACGAGTAGTCGTTATGATGGGAAACTTTTGAGGGTTAGTGCATGGGACTTTGTTTGAAAAGCCTTTGGAATACCCTCTTAAACTAATAGATTGCTCACCCGATGGGAAAGATATCTCGTTGTGCTATCTTGCAGGGAAACTTTGACCTTCATCCTACCCGTTTGTCAGTATGAACAATTACAGTGGGATCCTTGTACTAGTGTTGTATGGTTTCAAGGCGAAGCGCTGATCCGTCACAGTCAACAACATAACAACTTTTGATCCCCTGTTGCATTTGCATATTCATTTGCATTTCTTTACATGTCTTGCATATTGCATCATTCTTCATTTGCATAGAGGTGTTCTATTTCTGTGGACGTTATTGCTTCATGTGGTTTTCCATCCGGTTTGTTTATTGCTTCATGTGGTTTTCCATCCGGTTTGTTCCAGAATTGAAGATCCAGCCATTCACCAGTATTCCACCAAAAGAAACCAATAGAGACAACCATGGAACAAATTCGAGAAGAACTAAGGGAAGTTCAGAGCCAGTTGGGGCAGTTTGTGGCAAAGATGCAAGCGTTGCGCTTGGATCAGGATGCACTCAGAGAGGAGAATAATCAACTGAAAACTCAGATGGGCTTGATCATGGAAGTGATAAGGGATGTGCTTAGAAAAGAGGGTGATCAAATGCCTGAAGCTGCTGCCAAGATGCTTGTTCTGTGCGTCAGAAATCTTCTGCGCCACCGGAGGTTCCAAAACTCCTGCGTCAGCAACCACCTCTTGTTCCTCAAGCCAATCCCACATTTATAAGGAATGGTCAAAGGACGAAGCAGTCCGACAGAATCTTCAACCAGATCCCTATGACTTATGCTCAGTTGTTGCAACTCTTGCTTCAACTTCGATTGGTTAAACTTCGGACTATGTCTCCACTTACCGGTGAGCCACCACAAGGCTATGATGAAAGAGCCCATTGTGACTTCCACTCTGGGGCACCGGGGCATAACGCTGCGAACTGTAAAGCTTTTAAGCATAAGGTTCAGGACCTAATTGAATCAAAGGTGATTGAATTCGTGTCGGGCGGCATGAATGTATCAGGCAAATTTGTTCCTATTCCCTCACTTGGAGCTGCAGTAGGTCAGGAGTATATCCTGCAACCTTTGGTGTCAGAATCCCCCTGCCCGCAGCTACTGCCTGTTCCAAGGTCAAGCTTGAGGATGAAAGTGCCTGAACAGAGAGGATCCTCAATGATTCAAACCCAGCCCCCCGGATATTCCTGTTGTTCAAAGTCCGCAACCTTTTGGGTCTTTGCAGCATGAACTATCAGTGCAAGAATCAGAATAACCCTCGCAAATAGGAAGAAGTTCTCCGAGCTGACAATCTTCAATCCTTTTTATCATGTCATTTCTTTGCATTTGTAGTTTCTTTTCTGTTTAAATTTGAACTTATTTGCAAATCTTGTTTGTAGAACTTTGTTGTTTTCAGTTGATAATGATAATGAATTGAATATGTTTGTTTTGATTAAATCCATTCGTGTTCACTCAATGCTTTTATTGTTGTCAAACGCTTGTTAAAGCGGAATCCGAGGGAGGATGACGAAATTTAAAGACGCAAATTTCCGAATGTATGCTTTTTGAATTAAAACCTCTGCTGATGATGTACATGCATTGTTTCAAATTCCTAAACACCGGAGATATAAGGAAGATAATCCTTTGTTAACCCCTTTGAGCCTAGTAGTAGGAGTTTCTTTCTGAAAACGAAAAAACCCTCAATCTTAACCTGGGGTAGGGTAGGTGTCAGTTAATTCGACTAAACATCCAAATTGCAAGAGTAGTGTTCCCGTTCGAGGATCAATCGCACCTGTATAGGGCGTACCTAAAGAACCACAGTGGTTATCCTTCACCAGCCAAGGAGTGAGACAATCACAATCCTTTTCAACAAGTCAGACAAGCCGGTGTCACATGATTTGTTCAAAAGAGAACCAAAAGAAAAATAGAAAAGAAAAGAAAAAGCCCGCTAAGTCGATAACTTGAAAACAAGTGGCTTAGGCAAAAATTAAGGGCATCCCGCTGGACTTCGAAATCAGAAGATGTAATTAAAAGAGTCAGTCCAGGCAAAAATAGGGATATAAAAATTATAAAAGAATAAGTCGTGTGACTCCAGGCACCAAAGGCGAAAAGCGAGTGGCTGCCACTCCGAAAACTTGTGGTTTCCCGAATCATAACTCCTATCATTCAACCTTTGAGAGGTGAGCGCTTGTGTCGAATTAGCTGAACATAGGATTGAAGAACATCAAGGAGAGTGGGTGGGTTAAACAGAACTTTGAGCCTTATATCCTTTATTTTAAACCATGAACCTGACCACGTTACAACCTTCAAAAGACCTAATTGAAGCATGTTTGTTTCGAAAGCATACTTCGGTAAAGATCGTGTCAAAACTGACTCCTAAAAGGATTTTCTTACCGTATGGGTATTGATATTGACATTTTGATAAGTGATTCATTCACTATATGTTACAACTTTTTTTAGTGAACAGACTTGGATTTTAAAACTGTCATATGCATTGCATTAATATTATCTTTTGCAAAACGAATTGTTTTACTCCCGAGAAAGCATTTGACATCAGGAAAGTTTCTACAATGCGAAGTTTGATAGAAATAAGATATAGAGCACCCGAGTACTCCTTTGAGCAGGGGCAAGTCACATCAGGTAAACATAAGCGGAGTCGGTCATTCCTAGATGCAGTTAATCTGGGGCAATCAGGTCGAGATTAGGTAAATCTCTCGAAGTCAAAAGCACTTCTTCAATTTAGCCAATCAAGGTAAAAGTCATTTCTAAGCTGGGGCAGGCCACCCCAGGAGCACGACAACCATCCTTATCCAGAAAGGAAATTGACTTGAAGTACCTCTTCAAGGTTCAAAGCGCTGAGGCAGTTCATATCTAACCATCAAAGTACAGAGATTTCAGGTTCCCTTTCGAGGAAGATTTTTTCAGATATCCCATAGGCTGGGGCAAAATCAGAAACAAAAGAGGTGTGTTCCTCTCCACATCTTCAGAGCTTATCAGAGTTATAAAAGCAGATTTGGGTTTATTTCCCCAGCAGTGGGGCGAGTGCAGTATTGTTATCCCCACAGAGTCTGAACAATTGACTCCTTTCCCATCAGAGTCTAGGTCATCGACTCATTCCTCAAGCGGAAGTCGTATTTGTTGAGTTTACCTCATTTTTCCCAAGCAGAGGTTGATGCTGATTCCCTCCTTATCTAATCCCCAGCCAAGTCAGCGGAGTTAATCTTCCTCCCTGCAGAATGAGACTGACTCAGAGATTGTTTATCTCCATCCTCAGCAGAGAGAGTGTGGGATAATCTCCTAGTAAAAATTATTCAATATCCCTAACAAGTAGCAGATTCAATCACCGACAGAATGGAGCTATTCCTCAGCAATCTTCTGTGTTTCCCCAATAAAGTTATTCTGGCTAATCATTCATGGCTGATTTCCCCGGTAGAGTGGAGTTGTTGCCCCCGGCCGAGTTGCTTGTTCCCCAGAAGAGTTGTTTTCTGGTAGGCCGTCCGGATGTTGTCCGTAGCAGAGTTGATTTGGATCCCCAGCGGGGTGGATTTGTTCTTAGCAGAGCAGTTTTACCCATAAGTTTTTCTCGGAGGCCATCCAAGGCTTGTATTCCCCAGCACAAGTTTGCTTGCGCTAGGCGTGTCTAGCCTTGACCCAACGGAGTGGGCTCTTTCTCTTTAGCATTTATTTTGCTAAGATGATTCATTTACATCTACATACATGCATAACATCTGCCCCAAACGCGAAGCATTTCCGTTTCGTATGGAGCATTTCGTCATATTCAAACATGTGCATGTGAAACATATGCCAGGTTGTTATCCTTTTTTTATTCTCAGACGTATCTCCAGCAATTATCAGTATATTTATCAAGCCTGTATGGAATACAGGTCTCCAACAAAGATCATTGACATATGTGTTCATCTTATCATTCTCCCTAACAGAGTTTACTTATTCAAGTTCATATATCCCCAGCGGGATGGATCTTTGTTTATTCCGACTTTTGGTTGGTATTTCTCAGCATGTTCTAAATCGTAATGTTCGTTATTCTAACTTTTGGTTAGTAACTTTTATTCCAACTCTTGGTTGGTAGTTTGGATGATATCCCAACTTTTGGTTGGTAATCCTCGTTTTCCTCAGCAAAGTCGGACATTTCAACTTTTGATTGATAACCTTTGTTGTGGTCAGTTCGCTTTCGTTTAGCGTTTCTTAGCAATCCTAACTTTTGGTTAGTAGCTTGTGTTCCGACTTTTGGTCGATGTTGATCTTTCTTAGCAATCCTAACTTTTGGTTAGTAGCTTGTGTTCCGACTTTTGGTCGATGGTGATTTTGTCCCTTGTTAATGATTATTCCAACTCTTGGTTGGTATTCTTCCTTGTTGACGTTATTCCAACTCTTGGTTGGTAGTCTTCCTTGTTGACGTTATTCCAACTCTTGGTTGGTAGTCTTCCTTGTTGACGTTATTCCAACTCTTGGTTGGTAGTCTTCCTTGTTGACGTTATTCCAACTCTTGGTTGGTAGTCTTCCTTGTTGACGTTATTCTAACTCTTGGTTGGTAGTCTTCCTTGTTGACGTTATTCCAACTCTTGGTTGTTAGTCTTACTTGTTGACGTTATTCCAACTCTTGGTTGGTAGTCTTCCTTGTTGACGTTATTCCAACTCTTGGTTGGTAGTCTTCCTTGTTGACGTTATTCCAACTCTTGGTTGGTAGTTTTCCTTGTTGACGTTATTCCAACTCTTGGTTGGTAGTCTTTGTTTCTCTTTGGAGCTTTATCCTAACTTTTGGGTGGTAATACCCAGTTTGTTTGTCTTGCTGATGTTATGCCAACTCTTGGTTGGTAATCTTTGTTTTCCTGGTGAGCTATTCCAACCTTTGGTTGTTAGCTCGTGGTTGATTTTGTCTCATCTGATGGTTTCAACTTTTGGTTGACAACTTGGGTTTAACTTTATTCGGTATTACGATAATCCCAACTCTTGGTTGGTAATGTTTGATTTATACCCCCCCGGAGAATGAACATTTATCCCAACTTTTGGTTGGTATCTTTTGAATGTTATCCTTTGATGGACGCTTCTTCCCCACAGAGTTGTTTGGTTAAGTTTCTTTTTTCCCAGCGAATTATTTTTGCGATCAGTACATGTTATCTTCGGACCTTTGTGTGCGGTTTTTTTTTCCTGCGGTTGGCAAATTTCTGGGTTCCTTGGGTATTCAACCGTCTTTTGCCTGAATGTTCGAAAGCTGTTCGCTTTTCCTACCTTCAGGTCCAAGTCGCTCGAATAGGGGCAACTGTTGTACCCCAAAATTTGACCAACCTCTTTGGCTTATGTTTCATTTCATTGCATCAGCATATTGCATAAAACATTACATTGCATAGCATTTACAGGGGATCAAGAAATGTGTGTCAAAAAAAAATGTATATAAACCTCATTGAGAGTTTGTGTTCAAGTTATCAGATGCAAAGTATGCGGTTCTCAGGGGCATATATAAAGAAAATCCAATTAAAAAAATGAATGAAGCAAAATGCACAAGGTGGGGTTTGAACCCACCACCCTTGGATTGCAAGCTTAAGGCCTTACCAACTCAGCCACTCATGCACTTGTGAATAACAAAGGAAGGGGAAGTATATATTTAAAGATTGGAAAACAAGCGCAGGAAAATAAAAAGAGGGGTGGATTTTGTCTCCACCAAGGATCGAACCATGGACGTGATACTTGTTGCGCGCTTGCTTCAACCACTGGGGTGGCGATACATCCATTGATTATCCCACCCCAAATTTGTTAAGTACCCTATTTTTATGGCTGGGCAGATTTTTGAAGAACACAAATGGCCATACGTGAGAGATTGGAAGTTGAGCAAAACTCAACCATTTTCAGTGAAACAAAAGCCAATTCCATTTTGTTTTTTTGCAAGGATTGAGGTGGTATGTTTGGTTTTCACGATTTGGATGTGTATTTTAAGATGCAAGTGAAATTGCAATTTGGAGCAAAGTTGTTTTTCCATAGAGCTTGTACCAAACCTTGCCTTATCAGGACCAGCATGTGGAGTACTTGCTTGTTTGGTTTTTGAATTCTTTACCAGTCAAGGCAATGGACAAGCAGCCACTACCCTGACCATCTGCAGCCCTATTCAAAACCCACTCCAACAAAAGCAAATGGGACAAATTCAACAGCTGGAGTTTTTGGAACTGAGGTATAAAAAGCAAAAGGAAGTGAAACCCTAGGGCAGCCACCACTTTGCAAAAATCAGAAAGAGAGAGTTTGAGTTTCTGTGGAGGTTTTTTCTCAAAAAAATTCAAGTGTTGCTTCAAGGAGAAAGGGGTGTCAAGCTTTTTTCAAAGAAGGTTCATTTTGCTCGAGCTACAAGCTTTTTGTTGTTGAGTTTTCCTGCAAGAGGTATTAAATTCTGAACCTCTTTATCATGTGTATATGGTTATGTTTTGACATTTTTTGTTAGGTTTGTGACTTGACTTTCAAAAATACATGAAGTAAATAACATGTGCATCAAATGTTTTGTTTGGATTTTAAACAACTGTTTTAAGCATGTGTGTGTTTTGTATGTGCTAGCTGCATTGAACTTGTCTTTTAATTTGTGTTTGTTTTTGCTGTCAAATGGTCACATTTGTCTTGAGAACGCATATTGGGTTTAAATGTCTTGAACCATTTGATCTTGTTGAACTTGGTTTGTATCTACTGTCACAAAGTTGTGACCATCATTTGAAGCTTATATTGAATTTATCAGTTGATAATAAGCTTGCAGTTGTTTCTACTTGAACATGGTTTTGTGACTAAAGTTTGGTTGTGCTTGGTATCATGAAGTGGTGTTTGTCACTTGAAGCAGTATTGAGTTAATGTTTGATGTTGACATTGTCAACCTGCTGTTGTCTATGTTTCAAAAGAAAAGAAGCTTGTTTGATCTACACTGTTAAAATGTTTGCTTGCTGGTATGAGAATATGGGTTGTTGGATCTGCCATTAGGATTGAAGTGTGCTTGTGAACTCTTACCACTGTTAAGACATTGAATGCTTTGTTATGTTGTGAGTCTTTATGCTAGGTGCTAGGGTCTGTGTGTGTTTTGTTGATGTTTTGGTTTGGTAAGAGTGTGTATGCTGTCCATATTTGTGTTGAGTTTTGTTTGCAATTTATAGAGTTTTTGTTTTGCCTTGAGAGCTGTAAAATTAATTTTGAGTAGTTTGTTTTATTGATGTATGCTGGCTGCACTTGATTCTCAAGCTAGTTACCTTCTGTTTTAAAATAAGCATTGCTTGCCAAGTTTATCTTTGTTCCTATTGTAAAGCAACTGTTGTGATTTGTGTTGTGACTATTGTTCAAAGTTACTTGATTGGCATCAAGATTACTAACTTGGTTTGCTGCTGTACCTCATTTCTGTTTTGCCTATTTTAAGGATTTTGACTTCTGCTTTAGGGTTATTAATTTAACTGTTGATGGATTTAAGGTCTGTCATATTGATAGTCACAGTTTGGAATGTCAAGTTGGTTTGTGTGTTTTGCTAAGACTGCTGCCAGTTTTGTTTTGTGTGTGTGTAACTGCCATTAGGGATGTGGTTTTGTTGTGATTTCATGCTCAGTTTGGATTAGCTAGACATGAGTTATGCCTTTGACTGCTGAAGGAGATCAAATGTATCACATCAGGCATATCACCTGTGTTTGGAGTTTTGTTTGTCTGTTTTTTTTATAGTTATATACATTGATTGAAAGGAGTCACCTAATGCTGTTGAGCAATATTTGGAATAGCAATTTGTTGCTTGTAAAACTGATGCATACTGCCATGTGGTGTGTGGTTCATTTTCTAGCATGACCAGTTTGGATATTACTGTTGGTTTGGGAAGTATGAGTTGGGTTGACATGTTGCCACTTCTGTTTAAATCCAGTTTTGATGCTCAGTAGGTTTTAGTGTATTGTGATTCATGTAGTTGTCCATCTGTTTTGAACCTACTTGCTTAGATTTCCAACAGGATTATGCACCTGTCCTCAATTGACTAGCAGCCTTCCCAAATTGTAGTTTGTTGAGTTGCTTCTCCTTTGGCCTTTGAGTTTCAGTTTGTTGTTTGCATTCCTCATATATTTCTTGTTATTCAAGCTATCTTGGTTTGTAACATGCCTAAAGCACATTGTAACTTTCCAAACTGATGTCAAACTAAGACCATAGCAGCATGAACATCTTTTTGCACAAGCCTTGGAAAGTCAGTTTGAATGAGTTTGAACATGTTTGAATATGTATTTGAAATTTGTCTCCATGCTTGCTTTGTTGTTTTTTGCCTCATACCAAGTTTTCACATATTGACACAAAGATTCAAACACACCAAGCCACAAACTTGACACTTTTTGCTTAACTTGTTTTTCATTAAAACAACACATCACACACCTCACATTGGTCCATTACAACATGCTTGAACTCTCATTTCATTCAAAATCACTCAATTATGAAAAATCACTTTCAAAATGCAAAATGTCACTTTTTGTACTTAACTTCCACTGGTGGAAGTTATGTGTTATTTTAGGCTTTTTTTTCAAAAATGTCACTTTTTGTACTTAACTTCCACTGGTGGAAGTTATGTGTTATTTTAGGTTTTTTTTTTAAAAATATCACTTTTTGTACTTAACTTCCACTGGTGGAAGTTATGTGTTATTTTAGGTTTTTTTCAAAAATTATCACTTTTTGTACTTAACTTCCACTGGTGGAAGTTATGTGTTATTTTAGGCTTTTTTCAAAAATGTCACTTTTTGTACTTAACTTCCACTGGTGGAAGTTATGTGTTATTTTAGGCTTTTTTCAAAAATGTCACTTTTTGTACTTAACTTCCACTGGTGGAAGTTATGTGTTATTTTAGGTTTTTTTTCAAAAATGTCACTTTTTGTACTTAACTTCCACTGGTGGAAGTTATGTGTTATTTTAGGCTTTTTTTCAAAAATGTCACTTTTTGTACTTAACTTCCACTGGTGGAAGTTATGTGTTATTTTGGGCTTTTTTCAAAAATGTCACTTTTTGTACTTAACTTCCACTGGTGGAAGTTATATGTTATTTTAGGCTTTTTTTCAAAAATTATCACTTTTTGTACTTAACTTCCACTGGTGGAAGTTATGTGTTATTTTAGGCTTTTTTCAAAAATGTCACTTTTTGTACTTAACTTCCACTGGTGGAAGTTATGTGTTAAATTTGCCTTTTTTTTTAAATGGTCACATACACTTCCATACACCTAGTCACTTTTGACCACACTTTGTTTTTCATGTAAAACACATTGCACGCATTTTGTATTAAATATATATGTGATGTTGGAACCCTTGGTTTACTTTAATTTTGGTCCTCCGTCGGGTTCGTTACTTTGCATCTAAGAACATTTCTCAAGTCATCAATAATAAAATAATTTCTTTGTATTGAATTAAAAATAGAGGGTTGGGTGTAGACCCCTTCTTCTTCGAGTGTTGGGATGCCCACTGTAGTGAGGGTGATTTCGACACTCGTCTTTCAATACGAAGACGCTTCTAAACTTTTCTCTCCTAAAAAACCTCGGTCTCGTACCGAGTCCATTTTCAAACCATCTTTCAATAAATTAATTTCTCTTTGTATTGAATTAAAGAGAGGGGATTAAGTGTAGTCTTCTTCCTCTCCGAGTGTTGGGATGCCCACTGTAGTGAGGGTGATCTCGACACTCGTCTTTCAATACGAAGACGCGACTTCTTCCACCATATCTCACTTTCACAACTTCATTCCGTAATCTTTCATCACCTAAAACCTCGGTCTCGCGCCGAGTGCATTTTCAAATCTTTTTACAACAAAACTTGAATGGTTGTGGAGTGGTTAGGCGTAGGCCTTCTCCTATCCCGAGTGTTGACGTTTACCGTAGGGTTCTCTGTCGCAAAACACTTACCGTTTAAAACCAAAAACACTTTAATAAGAGAATGAAGATCTCTTTGTATTGAATTAAAGAGAGGGGATTAAGTGTAGTCTTCTTCCTCTCCGAGCGTTGGGATGCCCACTGTAGTGAGGGTGGTTTCGACGCTCGTCTTTCAATACGAAGACACCTCGTTCACCACATAATTTTCATAACACAAAAAACTTTGAGATAACGAATTGGGTACTACCTGTAGGGGTTACTATCCGAGGACATGTCTCGCCCCCTAAAAACAACCAAATCAATCAAACGTGACATCTTGCCTCGCATGGCAAAAACCTAATCATTTCAAAAAGGATATGTTACGTCCATTCTACCGCAAACAGGTAACGCCTAAGTCTCCAACGAGCGAGCAGCAAAACACCTAACTGCGAGAATGCGCACGATAGCATCATCCATAAAAAACATCAACAAACCGTAGGCCGAACTATGGCTGCTCTGATTTCTCATACCAGATGAGAATACGTAGGCACAAGACGGCGATGTCTTGGCGAGCACAATCCCCCCTATCTGTAGTTTCCCGAACTACGTCGACTCTGATTTTCTCATATCTGTTGAGAATACGTAGGCCTAGGACCGCGAAGTCCTACCGAGTCCGTTCTCTCCCTTCTTCCCCCCGTTACTTCTCTTTCCCCGTTTCTAAACCTTTCTTTCTATCCCTTGGAACACTCTCTTTATAGCATAATATTTAAGCAAATATAATCACACATCGACAAACAAAAGGTTCCCATCGAGTACGATGGATGCGAGGGGTGCTAATACCTTCCCTTCGCATAACCGGCTTCCGAACCCGTTCATGGTTACGAGACCATCTTATCTGTTCGTTTCTTAAGGTTTTCTCGATATTTTCCTTTCCCCCCATGGGATAAATAAAGTTCGGTGGCGACTCTTCTGTCCTTTCTTTTCGCCTCCCCGTCGTTGCGTGATGCATTTTTCGAGTAGCGACAGGTACAATACAAATTCACCTTGGGCACCCACTGCTGTGGAAATAGTCCACTGATACTAATAACTTGCAATTGGAGCAGTCTTTTGATGGTTTGACCAAGATTAGGTTAAACTTCCATCTGATCCTTATCATGACTGAATAACCACACACCTGACTTGGAGTTATACCATCGTCCCTGATAACCTTGATCTCCTATCCATGATCAGAAGTAAACCCTAATCTTGAGCCATTTGAATTAAGCTTTCCAACAAACTTGAATCAAAGAAGTGATGAAACCCTAGACTCTTGAGGCCTGGAAAATCTTGAATCAAATACACTTGATACTTGATGATCTTTGATGTGAAGTTACAACAATAAGAACTCAACCCTTGCTTCTGACCCGAACGGAAGAATATCAAATAAAATAGGAAACCCTGATTAAAAGAACCGATGAAATCCCATGTCCTAGAAGACCAATGCAATGTATGATCATGAGTTATGACCTAATGATTATGCAAATGAACGCGAAGCAAAAGCCAGTTAAGGTTAGAAAAAGGGAGAGAAAATTTTGGGGTGTTACACTAACTCGACAGCAAGATGTTGGACAAGATGTCCTAACATGAAGAAAAAACTAAAGAACAAGATGTTGGAGAAGATATCCTATCATGATGATTCGACATCTTTGTCTGTTACTTTACAATTTTGATACTGCTAATTTATTTCCAAATTTCAGAATATTGTGTGAATATTTGTTTATCTTAGGTGTAATTCAAGATTGAGGAATCATAGATTCTGTTTGAATTTGAAGATGTCATTTTCTAAGTGTGGAGAAATTTTAGGAAACTTTGGATTAAAGAAACTATTCTTGAGGATAATAAGTTGTAGATTCTGTGTAACAGAATTGCTGCATTTTTGAAGTCCAAATCCAGTCTAGTTTATGGTTATAAATAGGATGGATTTAACCTAATCAAAGTTTGGAAAACACATTGTTGCTTAGTGAGTTTTTGGGTTTGTGTATTTGTGAGCCTCTCTTGTATCGTGTTATACTAAAGATGGATTGTTTGCATTGAGTTGTAATTTCTGTCACTATTGTGATTGAAAGGGAATTGAGAAGGGTCTCATACCTAGGTGAGTCTTAGGTAGAAATTAAGCACGGGTAGTGATTAAGTAATAAGTTGTAAACTGAAGGTTGTTTAGCTTAGAATTAATACGATCTAGTGGATTTCATTCCTGGCTTGGTAGCCCCCAGACGTAGGTGTTGTTGTACACCGAACTGGGTAAACAATTATTGTGTGTTCGTTTACTTTCTGCAATTTTTAGTGTGCATCTTTTTCTTATTATGTTTAAAGTAGAGATCAAGTGTCTCGACATCTCTTAGGACATCTAAGATCTGCATATGATCCAAGTGTGAAACTGTTTAAGAACATTGGTGAAAGTGTTAGACAAACAAAATGTGTGAGTATCATTGGCAATCTTGGGTATGCCACTGATTATACTAGACTCGACATTGCGTATGTCATAGGATTTTTGTGCAGGTTTATGAGTAAACCGAGTAACGAGCACTGACAAGCTATTGAGCGAGTCATGAGGTACCTTAAAAGGACCATAGATCTTGGCCTACATTATTAGAAATTTGTTGGTGTACTAAAAGGGTACAATGATGCATATTGGAACACCTTATCAGTTGATTCCAAAGCTACTAGTGGCTATATATTTAGTATAGTTGGAGGAGTTGTATCTTGGAAATCAAAGAAATAGACTATCCTAGCTCAGTCCACAGTGGAGTCTGAGATGATAGCACTAGTCAAAGCTAGAGAAGAAGCAAGTTGGTTAAGACGTTTGCTAGTAGAATGGTAAGTGACATCAAATAAAAAGGAAATACAACACTGTTAGAGACTGTATCTCTAAAGAAGTTGTAAGAGTGGATTATGTATACACTGATGAAAATTTTAACAGATCCTTTGACGAAAGGATTAACTATATAGGAAGTCTATAACACATCCAATAAGATGAGACTAATGCCTATAGAAAAATGAGTTGCTCATGATGGTAATCCGATCCAAATGACTGGAGATCCCAAAAAATAGGTTTAATGGGTAATAACAAGTTGTGAGCAATATGAGATGATCATGCAAGTGAATCATGGATCTTGAAGTAATAAGATGATGAGATAATAGAAACTCTTAATGAGATCTATACTCTGTATAAGGGAGTACCTAGAATACAAGAGTACTCTTGATAGACTCACCTTTGTGATTGTGGAACTTAGGCCGGTTCCTATGGAATTTCGAGGCAGAATTCCTAGAGCCTTCACTAAACCGAGATACACGTGTGTCGCTACTCGAAAAAATGCAACGACGGGGAGGCGAGAATGAAAAGACAGAAGAGTCGTCGTCAAACTTTATTTATCCCATGAGGGTAAGGGAAAACATCGAGAAAACCCTCAAGAAAAAAATGGATAAGATGGTCTCGCAACCAAGAGAAAAGGTTCGGAAGCCGGTTATGCAAAGGGAAGGTATTAGCACCCATCGCATCCATCGTACTCGATGGGAACCATTTGTTTGCCTTTGTGTGAAAGTATCTGCTAACGAGTATTGCTTTCTAAGAGTGTTCCAAGGGATAAAGAGAGAGGTTATGAATAATGAAAAGAGAGATAAAGGGGGAAGAAGAGACTCGGTAGAAATTCATGGTCCTAGGTCTAAGTATTCTCAACAGATATGAGAAATTCAGAGTCAATGTAGTTCAGGAAACTACGGGTGATGGGGGAAGGTTGTGCTCGCTAAGACATCGCAGTCTTGTGCCTACGTATCCTCATCTGGTATGAGAAATCAGAGCAAACATAGTTCGGGTAACTGATAAAAGGTGAAAAAGTGCGCTCGCCAAGACATCACCATTTTGTGCCTACGTATTCTCATATGGTATGAGAAATCAGAGCAAACCTAGTTCAGGTAAACTACGGGAAAAGGATGAGAAAGTGAGCTTGCAAATACATCGTCGCCTTGTGCCTACGTATCCTCATCTGGTATGAGAAATCAGAGCAAACGTAGTTCGAGAAACTGATAAAAGGTGAAAAAGTGTGCTCACCAAGACATCGCCATCTTGTGCCTACGTATTCTCATCTGATATGAGAAGTCAGAGCAAACGTACTTCGGGTAACTGATAAAAGGTGAAAAAGTGTGCTCGCCAAGACATCGCCATCTTGTGCCTACGTATTCTCATTTGGTATGAGAAATCAGAGCAAACGTAGTTCGGATAACTGTTTACTGGTGTTTTTGTGGATGATGCTAACGTACGCATTCTAGTAGTTAGGTGTATTGTTGCTCGCTCGTGGAGTCTTAGGCGTTACCTGTATGTGGTAGAACGGATGTAACATATCCTTTTTGAAAAGAGAGGTCTCGCCTTCGAGGCAAGATGTCACGTTTGATTTGTGAATGTGGTTTTTAGGGGTGAAATAAGTTCTCGGATAGTAACCCCTTGCGGGTAGTACCCAATTCTTTATCTCAAAAGATTTATTGTGAAAAAGTATGGCGAATATAGTCACATCTTTGCATTGAAAGACGAGTATCGAGACCACACACTCTACAGTGAGTATCCTGACACTTCGAGAGGAAGAAGTCTGCACTCAATCCTCTCTCTTTAGTTCAATACAAAGAGAACTTCATTCTCTTATTAAAAATGTTTTGATTTTGAATGGTAAGTGTTTTGCGACGGTGAACCCTAAAGGTAATGTCAAGCACTCGGGATAGGGGAAAGCCTACGCCTAACCACTCCATGACCATTCAAGTTTTATTATGAAAAGAGAGTTTGAAAATGCACTTGGTACGAGACCAAGGTTTTTTAGAAGAAACGTTGTGAAAGAGCACAGGTGGTGAACGACAAGAAAACATGAAGCATCGCAATTACAGACAACATTAAATATTGAAACTCGAGTTGATATTCAAAGGAAAATATAAACAAGTGTTAATGAAGCAAAGTATTTACAAACGCACTCGAGAACCAGACAAAACTAAAAAATGAACAAGAGAAGAATTAGTCAAAATTAAGGGTTAAATTGAGTCAAAATCTAATCAAAGTCTAATTAGCTAAATTCTAAATGAAAGCTAATCCTAAATTAATTCAAAAAATAAATCCTAACCTAATTCTAAGTTGAAAATAAATTCAACAATTAAAACTAAAATTAAAAATTAATTGACAATTAACCTAAAACTAAATGTTAGTCAAAAATCAAAAAATTTAACATTCAACAAAATTAGAATTACATTCTAAATCAAAATTAAATCCTAAATTATGACACCCACAATCAAATATCAATAACTCAATTAACTTAAATCTAAACCTAGTTAATCCATAATATAAATCAATCAAACCAAGGGTGTATTAACAATGAAATGGTTGTGTCAATATCAGGGAAGGGGATGAGAGTCAGATGGGCTTGTAGGCCCATTATTGTACCCAAAAATTTGACCAACCATTTCTTGTACTTGGGTTATGTTTCTTTGAATTTTTACATTGTTGCATAGCATAGCATTTGTTCTTGAGACAGGGGATCAAGGTTTTTGTGTGGCTCAAGGTTTTCTTTGGCGCGAGAGACCAAACAACGAGCGTTAGAGGCTCCGACATTTAGTTTGCCTAGCGATCGAGCGGTCGATTTTATTTTATTTTGCAGGATATTTTCATATCAAAAGACAACATTCAGGCTATCTCAAGTATTCTCACGGTTATAATATTCGAAAGCAAGTTTCAGAGGCTGAACAGGGCTCAAAACGGTTGAAAACGGGCAAATGTGCAGATTTCCCTCCAAAAGGCACCAAAATTCAAATTTTGAAGATGTTAACCGATTAACCAAGTCAAAATTAGGTCAAATTTGAATTTTTGAAGGTGTTAATTGGTTAACACATATGGTTAATCGATTAACCAGTGCAAATTTCTGCTCTGCACGTGAATTTCCATGTAAAGCCACTTTGGGGTCCATTTTGATCACATGAGAAATTGATTTTACACCAAGGGAAGGATCTAGAACCATTTTTGAATTTTGGTTAATTTTCAAATTAATTCACATTCCCTCCAATTTCCCACTCCTAATTCCATTAAAATTTTCACAAACCACACTCCAAACCTCATTTGGATCTAAACCTAAGGGGTATTTAATTGATTTACTCCAAACCTCACTAGGAATCCTCATAATTTCATTCTCATTTTCAGAATTCACTCTCATTCTCTCAATTTTCTCTCAACTTTTCTTCCCACCAAAACTCCATTAAAGCTCTTTCTTGGAATTCCTTGATTCTCCATTGGAGTCATTGAATTCTAGAGCTAAAACCTTCATACTTCATCATCATCATCTCCACTTTTCCATTCAATTTTCGTGCAAGTTTGGATCTGAATTTTGAAGTGGATCTAGAAGAGCTTATTTGGTGTATTCTAGCTTAATTTTGGCGGATCTTCATTTCTACTACAAGTAATCACTTGGATCTTGAAGGAATTCTGGATTTCTTGCTTGGATCTACTCAATCAAGGTTGAATCAACATTAATCGAAGTAATTCTCCACTTCGTAGGTTGGAATTCTTGATCCATTGTTAATCTTGAGCTTATTTTGCATATTCAATGTGGATTTTCATTTTTGATTGACTTTTGGTTGATTTGATCCAATTGGTTAATCTATTAACCAATGCTAATATTCAAATTTTCCAACATTTTTAAGTGGTTAATCAATTAACCCCTGGTGCTAATCGATTAACACTGTGCCAGCAGGCCGGTTTTGCTGTTTTTCATGCTTGTTTCGATGTCATTTCACTTTGAATTCTCATGGATCAGTATGATGCATTAGGAGTGAGATGTTTTGGATATATGCCGCTGTTCTTGATTGTTTAATCATGATTGCTTCGACGTGCAGTCATTTTCCACTTGAATGCATACTCTCGTATATGTTGTTCGAAGTGATGTTTATGTTTGGTCTTGCTTGAGCATGAAGAATGATTTGGTTGAGATGTGCATGTGATGGCTGTTGTCCCACACTTTTTCCTCACACTTTTCTTCGATGATTGATGCTTGAATGGTTATAGGAGTCATGGCTTCTCCCATTGCATCTCGCTTTTGGCTTGAACTTGTTTAAGTTCATTTTTTTGCATTTCTCATATTTGTTTTGCATATTCTTATTTGCTTGAAAAGGTTGAGATGTGCTTGTGGTGGTTGTTACCCCACACCTTTTTCCTCCTTCTTCATCTTTGTGTTGCATTGCATGTTTGCATCTTTTTCTTTATCTTATGCTTTCTTCTTCTTTTGTCTTCCTTTGCCATGTTCCCTTAGGACCTCTAATCTTTCTTGTTCAAGATTGATCATGATAGACATTAGGATTGAAACCATGCATGATAACATTAGGGTAGCTTTCCCTTTTCATCCCAATCATAGGTACATTTGTATGAGAACTTTAGGTTGAGTCTTAGTCTTATTTTAGAGTGTGTCTCTCTCTTCTCATCTTCAAACTTCTTCAAGTCATCTAATAATGGATAATGAATGTTGTACGCTACGAGCCTTAAGTACTTGGGGAATGATGATTGGGGGTCTCCTCTCAATTGTCTAGAGTGTTTAGCGTGTGTCCTTTGGACGACATGCGATGCATTTGCTCCTAGGTTATAGTCTTTAGTGCAACATGAATTACAAATCAAATTCAATTCACTTCTTGCATAAAAAAATACAAAAACAAACATCAAATCTTTTTATCCTTCGGGATTTAATTTAGAAACCTTTTTCATAAGGAGAGTTTTGTTAACTCTTGGTTCTACCGCAAACAGGTAACGCCTAAGTCTCCAATAGTCGAGTTACATACACCTAACTGCTAGAACTAAGTTTTAACCCTACTCAGGCCTAAAAATTTTGAACCAACCTGAAATTCTGGTATGCAGATCTCATATGTCCCAAGAACATTGATCTCTGCTCAACAAGGACGAGGATAGACCATGACCAATTTAAATTTCTTTAAATTGTACCAATGTCATGACCTCTGTTGTGACATCTGCGTACTGACAGACTATTTATCTAAACATTTAAATTGTGCAGAATTGTAAATGCTGAAAGATAAATAACACAATAAATTGTTAATCCAGTTTAGTGCAACATCACCTACATCTGGGGGCTACCAAGCCAGGAAGGAAATCCACTATTAGCAGAATCAATTCAGAGCTAAACTCCCCCGTTTACAACTCCTCACTTAATCTCTACCCAATGCAATTTCTGCCTAGAGACCACTAGACAAGAGTATACCCACTCACTCCCCCTCAATCACAGTAGTGATATACAATTTATTACAAAAGAAAGACTTTAGAAGACACTCTTCAAAGTCACAACACTTGATCTTGCTTAACAGCTTTAATCAAGGACAATACACTCTTGCTTAAAAACTTTGAGTGACACAATGAACACAACAGTTCATACACAATAACCAAAGTAATTATACAACATACAATTGCTTGGCACGCAAGGAATCCTAAGACTCCTAGACACACGTGAAGAGCAAACCTCTTCACTCACAAATATGTCTACCACAATGCATCAAACGATACAAAGGGTAACTTACACACAAGGGACTCTCAAACCCTAGACCTCTATTTTACACTATGGTTTTTCTTGATGTGAGTGCTTAATCTTTCCTCTGCTTCTGCTCCTCCTTTTATAGCAATGCAGACTGGGCTTGGGCTGGTCACAAGTAACAAACATTAGGTTTAACAAAGTAAACCTAATTTCCACAATTCAAGGTGCTATCAAATTAGGTCACAACAGCTTCATGTTATGTCCAGCCCTGACTAGAATCTCGCCTGGGATAACTGAGAAACCATAACAGGTTTCCTAAAATTTAGCCTGAGATATATCAGGTATCATAACAGAAAAACAAACCATGCACCCCTGATGTCATATGACCAATGTCATAACATCAGTCATGACATTCAACTTCACTTACTCTTAGCTTTCCAGCTTGCCCTGCTGAACACTTCTGCAGAATCTTCTTCATGACAGTAGAAACAAGCATATTATAGTTTCCTAAAAAGTCTCAGATCTTTTTTATGAACACTAATTAAATCTTCACTTTGTTCCTAATAAATCACTTTGGCCTGTACATACTGATGAGGAATATCCAACAGGACAAAACACTTCTGTCAAGAGATATAACATAGCAGCCCCTGCTGTACCAGACATTGATGTCATGACATTCAGTATGACATCCATGACAGTAGTTCTGCCACCAGCTCCTGCTAGCTCTTGCTGCACCAGAAAGTGATGTCAGGACATTGTTAATGACATCCATGACAGCAGTTCTGTCATCAGCTCCTGCTAGCTCCTTCTGCATCCATGACAGCAGTTTTGTCATCAGCTCCTGCTACACCATAACTCCTGCTGTTTGTAACACATGACAGTAGTTCTGTCATGACAGCAGATGGATGTCGTGATGGATGTCACGACATTCAGCATGCCATTCACATTAACACACTCCACAATAGTTCTGTCACCACAGCAGATAGAGATGTTATAACATTCTGCTTAACATCAGTGCAGGATCATGTTTTACCAAAATTTAGCCAATCATAGAACCATGGAACTAACACAACTGGTGTTCTTTGTTAGCCTGAACTATGTTTGCTCTGATTTCTCATACCAGATGAGAATACGTAGGCACAAGACGGCGACGTCTTGGCGAGCAACCTTCCCCACCTTCACCCGTAGTTTTCTGAACTACATTGACTCTGACTTTCCCATTGCATGATGTGATATGTAGGCACAGAGCGGCGATGCTCTATCGAGTCTCTTTTCTTTTCTTTTATCCCCGTGGCCTATAGCTTAGATAGATAAACACCCTTTAGATAGATAACAAGCGTGGATCCCGTCGAGTACGACGGACGTGAGGGGTGTTAATACCTTCCCCTTGTGTAACCGACTCCCGAACCCAAGATTTGGTTGTGATGACCTGTCTTCTCCCGTTTTCGTTAGGTTTTCTCTGATCGTTCCCTTTCCCTCTTTTTGGGATAAATAACGAACGGTGGCGACTCTTTTGTCCTTGTCGGACCCTCTTCGCAGCGATGCGACATCCATCATCTGAACGGATGCAAACAATAACAAAAAAAAGTCCGAGTTAGATACAGCATGGTCATGTGGCCCATGATCTTATTGACAGAAACCTAAAAGATGGACATCACGATGAGAATTCGTTGTCTTCTTCATCATTTCTTCAAAAGGCAACAAACCCACACGAAAAAGAAAACTCCCACTCGTATCATCCTTTTCTTAAAACCAGTCAACGAGCGTGAAACAAAATGCTCAAAATCAACATCAATTCATCATCGTATATCAGTTCATTGAAAGGGAATAAATAGATCGAAAACGAGATAAGGTAAACGACGGCAAAATCCAACCTTTTTATCTTGACCATGAATTGTTCTTCGGCTTTGATTCAGGTATGGTTTTGGTTTGATTTCGAAAACTTTCTCTCTTCATCTCCAATCTTTCTCTGCTTCTGGTTCGATTGGGAGGGGTTTTGTGGTTTAAGGTGGAGTTTGAAGGAAATGGAAGAATGGGTTAAGGCAGAAGGGAGAAGATTCGAGGTTGGGCGTTTTTTTGCTTCGTTAATGGAGGTTGAGTTGTTGCTTTTTCTTTTGTTGGAACTGGTTTATGAAAAACGGGGAGGTTTTTTATGGGCGTTGGTTTGGATGTGAAGTCGTAATAGCGGCGTAGCAGTTGTGGTCTTTGAAGTAGAATTTTAAGTGGCAAGTTGTATTGTTTTTTTTTTTTTGAGCTTCTTGGTTGTTGGTTTTGTTGCAGGTCACTTTATGTTGCAGGTTTTTTGTTCGTTCCTCCGTGGTAGTGTGTGTACGGGATGCACGGTTTTGGTGTAAGTGGTGGAAGGGCAGGTCTGTGATATTGTTTTAGCAGAATTATGAGCTGGTTTCGTACGGTTTGCAGGATGTGTTCTGCTTGGAGTGTATTGTGCCGTTTTTCTGCCTTCGCAGATGGAGGTCACATGCCGGTTTCTTCGTGTTTTGTCCAAATTTTTTTAGGAAATGATGAGCTGTTGTTTTGTCGTTTAGTGTTTGTTTTCTTTTTCTTCTGGAAATCTGCAGGTTGGGGTCAGTTTTAATCACATGTCGTGGTGTGTTGTTGTTATGGAGCGTGCTATGGTTTTCACACGATGGCAAGGTTGTTAGAACACAGATTGGTTCTTAATAATAACTCTTTGTTTTGATGATAACTGTTAGGAAATTTATATTTAAGAATTATATACTCTAAAATTTGTTTGAGAGTTTTACTGCAGATTGAAATAATATTAACTCTCCAGAAGCAAATCTGTTTTGAATACAAGAAGTTATTCTGACTCTGAAGCGCCAGATGCACCTTACAAAAGAATCGGATTGCTCCTTACAGAAGATCCTAAGCGTAGTCTCCAGAAGGATCTGAAGCAAGAAGCTCCAAAACATTCTGAGTCAGAAGCATCTGAAGATAGTCAGAAGCATCTGAAGCTGAAGCATCTGAAGTCAAGAAGAATTTTGTTTGAAGAGTTTCTCAAAGCATTAGTCTACAGAAGTTTCTGAAAGTACAAACGCTGCCAAGTACTGAAGTTCTGTGTCAAATATGCTCTGATGATCAACACGCTGAAAGCACACCTGCTGCAGAAGACTCTGATATAGCACAGTTCTGAATTTCATTAGAAGACTCTGATCCATTCAGACTCTGAAGAACTTGCTGAAAACTGAAGAAGAAATATTCAAGAATATATCCGTTGGAGTTATTCAACGTCTCTTTCCTCATTTGTGCTAGACACACGTACACAGACAAAAAGGATTTTTCTGTGCCATCTACTTCTAGGAAAGGTCACTTGATGTGAAGACAAAAAGGCTCAGACCTTTTGGGACTTTCTTCTCAACGCTCAGCTTACTTGGATCAGCTGCCTATAAAAGGAGAACTTCACCACATTCTTCAGTGACACAATTTTTGCTGAAAAGAAATCATTATATTCTAAGCTCTCATTCATTCTTATTCTTCTTAGAATTTATTGTACTTAAACTTAAGAGAAAAATCACTGTTGTGATAAAAGCTTTATAGAAGCATTAATACTCTTGTATTTAATTTACATTGATTGTAAAGGATATTCCTTAAGAGGATTCAGTTAGAATCAGTAGCTCTTGAGAAGACTAAGAACTGTTGTTCTTAGGTGTTACTATTGTAATCAGTTTGATTTAATAGTGGATTAAGTCCTTGTTGAGAAAGGCAAATCACTCTAGGAAGGGTGGACTGGAGTAGTTGTTTAAACGAACCAGGATAAAAATTATTGTGTGATTATTTTCAAGTCTTAATTTATCATACTTATTCAACCCCCCCCCCCCCTTCTAAGTATTATCTCACCTTCAGTTGGCATCAGAGCTCCGGTTCTGAGTGTGCTACCACTTAACAGTGTCAGTAAAGATCCAGAGAGATATACTTTAATATATATATATTTATTTGTTATCATGGCTGATAATTCAATGTCAAATATTAACAATAAATATGAAGAGAGGGATAGGATCAACATCAAACCCCCAATGTTTGATGGGGAGAAATTTGACTACTGGAAAGACAGAATTGAGAGTTTTTTCCTAGGATATGATGCTGATCTATGGGATCTTGTCATAGATGGATATGTACATCCCACAGATGGGGATGGCAAAAAGATTGACAGAAAATCTATGACAGATGCTCAGAAGAAAGACTTCAGAAATCACCATAAAGCCAGGACTATATTACTGAATGCTATTTCACATACAGAGTATGAGAAAATTACAAACAGGGAGACTGCTTTTGATATGTTTGAATCCCTTAAAATGACTCATGAGGGAAATTCTCAAGTTAAGGAGACAAAAGCTCTGGCTCTGATCCAGAAGTATGAGGCTTTCAAAATGGAAGAATCTGAATCTGTTGAAGCCATGTTCTCCAGATTTCAGATACTCACTGCTGGGCTGAAAGTTCTGGACAAGGGATATTCTACGTCAGATCATGTAAAGAAAATCATCAGAAGTCTGCCTATCAGATGGAGACCAATGGTGACTGCCCTGAAGATGGCCAAAGATCTGAACAAGATCTCTCTAGAAGAACTCATCAGCTCACTGAGGAGTCATGAGATTGAGCTTGAGGAAGATGAACCTCAGAAGAAAGATAAAGGTAAATCTGTTGCATTGAAATCTAACAAAACTGCTAAAGCTTTGCAGGTCATTCAAGAAAGCTCTGAAGAATCTTCTTTTGAAGAACAAGATGAGTTATCCATGCTGTCCAGAAGGATTAACAAACTCTGGAAGCACAAGGGAAAGAAGTTCAACAACTTCAGAAGATCTGATAACAGAAAGGAATCTTCTAGTCACAGAAGATCTGCCAAGAAAGAAGTTGTGTGCTATGAGTGCAAAGAACCTGGGCACTACAAAAATGATTGCCCCAAACTTCAGAAAGAAAAACCCAAGAAGAAGTTCAACAAAAAGAAGAAGGTTCTGATGGCAACATGGGATGACTCAGATGAGTGTGAATCATCTTCTAAATCAGAAGAAGAATGTGCAAACGTTGCACTGATGGCCAGCACAGAGGATCAAGAGGAAGGTACCTCAGGATATGAATCAGAATCTGAATCTGATGATGATGCAGAAGAGGTAATGGCTAAACTTACCAAAGAAGAACTCATTAAAGTTTTAATAGAAGTTCTTAAAAGTTATAACAACATCAAACTCAAATACAAGAAGCTGAAAAGCAATCTTGAATCTGAGATTGATCTTCTGAAAACAGAACTTGTTGAGCAAAAAGAAATAAATTTGAAAATCAAAAATGACTTTGAAATAACTCAACAAGAATCTGAATCTGAGACTAAGTCATGTGAAAACATTTTAGAAAAATATGACTCTAGTTTTCAGAGATTTCTCACTAAGAGCATAGACAGAAGCAAGATGGCTTCCATGATCTATGGTGTTAGTGGAAACAACAGAAGAGGCATTGGATATGAATCTTCATCTGGAAGCAATCCAAAACCTGTTGACAAACTTTTCATCAGGAAGACACCTCTGTATTCTCAATTCAAATTTGGTCACTTGAATGACATTAAACACACAAGCTCTGAGAAGAGTACTTATGTGTTTAAACCCAAGGCAAGTCAGAATAAACACTATGTTGTAAAACAGAAGTTTAGACAAACCTACAAACCAACTAACCCCAAAGGACCCAAGAAGATCTGGGTACCTAAAAACAAAATAATTCCTATTGCAGATGTTCTTAGCAGCAAGGTCAGGACACCAATCATGGTACCTGGACTCTGGATGCTCACGACACATGACAGGAGAAAAGTCTATGTTCCAAAGCCTGGAACTTAGATCTGGAGGTGATGTGAAGTTTGGAGGGAACCAGAAGGGCAAGATCATTGGATCTGGCACTATTGGAAATGGTAAACTTCCCTCTATTACTAATGTTTTACTTGTTGAAGGGTTAAAGCATAACTTATTGTCCATAAGTCAATTAAGTGACAATGGTTATGATATTACCTTTAATCAAAAATGTTGTAAAGCTATTAGTCAGAAGGATGGCTCTATCCTATTTAGTGGTAAGAGGAAAAACAACATTTATAAAATAAATCTTTCAGAACTTAAAGTTCAAAATGTTAAATGCCTCTTGTCTGTTAATGAAGAGCAATGGGTCTGGCATAGAAGATTGGGCCATATTAATATGAGACGTATATCTCAGATTAATAAACTTAATCTTGTCAGAGGACTCCCTAATCTGAAGTTCACTTCAGATGCTCTTTGTGAAGCATGCCAGAAAGGGAAGTTTTCAAAAACATCTTTCAAATCAAAAAATGTTGTTTCTACTTCTAAACCATTAGAACTACTTCATATTGATCTGTTTGGACCAGTGAAAACTGCATCCATCAGAGGCAAGAAGTATGGATTGGTCATTGTTGATGACTTTAGCAGATGGACATGGGTAAAGTTCTTAAAACACAAGGATGAGTCACATTCTGTGTTCTTTGACTTCTACAAGCAAGTCCAGAATGAAAAGAATTTCAAAATTATAAAAGTCAAAAGTGATCATGGTGGTGAATTTGAAAATAAATATTTTGAAAAATATTTTTCTGAAAATGGCATTGCTCATGATTTTTCCTGTCCTAGAACTCCACAACAGAATGGGGTTGTAGAGAGGAAAAACAGAACTTTGCAAGAAATGGCCAGAACCATGATCAATGAGACAAATCTGGCAAAACATTTTTGGGCAGAAGCAATCAATACAGCTTGCTACATTCAGAACAGAGTGTCTGTTAGACCTCTTCTGAAAAAGACTCCTTATGAATTGTGGAAGAACAAAAAGCCCAACATTTCATATTTTCATCCTTTTGGATGTATTTGTTATATATTAAACACTAAGGAAAATCTGAGCAAGTTTGATTCCAAAGCACAGAAGTGTTTCATGCTTGGATATTCTGAACTCTCTAAAGGCTACAGAGTATACAACACTGAGACACAGATTGTGGAAGAATCCATTCATGTCAGATTTGATGATAAGCTTGGCTCTGAAAAGCCAAAGCAGGTTAATAACTCTGCAGATAGGGAAGTAGTCTTTAGTGACTCTGAAGTTCCAGAAGCAGACAAACTTCAAGTAAAGGAACCAGAAGCAACTCCAGATGCCACTCCCTTAACTTCTCAGATGAATAATCTAAACATTTCTGAAGAGTCAACTATCAGAGGATCATCATCCAGAATTAAAGCTTCTCATCCAGAGGATGTCATTATTGGAAAGAAGGATGATCCCATCAGAACAAGATCCTTTCTAAGATCATCTGAAGCTTCACTATTTGGACTAGTGTCAGAAATTGAACCATCTTCTGTAGAAGAAGCTCTGCAAGACAATGATTGGATTATTGCCATCCAAGAAGAGCTAAACCAATTCAGCAGAAATGATGTATGGGATCTAGTTTAAAGACCTCAAGGATTCAATATAATTGGTACAAAATGGGTCTTCAGAAATAAGCTAAATGAGAAAGGAGAAGTTGAGAGGAATAAGGCAAGGCTGGTTGCTCAAGGGTACAGTCAGCAAGAAGGTATTGATTACACTGAGACATATGCTCCAGTGGCAAGGTTAGAATCTATACGCCTTCTTATTTCCTTTGTTGCACAGAATAACATCACTCTGTATCAGATGGATGTTAAAAGTGACTTTCTTAATGGTATTATGGAAGAAGAAGTTTATGTCCACCAACCTCCTGGTTTTGAAAATGAAAAATTTCCAGATCATGTTTTCAAATTAAAGAAATCTCTATATGGATTAAAACAAGCTCCCAGAGCTTGGTATGAGAGATTGAGTAATTTTCTTCTGGAGAAGAATTTCATCAGAGGCAAAGTGGATACAACTTTATTCTGTAAAACCATAAAGAAAGATCTTCTAATTTGCCAAATTTATGTAGATGATATTATTTTTGGATCAACAAATATTATGCTTGGAAAGGAGTTTGCTACATGTATGCAGGCAGAATTTGAAATGAGCATGATGGGAGAACTCAGATTCTTTCTAGGAATCCAAGTTAATCAAACTCCAGAGTGCACCTACATACATCAGACAAAGTATGTTAAAGAACTTCTGAAGAAATTCAACATGTCTGACAGCAAGCTGGCAAAGACTCCAATGCATCCTACTAGCTCACTTGGCAAAGAAGAAGTAAGTAAGAAAGTAGACCAGAAGCTCTACAGAGGTATGATTGGTTCTCTTCTTTATCTTACTGCTTCTAGACCTGACATATTGTTCAGTGTTTGTCTGTGTGCTAGATTCCAATCAGATCCTAGAGAATCACACTTGACATCTGTCAAGAGGATTCTAAGGTATCTGAAAGGTACTTCTAATGTGGGTTTTGTTACAGAAAATCTGATGATTTCAAATTAGTTGGATTCTGTGATGCTGACTATGCTGGAGACAGAGTGGAAAGAAAAAGTACTTCTGGAAGTTGTCAATTTCTAGGAAGAAATCTAATCTCCTGGTACAGCAAAAAGCAACCCACAATTGCACTTTCAACCACAGAGGCTGAATACATTGCTGCTGCTGGTTGTAGCACGCAGATGCTCTGGATGAAGAGTCAACTAGAAGATTATCAAATTTTTGAGAGTAACATTTCTATCTTTTGTGATAATACTTCTGCTATATGTCTGTCCAAGAATCCCATTTTACATTCTAAGGAAAAACATATAGAAATTAAACATCATTTCATCAGAGACTATGTTCAGAAGGGAATCATAAATTTAGCCTTTGTTGATACAGATCATCAATGGGCAGATATTTTTACAAAACCCCTTGTTGAAGATAGATTCAATTTTATTCTGAAAAATATTGGTATGGATTTTTGTCCAGAATGATATTTATCAGAAGCAAATTGTTACAGATGCAAAAATGCTTAATTCATCTGAAGTATTTCTTTTGTTTATTTATTCTATTCTGATCAATATTTCTGATATGAAACTCTGAACTAACCATCTTTAGAAGATCTGAACGTTGGCTAACGTTTCATTTCTTGAGAGAATTCAGAACAGCATGCAAGTAAACACGTGTCACACAAAATCTGAAGTGGTGGCGTGTACATAACTGAAGAGACGTTTGAGGTGAAATTTGAATAGTAAATATCTTGGTTTTCCCCCCCAAATTGTCAGAAGCATTTATTGTTTGAAATGATTTTATTCTCTTCATTTAATGCTTGCTCAAACGTGCGTTTTTCTGACTTTTGATGTGCCTAAGTGTTTAGTATAAATACTTGTTGTGTATTCACTTTCACACTTTTCACTCTCAGAATTTACATGTGTTTTCATCTTCTATTCTCTCTGCATAAAAACTCAAAACCTAAGTGTTTGAAAAAGCTTTCTTCAATAGCGTCTTCTTCATCAACAACTGCTCAGTTTCAATCTACAATGGCTGCCGTGACTTCAGATAACTTAGGAGCTGCTCCATATTCTCCTCCCAAGAGAACACTTATAACACCTATTGATAAACTAGAAGTGCTGTGTGAATCTATGGTTGAATTTGACTCTCTGGCTGATAATGGGTTTGATTTTCGCTCCATTGTTAGAGCTCAAGGATGGGTGAAATACTTTGATAGGTTGTTTGGACCAGTTTACCCTCTACTTGTGAAGGAATTCTGGATTCATGCATCTGTTTATCCCAAGTTTATTTTATCATCTGTGCTGGGAAAAGAGATTATCATCACAGAGGATCTGATAAGAAGATTGATAGGTTATGAAGAAACAGATGGTGTTTCCCACTTGCCAGCTGGGCGTGTGGACATGGAAGAGGTTTATGAGGAAGTTATGACTGCTGGACAAGCTTCTAACAGATTCAAAGATCTGAAGCCTGATTACAAGATCTGGGCCAAGATCTTCATGGGATGCATACATCACAGGAAGTCAACAAATTCCCCAGATTATGTCAACAATGAACAGATCTATTTTATGTACTGCCTTAGTCAGAGCAACAAGGTAGATCTTCCTTACATGCATCTGTGGAATCACATCAATGCATCTAGAGAATCTGTAAAAGAGAAAGGCCAGAAGATCAGGACTTGGATCCCTTTTGGAAGGTTGATCTCAGATCTTCTCACTGAAAATGGTTTAGTGGCTGCTTTGTATGATGCTGGGGTTACAGAGGAATTAGAGTTTATTATGGGAAAGCCTCTGAACGCTAAAAGTCTTCTGATACTCAAGATTGTAGATGAACTCACTACTGCTCCAAAGAGGCTGAATATGTCTGATTTGAATAAGAGGGTTCCAGTATCTGACTTTCCTCTATTCTTTGCTGAAGAACCCAGACATATAGTACTGATGTATATAGAGGAATGCAAAAGGGAAGGAGTACATATTCCAGCTAATGTGTTTCAGCTTGTCAAACAACCACTACCAGATGCAGGAGAAGAAGAAGAAGTGCCACTTCAGAGGAAAAGGACTCAGCCTGCAGCAGAATCTGAACCTGTCCAGAAGAAGGCTAAGATTGCTGAGAAGCCAAAGAATCTCTTAAAGAGAAAGGATTTTGAAGAAGCTGACTCTGCATCTGCCAAGAGGATTAAACTAAAAGGTACTAAGACTTCTGCTATTTCTAAAAATGTTGTTATTAATGATTCATCTATTAAGTCTGTTCCCAAACCACCTGTTACTCAAACAACTTCTGTTGCTGCCCCCAGTTCTGTCTCACCTCAAAAACAAAACACTACTTCTGTATCAAAAACATCTCAACCCAAAATACACATCAAACACTTTATTCCACGTCCATCACCATCAGATTCACAACCAACAGAACCACAACGAACTGAACCTCAACCATCAGAATCACAGTCATCAAAACAACAACAACCTTCTGATAAACAAAACTCTGATCAACCACAAACTTCTGAACATCCAGAAAACCAAACCACAGAAGTTCAACCAGAAAAAGACTCTGTCATACCACCATCAAATATTCCATCTTCTGAACCTGTTGCACCTGTTACTTCTGAACCCACAAAAGTAACTTCTGCTCCTGTTTCATCAGAACCACCATCCAAACAATCTGATACTCCTTCAGAACCTACTCATATCCCTGAGACAGAAGTTCTTGATATCACTCCATTAAAAACAGTGTTTCAAGTCTCTTCTACCTCTTGTACACCTACAACATCCTCCAATTCATCTGAATCAGATATCCATCCAGATTTTCTTGTCTCTCCATCTAAATACTCTGATATGAACCAACCTGAACCTGAACCTGAACCTGCATCAACCATACCTGCTAAAACTCCCATTCCAGATCCTTTGCCTCCACCTGCACCATCATCTGAGATGATTGTTCCCACTTCCAATCCATCATCATCTGGTATATCCTGTGCCCAAGTGTCTTCTCTTTATCATAATCTATCTTATGGTTTCAAACTGAAAGATTTTTATGATAGAGTTGAACCTTCTGAACCCCTGAAACCTCTGAAACCAAAACTCAGACAGGCCCTTCCATCTGTGATCCTTTCCTATATTCAATCTATGAACAATGAAGGATCCTTAGCAACTATATCTGCTACTTCTGGTAAAGCTGTTGTTTCAGCTCTGCACCCTGCATCTGATAACACAGTTGCATCTGATAAACCATCAACCTCTGCTTTCATACCATACTCTAATGAACCCTTTGATGATGTTTGCCCACGCACAAGACCAAAACCTAATCTGCTTAATGCTTTAAACAGATCCTTACCTCAAAAACCAGAAATTCCTTTCATTCCATATTATCCCCCTCCTCTGATTTCCATCCAAAAATCACTGCTACCACCTACTCCCAAACCTAAACATATGACTCTGGAAACCTTGCTTAAACCTCCACCCAGACTTAATATTGATCATTTATTTCAAACATTTTTGCAAGAAATACAGATGTCTTTAGGTACTGTTCAGAAGAGATGCTCTGAAACTATGGATGCAAATGAAACTGACATCATCTAGAAAGGATTCATCAATAGATTCAACACTGTAGCTTCCAATCTGAAGAACGTCTGTTCTGATGATGCAAAGCTCAGAGCTGAAAGGACTCAATTTTGGACTGTCAACAGAACTAAACCTCTGCTTCGTCTGGATGCTCCTCCACCTCCAACAGAATCTACTGCCACTACATTGACTATGACTCTGGTAGAACCCTCTTCAGGATCTCCAGAACCTATGGCAATTGACTCTGTTCAGGCTGCAAAACCTCCACCTTCTTCGTCAGAGATAAAGACAGAACATCCAGACTTTGGAGACAAGATTGCTGCTCTGGAGGCTGGTCAGTCTGAAATAAAATCTTGGATGGCAAAGCAAGATAAGAAATCTGAAAATATGACAGAGTGGATGTCAAAACAAGATGAGAAGAATGAGACAATGACTAAGTGGATGTCAAAGCAAGAGCAATCATCATCTGAGATTACAGACCTATTGAAGATGCTTTTGTCAAAACACTCTTAGATTTTTTTTCTAATGTTTGTGCATCTGTTGTTTTGCATCTGAATTTTATTGTTATATCTTCTGATATTTACCTATGTACTCTTGCTCTGTTATTTTAAATGAATCAGTTTCTCTCCATTGAATTATCTATTTATTGTTCCTTTTATTTGTCTTTTTAAAAAAAAAGTTTTTACTTTTTGCTTATGACAAAAAAGGGGGAGAAAATAAAGATCTGAACTGTTTAATATAATTTCACTAGAATGAATCTTCAGACATATATATTCTATCTAATATTTAAATTGACTATTTTAGATCATTTGATAAGAACACTCTATAAAAGAATCTCTGAGTCTCTCAGATCATTTGCTTTTCTATCAAACTCTAAATCTTATATCTGCAAGATATTCTGACCCTAAATTGTTATAAGAACAAACAAGATCTAACTCTGAAGATTACTCAAGATAAAAGGGAAGTTTCTATTCCTTTTTCATAATTAACTTAGGGGGAGATTCATCATCTCAGGGGGAGTTATAATTCTTTATGTTCAGTTAAATAAAATTTCTGATACTTTTTGTCATCATCAAAAAGGGGGAGATTGTTAGAACACAGATTGGTTCTTAATAATAACTCTTTATTTTGATGATAACTGTTAGGAAATTTATATTTAAGAATTATATACTCTAAAATTTGTTTGAGAGTTTTACTGCAGATTGAAATAATATTAACTCTCCAGAAGCAAATCTGTTTTGAATACAAGAAGTTATTCTGACTCTGAAGCGCCAGATGCACCTTACAGAAGAATCTGATTGCTCCTTACAGAAGATCTTGAGCGTAGTCTCCAGAAGGATCTGAAGTAAGAAGCTCCAGAACATTCTGAGTCAGAAGCATCTGAAGATAGTCAGAAGCATCTGAAGCTGAAGCATCTGAAGTCAAGAAGAATTTTGTTTGAAGAGTTTCTCAAAGCATTAGTCTACAGAAGTTTCTGAAAGTACAAACGCTGCCAAGTACTGAAGTTCTGTGTCAAATATGCTCTGATGATCAACACGCTGAAAGCACACCTACTGCAGAAGACTCTGATATAGCACAGTTCTGAATTTCATTAGAAGACTCTGATCCATTCAGACTCTGAAGAACTTGCTGAAAACTGAAGAAGAAATATTCAAGAATATATCCGTTGGAGTTATTCAACGTCTCTTTCCTCATTTGTGCTAGACACACGTACACAGACAAAAAGGATTTTTCTGTGCCATCTACTTCTAGGAAAGGTCACTTGATGTGAAGACAAAAAGGCTTAGACCTTTTGGGACTCTCTTCTCAACGCTCAGCTTACTTGGATCAGCTGCCTATAAAAGGAGAACTTCACCACATTCTTCAGTGACACAATTTTTGCTGAAAAGAAATCATTATATTCTAAGATCTCATTCATTCTTATTCTTCTTAGAATTTATTGTACTTAAACTTAAGAGAAAAATCATTGTTGTGATAAAAGCTTTATAGAAGCATTAATACTCTTGTATTTAATTTACATTGATTGTAAAGGATATTCCTTAAGAGGATTCAGTTAGAATCAGTAGCTCTTGAGAAGACTAAGAACTGTTGTTCTTAGGTGTTACTATTGTAATCAGTTTGATTTAATAGTGGATTAAGTCCTTGTTGAGAAAGACAAATCACTCTAGGAAGGGTGGACTGGAGTAGTTGTTTAAACGAACCAGGATAAAAATTATTGTGTGATTATTTTCAAGTCTTAATTTATCATACTTATTCAACCCCCCCTTCTAAGTATTATCTCACCTTCAAAGGTTGTTATGGGTTGGCTGCTGCGTGAAGTCATTTTTTGCAGGTTTTGAAAATTTTCTTTGAGTTATGCAAGGGATGACACGGTAATGGCTTGGAGAGGTGTTGTTCCAATGATGTTCAGATGATGTGCGGATGCCCACCTCCTATGCTATCACAATGAAGACTTTTTCTTTTGTCTTTGTAGATTTTTTTTTCTTTTTTATGTGATGTGGATTTAAAAAGAAATATGGGCCTGTAATTTATCACATCTTGGGCATATTTTTATTTCCTTATTATTTTTGAAATGGGCCTTATGAGAGAAAAAAATGTATGGATTTTGGCATTTGAAAGGGAGATGGTGTAGAAAATGGGTTTATTTGAATTTAAATGATGACATGAACTTTATTGTGAAATTTTGAAAAAAAAAATATGGAAATGGTTAATTGAATTAAAGAATGAATATGGATTTTTGATTTTAATAAATGGATATAGAAATGGATATAAAGAAAAGGATGGATCTAAAAAGATAATGGATTTGGGTAGATAAAATGGGTCTTAAAATGTGAATAAAAAGCTTATAGAATGATTCAAGAAATGTGGGAGAATTGAGAATGGTGATAGGTATGGACATAAATTGGAACTTGGATTTTATTGAATGGATTAAAAATGGTATTGGATGTGGATAAAGAAATAGACGTCAACATGAATGAAAAGAGAAGGATATGGATGATGTCATGGATAAAATGAATTTTGAAAATTCTGGCCAGCCCACGATGGATGTTCTAACAGAAGTTATAACATCCATTGTGACATTCACTACAGACCTACTATTATGTAGTAATAACAAAGCAGTAAATAACACAGTTGGTTATTGACCTAGTTCAGTGCAACACACTTACATCTGGGGGCTACCAAGCCAGGGAGAAATTTCACTATCAGTAGAACTAATTCAGAGTCAAACCTCCAGTTTGCATTCCTCACTTAAAACCTACCCAATGACAATTTCACCTAAAGACACTCTAGACCTGAGTATATCCACTCGCTCCCTACAATCACACACCAGTGATATCAACCAGTTACAATTAAACAGTAGAATGAAGAGACACTTCAACTACACACACCTTGATCTTGCTTCAAAGCTTTGATCAAGTGACACGCACTCTTGCTTAACAGCTTCGAGTGGTACACAGCCTAGAAACTACCTAACCAATGCAATCAACAGTTGCTTGGATTACAAGTATTCCTAAGACACAATCGTGAAGAACAACATCTTCACTTCTAAACTACTATGGTGATTTCTCTGCTTCTCTATCTCCAACACCTACCTTCTAGGATTGCTTCTCCTGGTATTTATAGCAGCAGATCAGTCCTTGGGCCTGGGCGCATAAGTTAGGTTTTATCCATCATAAAACCTCTCTTTTGTATTCTGCCTGTTTGCCACTTTAATCAGGTACATATTAGTTCCCCTAAGGTGTCTAAAATGTCTCCTGCATTCCAGCTTGAGCTTCTGAGTTGTTTCCTGAGTTCTAGCTACCAGAATAACATACTTCCGATTGATGTCATACGACCTATGTCTTAACATTGAGTATGACATCCAGCTTAACTTATAGTTAGCTTAGTTAACTTACCCTGCACAGTCCATATTATGAATGTAACAACATCAAACATGACATTCATACATGTACTAATATTTTGCCACAAAATGCAGCCAATCAAGAGCACTTACAAACTCCCCCTTTGGCAAATTTTTGGCGAAAACACTTTGTACTTACATCAGAGATTTCCAAACAGCAGAAGACTTAACATAGGTCCTGTCATGCAGGTAAGTCACTTGCTGCTCAAGCTCTCAGAATCCTCACAGTTGGCTTTTAGCCCTGTTAACACTCACTTTGTTAACTCTCTGTAGACTTCTACTACAGATGTCATCCTTTGCTAGTTGAGTGACAGAGTTACTTCCCCTCAACTGATACACATCAGTTGTACACTTCACCTGTGAATAGCCTGCAGTCACATATATTTATCCAGCCTGCTTTGGGTGTTATGACATTCAGGATAACATCCTGTGACATAGTTGTGCAACTCCCCCTGAGGGGATGCATTCTGCTCCTTGCAGACATACACAGAACTCCTAAGCATCTTGTTAGGATCACCCATGTTAGTACCTACTGCATGTCAGTCCTAGTTCTAACATACATGGCATACATATCATATCAGTAACAACCCAAACAGCTGTTATCACACACACACACACACACACACACACACACACACACACATCTCATTAGCAACACCTTTCCACTAATCTCATAAGCACTATGGTGCATATGCTCAGGCACAATCACTGCTCATGGCAGTCTTCTTCCACCTGCATCTGTTGTACCTGCTGTTACTACCACTACCATATAACCTGTGATACTCATATTGGTTATCCACCAATTCTTCCATCTGTTGTACCTGCTCATGTTTCTATCTAACACTCTCTCCCCCTTTTTAGCCATAAATTGAGATCCAACTAACACATAGCATATATCATACATGTGTTTGGAGTTACATAACCTGCTCATATAGATCATAAAAAAAACAGATTGTCTTAACAGTTCTCACACAAGCCTAACAAAACAAATCAAACCAAAACAGCAGCAACCCTTCTTCTTGCACCACCTCAGCTAGTAGTGGTTTGAGCTATAAGACATTAGTCTTCTTCTGCAGCTGAGCTGGACATGTCCTCCTCAGTCTCTCCAGTGCCTTCTTCCTCAGCATCAGTGCCTTCCTCCTCAGCATCAGTGCCTTCCTCAGCAGTATCTTCTGAGCCAACTTCTTGACTTCCCTCTTCCCTAGTACCACCATCATCCTTTGTGGCACCTTCTTCCCTTGTAGCATCCTATGAGTTGTCAGTATCCTCATCTTGCTCAAGAGATTCTAGCAATTTTTCAAGTGTTTACTTTCTTGCATCCAGTTCCTTACATGTTTCTTTAATGATGGTCATCACTTCATCTTTTTTGGCTTTGGGACCCCTTTTTGATGTCTCAGTGGATGCCATGGCAATGTCTGAAACATGGGTTCCTTGAAATAGTTTGTGATGAAAGGCTAAGGGAGTTTCTCTTTTGCTTGCTACATCACTGGTCTTGAGGATATTTGGAAACTGTGCTAACATGATTCCACAGATGAGGGAAGGAAATGCTATAGGTCCTTTGATGCTATAACTGCCAGCATGCTTCATTGTTTGATCAAAGATGTATGTGCCATAATCCATTTTGGTCTTGGTTCCCACAGCATAGATGACCCTCTCCAGGATGGTGGCCACTGATGATTTGTGATTGGTTGGCACCCAGTTTGCAGCACCAATCTTGTGCAGCAAGGCATATTTCATGCTCAGCTTACTGGCAGCAAGCTTCCCTTTTGATGGCCACTTTCTGACTTGATTCCCAGTTATCACTTGACATATTTTGTTGTCAGAGATGGTTAACTCAGGCACAACCTCATTTGTTCTTTCAAGGAAGTTGTTGATGATGGTGGGAGTGAAGACAACACCATTTCCCCTGACAAACACTTTCCCAAACTCAGACGATTTTCTATCAACACATTTATCAGATAAATTAACTATAAATTCTTTGACCAGAATTTCATAGCAGTGGGAGAACTGAGTGACAGTTTTCATCAAGCCAGCTTCACATATGAGGGTCACAATCTCCTTGTTTTCCAGAGCATTTTGAGCAAGCTCTCTCTCCAGGGCCAACCTCTTTTGGTATACATACTTCCACCTGATGACACCTGAGGGATATTGAAAGGAGATGTTGTCAAGGGGCACCTCAGGAACATTTTCAGCCAGCTTGCTTGAAGCAGGTTTCCTCTTTGCTTGGATGTCAGTGACATCCATGTCAACATCAGACTCTGTTTCTTGTTCTGGTCTTGATTTAATCTTTCTCTTCTTGATGGTTACCTTGCTCCACCCTTTGGAGGGTCCAACCTGAGTCCTCTTAGTTCCAACCTTCTTGGTGGTATCTTCTTGCTCAGTAGTATTCTCAACATCCCTTTTCTTGGGTGAGCTTTGGTCAGCTACCTTTTTCCCTTTTCTTTTCATCAATCTTTTGGAAATGCCTGGATTGATCGTTGCTATGAGATCATTGTCAGAGTACTCGTCTAAGTTGACTACCTCAGCATCTTTGGCTTCATGCAAATCATCATCCCTTTTATCAGACCCTTCATCCTTATTCTTCTCTTCTGGAGGGTTGTTTCCCAATGCTTTGACATTGTGTGGGACATTACTTTGATCACTTTGATTAGGCTCAGTCCCCTTAATGGGAATGTTGAGGGAACTAGCAACCATCGCAGTAATTTCAAGGTGCGTTCGTCTTGCTTCTTCAGTATTTAGGTCACCAACTGTAGTCGTAGGAGTAGCTTGACCTGAGCCAGGGATTTTTGATTGTCTTGCATGCTTCCTTTTAGGTTTCTTTACCAGCAATCCTTCAGGAGTCATCATCCGCAGTGGAGCAATCTCTAGAGCCTCATTAGAGTTCGCTTCATCGGGACTGGTGTTCATCCTGGAGGTTGGTTGCGCCATAGTTGTTGTTGTTGAAAAAGATGAGGGAACTTTTTTGTGCTTGTTTGAGACGGTATGGAAGCTGGAGCATTTGTGAAGAAACCAAGATTAGTGAGAGTGTGTTATGTACGTGGGAGTAAGGTATGATTTCCCACTAGGAGGGAACGTACCGTTTTGACTCATCATTAAATGACTTAGTATCAAAATGTAATTCCCTATTTCCTTTAATTGCTATAACTCATCAGCACTAGAGGAACTTAATTTTTTAAATTGAGGTTCCTTGATTCTTCTTGACTTCTCGTCAGCAATATTTAGGATATAGCCACCAGGTGTTGCACACACTTTTTGCCCTTTCCACACGTTACCCTCAGGCATGTCTCCCTTGAACTCAGCAGATTTTGTTAGAATGGTACCCTTAATGTCACAGGATAAAGTCATGACATTAGGAATGACATTGCTTCTTTTCTGAAGAGTATCCTCCATGGACTCCATTAGGTTCCAATATAGCATATCTAGCTTTACCTGATGACCAATCTTTGGGTATCCCTTCTTGTCTAGCCTTCCTACCTGACTTTTCTTACAACCTATCCTTCTTTCTGAAGCATATTTTGAGGATCCTTTTGCTGATGATTTGGACCTGGTTCTTTTCTCTAGCCCTAGGTGATCCTTTTCTTCATTTACCAGTCCATTTATGTTACTTCTGGGCTCCCATAGGTAACAATTATTCTTGGATATAGATCCCCTCATTTCTTCCTTACCCTCTTCATTGATCACCACACACTTGTCTTTGGAAAAGTGTACTTTTAAAACTTGATCACATAGCTGACTTATGCTTATTAGGTTAACAGTTAGTCCTTTAACTAACAGGACATCCTTCAATTCTGGAGCTTTAGGACTGTCAAGTTGTCCAGCACCTGTGGTATCTCCTCTAGCTCTATCCCCAAAGGTTACATGACTAGATGAATGAGGTTTGAGTTTGATCAACAGATTCTCAATTCCAGTCATATGTCTAGAGCAGCCACTGTCAAAGTACCAATCCTCATTGGTTGGCATTCTTAGGGAAATCTTAGTTGTTAGAGCTACAGTCTTGACAACCCATTGTTCTTTCTTCTTGGGCACTTACTTCTTCTTGGGTTTGGCTTGATGCTGCCTCCAGCTCTGGTTGGCATGATACTGCCTTTGTCCATGGTGTTGTCGTTTTCCATGCTTACCCTGGTTATCACTTCTTTGGCTAGGAAATCCATGCAACCAGAAGCACACAACTCTAATATGCCCAAGTTTTCCACAGATGATTCTCCTTCTGATCCACTTCTCTCTTGCTCACTTCTGAATTTGGTTTTGAATCTCGCTCGATCCTTCTCTCAATTTCACTTTTGCCTCACTCAGATGTGGTTATATCATGGTTGAATGGCGATTTTAGGTTTTAAGATTAGTTTGATTTTAAAGTTTTGTTGGGAAAATATGGTTTTTGTGAGGATTGTTAAAGGTTTGATTGAAGTTGTTGATTGAATTTCTTGTGAGAACGGAATCCAAAGAAGGGATTGTGTGAATAAAGTTTACAGTTTATGGTGGATTTGCAGGTTTGTGCACAAGGTTTTTGTATTTGGTTGAATACGGGTGATGAAGAAATGAAAGGGTTGAGGTTGTAAGGTGTTTTGGGAGAAAGAAGATTATATTAAGGTCTGCAGTGGAAGGTTTATGGAGAGAGTGCTTTTTGGGTGCGTAGCGAAAGGAAAATCAAATGAGAGAGGGTTGTCAAGAGTGAATAATGAATTCCCAAAATGGTTTGTGTAGTGGCTGATGCCTAAAAATATGACATTGAGAGAGCCTTTTTAAATGGTTGTGGAGTAAGGTGGAATAGTTTCCATATGATGCGTAAAATGTGAAAAATATGAAGAATTGAGAGTTGTGTGGAATTGTGAATTGGTTTTGTTGTCACTTGCAGGATGCAATTTGGACTATGATGTCGGTTCATTTTGAAATCATTTTGTACATAGCCTCATAATGACGTTTTGCTGCATGAAGATTGTGGGGTGGGTTTAGAGCTACGTAGAAGTTATGTGGTAGACAACTTGATGTATTGTTGTGGCTGGAAACTTATTTTGCGATGTGAAGCATCTCTTGGCTTGGGGTATAAAAGTAGTAGTAGTTCATGTGAGTCGTGTTATTTGGTTTGGATACGTGGAGCTACTAAAGTCGTGGGGGCTCATGGCTTGCAGCATGATGTTTGTATTTGTGTGAGGCTTGCTTGTTGTGTTAGTAGCTTAGGAGTTTGGTTGTGGATGATGAATGAATGTGCGCGAAGTGGCTTTAGCTTGTTAAGAATTTTATGGCTTGATTGTGTGGAGAGCAGCTGAAAGTTTGTTAATTGTGAAGCTGGAATGGCTTGTAATGTATTTTTTTTCTTGCAAGTTTTTGTAATAAAAAATGGTAATGGGCCTTTATGATCTTTTTTTTGTAACATTTTTGTATGAAAATGGACTTGTTTGCAATGTAATAGGCTTCAATAATTTATATTTTCACATCACATTTTTGTGTTTGAAATGGGATTTTTTTGATGGAATTTGCTTGGACTATGATGATACACTAAAAATTTGATTAGAATTGTCCATACCATACTTGAATTACATCGAAACAAATACACTTCAAACTAAATTTCATCATCCATGAATGCTTCTTTAAAAATCAACCTTGCACTGAATTAAAACCTTGAACCGGTTCTAGAGAAATGAGACTAAACTTGAATTAACCTTGAACCTTGACTTTGAATGAGTAATGCCAAATTGAACTCTCTTGAACAATTGTCTAAAACATGGACAAACATAGGCATGATTTGAAATAACTTGAAATATAATACCAAATGCCTTGACTATTCTATAGCTTGATTTTTATCAGATGACTTGAACTACCACAAAACCTTAACTTGGAAGTGATTTTGATCCTTTGACGATTTTCAATCATGAAATACTTGAATTTAATCCACACTTGTCTTCATAATGATCCATAACACAGATGACTTCTAAATGAAGCAATTCCAATTTGTTTGACTAAGATTAGGTCAAATTCACTTGAATCTCAACCATTATTGCACACTCACTAGACCTGATAACCTTAAATGAACCTCGATTCATCCTTGCAACATTTGGACTTAAGCAACAAGAAAAATGAAAGCAACTTCATATTTTTTGAATTTTTGAATAATGGTTAGTAAACATGAACACAAATTAGGGCAATATTATAAAGGTAGGACAATTTTGGGGTATGACAGATGCCCCTATGTAATTGGTTTAAACCTAGTAAGATGAAATGTCACAGTATTTAGGCTTTCAAGGTAGAAGTCAACTAGATACGAAAAAGACTCAGAATTTGTCTGAAATGAAAGAAAAAATTGGGAAGCAAGATACCAGATCAATGTCGATTGTCGAGTGAACAGTGAATAATATGTAATGGTTCTCTTTGACAAAAGGATGGAGAGATCTCAATGACAGAGGTTATTGGCACCAAAAAGATGACAACAAGATCAAAACTATGAATATTGTTGATACCAAAAGGATATCAGTGAGATCAACTATGTTGGATATCACCAAAAGGATGATAGTAAGCTCACAATGACATCAAAGATGGCCAACACCAAAAGGATGCCGCTTAAATCAAACTTTAACAACTGTCATCACAAAAAAGATGATACACAGACCAAAGATACACAGATTTCTAATGCTAAAAGGATGACAAATATATCTCCAAAAGGATGATATTAAACAGACACAACTTGCTATCACCAAAAGGATGATAGTAAGTACACACAATGATCTCCGACACCAAAAGGATGACAGGTCTATCACCAAAAGGATGATAGAGAACACACACAAGGATTTTTAACACCAAAAGGATGATGGATCAATCGCCAAAAGGATGATAGAGAACACACACAAAGATTTCTGACACCAAAAGGATGGTGGATCTATCACCAAAAGGATTATAGAGAACACACATAAGGATTTCCGACACCAAAAGGATGAAGGATCTATCACCAAGAGAATGATAGAGAACACACACAAGGAATTCTGACACCAAAAGGATGATGGATGTATCACCAAAAGGATGATAGAGAACACACACAAGGAATTCTGACACCAAAAGGATGACGGGTCTATCACCAAAAGGATGATAGAGAACACACACAAGGATTTCTGACACCAAAAGCATGACAGATATATCACCAAAAGGATGATAGAGAACACACAAAAGGATTTCCGACACCAAAAGGATGATATATAACACATACTATGATTTCCGACACCAAAAGGATGATAGAGAACACACACAAGTATTTCTGACACCAAAAGGATGATGGATCTATCGCCAAAAGGATGATAGAGAACACACACAAGGATATTCCACACCAAAATGATGAAGGATCTATCACCAAAAGGATGATAGATAACACATACAAGATTTTTTGACACCAAAAGGAAGATGGATCTATCACCTAAAGGATGATAGAGAACACACACTAGGATTTCCGACACCAAAAAGATGACAGATCTATCATTTAAAGGATGATAGTAAACATACACAACATGCTATCACCAAAAGTATGATAGTAAACACACACACAAATTTGCGACACCAAAAGGATGACAAATCTATCACTAAAAGGATAATAGAGAACACACACACAAATTTCTGACACCAAAAGGATGACGGATATATCACTAAAAGGATGATAGAGAACACACGAAAGGATATGACACAAAAGGATGACGGATCTATCACCAAAAGGATGATAGAGAACATACACAAGGATTTTTGACATCAAAAGAATGACGGATCTATCACCAAAAGGATGATAGACAACACACACATAAGGATTTTTGACACCAAAAGGATGATAAAGAACACACACAAAGATTTCTGACACAAAAAGGATGACGGATCTATCACCAAAAGGATTATAGAGAATACACACAAGGATTTCCGACACCAAAAGGATGACAAATCTATCACCAAGAGAATGATAGAGAACACACATAAGTATTTCCGACACCAAAAGGATGACAGATGTATCACAAAAAGGATGATAGAGAACACTCACCAGGATTTCCGACACCAAAAGCATGATGGATCTATCACCAAAAGGATGATAGAGAACACACACAAGGATTTCCGACACCAAAAGCATGACAGATCTATCACCAAAAGGATGATAGAGAACACACAAAAGGATTTCCGACACCAAAAGGATGACAGATCTATCTTCAAAAGAATGATAGTAAACACACACAACTTGCTATCACCAAAAGGATGATATTAAGCACGCACACATGCACACACAGATATCTGACACCAAAAGGATGACGAACCTATCAATAAAAGGATGATAGTTCACACACACAATTTGTTATCACCAAATGGATGATATTAAGTACCCAAATCAAAGGTTGACATCACCAAAAGGATGAGGACAATTTGGCATGATACTGGCTTTGTCCATGGTGCTGTCGTTTTCCATGCTTACCCTGGTTATCACTTCTTTGGCTAGGAAATCCATGCAACCAGAAGCACACAACTCTAATATGCCCAAGTTTTCCACAGATGATTTTCCTTCTGATCCACCGACAGAATCTTCATCAGACCAAGTAACTATTAGACCTTTTCCCTTCTTTTTGAGGTATGTGGGACATTCCTTTCTAACATGTCCATATCCCTCACACTCATGGCACTGTACTCCTCTGCTTTGGTTGGCTTTGTCTTCAGCTTTTTCTTTGTCAGCAAGCAAGCTTTTGAAATAAGGTTTAGACTTAGCATCTATCCTTTTGGCCAGTTTGTTGAACTGTCTTCCAAGCATGGCTATTGCCTCTGATAGATCTTCCTCATTTTCATGATCTCAAGTCTCAGCAGTGTTTGAGACAAGAGCTATACTTTTGCTCTTTTTCTCCACAGCCTGATCACACATCCCCATCTCAAAGGTTTGAAGAGATCCAATGAGTTCATCCACTTTCATGTGGCATATGTCTTGAGCTTCTTCAATGGTTGTTACCTTCATGGAAAACTTTTTAGGTAGTGACCTTAGTATCTTCCTTACAAGCTTTTCTTCAGCAATCTTTTCTCCCAAAGCTCCTGAGGTGTTAGCTAGTTCAAGAACATTCATGTAAAAGTCATGAATGGTCTCATCTTCCTTCATTCTTAGACTTTCAAATTTTGTGGTCAGCGTTTGCAGTCTTGACATTTTGACCTTGGAGGTTCCTTCATGAGTGGTTCTGAGAGTGTCCCAAACATCCTTTGCTAGTTCACAGTGGTGGACCAGTCTAAAGATGTTTTTGTCTATACCATTGAATAGTGCATTCAATGCTTTAGAGTTTCCAAGAGCCAATGCCTCTTGCTCTTTGGTCCATTCCTCTTCAAGAATTTGCACAGATACTCCATCCTTTTCAGTCTTCACAGGATGTTCCCAGCCAGAGTTTGCAGCTCTCCAAGCCTTGCTGTCTAAGGACCTTAGGAGGCAATCATCCTAGGCTTCCAATAGTCATAATTAGAACCATCCAGAATTGGAGGTCTATTGGTGAATCCAATATCTTTATCCATAGTACCAGAATTTGTTTCCCTAGATCTCACCCAGTAATAAACAGGCAGGGTGCCTGCTCTGATGCCAATTGAAAATTCTGGCCAGCCCATGATGGATGTTCTAACAGAAGTTATAACATCCACTGTGACATTCACTACAGACCTACTATTATGCAGTAATAACAAAGCAGTAAATAACACAGTTGGTTGTTGACCCAGTTCAGTGTAACACACTTACATCTGGGGGCTACCAAGCCAGGGAGAAATTTCACTATCAGTAGAATTAATTCAGATTCAAACCTTCAGTTTGCATTCCTCACTTAAAACCTACCCAATGACAATTTAACCTAGAGACACTCTAGACCTGAGTATACCCACTCACTCCCTACAATCACACACCAGTGATATCAACCAGTTACAAATTAAACAGTAGAATGAAGAGACACTTCAACTACACACACCTTGATCTTGCTTCAAAGCTTTGATCAAGTGACACACACTCTTGCTTAACAGGTTCGAGTGGTGCACATCCTAGAAACTACCTAACCAATGCAATTAACAGTTGCTTGGATTACAAGTATTCCTAAGACACAATCGTGAAGAACAACCTCTTCACTTCTAAACCAGTATGGTGATTTCTATGCTTCTCTATTTCCAACAGTTGCCTTCTAGGATTGCTTCTCCTGGTATTTATAGCAGCAGATCAGTCCTTGGGCCTGGGCGCATAAGTTAGGTTTTATCCATTATAAAACCTCTCTTTTGTATTCTGCCCGTTTGCCACTTTAATCAGGTACATATTAGTTTCCCTAGGGCTTCTAAAATGTCTTCTGCATTCCAGCTTGAGCTTCTGAGTTGTTTCCTGAGTTCTAGCTACCAAAATAACAAACTTCCGATTGATGTCATACGACCTATGTCTTAACATTGAGTATGACATCCAGCTTAACTTATAGTTAGCTTAGTTAACTTACCATGCACGGTCCATATTATGAATGTAACAACATCAAACATGACATTCATACATGTACTAATATTTTGCCACAAAATGCAGCCAATTAAGAGCACTTACAAATTTGAATATGGATTAATCATTGATGACTTGAAAAAGATTAACAAGGATGGAAAATGGTTTATGATGTCTTTGTATCTCAAACTTCAAGTAATCCACATACACGCATCATCCAACCTTTGAATCAATTCCTGACAAACCAACTATCTAAGGATTTCGAACTAATCTTTTTGAACCATCAAGCACACGACCTTAAATGACCACTTGGGTGAACGCTCCACCAAAATCCTCAACTTAATCTGTGAACTTAATTGATTAACCCACCAATAATTTAACATGAAACCCCAATATTGTGATCCTTTCAATTGATGATTGTCCACCAACTCATCCTTGAATGCACACTTCTGCTTACACTTGACTGAAGTAGGAACCAACTGAATCACCTCTGAGTAGGATAAGCACCAATAACGAAAAAATCCTTTGATCTCACATCTTAGACTACCAATGCAGAGTATGATTATGAACTAAAGCTAATGATGGTGTAAAATGAACGCAAAGCAAAAGCCAGTTAAAGTTAGAAAAGGCGAAGGCAAATTTTGGGGTGCAACAATGTGCATGACCACTAAAGCGCGAGCTGTAACGCCCGTTCATTTTAAATTAAATTATTTATGAATTATTGGTGTGCCTTTATGTGGGAGTGTGTCTGAGAGCGTTGGTGGGTGTCCTTAAAGTATAGGAAATCATTTAATAAAATATAGAGTTTAATAATGTGAGGGAAAACTGTCTCACAACATACGTTCTCAAGTTTCGATGATGACAAAGTACAACCTCGGATGAATCAGAGTCGTCATGCATACTTACGATGATGACAAAGTACAACCTCGGATGAATCAGAATCGTCATGCAATACTTAACATATTACATCCTTCCTATATCCTTTCAAATCATCATATTTCATTGGCAATATATGTGACTAATGTTTGGTCGTGACAAGATGCACGAAACAACAAACATATCAATTTTTGCAGGTTTTGTAGCTATGAGTCAACCATACCGTCAGCACACAATTTCATTCAGTTCACACGGGTCAGCGCATGAAGGTCATGCGTCGACCGTTAACTTGGCGCATGCAGGTTTAAGAATCTCACGGGTCAGCGCATGAAGATCATGCGTCGACCGCTGACTCGGCGCATGACAGTTTGAGTGTCACACGGCTCAGCGCACGCCGACCCTATGGTCGACCGTTCGCGCGCAGAAACAGAAATTCTGCTATGTTTCATTGATCTGTCAACTGTCTGTTTTGTATTACTATAAATAGCTGTCTTTTCAATTTTAACAAAAAAAAACATTTTTTTTACAACATTTTTGAAAGCATTGTGAGAAAGTGTTCAGGTCAAGAAACGTGAAAGAGGTGCATCAGTGTTCTTCATCTTCATCGTTCAATCAACTCACAAATCCTCAAATTACAGATAATCAATTTTTTGCTGCGGTTTGTGGTTTGCTCGACGGTGATAAGGTTCGAACGCGTGATTGAAGATCCGGTTCGAGTGGAAGCTGGTGCAGGTGTTTCTTGGGAGAAAACCTTTGAGGTTTTACCTATCAAGACTACAGGTTTTGAAGGCTTTTGTTACGGAATCGTCGGTTCAACAATCAAGCGAGTGCGAAGGTGATTGATTAGCGGAAGGTTGATCAATCTAGTAGCTAGGGCGTTGAAAGGTTGAAGACGTTCCGGGTTCAATTTGGGTGTGTCTAAGATCAGCCGTGCCGAAGGTTTGATCAACGGAAGAGTTGTCAATAAGGTGGCTGCAATCGGAGGTCATTCACATCAAATTGGAGGACTTGATTCATCTTGAATCAAGGGGCAAGAAGTGGTAGAAATTATCAGCAACATTAAGATTGTTTGTATCAATTGTCTATCGATTCTTGTGTATAACTGTTCTACCAAACAGGTGATATCTATTCAATACATATCTCAATTCTCTTTGTAGAATTGAGGGCAGACGTACCCCAACGCGAGGACGACTGGGGGAACTGCCTCATCAAATCTTGTGTTCCTTTATTTTCTGCATTTTCAATTACAGCTTAAAAATTAAGTGATTCTAGAATAAGTGATTTTGTCAAATTGTAGTATTGATTGAGTGAGTTGGTGAAACACTGTTTTTTAACTACTAAGTACAATAGAAATACTGTACTAAGGCTTTTTCAATCACTCATTCAACACAAATATCATTTAAGGTATTTGTGCACACCAACTGTTCGACAAAAGTGCTGAACTAAAATTGCCTTAATTTTGCTGCTAGTTTTGTGCACACCAACTGTTCGACAAAAGTGCTGAACTAAAATTGCCTTAATTTTGCTGCTAGTTTTGGTGTAATTTTTGATCATTGGAATAAGGAAATAGTACGAGTGAATCACATCTGAGTTTTGCATAAAAGTGTGTAGTGATTTACTATCCGTTATCGTCTTAAATTCATCTGCTTGACGCATATCCGGCTCTCCAATAGTTGTTCGTTTTAGACTATATTTTCCAAGGCCGCTTCCGCATTTGAAAACAATTTTGAAAACCAATTTTATTGGTAGCGCCACTCAAATTTTTAAAAGGGATCTATTCAACCCCCCCCCCCCCCCCCTTCTAGATCCGTGCCTTAGTCTAACAAGTGGTATCACGAGCTCCGGTTCTCCGGTGCTTCAAATACAACATTGATAGAATAATGGCTAACGAACCAAAAGGGGCGTACAATAGAGCTCCCGTTTTTAACGGTGAAAATTATAGCTATTGGAAAGACTGTATGCGGGTGCACATTAATTCCATAGATAGAAAGATATGGAACGTTATTCTCAATGGTCCGATTGAAATAACCATGACAAATGAGAATAACGAAGTTGTGCCAAAGCCCGAAGCACAATGGACCGACGACGATGAGCGAAAGTATAATTACGATTGGAAAGCTAAGAACATTCTAATCTCCTCATTAGGTGTAGATGAATACTACCGTGTATCCCATTGCCCTACGGCTAAAACTATGTGGGATGCACTACAAATTGCCCATGAGGGGACAAACGATGTTAAGTTGGCTCGAATCAACACTCTTATACAAGAGTTTGATCTTTTTTTCATGGAGCAAGGGGAAACCATTGCTGACATGCAAAAGAGATTTACTCATCTCATAAACAGATTACATTCACTAGGAAGACCTATTTCCAATGATCTTGCTACTAATAAAGTTTTGAGATGTCTTAGCAGGGAATGGCAGCCGAAAGTGACCGCCATCAAAGAGGCAAATGATCTTACGGTATTAGACCTGACTACATTGTTTGGCAAACTACAAGAGCATGAACAGGTACTCTTGAGTCTTGACCAACATGAAAGGAAAGAAAAGAAGGACAAAGTAAAGATGAGTGAAAAGAAGTCAATAGCTCTTAAGGCTTCTTCCTCGAAGTCTAAAGCAAAAGAGCAAAGTGATTATTCTTCAAGCGACGACGAAGAAGAAGACATAAATGAGGACATGGGGCTGTTCGTTAAACGGTATAACCGGTACGTGAGAAAGAACGGCATCCAACATTCGGAGAAGAACCTGGTAAATTTCCGAAGGCAATCAAGGTTCTCCAAAGATGACAATCAAAAAGGCAAAAAGACTAGAGGAACGTGCTATAAATGTGGAAAGCCCGGTCACTACAAACCGGACTGTCCAATGAACAACAAGGGAAAAGAAAAGGAACTATCGAAGTCACATAAGAGAGCATCAAAGCCTAGGAGGGCGTACATCGCGTGGGAAAGCGACAGTGATTCTTCCTCCTCTAATGAAAGCTCTAGTGATGAAGAAGAGTCCGTGAATCTATGTCTCTCCGCAAATCAGAAAAAGAAAAAGAAACAGGTACGTCACTCTAGATATAATATGTCATCTAATATGTCTCATTCCGAATTACAAACCGCATTCGATGTTTTACACAAGGAAGCAACTGAAGCTTTTAAGAAACTTGCTTCTAATAGAAGAATTTTTACATATTTAGAGCACAAAGTCTTAGAGTCCGAAAAGAAATTAGAGGACCTTAAGGCTTCCATTGTGAAAGATAATGAATCGGATTGTAAGGACAATAGTAATCCTTTCAACTTTGGTTGTGATACTTGTCATATTTGGCAAGGTGAGGTTAGAAACCTTAAGGCCAAATTAGACAAGGCACTTGAACCTAAAATTACATTTGCAATCGATAAAAAGGATTTTAGAAAAAGTATGATAAACCCATATCAAAAATATGCATATGTAATTAGGGATCAAGCAAGTGAAAGTGATTCTAATGTCGACTTTGTATGCTTTTACTGTTGCAAGAAAGGCCACTCCATTGGTAAATGTCGATTTAGGAGATTTCTTGTTCCTAAAGGCATCTACCAATGGTTGCCCAAACGCAACCGTCTTGTCGCTAACCCATTAGGACCCAATATGCCATTGGGTACCTCCCTTTTGTAAGTTATATTTTGACAGGTGAAATGTGTCGAGTCCACCGAGAGAAGATGGGTTCTTGATAGTGGGTGCTCAAGGCACATGTCTGGAGACATATCCTTATTCATAGACTTCGTGGCTAAGAAGAAAGGGTATGTAACATACGGTGATAACAACCGCGGAGCGATACTAGGTAAAGGTAGTATAGGTAATCCCTCCTCTACTACAATTTCCGATGTGTTGCTTGTCGAAAACCTTAAACATAATCTCCTTAGCATTAGCCAATTATGCGACAAAGGTTACAATGTTTCCTTTTCAAAAGATTGCTGCAAAATTGTGCATGAAAGTGATAAGAAGAATGTGTTTATTGGTTTTAGAGTAAAGCATATAGGATTTATAATAAAAGATTACTAGCTGTTGAAGAGTCTGTGCACGTTACGTTTGATGAGTCCTATCCGAGAAATGTCGGAAAGGATAGTGTTGTTCATGGTGCAGGTACATCCACAGAAGACATACTCAAAGGTGGCGAAACGGGGATTGATCAACCCGATAGAGTCAAAATTGAGGAGGATAAGGATGCACACCATGAGGTAACTGAGGAAGCTCATCCGCCTACAAACGATGATCTCCCTCAAGCTTGGAAGTCGTGTAAAGATCATCCAATTGACAATATTCTCGGAGACATCACAAAGGGAGTCACCACTCGATCTAAGCTAAGTAACTTTTGTTATCACTTCGCTTTCGTTTCACAAATAGAGCCTAAAAACCCCAAAGAGGCCCTACTCGATGAGCACTGGTTTTTATCGATGCAAGAGGAACTAAATCAGTTTAAAAGAAACGAGGTATGGGACCTTGTCCCTCCTCCGCGAGGCCATCGAGTAATCGGCACCCGATGGGTGTTTAGGAACAAGTTGGACGAAAACGGGGTAATAACCCGTAATAAAGCGAGATTGGTCGCTCAAGGGTATAACCAAGAGGAAGGCATCGACTATGAGGAAACTTATGCGCCAGTTGCCCGACTCGAGGCTATACGCCTTTTACTCGCCTTTGCATGTGCAAAGGATTTTAAGTTATTTCAAATGGATGTTAAAAGTGCGTTCCTTAACGGTCACATAAATGAAGAAGTATATGTGTCTCAACCTCCCGGTTTTGAATCTCATGAATACCCTGAACATGTTTACAAGTTAAAAAGAGCTTTATATGGTCTCAAACAAGCTCCTAGAGCTTGGTATGAGCGACTAAGTAAGTTTTTACTTAATCAGGGGTACTCACGAGGAAAGGTTGACACTACACTCTTCATTAAACGTCAAGGAAAGCACTTGATTTTGGTGCAAATCTATGTTGACGATATTATATTTGGATCCACTAACATGAATCTCGTGAGAGAGTTTTCTGACCTCATGCAGGGCGAATTCGAGATGAGTATGATGGGGGAGCTCACATACTTCCTCGGCCTGCAAATTAAACAACTCCAAGAAGGGACATTCGTGAGCCAAACAAAATATTGTTTGGACTTGATCAAGAGATTTGACATGGCAAAATCCAAGGCCATAGACACCCCAATGCCTACATGCGTAAATTTGGATAAAGATGAAAATGGCAAGGACGTAGAGGTAAAACGATATAGAGGTATGATTGGTTCACTTCTCTATCTTACTGCGTCACGTCCTGATATTATGTTTAGTGTGTGCATGTGTGCACGATACCAATCATGTCCCAAAGAATCCCACCTAAAAGCTGTTAAACGAATTCTTCGATACCTGTCAGGTACCCCGAAGTATGGATTGTGGTATTCTAAGGGTAGTGATTGCTCGTTGGTAGGTTACTCCGATTCCGACTTTGCCGGGTGCAAATCGGATAGGAAAAGCACTAGTGGTACATGTCATTTGTTTTCAAACTCCTTGGTTAGTTGGCATAGCAAGAAACAAGTTTCAGTTGCTTTATCAACGGCCGAGGCGGAATACGTTGCCGCTGGTAGTTGTTGTGCTCAAATTCTGTGGATTAAGCAACAACTACTAGATTTCAATCTTAAACTTGAACGTATTCCTATCCTATGTGACAACACTAGCGCTATTAACCTTACCAAAAATCCCGTATTACACTCTCGCACTAAACATATAGAAATTCGACACCATTTTCTTAGGGACCATGTTGAGAAAGGTGATGTTGTATTTGAACACGTTGACACTAAAAACCAACTAGCGGACATTTTCACAAAGCCGCTAGCAACGGAACCTTTCTTTCATATTCGCCGAGAACTTGGCATCCTCGACATTTCGGAACGGGAATAATATTTGCTGATGTTATCTTATTTCATTCAAATAATCATGCTGTTGTACTTCTAACAATTTGATATTCGTGTAAGTACAAGTATGTTGTTTATCAAGCTACTCCGGCATTAAGGTGATATTGTTCCATTTCTCTCTCTCTCTCTCTAATAACTCTCATGATCAACAATTGTATCGTTTGACCTATGTTGCATATGTATGACATTTTTTTGTATGATAAATTGTTTGGATGCAAATTTTTTTGTGGCATTTTAGGTAGGCATCAAATATGGCTTGATATGTGACATTAAGTGCAAATCTGCATTTGTGCATCCGAACTGAGCTACACACCAAATCTGAACAGTTCAACTCTTTTTCAACAAGAATGAATGAAAGATTTGCAGCTTTCACAACTGCCCATGGATACCAAGAAACAGCCGTCTCTCGCAGCATCAATCGCCTGAATCAAGCAGTGGATTACCTCACTGATATGGCTGATCCATATCGTTATCCGTCTTCCTTTGATATGGGCAAGGGACAAGGATATTAGTCATTTGTTTTTGCATTTGCTCATTCTCCATGTTGTTTTTGTTATCATGTTCTGTTTTATCTCTCCTAAGTGCACACTAATGTTTGTTTTACAGTCTTGATTCCTATAAAATGTTATGACTTATGTGTCCTTAATTTGGTTTAATCTATTTTTAATATTTTGCTCATTGTCAATATTTTGTGTGGATATTGGTATATGATTACTTATAGCCTGTTGAGTATTTTGTTAATTGTTAATATGCCAAAACTTTACCTTTCTCCATCTCTTTTTGATGTTGTCAAAGGGGGAGAAAAGACAAGTAGATTGTAGATCACAACAGCTATGACTGTAAAAGAAAGGGGGAGCTTACTACTATGTTAAAGATATCGCATGTTGTGTTCACCAAGCTTCGCATAGGTTTGTCATCATCAAAAAGGGGGAGAATGTGAGGGAAAACTGTCTCACAACATACGTTCTCAAGTTTCGATGATGACAAAGTACAACCTCGGATGAATCAGAGTCGTCATGCATACTTACGATGATGACAAAGTACAACCTCGGATGAATCAGAATCGTCATGCAATACTTAACATATTACATCCTTCCTATATCCTTTCAAATCATCATATTTCATTGGCAATATATGTGACTAATGTTTGGTCGTGACAAGATGCACGAAACAACAAACATATCAATTTTTGCAGGTTTTGTAGCTATGAGTCAACCATACCGTCAGCACACAATTTCATTCAGTTCACACGGGTCAGCGCATGAAGGTCATGCGTCGACCGTTAACTTGGCGCATGCAGGTTTAAGAATCTCACGGGTCAGCGCATGAAGATCATGCGTCGACCGCTGACTCGGCGCATGACAGTTTGAGTGTCACACGGCTCAGCGCACGCCGACCCTATGATCGACCGTTCGCGCGCAGAAACAGAAATTCTGCTATGTTTCATTGATCTGTCAACTGTCTGTTTTGTATTACTATAAATAGCTGTCTTTTCAATTTTAACAAAAAAAAACATTTTTTTTACAACATTTTTGAAAGCATTGTGAGAAAGTGTTCAGGTCAAGAAACGTGAAAGAGGTGCATCAGTGTTCTTCATCTTCATCGTTCAATCAACTCACAAATCCTCAAATTACAGATAATCAATTTTTTGCTGCGGTTTGTGGTTTGCTCGACGGTGATAAGGTTCGAACGCGTGATTGAAGATCCGGTTCGAGTGGAAGCTGGTGCAGGTGTTTCTTGGGAGAAAACCTTTGAGGTTTTACCTATCAAGACTACAGGTTTTGAAGGCTTTTGTTACGGAATCGTCGGTTCAACAATCAAGCGAGTGCGAAGGTGATTGATTAGCGGAAGGTTGATCAATCTAGTAGCTAGGGCGTTGAAAGGTTGAAGACGTTCCGGGTTCAATTTGGGTGTGTCTAAGATCAGCCGTGCCGAAGGTTTGATCAACGGAAGAGTTGTCAATAAGGTGGCTGCAATCGGAGGTCATTCACATCAAATTGGAGGACTTGATTCATCTTGAATCAAGGGGCAAGAAGTGGTAGAAATTATCAGCAACATTAAGATTGTTTGTATCAATTGTCTATCGATTCTTGTGTATAACTGTTCTACCAAACAGGTGATATCTATTCAATACATATCTCAATTCTCTTTGTAGAATTGAGGGCAGACGTACCCCAACGCGAGGACGACTGGGGGAACTGCCTCATCAAATCTTGTGTTCCTTTATTTTCTGCATTTTCAATTACAGCTTAAAAATTAAGTGATTCTAGAATAAGTGATTTTGTCAAATTGTAGTATTGATTGAGTGAGTTGGTGAAACACTGTTTTTTAACTACTAAGTACAATAGAAATACTGTACTAAGGCTTTTTCAATCACTCATTCAACACAAATATCATTTAAGGTATTTGTGCACACCAACTGTTCGACAAAAGTGCTGAACTAAAATTGCCTTAATTTTGCTGCTAGTTTTGTGCACACCAACTGTTCGACAAAAGTGCTGAACTAAAATTGCCTTAATTTTGCTGCTAGTTTTGGTGTAATTTTTGATCATTGGAATAAGGAAATAGTACGAGTGAATCACATCTGAGTTTTGCATAAAAGTGTGTAGTGATTTACTATCCGTTATCGTCTTAAATTCATCTGCTTGACGCATATCCGGCTCTCCAATAGTTGTTCGTTTTAGACTATATTTTCCAAGGCCGCTTCCGCATTTGAAAACAATTTTGAAAACCAATTTTATTGGTAGCGCCACTCAAATTTTTAAAAGGGATCTATTCAACCCCCCCCCCCCTTCTAGATCCGTGCCTTAGTCTAACAAATAATAATATAATATATATAATAATGATGATAATTTAATAATTAGTAGTAATATTATTATTATTATTTGTTATATTAGTGGATGAAATAAGTGAAATAGGGGAGTTATTAGAGAAGTTGTGGGGGAAAAAAGGAAAAATACGATAAACTGCTCATAACCAAAATTTAGGAGAAAGGTTGAGGAGAAGGGGAAAAAGGAAAAAAAGAACGTGGCTAGGGGAAATTGAGAACAGAGGAATTAACTGCCGGAGAGAATTCAAGGTAGTTGCAGAAGAGTCACCGGAGAGCAAACCGGAACCGGGAGTTTAGAGTTGTCCTCAATCCAAAGGTAAGGGTGGGGTTCAATTCTATAACTATGGGTATGATCAATTTCATGACGGGAATTAAATCATGGGGTTAATTTCTGCGAGTTGATAATATTAGGGATAATGCTCGTCGGTGCCTGAATTAGTGTTTTATGTCAGTAACTCTGTGTAATAATATTTGGAAACGGTGCCGACACGCGCAAATCTCTTACTTGATTTGATATGAAAATTGTGGTTATATGATGCGTATGAAATTGCGATGTTTCGGTTATGGACAATTGGGTTGTAGGCTCAATGCCTTGTTGCGTAGTTGTTGCAGTTGTGTTGTAGTCCATAATAGATGCATCCCATAGCATATCATCCTTGGTTGTGCCTATATTGGCGTTGGTTATGCCTGTATTGGCGGCCTATAATGGAAAATAAATTGGTTGTGGAATGCTGCTCCAAATTGGTACCACATGCATATGCATAGTTGAGTCGCATAGTGTCGCGTCATTATGTGTTTGAAAGTAATGATGAGTTGCTGAATTTTTCTTACTAATTGTTGCGAATATGAATGATGAATTTTCTGGTAGTTCGTTGTGATAATGTTTGGAGAACTGCGAGAATTATAATGATGTGATATGATCCTGACATGAATTTTATCATGCCTTATGTTATAATTTTGATATCTCACACTTTACGTTGTATGTTACCTTTGTTGGTGGTAATTTGCAGGTAACCCGGAATAGAGTGTCGCTTTTCGTTTAAGGTCGTTGGTCGCTCTGATACGTAGCGCTCTTGGGGGGGGGGGATGAACGATTAATGTTATTGCTTTTAATTGTTTTCTTTGTTGCCGAATTTTATTAAGTACTTTTCTTTAAATTGATTGCTTCTGATAGTGCCAAATGTTGGTTGTACGCACTAGACCGATGAATCGGTAGGACTGACTTCGTGGTCGAGAACTAGTTGTTTTGTGAATTGATGCAAGATAATTACTTGCTGAATTTTAATGGAATTTAGTTGCAGACTTTTCTGGTCTTGCTTTGGTTTATTATAAATGTTGGAAGTGTATTAAATTCCGCTGCAAAATAACAGGTTGTCTTGTAATTGAGATGCTAAGCAAGTTATCGTTGTCTGTTCATCCGACTCTGTGCTATGTATGTTACTAAATAATTGTGTTGCAGGTGTGTGTGGTCTGTTTAAGTTGAAAATGTGACGCCCAATTTTTGTGAGTGTGACGATCGTCACCACTCCATCACGGTCGTCATGACCATCACGGTCGTCATGATCATCACGATCGTCATGACCATCACGGTCGTGACGGTTCCATCACGATCGTCACTTAGCCATTTTTTCGTGCACTCTGATTGTTATTTTCTTGTTTATCTGTTGGGTTAGAATATGGTGTTAAATTAGTGGTATCAGAGCAGGTCATTCCATCCAACCAAGTTATCGAGTCAGTCGTCGTGTCTAACAATCGAGTATTGTTGTTTGTGAAATCTGATTGCTGGTTGTTGCAGTTTAAGTTGAAATGGCTGGAAGGAATGATGCTGCAATTGCTGCTGCTCAGCAAGCTATATCTAATGCTATGGAAAATCAGCCGAATCCTGTTGGAGATGTTGGGTCTCGCAGTTTGGCAACGTTTCAGCGGGAGAATCCACCTACATTCAAGGGTAGGCACGATCCTGATGGTGCACTGGACTGGTTGAAGGAAATGGAGCGAATCTTTCGTGTGATGGATTGTACTCCAACACAGAATGTTCATTATGGGACTCATATGCTAGCAGTTGAAGCTGATGACTGGTGGCTAGAGACTCGTCCGGTATTGGAAGCTGCAGGTGAGGAGGTCACTTGGACTGTATTCCGTAGGGAATTTCTGAAGAAGTATTATCCGGAAGATGTCCGTGGTAAGAAAGAGATTGAGTTTCTTGAACTGAAGCAAGGGGACAAATCTATTACCGAGTATGCTGCAAAATTCAAAGAGTTGGCTAAGTTTTATCCGCACTACAACGCAGAAACCGCTGAGTCCAAGTGTATCAAGTTTGAGAATGGATTGAAGTCTGAAATCAAGAAGGCAATTGGGTATCAGAAGATCCGTGTTTTTGATGCGTTGGTTGAAAGCTGTAGAATTTATGAAGAAGATAGCAATGCTCATTACAAGCTGTTGAGTGAGAGGAGAGGAAAGTTGCAGTAAAATCGCAGTAAGCCTTATGACCCTCCAGTTGGCAAAGGGAAATAGAGAGCAACTGATGACAAGAAAACTAGTAGGGGAGATGCTCCTGCTGGTATTGTTTGCTATAAGTGCGGGAAACCTGGTCATAAGAGTAATGTGTGTAACTCTGGATCCGTGAGATGTTACCGTTGCGGTGAGCTGGGACACGCTATTGCTGAGTGCAAACGCAAGGGGATGGTTTGTTTCAACTGTAGCAAGGAGGGACACCTGCGTGACAAGTGTCAGAAGCCTAAGAAAGAAAAGACTGGTGGAAGGGTGTTATCTCTATCTGGGACTCAGACATCCAGCAATGACAGACTCATTGAAGGTACTTGTTTCATTAATAGTACTCTTTTACTTGCTATTATTGACACTGGTGCTTCTCATTGTTTTATTGCTGCTGATTGTGTTTAACATTTGGGTCTTGTGTTATCTCACATGAATGGGGAGATGTTAGTTGAGACTCCAGCTAAGGGATCAGTGACTACATCTCTGGTATGTTTGAAATGTCCTCTGTCAATGTTTGATAGAGATTTCCTGGTTGACTTAGTCTGTTTGCCACTAAGTGGGATGGACGTAATTTTAGGTATAAACTGGTTAGAGTATAATTGCGTTCATATTAATTGCTTTGATAAGTCGGTGAGGTTTTCTACTCCTGAGGAGGAGGGAGCCCGTTTAGTAACTACAAAACAGATGAGGCAGATACTGCTAGAAGATGCTCATGTGCTTGCATTGGTGGCATCATTATCCCTTGAGAATCAAGCGATAATTGATGAGTTAGAAGTTGTTCGTGATTTTCCTGAAGTGTTTCCAAATGAAATTCCTGAAGTTCCTCCGGAATGAGAAGTTGAATTTTCTATTGACCTTGTACCTGGTACCAGACCTGTGTCTATGGCACCGTACATGATGTCTGCATCTGAATTGGTTGAGTTGAAGAAACAGTTGGAAGACTTACTTGAGAAGAAGTTTGTTAGACCGAGTGTGTCGTCGTGGGGAGCTCCGGTATTATTAGTAAAGAAGAAGGATGGCAGTATGAGGTTATGTATTGATTACCGACAACTGAACAAGGTGACAATTAAGAATAAATATCCGCTCCCAAGAATTGATGACTTAATGGACCAGTTGGTTGGTGCGCGGGTGTTTAGTAAAATTGACTTGAGGTCGGGGTATCACCAGATTAAGGTAAAGGATGACGACATTCAGAAGACTGCGTTCAGAACCAGATATGGACACTATGAGTATACGGTAATGCCTTTTGGTGTTACTAATGCGCCGGGAGTTTTTATGGAATACATAAACCGTATCTTTCACAATTATTTGGATCGATTTGTGGTAGTATTCATTGATGATATCTTAATTTATTCTATGTCGAAAGAGGAGCATGTTGAGCACCTGAAATTAGTACTGCAAGTTTTGAAAGAAAGAAAGTTGTATGCGAAGCTGTCGAAGTGTGAATTCTGGTTGGAAGCGGTTAGCTTTCTGTGTCATGTTATATCAGGTAGTAGAATTGATGTAGACCCATCTAAGGTAGATGCGGTGTTGCAATGGGAGACTCCGAAGTCAGCAACTGAGATTAGAAGCTTTTTGGGACTTGCTGGTTATTACAGAAGGTTTATTGAAGGTTTTTCTAAGTTGGCTCTTCCGTTAACTAAGTTGACTGGTAAAGGGAAAACGTTTGTGTGGGATGCTCAATGCGAAGCGGGTTTTGCAGAGTTAAAGAAGAGGTTGACGTCTGCTCCGGTGTTGATCTTGCCTAACACAAAAGAATAGTTTGTTGTATACTGTGATGCTTCTAAGTTTGGTTTGGGAGGTGTACTCATGCAGGGTAATAAAGTAGTTGCTTATGCGTCAAGACAGTTGAGAATCCATGAGAAGAATTACCCTACACACAATTTAGAACTTGTTGCTGTTGTTTTTATGCTGAAGATTTGGAGACAATATCTGTATGGTTCAAGATTCGAGGTGTTCAGTGGCCATAAGAGTTTGAAGTACCTGTTTGACCAAAAAGAACTGAACATGAGACATCGAAGGTGGTTAGAACTGTTAAAAGACTTTGATTTTGGTTTAAACTACCATCCGGGAAAGGCCAATGTTATAGCTGATGCCTTAAGCCACAAGACTTTGCATATGTCGGCAATGATGGCCAAAGAGTTGGAATTGATTGAGCAATTCAGAGATCTAAGCTTAGTTTGCAAAGTGACACCGAAGAGTGTAAAGTTGGGCATGTTAAAGATTAATAATGACTTTCTGGACAACATCAGAGAAGCTTAGAAATTAGATGTGAAGTTGGTAGATTTAATGCCCGGGATGGATCATTCGGAAATTAATGATTATCAGTTGGATGCGCAAGGCGTGTTGAGATTTCATGGTCGTATTTGCATTCCTGATAGTGCAGATATGAAGAAAGTGATTCTGGAGGAGGGTCACAGAAGTAAGTTGAGTATTCATCCAGGAGCGACGAAAATGTATAGTGATTTGAAGAATCTGTTTTGGTGGCCTGGTATGAAGCGTGATGTAGCCCGATTTGTTTATGCATGTTTGACTTGTCAGAAGTCGAAAGTTGAGCACCAGAAACCTGCTGGGTTGATGCAGCCGTTAGAGATTCCATAATGGAAATGGGACAGCATTTCGATGGATTATGTAACGGGTTTTCCGAACACCTTGAGAGGATGTGATTCCATTTGGGTGATTGTTGATAGGCTTACAAAGTCAGCTCACTTTATTCCTATTAACATCACTTTTCTGGTATCGAAGTTGGCAGAGATTTATGTCAGAATGGTTGTTAAGTTGCATGGGATCCCGTTGTGTATTGTGTCGGATAGAGATCCGAGGTTTACTTCTGAATTTTGGAAGAGTCTGCAAGAGGCATTAGGTTCCAAGTTGAGGTTGAGTTCAACCTACCATCCTCAAACAGATGGTCAGACTGAACGGACTATTCAGTGTTTAGAAGATTTTCTGAGGGCATGTGTTCTTGAGGAAGGCGGTTCGTGGGATACCTATCTTCCGTTGATAGAGTTTACTTATAATAACAGTTACCACTCTAGTATCGGAATGGCACCATTCAAAGCTTTGTATGGTCGGAGATGTAGGACTCCGTTGTGTTGGTATGAATCCAGGGAGAGTGTGGTACTTGGACCAGAAATTGTTTGGGAGACGACGAAGAAGGTGAAGTTAATTCGAGAAAAGATGAAAGCTTCACAGAGTAGGCAGAAAAGTTATCATGATAAGCGCATAAAGGAGTTAGAACTTGAAGCTGGGGATCATGTGTTCTTGAGAGTCACGCCTGTGACTGGAGTTGGTAGGGCTCTGAAATCTAATAAGCTTACCTCTCGTTTCATTGGTCCGTACCAGATATCAGACAGAGTTGGAAAGGTTGCGTATCGAGTGGCGTTGCCGCCTAATTTGTCGAATCTGCACAATGTATTTCATGTGTCACAACTCCGAAAGTATATCTCAGATCCGTCGCATGTCATTCCTATGGACGATGTGCAAGTACGTGACAATCTTACGGTGGAGACGATGCCTGTAAGAATTGATGATTGGGAGGTGAAGAAGTTAAGAGGAAAAGAGATTGCTTTGGTGAAAGTGGTCTGGTTGGGAGCTGTTGGCGAAAGCTTGACGTGGGAACTGGAAAGCAAGATGCGAGAGTCTTACCCCGAGCTGTTTGATCGAGGTAATTTCGAGGACGGAATTCTTTTATGTTTGGGGGAGTTGTAACGCCCGTTCATTTTAAATTAAATTATTTATGAATTGTTGGTGTGCCTTTATGTGGGAGTGTGTCTGAGAGCGTTGGTGGGTGTCCTTAAAGTATAGGAAATCATTTAATCAAATATAGAGTTTAATAATAATATAATATAATTAATAATGATGATAATTTAATAATTAGTAGTAATATTATTATTATTATTATTATTATTATTATTATTATTTGTAATATTAGTGGATGGAATAAGTGAAATAGGGGAATTATTAGAGAAGTTGTGGGGGAAAAGAGGAAAAACACGATAAACTGCTCAGAACCAAAATTTAGGAGAAAGGTTGAGGAGAAGGGGAAAAAGGAAAAAAAGAACGTGGCTGGGGGAAATTGAGAACAGAGAAATTAACCGCCGGAAAGAGTTCAAGGTAGTTGCAGAAGAGTCACCGGAGAGCAAACCAGAACCGGGAGTTTAGAGTTATCCTCAATCCAAAGGTAAGGGTGGGGTTCAATTCTATAACTAAGGGTATGATCAATTTCATGACGGGAATTGAATCATGGGGTTAATTTCTGCGAGTTGATAATATTAGGGATAATGCTCGTCGGTGCCTGAATTAGTGTTTTATGTCAGTAATTCTGTGTAATAATATTTGGAAACGGTGCCGACACGCGCAAATCTTTACTTGTTGAGAGAATGTTGTTATTATGCTCTTACTTGATTTGATATGAAAATTGTGGTTATATGATGCGTATGAAATTGCGATGTTTCGGTTATGGACAATTGAGTTGTAGGCTTAATGCCTTGTTGCGTAGTTGTTGCAGTTGTGTTTTAGTCTATAATAGATGCATCCCATAGCATATCATCCTTGGTTGTGCCTGTATTGGCGTTGGTTGTGCCTGTATTGGCGGCCTATAATGGCAAATAAATTGGTTGTGGAGTGCTGCTCCAAATTGGTACCACATGCATATGCATAGTTGAGTCGCATAGTGTCGCGTCATTATGTGTTTGCAAGAAATGATGAGTTGCTGAATTTTTCTTGCTAATTGTTGCGAATATGAATGATGAATTTTCTGGTAGTTCGTTGTGATAATGTTTGGAGAACTGCGAGAATTATAATGCTGTGATATGATCCTGACATGAATTTTATCATGCCTTATGTTATAATTTTGATATCTCACCCTTTACGTTGTATGTTACCTCTGTTGGTGGTAATTTGCAGGTAACCCAGAATAGAGTGTCGCTTTTCGTTTAAGGTCGTTGGTCGCTCTGATACGTAGCACTCTTCGGGGGGGGGGGGGGATGAACGATTAATGTTATTGCTTTTAATTGTTTTCTTTGTTGCCAAATTTTATTAAGTACTTTTCTTTAAATTGATTGCTTCTGATAGTGCCAAATGTTGGTTGTACGCACTAGACTGATGAATCGGTAGGACTGATTTCGTGGTCGAGAACTAGTTGTTTTGTGAATTGATGCAAGATAATTACTTGCAGAATTTTAATGGAATTTAGTTGCAGACTTTTCTGGTCTTGCTTTGGTTTATTATAAATGTTGGAAGTGTATTAAATTCCGCTGTAAAATATCAAGTTGTCTTGTAATTGAGATGCTAAGCAAGTTATCGTTGTCTGTTCATCCGACTTTGTGCTATGTATGTTACTAAATGATTGTGTTACAGGTGTGTGTGGTCTGTTTAAGTTGAAAATGTGACGCCCAGTTTTTGTGAGTGTGACGACCGTCACCACTCCATCACGGTCGTCATGACCATCACGATCGTCATGATCATCACGATCGTCACTTAGCCATTTTTTCGTGCACTCTGATTTTTATTTTCTTGTTTATCTGTTGGGTTAGAATGAAGTGTTACACGAGCTATTAGAATACACCTTAAGAAAAGGTTGTGTGCAAGTTTGATGTCTGAGATAAAGTTCAAGACAGTTGTGTCACTCTTGTTGAATTAGAATCCTACTTGCTATGCAAAGGTTCGAGTCGTAGACACCTTTGTTTATGGAAAATTTTAGAAATGTTTAACGTTACTTCTGAAACACCTTTTAAATTCAAGTGGAGGATTGTTGAAACATTATGTCAATATTCTAATATAGGGAAATGAATTTGAAAAAATTTTCTTAAGTCAAGTCCCACATTGTGTGTTAGTTGAAAAAACTCCTTAGTCCCACACTACTTAGGTGAGATATATTTTCTTTCTCACTTTATTATATAAGGAAAGTCTCTATTTCATTCCAAAATATACTAACAACTTATTTTGAGTTTTTCCTTCCTCACTCTCATAAATTTGCGTCTTTCGAGTTGTCGAAGCGCCGACTTTTCCCCCTTTCTTTCTACTCGTTGAATTTTCCAAGTATTTTCTTGATTTCTCTTTAGAGAATTATGTTAACTTCTCCTCATTTGAGTTGAGAAATTATCAAGTATAATTTTTTGGATTCTCTTTAGAGAATTATTCGAATTTCTCTTTGTCTTAGAAATCTTTTTTAATGGTCAAATGACCATTATTGAATTCTCTTTAGAGAATTATAGAAATTTCTCTTGGTTTGAGAAATTATTACGACTGGCCGTTATACCGGATACTACAAGTGATATTTAAACCAATTCAAATGGTCTTTGTACCATGAGAGAGCGTATTTCTAGACCGATTATCTACGGTGCAAGTAATAATCGTAGAGTATAAAACTTGGTTGTTTTATCCTGAAGGCAACACAATATTTCGATTGCTTTGCATAACTTTAGGCAGTGCCGTGAAACGTCTTAAAGAGAGCGACCTAGTCTGCGACTCAACCGATAATTTCTTCTATGGCTAATTTTTAAAACCTTGAAACAACAGTAAAGAGGCATGTGTGTATCAAATTTCTACTTGTTATGTCACTCTTGTTTTTCTAGCATTCCTTATGTTAGCGACTTTTATCTTAATATAATTGTTGTTTTTTTTTTTTTTTTTTTAAAGTGATAATAATTGAAGTTGAAGGAGATTGACTGATAGAATAAAAAAGTTTTACACTCTCATCTAATAAGAAGATATAGTTTTGCTATTTCATATAATTTTTTTAAAATTAGAGTATGATTTAGCGAAATTTATGGTGATGATTGGTTAACCGTATAAATTTTTTGTGTTACCCATTTTCTCTAATTATTTTAATGAAAAAATAAATAAATAGAAAACTTTAAAAAAATTTATTATATTTTTAATTAAAATTATGTGGAATACATTAATTGACACTTTGAGACTAATAATTTTGCAAAATCATTACTAATGTTTTCTTACCATTGAAGAAGGGGACGAGTAATTATAAAGACAAAAATGTTCAAATCACAGTTTCCAACATGTCAGCCCCCTACTTTATTCAACAAATTTGAGATAACCCCACCCCACTCCACCCCCAAAGCCCACGTGCTCCCAAGCAGGCCCCCACCCTCACCCATAATGAAAGAAATTCATTTTTCATCTTATATATTTAAGATATTTTACATCCTTAAAAAAAATATATTTTACTAAATTTTAAATGAATACCATCCCTTTAATAAGTCATATTTTCAATAAATATGATATATTTTTTTACAATATTTATAAAAATATTTTCAAATTATTAAATATTTATAATACTCAACAAAATTAATGGATTTGTAGGCCCACTAACTTCAAATCAACGCTGCTATATATTCTATTTACTGGGCCTAACTTTGTATATGGTGTGGGGTCATCATTTTCATTCAAACCCAATTCTCTATTTCTCTCTCACACACACAACGATAAAACACAAACCGTTTCTTTCTCGTCATTTTCACAGCCAAAAAAAACCCTAAAATTCATTCACAATCTCCAAACCAAACCCTACCAACAATGACTTCACAAGTAGCTATCCACACGTTCTCTCAATCGGAGACCAAAACTTCCGCCACCGTAACCACTACTACAGATTCCGATCCCAATCTACAGCTCTCCACCGTTCGAAGAACTTCCTCCACCGCCACTCGATCCACCAAAGACCGTCACACTAAGGTTAACGGCCGTGGTCGTCGGGTCCGTATGCCGCCTCTCTGCGCCGCTAGGATATTCCAGCTTACACGTGAACTCGGTCATCGCTCCGACGGTGAAACCATCGAGTGGCTCCTCCGTCATGCTGAGCCGTCTATTATCGCTGCCACCGGTACTGGCACTATTCCCGCCGATCCAGTCTCGACTGTTGCCACGGTTTCTTCCTCATCTGTGCAGTCTGTGTCTTGCAATGTTCATCCGGTGTCTTCCGTTGGTCATGGTAGTCAAGGCGTGTTTGCTGCGGGGATGCCGATACAGCAGCCGAGCTGCCGGCTCGACCTCTGTCAGCCTAGTGGAATGGAATACGCGGCGGAGAATAGATACCGTCATATGCCGTTCACGGCGATGTTGTTGCAACCGACTACGGCGGAGGAGAATCAACAAGAAGAAACTCTGAGCGAACAATGACATTGTTGTGAAGTATTGTATGGTATTCTGTATGTTTGTGAAATAGAATTGAAATTCGAAGGTTTCTTTTTATTATTTATTACTTATATTTTTAATTAATTTTAAGATTAGTTTTAGAGTGTGGTTGAATCTATAGACTTGTTTGGTTACAAGTACAACCAGAACAACACAATTGGGTTGTAATTTAATTAATCTTGTTCGGAAGAGAGTTATGTAAATGATTAGGCTTAGAATTAGAATTAGAAACTTGGTGAATGTTAGTACGATGACTTGTTCATAAATAATTATCAAGTTATATCTATGCAATTGGCTTCGACATGTAAAAAGTTTTGATTTGGACCCACCCTTGATAAGTTCTATGATGATTAATTGATGTTTAATTTTCTTTTAAATGTTTTGTTTTGAAAATATGATTGGATTATTAGTGAGGCAAGTCCATTAAATGGATCTTGATGTAGTCTAGAAGAGAATCAAGTTCATTTTGGGGTAAAAGTTTAGACTAACATTTGACCAAATCATACTAAACATAAATTTTTTATATTTTGTAACTATTTATATGAAGGAGGAGATAGTCTCCCGAAAGTAAGGGTGGAATCGACGAATTGGGTTTCGTCAAATTTAAATCTGACCTGTTAAAAAAACATAAGTTTAAATCTGATTTGTAGTATGTCATAAACTTATTTTTAAGTCTAAGTCGGTCAAGAAAACTGAAGTCTAAATCTGACTTGTAGTCTGTCATAAATTTATTTTTAAGTCTAAGTATAGTCTGTCATAAATTAATTTTTAAGTCAAAGTCTTCTCTTTCTAAGGCTTGGTTAGTATGCTAGTCTATATAAAAGCTTGCTATTTTAAATATATTAACAAACTAAAAAACTAATAAGACTAAAAGTTTGTTTCATTGACTTATTTTAACTTATATATTATCATATGTTTTGTGAGATTATTTGTTTAAAATAACTTATGAAAATAACTTATGATGTCGTTCATAAAGTGTTTTCATCTTATTTTCATAAGTTTTCCAGGATAACCAATTTTTATTTATGTACTTTAATTTAAAGTATAAAATATAACATAATGATAATAAAAAATTATTCATATTTATTTAAATAGGCCGGTCTGTTAGACTTAAAATATTTTTTCATAGCCTGAGACCTAACATTTTTAATTAAAAGTCTATGTCTTTTCTATTTAAAAAAAGTTTGGTCTGACCTGAGTCTGTGTACGCTAAGCCCGTAAACCTATGTTATTAGTCTGACTTATTTCCACCCTTATTTGAAAGATGTCGCAAAAGATATAGACTTTACTAATTAGTGCGTGATGGAAAAATTTGACACTTAAGTGTGTTTGATAGAGTTGGATCAAATTGTTTACCTTACAATTAGGATTCAGGGTGTTCAAAATCAAATCAGTCTAATAAAAAACTACAAATCAAATCAAAAATCGTAAAAATCAAATATATTTCGAATGTGTTAGAGTCATATTTTAACAAAACCGTGTGATTTGATTTGCAGTTTGTATTTTGCAAACCGAACCAAACCGAATCAAAGCACATTATATTACACCTCAAATTTCATTTAATTCACATCCAACCCAAACTCAAAATTATTACGTCTTATCCTTATGATTGATTATCAATGATTTTCTCTTCATCACACTTAAGGTTTCCATTTCAGTCTTGTCAAATCTCTTATAGCACCGCGCCTTTTTTGGACAGATACATCTCGTCTCTTCTTTTCTAATATCTACTTTCTTATATTCTTTATTTTTCATCTTATCATTTTTATGCTACCTTCTCTTTTCCAATTTAGTTTTTATCACACTCTTCTTCTCTAATATCTCATCTTTTGTGTTCTTTCTTTTTCATCTTCACTAATTTATCATCTCCTCTATTTTTTTTTCTTTCTAATCTTTTTGTTATTGTTTTATGTTTATTATTCCAATTTTGTCTAATTTGATTTTTATATATTAAATGAGAAGTTGTTGTTTAAATATGATGGATTTTGTTGTTATTTGGTAATATATGAATGACTAAACACAAAGTTATGTTGTCATTTATATGTATATGTATGACTCAGTAATTTTTTTAATAAAAAAATCGAACCAACCGAACTGAACCAAACCACATTGGTTTAGTTTGGTTTGTTTCGATTTTATTTTTAAAAGCCAACCAAATCAAATTGCATATTTTTTCTCTTATGGTTCGGATGACATTTAGCATAAAAATCGCTCAAAACCACATCGTGAACACCCCTACTCACAATACTCAAATGCTTTGAATTTCATGGAAGTGGATTCCCCGACGTTTGAGTGTGAACTACACTCTGCAGTTCACATGTTTTATTTCGTTTGATAAATCCACCACTTGAAGGATGCCACGTCGACAACGGATAAATCCTAATGATCTGACAGGTATCCCACTATGTGGGCTTCATCACTCCATTTTGTTTCCACACGTCCTCAAGGACAAAATTGCTAAAAACCACCACTATGCTAATAAATGCGTTGATAACTACTTTGAACCTCTTAACTGCCTCCATCGAGAGCCCTTGATTAACTCTCGTAGTGATGAGACATCTTCATATCACATAGTCTTTAAACTTAAGAATATCATAAGTCCCTAACACCTGGTAGACGTGTCAACTTCGACTCTGGCCGAAAGTCTATTTTGTGAAACCCTTTTCAAGAATCTGAACATGTTTGGAAGAGATTGATCTTAATATTGTGGATATGTTCCTTAGACTCCCCTAAAACAACCTTCGATTCGACTCATCTAGCAGGTTAGTCGAACATTTTAGTGGACATAGCTAATATTTCGAAGCTTTGGTTGAAGCTATTGACACTCAACATTTTTAATGCAATTATTACCACTTTTTGTTTAGTTTCTTTCAGCTAAAATTTCCAAGCAAACATATGCCCTCCAAAAATGGCACTTTCGATCATAAGTGGAAGAAATTCGGCATTTTTAATAACAACTCGAAAATGTTAAGAATAACATGTACATGTCACATTAATTATACATTTTTACTCATCATGACTAATTTTTACCAAACTGTCACGCCACATACATGCATGCAGATTTTCCATCATTACTCCGAATTCCCAAGATAATTATGTACCACGAATGTAACACACTAAACCCCAACATATATTTTATACAAAATCATGTGGAAAATATGAAGATAAAACAAAATAGGGTGTCACACATGAAGGTGTGAAAAATACACAAGAATGGAGGGTTGAATTCTGTTTCACGTTTTCTTATTATTTAGCTTCTGATCAAAGTTTTAGAATCAGAACTAATGTTCAGATTTTGAGTTAATTCTTTTGGCAGCGGATACAACAGAAGTAAATAAAATAACAGTAGAAGACACAAAATATTTATATTGCTTCCTCCCCTAACTGAGAGTAGTCCAGTCTCCTCGTCTCACAAGAGATTTTCATTATAATCACTTTATGATTACCATAGCTTATACTTCTGCATAAGACTTTTAAAACTGCTCAGACCAACTGTTTGAAACTTCCCTTTCTTAGAGCACATGTCTAAGACTTAACCTTTGCTCACACCATCTGACTGAGCCGCCTTCTCATTCTGGTTGAGAATTACCCTTTCTTAGAGCACATGTCTAAGACTTCCTTTGCTCACATACTCTGGCCGAGCCACCTGCACTTTTGGCCATCCAGACTGAAACTTTCCCACTTGCTCAGTCAGACTAGCTGAATAAGACTTTCATAGCTCAAGCACTTAAGCAATGAGACTTATGTGGCTTAAGCATATTGGCTCATAACGTATTGCTTGAATCCCAATGAGACAAGACTTTTTGATCAAGCACATAGCAGGAGACTTAATCTAAGCTACTGAAGGCTCAGCATAATAGAAAATAAGTTGTATATGATGCAAGCATCAGAGGTATGGGAGATCACCATAACAAATACCTAAAGCACTTAAGATTTTTAAATATGTAAATGGGTAAGAAATCTTAAGGCTTTTACAATTACAACCTAAAACAGAAAATCTGCATATTACATAGAGTTGATAATTGCTTGATCTTGCTACTTCTTCAACAGAAGAATCCTTGTTAAAATTCAAGCTTGAATCTTCAACCATATATATAGCCTTTCCAAAAACTAGTTGTTGAGAAGATGAATTGATCAAGTGGCTTTACTTTTGCTCCATAGTACAAGAGACGTTGAAGATGGATGCATAGTAAATTCTGAATCCTATGTGTAATACATTTAATCTTTGAGTCTTGAAGAGGTTATGTACTAATAGAGGCGTTGGGAGCAGATATCCATGGAACGTACCGGCTTTTCTTGAGCCTTGAAATCTTGTAGACTCGAGCTGACAGGCTGGTAAGACAATACAACTTGCTTTTAGTAGTACAGATAGTTCACAGCTTTATCACCAACTCTGAATGGTACCAGATGCTGATATACAATTACTAAGTGTAGAAACTCGTCTGAATGTTGAGGCCTTTAGTTCAGAGTCTTCGTCAAACCACACTAGCAATTGTTCTTCAGACTTTGCCACCAGAAGCTAGCAATAAAGAAACTCCAAGTGTATCTTAAGTAAAACAGGTTCTGATTATTTATGTACAAGAAAAAGAATCTGCATAAATAAAATACACATCAAATAAACCATTATTCTTTTAATACTTTTGTTATCATCAAAACTAAAAGAGAATATGTCAAGAAAAAATCTTGTTCTGACAACACATATCTTTCAACATTCAATCTTTAATTCAAAATTCAAATTTAACTTCGAAACAACATAACATCGTTATTCAAGTAAGCAACTTACAAATGAAACATGACATTCCTAACCCAGTGTTATACTATTAGAGAGACAAGAGGAATATTAAATAGCTGACAACAATGTGGCGAACATAAAATGGTAAATAAATCAACAAAGAGGTCAAATACACCAACCTTCACGATTAAGCACAACAACTACTCCTCAGTCTCAATCTAAGTATCTGTAGAATATATGTAGCACCCTATTCCCCCCACTCATAATTATACAATAAAATTAGAGTATTTACACAATCAAATAGGATATCAAACATTATCTTTTCAAAACATAGATGCCTTGTAACACTTTATCAAATAAAACAACAATCAACACCTTCACTTAGGGTGTCATCACATGCTCATCTTCACTTAGAGTATCATTGCAACAAAATTTCTCATACTAAAGTATGCATTAACTCAATCATTTAAACTTTAAATTCACTTTATAGCATAATCAACTCATAATTGAAATCTACTCAAAATAAAGAAATAGAAAACATGAGAGTATACATCAACTCTCCAACAAAAAGATTAAACAAAACTCGTAACACGTTCCCAGTGTTACATATCAGAGCACGTAAATTAAGCGCAGAAAGAAAAATGAAGAAACAACTTCATGTCTTCCTCCAACTCTAAAGCATCTACTCAGTTACAAGCTTATCTGTACCCTGAAGAGGAGCACGTACCATAACAACAACAAAGAGGTGAGAAATCACAAACAATAATAACATGCATATACTAGAAGGTAGGATAATAACACTGCATTCTCTACAATATTTCACTCATAGTATATCACAATACATTTTCACACCTAACTCATTAATCATTCACAATTCTACAAAATTCATATAATTCATTATGTAACACAATTCGACTATGCAACTCTATGCACATGCATGTGGTACCAACTCAATATTTGGTTCTCTCTAAAACCGGGTCCCCTCTTCTGAACCAACGAGTTACGAGACTCAAGTTATAGTATTTTCCATTAGACATAGCGGAAGTCATGAGGGTTGACGGACGTCACCCAGAACTGGGATTTTTCCCACAGCCAATTCGTCGCAAGTCCCAGAATTCGTGGGTAAATGCCTAAAATTTATTTTTCTGTGTTTTTCACCATAAAAGTCCTTCTAGACCTCTGATTTCGATTCCTTAAAAATACCAGATCTCAAAATTTGACATACAACAATTATCCAATGATTAAAACCACAAATTCATAATTTATCATATAATAACATCAACAAAATCATGTATTTTTATACTTTTACATTTACCCCAAAACTTAAAATCTTCGACAATGGTGAAAAATATTAACAATTTTAAAATAGTAATCACATACCATATTTTACACGAAAAATACACATCAATTCAACCAATCAACATCATAATATCATAGAAACTCAAAATTTCACGAACAACCCAATGCTCTATTGGAGGTTAAAGATTCCTCCATCCTACCCCTTATGCATAAGCCCTATTGAAAGTTATTCCCCCCTTACCTTAGAAGTCCAGCAAACAATCTCTTCTCCAATGGCTTTCCCATCTTTTTCTAGCTCTAGGGTTCTCACCTTGCCTATTTCTCAAATTCTTTAAGAATTGGATGAAACCTAACCATCTTTCACCTTTTAGAATATATATTTAGAATTTTTCTAGCAATCTTTTCTAATTATCTTATTAGCTCCCATCAATTTTAATTCACACTATCATCTTAAACTCTAATAATAAAATAATTAAATTTACTAAAAATGCTACTACTCATATTATTTTATTTAATAATTAAAACACTATTATTTTAATTATTTTATCTCTTCTACACAATCACCATACTACTATATTCTTCCCAACTATCTCACTACACCCCACACACATAAAGTAATATTCAATTTAAATCAATATGTAAAAACATACAACCATGCTAAATCACACAAATACACAAATTAAATTAAATAATTAAACAAAAGAATCAGGGTGTTACAATATACATATAGAGCAACATAGACACAAGAAGAAAGGTATGAGAATACATTCCACAAATCAAACAGTCTTAAAATAACAAGGATAGTATAATTATCATATACAATCAATTAATAATCACACGACCAAATAACATAGATAATTATGCATGCAATATTAATCTCTTCTTCTCCCATGCATGTGCCAATATCTTGGATATCAGAGGTATGTTACTGATGTATCCAACTCGACACTGGATCAAAATTCTACTCATCCTTAGACCGAAGTCTTACCTATCTCCGATATACATGATGCATTAATGCTACAATGAATGCAAATCTACATCACAATTCTCCAACTTCAATCCCCGTCACTAGACATAATCCTACACGTCACTAGTCCTTTCGGACCTAAACACATCACCATCAAATAATTTCCAGTGTAAGGCACGTCACTGGTTCTCATGAACCTAAAAATCTCCACACTTTTTCTTTCGAACCTAATCATAAATCACATCAACACCGAACTTGGGTCCTAACCTTAACAACTTAACTCGTATACATATTATCAAGATATTAAACCAAAGTCCTAAACATATCCACATCTTATTTCACACAAATATATTCTCAAAACATTGGTCCAATGTCCTAAAATATTAACATTACATTTCCATCAAACTTATTATCAAACATTAGACAACTTAATTCACATAGCATCTTATCAAAACAACCCCAAAATAATGTTTCTTGCTAGTCATACATCAGATTTGAATAATTATTTAAAATATCAAATAGAGTCAGAATCAAGCAAATGAATATGTTTAGAAAAGCTTAGATTGTCTATTTTAAGACTAAAATTTTTATTTTAGGACTTAAGATCCCAATTGGTACAATTTAGTCAAACAATAGGAATTGGTTTACACACTGGGTAGAATGTTTTCTACTAGTCATACCTCAAATTCGAACAACTATTTAAAATATCAAACGAAGTTGGAAGTAAATGGATATGTTTCAGAAATCTTAGAGAGCCCATTTTTAGACTATGATTTTTATTTTAAGACTTAAGATCCCAATTGGTACAGTTTAATCAAACAAAAGGAACTACTATGGGCACAAGGCAGAATGTTATGTCGGACTTGTAACTAGTATTTTTCCTACTGAACTTGGTGGAATGAGATGCATATTAAGTCTAGTATGTAGGAAATTTGATATATTTTCTTAAGATATAAGTTTTACTCTTAAAGGAGTTGTGTAGAATGAGTTGTGTCCAAATTACTATCAACATGTCAAATAGTTGTGCTGCAGAGTTTTCAAACATTAACTGAACTTGCAATTCAGTTTTCTAGCCTTTGCCACAATAGAATCAATCCATATCAAATTATATCTTGTGACAAATCTTGTATAATTTCTAAAGGTCTCATTTTTTTCCTTAAAGATCTAGATAAATAAATTTATAGGTAAATGACTAACAATGTATACTAACCACAAGTTGCATAAATTAATCGACATATGGTAACAACATTACTTAAACACCTATTGTCACGGATAATCATCCTATTCCTTTGGTTAGACATCTAATTTATCAAATTAAGTACACTTATATTCGATTTCAACACTAAAATCACATTATGTGCATAATTACTACTTTCCACGATTTTATTCATATAAACATCGTAAGAATATACCATATCCACACCACAATTCACACGTATAAGTATCACGAGGCATTACCATAACCATGAATTTGTATACATATTTAAAACTCATGAATTCATTACCTTGAGAAATATCTATGTCTTAGCTTTCCAACACAACTAACCACACCTCAAACGGACTTACGAAACATAATTTATGCGTGAAACAAGATGATCGGTGCTCTCCTATGTTTTCTAAGATTTATTCGATTTATTTTGACTTATTGCGACTTGTTCGACTTATTTCAATTTATTCGACTTATTTAGACTTATTTCACCTTATTTTTCAATGTAACAGTTTCAATTTTCTACGTTAAGATTTTGAGAATTTTGTTATTACTACTTAACTCTCTTCTTCAACCTACTATGGTTCTAACTCAACAAATTCTCCCAAATTACAGACCATCCATAATAGTAACACTTTAACCCAATAATAATTCCTACTCATATCCCTGATTTATGAAATTGATCACTCATGTAAACAAATCAATAACTTAATCTATACTAACAAATTACCAGAGTAACAATCAATAATTCAACCGAGAACTCTATAAACATCAACAATGGAATTTTAATACATATGATATCAATTACTCATATCAATTCAACACAGAACTCTATAAATACCAACGATGCATATAATATCAATTACTCATATCAATTCAATAGACAACTCTAAAAATATCAATGGAATTTTAATACATATAATATCATTTACTCATATCAATTTAATAGAGAACTCTATAAACTTTAACGGTGGAGTTTTAATACATATAATATATATGATCATCGAGATTTTGATCAAACCTTAAATTATTCAAATATTTCAATAAATTATGGAAACAAAAAGGGGTTAAGGTAATTCCCACTATCATGAGGCTTAAACACCTGATCTAAAGTGATCAGAATGGGTCATCTTGACCTTCAATGTAGGGCAACAACATTGGTTGTAAGAGAGGAGGGGCTATACCTGCAAGGTACTCCGATGCCAAAGTAAGTTTGGGCTAGAGAGAAAGAAAATACGAGTGTTTAGATATGAGTTAGAATGATTATAATACCTGACCCTCTCAAGAGAGAGAGTATTTATGATATTTCCCCCAGCGCGGCGCCAAGGTCTCCCATGTGGCCAAAATATCTGGCCGATTAATGGGAGACTGTCAGGTGGAAGATCTAGCGCATAATCTTTGACCTGGTACAACTGTCTCCATTAATTTTGGAGGGACAGTTGGTCGCATGAATTGTCAAGCGCGTGAGGGGGATATCCCCAACGACTATGTGCTCCAACGACTATATCGTGCCTAACGGTCATATTGTTCCCAATGACTATATTGTGACCAACGACTATATTATGCCCAATCTCCTGATTGAGCCTGTCCCTAGGCTAAACAGGATTGGGCCTTGCCCAATTGTGGGGCATGTGCCAGTCCAGTCTAGAACAGGAGCCCCCCAAGTCGTTGTTTCGATGTGATGAGTAATGACTTGAGTTAGCCTAGATGGTTGACGAATGGGTAGGAACTATATTGCGGGGAAGTATTTGAGGTCATCACCATTTGGACGAAAAACTTCGAGGACGTGCACGCGCGTAGCATGCGATCAGCCTGGCCGACTGTTGGTTGCGGGTAGCCTCCTTGAAGGGGCGTGGGCGTGGTTGGATATGAAAGGTGCGTTTTATGTCGGCTAAATTTTTCTTAAGGTCCAGAATATGTCGATGAGCCTCTTACTCTAATGCCATTTGACAAAATTTTCAGTGAGAAGGTGCCCGCAGAGAACTGAAGGGACTTGTCTTTTCACAAGTAAGTGAAGGGCCAGCTTTGAGAATGCAAATTGACAACTTCTTTTGCCACGTGGGACAGCGCAATAAATTTTGTTAAGTCTTAGGAGGTCTAGGAGGTTAGGCAATGATGACATTTTGCCCTTTGGGCTTCCCCATGCGAGAAAAGGGTGTATATAAGGGGAATAGTGGATTCATTTTCACTTCACGAATTTTATAGGAAATTCATGAAGGCCTTGAAGAACATAAATCTAGGATGTTGTATGTCTGTAGATCTTCCTAGGATATTGTGTGAGAATGTTTCATGTTTGTTATCGGGTAGGAGGTGTCCTCGACGCTAATGTTTCGCTCTTCTGACACATCACAGCATTCGCGGGGTGTATCCCCCTTTAGAGTCTTTACAAGTCGTGGGGACGTGTCTCCATTTTCGGGGAGGGTTTTTGTCGATACCCTTTGTCGTTGATAAAGGCTTGAGTCGAGGAGACATTCTCGCACTTAATACTCACCCTTTCACTTGATTTGTGGTGGAAGGGTGGATTTGATCTTCGTCAAATTCACTTTTGCTTCCTCTGCTTTTCACTGAAATGGCTGATCAAAACGAGGGAACCGCCCCCGATGTTGAGGCAACTACTAACGAGGATGCGCCTCCCATCGAGTATGCCAATATGTGGGTCGCAGAGGGGGACCTTAGTTGGATGGCCCAGGAGCCTCTCGTGACGAAGTCAACATTTACCAAGGAGGAGGCCAGTAATTTTGATCTCCTTGAAGATAGGGCCGAAGATGCGCCCATGAGTTGGAGGGCGATTAGTCCGACATAGAATGACCAAATATGCTCGCTGTATCCAGGGAGGAGATTTCCAATGTACGAGTTCGCTTTTAAGGAAGCAGGGTATCGTCTGCCCTTCACGGATTTCCAAGGGGCGATATTTTGTCATCTTGAATTGTGTCATGCCTAACTTCACCCAAATGCTCTGGTGTTCATTCGGGCTTTTGAGCTGGTATGCCGTTATCTTAGGATATGGGCTACCGTGGAACTTTTCTTCTACATCTTTCAGTTGCAGAGGAGCACCGCTGAGTCAAAGCAGAGCTGGGTGTCATTTAAGCAGCAAAGCAGGCTGTTTTGGCCCTATTCGGAGTTTGTCCGAAATTTCAAGTTTAGATTACTGGTCGTAAAGCCCTTTTTAGAGGCGGCCAAGACTTCCCTAGTTACCATGGATATGATAAAGGAGGATGGTCGGGATATGGTGCGTCCTGTGTCAAAATTTCCCTTGGAGCGGGTGTACGCCCACTTTCGGTATAGAACAGACCAATTCCTCATGAAACACGATCAACTCTACTCCGAGGATAAGAAATCTCTTGGAGCATTGACAACATTCATGGAGAGTTTCATCCCTGCCATTGTGGTGGACAAGGATGGTAACTTGCTCTAAGCTGAGGATGGGGAGCCTGCTCGAGCGGCTCGTTACATAAATACTAAAGCCCTCATTGACTGCAAGATTGAGGTCGAGGCTTTTGAGCTTCTAGGTATAGATGATGTGTTCAAATTGTGTTTCTTGATGTTTTAATGTCGCGCTGGCTCTTTTTTCTTCTTTGCAGGAAAGATGTCGAACTTACATGAACGCCTAGTCAAGTCTGCCGCGACCAAGAATGTCAAATAGGTTTCTACTTCGAGGGTGGATGCGATCAGACAGCAGGCGACTCTAGAAAAGTTTGTTAGTCCTTTGCCTTCTCTAAGCAGCACCTCCGATCCTCCTACCTCGAATCCTCAGAAGAAGAGGAGACGGGATGACCTCAGTTCATCTTCAGCTGAAGGCTCAGGGGGAAAGTTCACCCTGCCCCTGCTATTTGCAAGACAAGATTTTTAATGGGGAAGGATGTGTGGTTGTCCCTGATCTAGAGGCGTCAGCCATCTTGGCTGCTGATCCGAAGGTGAGGAGGGCGCTCCTCTGTCGTGATGCTATTGTGATGATGAAGGTGTTGGAAATGGATCTGGCTCTGGGTGATGCGGAGACAGTTCCGTTTAAAGAGTTCAAAAAGGCAAAAGCCAGGGAGGTTGAACTTGAGTTGGAGACAGCTGACCTATTCAACCAGTTGTCGACTCTCTAAGGCAACTACGAGGCCAAGGTCACACTCCTCAAGGACATGAACGAGATGGCCGATGAAATGAAAAAGATTAAGGAGGAGAATGCCAGCTTGAAGACTAGGGTAGCAGAGCTGGAAGGCTCCTCGGTGGCGGGGCCAGATGAGATCGAGGAGGAGAAATCTCTGAAGACTCGGTGAGAGATGATCGACAAGATTCGTATCCTCGAGCAAGATACTCTTGGAGCTGCTGAGTTTGGATTTATTGCTGTTGTGGAGCAGATGAAGGCTTTAAATCCCGACGTCCAGCTGGTTATCAAAGGAATGGGCGTTTTGCACCAGGCGATCAATGGGAAGGTGGTATCGCTAGAGATTCCTGCTGATGATGCCTGATTGTTATTTGTAACAGTATATTTTGGCTTATGTGCCAGTTTTTGTAAATTTTGATTGTCAGGCTTGGCCTGACATTTTTGTAATATCTAAACAATTTCTAACCTTGTGGTCGGGTCTATATATGGATATGTTTATTTGACATTGTATGCCTTGTATGTTAGTTTTTCTTGCGGGTTGTTTGCTGATTTAGAGTTTGCTCGACTCGTTATGTTGCTCGATAATTTAGGGAACTTGTCGAGGTGGCAGGGTAATCTGACCGGTAGTGGGACTAGGATCTTGGTTGAAGTCTTGATCACACAGGGCTTGGACTTTCCCATCGCGAGCTAGGTGTCCTACCACGCTGGTACGACGATGGCGAAGATCGATTAAGTTACCCCCGTCAGGCACATAATTTTCTCTTTCCATGAGAAATTTTTTTCCTTCGTTATGTTTTAGGATTGTGCTTGCACTAGGGCATGCTCCCTTGGCCGGACAATCCTCATTTGTTGGGAGGTGGAGTCGACGATAGTTAGTTATAATTGCATTAGTGCTAGCTATATTATTGTTTGAGCTTTTCAGTATTCCTTGGTCGAGCAAATGGTTCTCTGTTCAGGTGTTTGAGGTAATAGGCTCTGGTACCTGTTTTCGATCTCACCTGGTAAGGGCCTTCCCAATTTGAAGCCAGCTTACCCTCACGCGAGTCTTTTTGATTTCGGCGCAAGACAAGGCTGCCCACTTGGGAGTTGCTCTTTGTAACCTAAGCGTCGTGGCGCAACATTATTTTTGTTTCAGTGAAGCTTCATGGAGAGCCGCCCTGATCTAATCTCTTCGACCAGATCGGGTTCTTCTCTTAATGCTTTATCGTTCATTTCCTCGTTGAGAGGGGCCTCTGTTCGTCTCGAGGGTTCTCTGATTTCCACTGGGATTACTGCCTCGATTCTGTATGCTGATCGAAAGGGAGTTTTCCCGATGGTGGAGTGTAGAGTTGTTTTGTATGCCCAGAGCACACTATGTAGCTCCTCGACCCACCTCTTTTTGGCCTCGTCTAACCTTCTTTTTAGTCCATGGAGTATCACCCTGTTTATAGCTTCTGCCTGTCTGTTGGTCTGGTGGTGTTCGACAGACGTGAAATGTTGCTTGATACCTAGTTTGGAAACGAAATCTTGAAATTTTCTGTCTGTGAACTATGTCTCGTTGTCGGTTACGAGAGCTTAGGGCACACCGAATTGCGCGAGGACGTTTCTTTTGTAAAAATGAAGTATGTTAAATGTTGTAATTTTGACGAGGGCCTCAGCTTCGATCCACTTTGTGAAGTAGTTGATGACCATGATCAAAAACATGTTCTGATAAGATCCTACCGTGAAGGGGCCGAGTATGTGCATCCCCACCAGGCAAAAGGCCATGGGAGGACACGGTCTTTAACTCGTTAGGGGGTTCTAGGTGCATGTCCCTGTGGCGTTGGCATTTGTCGCACTTCTTGACATGCTGCATGGTTGGCCAATAGTATCCTGCTCGAAGGGCTTTTCGCGCCAAGGATCTTCCTCCTAAGTGTTGTGCATTGATCCATCGTGAATTTCTTAGAGAATGTCCAGGACCTTGTCCTCCTCAACACATTTTAGGAGGGGGATGGAGAATCCTCGACGGTAGAGTTTTCCTTCGACTAGGACGTATGAGCAGGCCCTTCACTTATGGCGTTGACCAGCAATTGCTGATTGGGCCTGGCCTTAGGCAAAACAGGAATAGGCCTTGCCCAATTTTGGGGCATGTGTCAGTCCAGTCCAGAACAACATCAAATGTAGAAAAATCCCCCTTACCTTAATTTAGCCAGAAAACTTGATTTCTTCGTGGTTGAAGATCCAACTTTTGCAATTCTCTTTGCCAGGGTTTTCCTTATCTTTTTTCCCCTAAAATCCTCGTTCTCTAAATCCCTATAAGCTCATATAGAGAAAATAAACTTATTTTATTCTATTTATTTTATTTTAACTAAATCTCTTAAATTTTAATTAATTATATCTAACTCGTATTTTAATAAAAAAATTGATGTTAACTCAACACTTCTAAATAATTGCTATTATTTGAATTATCTACTATTTCTAGTATTTTTAAATAAATAAGCTCTTAATTATTATTATTATTATTACTCTAAAAACAATCAATAAATATTTTAAAAAATAAACCAATAACTAAACAAAATCCTAAATAAAGTTTTAGGGTGTTACAACTCTCCCCCACTTATAGAATTTTCGTTCTCGAAAATTTCCTAATAAAAACAACTCTGTTAGGACTCTTTAATCTGACTCTCTAACTCACACGACACACTACACTCAATGGTTCCTCCCCACATAACTTTAACCAGGGGATTTCTCCACCTTTTAAATTATTTACCGTAAATAGACAAATGACAAATCATACTAACCGGCGTCGTGGTCACAAAATCACTAACTAGGGTATCAATTATCATTTACCATTAATAGACGACACATCCAGATTCAACTCAAATGCGTCACACTCGTATTGATGATTGCAACTAAAGAGAAACCAATCATGAAACACGTACCTTGAACCAGATATCAGATCCAGAGACCTTAACACTATAACACCCCCTTCTATACCCCCAAATAAACAAATAAATCACATAATAAAATTTCATCAGAGTAAATTTAAAACATGGTATAAAAGAAGTATGCCACATCATTCACCAAAATAACACACAACACCTGCTCTATAAAAGACATGCAACAGTGGGGTAGTTCAACAGAGGAACTTAGTCCTTACACCCACATCTCAATATTTAGAAATAAGCGGATGATTAAAATAGGTTATCATACAAATACATAATTCAGTTGTTTCATCACCATATCATTCATGTTTACAAAACATTTACCATCAGATACATATACAAAATGTATCCCAAAAGAATACTATACAAGCCTAACTACCCGGTGCTACATATCAGAGCATAACCGACCAAAATAATGAAGCTAAACTTCACAAAAGACCTCCAGCAACCTAGTCTGCAATGCCTCATAGAGCATTATAAAACAACAGAAGGGTGAGAAATATTATCATAATAATCAATGCATATAATTATATATACACACACACACACACACACACACACAAACATAGAATACACATATTCTGCATTTCTCACCACAATTCATTCCAATCATCATATACATCACAACATATATGCAACAAACATGGATAATCACCAAGCACATTTCATCATGCATACATCCATAATTCTCAATTCAATACTTCACATACAAGTATACTCTCATACAACAATACACATTAATCATGTGACTCAATGCAACTCAATTTCATGTGGTACCAACACTTGTTATCATTTTTCGGTTTTTACACTTAAACTGGGTCCACCCTTCTAGACCGGTAACAACAAAAGCCCGTTCCCTAAGCTTTCAAACCCACTCTTCTAGGTTTGGGACAAGTCACTAGTCTCCACGAAACTAGCAAACATTCCTCTTGACTAAATGATGCATATGCAATCAATAACCAAATGCACTTAAGACCGTTCTCGCATCTTAATCCCATGCATTCAAATAATTCATCACTCAAGAATTATAACATGATTGCACACACAACATATTCATATACAATATCATCAATATATTTACCAAGCAATGCACACATATCCACAATATGTTCTCATGCATTCTCAAACACAATCGCATACAAACAATATGCATTCACAATAGTGTGCCAACGGCAATGAACACAATCACATTCATCATGCATTTTAATCAATTAAAACAATGCATTATAGTTGTCAAAAGACTACAAGTCATAATCAATTCCACAATCTAGGATTCATGCCTTACGGCTACCCACAACATATGTTTCACAATATACAATTACTTATTTCCAACAAGAATCGAACACATCGAACAAATAAATCAACATGGAATGGAATCACAAGAAAACCAAATGCTGTCACACTCGCTGGCTTGCTCGCCTAGCGAGTCCCTAGCGAATACTCGTTATCTGGTCGCCTAGCGAACAAGCTCGCCAAGGCAAACAGAAGCTACTGACTTCGCTCGCCACCTACTCGCTGCTGCGAGACCTTAGCGAATCCTTCGCCACCTCACTCGCTACCAGTGAACCAGATCAATTGCATTCTGCCCAAGTCTAGGAGCTCTCGCTAACTTGCTCACCTAGCGAGTTGCTAGTGAATGTTCGCGACCTGTTTGCCTAACGAAGGTGCTAGCGAACGTCTGCGAACTCAGAATTCCTCACTGTCATCAAGTCCTCAACTCTTCACAAAACCGACCAATTCTCACCAAACCAGTTCCATAGCCTTAGTCTAACCTCCCTCGACTAAATTATACCACTTATTCTCATTTTCTACCGTTAAAACTCGGTTTCTATCGATTAAATCCAATTTTCCCTAAAATGAAAGTTGTAGAAAAACATCCAACAATCTAACCCAAGCATACATAATCATATACATTGACAAGATAATGATATTTCACACCCTTACCTCGATTAAATCGATGCTTGAGAGTTGTTCTTGAGCTTTTCCAACTTTTCCTTCTTCTCCTTCTCTTTTCTCCTCTTTCTCCTTCTTTCTCTTATGTTTCCTTTTCTTTCTCTTCTCTTTCCTTTATAAGCCTTTCCGTTCTCTTTCCTTCCATATATTCTCCTCTCAAATATCTACCAATAATTCCAATATTAAAATCATCCAAATAAATCAATTAATTAACATGAATAATTAATCATTGAAAAATTGGGCTGTTACAAACACAACTAAGAGCAACGACTTTCCCACTAGCTTATGCAACACCTAACGCTTTCTTCAGCTTCTGGTACTAGGTGCTGATGTGACATTATTATCCACAATTGAAACAATTTATTACTGCACTCTTGTACTCAGTGCATGATGTTCTAGATTTCCATACTTCAAACATGTAAGGCTTAGATTCTTGAACTCAGATGCATGATAACTTAACCCTCCACACTTGAAACATCTCAGAGAAGTTGAAGTGCCCCCACTTGTTTCATTCCCGCTTGCGGTTTTCTGTTGGGGCTTCAAATTTCCCTCGACAACTGGAGTCATATACAGTCTGCCACGACTCTAATTAAAAAATTTCTTCTCATTTACACTCTTATAGTGAGTAGATCTTGCTCTGCTTTCATAATAGTAGATCCTACACTTATTAACTAGCACTGAGAAATGACGAATCTCCTGGTACCCAATAAATTGTTTCATTCTCTGGATGCAAACCATTTTCAAACTTCACATACCTGAAACCTTTATCATCTACACCCTTACTCCATGTGCAACCATCCTTAAAACCATTTGAAGTAGTAAAGTAAATAGTGGTTATAGGGAAAACAACACTGACAAGGTTAACACCCATGTCATGTGCAAGGGTACTATAAGTTCTTCACACCTAAGGCCAAATGGACCGACCTGCTATGATACCAACTATGTAACACCCTAAACCCTAACATATATTTTATACAAACGTATGCAAAAAAATATGAAGATAAAACAAAATAGGGTGTCATACATATCTTTCAACATTCAGTCTTTAATTTCAAATGTGGAATTAACTTTGAAACAAAATAACATCATAATTCAAGTAAGCAACTTAGAAAGGAAACATGATATTCCCAATCCAATGTTACACTATTAGAGAAACAAAAGGAATACTAAATAGCCGATAATAATGAGGCAAACATAAAATAGTAAATAAAGCAACAAAGAGGTCAATTACACCATTCTTCACGATTAAGCACAACAACTACTCCTTAGTATCAACCTGTCGCACCTCGAAAAATCACGGAGACATTTCAGAGAAAACGACCCTCGCGCAAAAGGCGCGGAAATGCGGTTCGACAGAGTCGCCACCGAACTTTATTTATCCTGAATAAACGGGAGAGGAAAATATCGAGAAAACCTCTTAAAACGAAAGGGATAGGAACAGGGTTGTTGCAACCAAGTTCCGGGTTCGGGAGTCGGTTACGTGAGGGAAAGGTATTAGCACCCCTCACGTCCGTCGTACTCGACGGGAACCTCTTAAGGTAATTGTGGGGAGTGTTGTTTATGTTTATTTGTTTCCTTCTCGTTGTTAAAGGTAGAATTGGTAGGTTAAAAAGTTAAGGATGCGAAGGAGAGATGGGTGGTTAGAGGATAGGGTGCTCGCCAAGGATTGGGGCCCTTGTGCCTACGTATGCTCATTCGGACGAGAATGAGGAATCAGAGCGTCGTAGTTCGACTACAGGAAAGGTTGGGAAATGGAATATGGAGGGAATTGTGGAATAGGGGAGAAAATGGGAAATGTGCTCGCCAAGATCATCGCAATCTTGTGCCTACGTATCTTACATTCGGACGAGAATGAAGAATCAGAGCAGTCGTAGTTCGTGGTAACAACCACGAAAAGACAAGTTTTAAAAGGATTGAAGTTTGAGTTTGAGACGAAAGGGTGACTGACAAGCAACCCAAGAGCGTGCCTCAAGAGCTTTGTCACTCAAGAATTCAAAGAATGCGAGATTCCAAGAACTCAGTTCTTTCGGGAATTGACTGAATAAGTTGAAGATAAAGAGTTGGATGTTTTGAAATTGAAAGAATGAACTAATAACAACTCAAGGGCGCGCCTCGAGAGTTACTTATTCGAATATTCAAAGATTGCTAGATTCTGAGAATATCCCTCTTTCATAGGTTTTTAAAAAAGTGTTTTTGAGAAGATCGAATCAAAAAAATGGCATGCGAGGCCAAAGGAAGTTGGTTTGAAAATGGCTCGACGACGTGTCGAGGATTTGGTTGACAATGAAACCGACTTGACGACGTGTCAAGGGTTAAGATTGTGAGAAACGATATTAGTCCCTGAGGGTGCCCCTAATATCGAAACCACGAGGAATTGTGAAGTGTGTGCGAAATGTTGATGGTGGCGAATGCGTACGAGCATTTGACTTAGGAGAACGTTGGAAAACGATCGAGTTTTGAAAAAAAGTCGAAAGGTTGAGTAAATAATAAATCAAGGGCGTGCCTCGAGAATTATTTATTTGGAGATTCAAGGAATTCTAGATTCCAAGAACTTCCTCCTCTCGAAGTTTGAATCGAGGAGCTGTTTTGAAAATAATTTGAAGTGAACGAGGTATGAAAAGAGTTTGCGGCACGAGAGGTGAGAATACGAGATTGAATTTGAAAAGTATAGGAGAAATGACGATTATTTGATAAATGAGACGTAGGCCTCACAATTAATTAATCGGGGTATCCTTCGGATGCTGGATCCTAACAACACCTTTTTCATTTGGAAAAATGTCTGGATGAACAACGGAAATATCACACAGAATGCTAGATTCCTATGATATTTCTTTGCCCCAAAAAAAGGATAGTATTTGAAAAAAATGAGAAGTCGAATAATATATTATTTAAGGTGTACACCCCAATAATGATTATCCAAAAATCCAAGAAGTGCTAGACTTCAAAGATTTAATTTGCCCTTTTTATCGAATAGGAGAAATAACGCAAACGTAAGTGCATACCAACCATATTGACTTGAATTTAGTAAGCTTTTGGACTTGGCTCACTTTATTTATCAAAGCTAAAAGAGAAATAGATTATTTGAACCACTTAATTAGTTTAATCTAATTTAATTATTAAAATTATTTGATTAACAACTAATATAATCAAATAATTAAATTAATTAAAATCGATTAAAAGATTAAATGATTGGAATTCAATTAATTAATTAATTATGTTAATCAAAATTAATTATCTAAATTATCTGATTAACTCAAATAATTAGGCTAATTAAAATTTATTAACAAAATTAAAATAATAAGTCAAAACATAATAATCTATATCATATTAACTTTTTTCCTTGAACTTCAGCTGCTTCCACAATTTGGGCGTAATTACGAGCAAACTGGAAATGCCACACTTGAAAAATTGGTAGAAAATGTCTGCAAACCGTTGTTGGTATTGTGTCTGACCTTACTATTATTAGTCACCGCCAAAATCATCAAACCAACATGAGCCTTGATATGAGTCTCACAAATCCAATCAAAACAAAATCTAACACAATTGATAATCAAAAAAATTAAGGTTACAACTCTGCATAAACAACCAAATGCGTCGAGGTTCGAAAGCTAGAAATGCACAAGCAAGATCAACCGACATATGGACATCCTTGTTCACAGTAGCGGTACCATTCTCAAACAAATAACAGAATTTATAACTTAAAAGTAAAAAAGCAAATCCAAACATAAGCTGTACCAAAACGAAACCCGGAATTACGCCTTATACGATTCATCTACTCCACAGGAAAACTCTTAATACTTGATATTAATAGCAAAATATTTTTCCCAGAAAAAGAATATGAACTAGATCCTAAACAAAACAGCACAACAAGAAGCCGTCATATCGAAATGTTACCGAGACGCCAAATGCCTTGTCGTTGGAACCATTGCTGAGAAATCCAAGCTTACGTTTGTGCTTCGAAAACAGAAACTGACAGCGCTGAAACCACAATAATTCATACGAGCTGCAAACTGTTGTCGTTGTTGCGGAAAGTAGAACACAACGAGCTGCACGCCTATGTTGTTGTAGAGTTAGATGCTTTTTGATGTTATGAAGTCGTCCCGCTGCTACTAGAACCCATGGTTGTGTAGTCGAAAGCAGCATCTTATGATGTCACAAAAAGAATGTAATGGAATCCAGATCTTGAGTTAGGACACAACCTGCACAATAATCTACAACAGACATCAGTCCAAATGAAATAGAGAAAATAATTTCGCGAGTTTGAAACCGGCAAAAACAGGTTTGAGGAGTCGGGCTCGATTGAAGAAGTTGCATTGTTATTGTTGCGAACTGCTATTGTACATGGTTGTAATGGCTCGAACATCTAAGCACCGAGAACCACGATTGCTTGTGAGCGACGAACTAAAATCTGCACCATCAGAAACCTGTTTGTGCTTTCAGCCGCAAACGTTCGACATCCAAAGAGATGCATTTGGAGCTGGCTCGACTTTACAGTTGCTTCCGCAACATTCAGACTTGAAATTTGCCGCTACTAGCTGGGGATGTCGCATCCTAGCGTTGTAGCTTCCGTTGTTATCATATTGCTGCAGTTGTGACAATGTTGTTTTTGATATTTCTAAACCAAACAATGCTTCAAGATCTTTTCGTACAACCAATGATTCGGCAACGCCGTCACCTGCGTAAAATCAACAGCCAGCCAAATAGAAAAAGAAAGCAGAGTCATTGAAAACCAAAATCCATGCGAACTGATCTGAGTTGAAGGTGCAACCAATTTTTTCAACAAAAACACAACCTCCCAGTTGCAACGCATCAACAGAACAACAAACATACGATATCATATTAAGCTCTTAGCATAAAGTGCAAATAGCTGAAGAAACATAAGCGTAACAGTTGAATTCCAAAGTGATTTAAGAGCAACAACAATCAACAATATCCTAAACCAGTACCAAACACTGATATACACTATAATTAACAAGGCCAAGTTTCGGCAGAAAAGTCGCTCACAGGCCGAGTAGTATATATGCTTCAAAGTTCCACATACGGTAAGAATGCAGACTAAGTGGAAAGAAAGTTGATTAGTGATGAACATGATTGAACCACAAAAAGGCAATAGGTTTCCTTGCATCTAACAACAGAACTACTAAAACAAACACTCACAATTATACCAGAATAATAAAACTGAGTTCACAAACAATATGGAATATCATAAACAACTTTGTTTACCCCAGATGCGGAGTATACTGCTCACAATGAAAAGACGAAATCAAAGTAACCATATTCAACCGTATCCTTCGCTATTCATGGTGTATACCCAAGCAACCTCAACTTCGAGTTTAGGTCTCATACGAATTGAGTCGTCCGACTTTGGGCCCTGCTTGTCACCACTGCCTTTCGAGTTCTTGTTGCTGCTGAAAGTCTTCACTCATCAACCCCTTTTTTGCTCATTCGAAACCTGCATAATGTGTACACTAAAACACCACACCAACCCAGAACATCCTTTGCGAGTGTGTCAATGGTTAGAAATATCGATAGGTATAACATAGGTTCCTAACAATCAACACTTACACCAATCAACAGAGAAATAACATAAACCCAATCATGGTGTATACACTCAAGCCATAACAAATGAGATATGAGATGAAAACAAGAAAATGATAAGTATGATTTTCAACAGCATGAACAGAGGTAAGAACAAAAGCAACTACACAACTCATAAACCTATCTACCATAAAAAGAAGTCATTGAATCGTGAGAGCTATGATAACTGTACCAATCCGTTTGTTACTCACCAGAGCGCTATGTTGTTGTTGGGGAATAGTGAAAGTTGCTACCAGATTGGATCGTATTTGAACAGGGGGTTATCGTCTTGTGTTGAATGAAATTTCTATTGCGAGGTAGCTGACACTTTGTTGTTTATTTCTTTTTTTTCGCCGTTATCGCAACACCTCATTGTCGCCGAGTTGCTTCGTTGTTGTACGCTCTCAACAAATCGAAGAATGGAGGATCTCGAGTAGCAGCGGCGAAGGGATTTGATGACGGTCGGATTTGAACACGGTGAAGGTTCGAAATTAAGGTGGTGAGTGATTATTCACGGTTGTTTGTTGAGCGGTGGAGGTGAGGGAGGATGATGATGAAGGGATTTCGCGGTGGGGGAAGGTGAGGGATAGGGTTTTGGGGTGAATTGGGGAAGAAGCGGCGCCGATTAGGGTTTGTCTTCGAGGGAATGAACAGTAACCTAGGGTTTTTTCAATGATTTTCCTCCCTCTCCCTTATAGTGTCCGATTGTGGGCATTCAACCCCCTTGGGCCCAAGTCTGGCCCTTCTCTTTTGTTAATCATCATAAATATTACAATTAATAAACTATTAACACAATCTAATAACTATAATACTAATTAACTTGACCATAATAATTTAATAGTAACAATATATGCAAACAAATTAAAATTTGTATTCAATAAAAGGCAATATTAACAAAACAAAATATATGTACAAAATTTATTATTTTTTAGTAATATATTTTTTCAAAAGGAAAAGCTTAAGAAATTAAGAAAAATTAATATTCACAAAAAGGTTCTTAGGCAACGTGTCACACCTTAATTGGGTGAAAAAGAATAAATTTGAAAAAATGCTCAATTACGGGTGGGCACGTACCTAACTGACATGATACTATAAAAAGTATACAAAATTAAGAATCAATGCAAAAATATTTGAAAAGGGGTAGGAAAATTTTAGGGTATGACAGATGCCCCTATCTAATAGGCTTAAACCTAGGGAAATAAACTGCTACAACGTTCGTTTTCCTGAGGTAGAAGCCGATTAGATATAAAGAAGACCCTGAATTTGTCCGAAAGAAAAAGAGATGCCAGAGAATTAAAATGCTGGAAAATGTAAACCAACTTGAGTAAACTGTGAATAATAGGAAAAAAGTCGTCATCATCAAAAGGATGATGGAATGAAACACACACAGCTACCACCACCAAAAGGATGGTAGAGCAAAGCACAAACGCATAATCTGACATTAACGACTATGACAGACTCCCCACCAAAAGGATGACGGAGCGAAATACAACAAACTATCGCACAATCTATCATAAATGATTATGATAGACCCCCCACCAAAAGGATGATGGAGCAAAACTCACACCAGCCACTACCACCAAAAGGATGATAGGGCAAACACAATCGCACAATCTGACATCGACGAAATGCCAGACCCACCACCAAAAGGATGACGGAGTGAAACACAAACCAGCCACTACCACCAAAAGGATGATAGGGCAAACACAATCGCACAATCTGACACCAATCCAAGTGACAAACCCCCCACCAAAAGGATGACGGAGCAAAGCTCACACCAGCCACTACCACCAAAAGGATGATAGGGCAAACACAATCGCACAATCTGACATCGACGAAATGCCAGACCCACCACCAAAAGGATGACGGAGCAAAACACAACACACATCGCACAATCTGACATCGACGAAATGCCAGACCCACCACCAAAAGGATGACGGAGCGAAACACACACCAGTCACTACCACCAAAAGGATGATAGGACAAACACCATCGCACAATCTGACATCGACGAAATGCCAGACCCACCACCAAAAGGATGACGGAGCGAAACTCACACCGGCCACTACCACCAAAAGGATGATAGGGCACACACTATCGCACAATCTGTCACCAATCCAAGTGACAGACCCCTCACCAAAAGGATGACGGAGCGAAACTCACACCAGTCACTACCACCAAAAGGATGATAGGACGAACACTATCGCACAATCTGACACCAATCCAAGTGACAGACCCCCCACCAAAAGGATGACGGAGCGAAGCTCACACCAGCCACTACCACCAAAAGGATGATAGGAGAAACACAATCGCACAATCTGACATCGATGAAATGCTAGACCCACCACCAAAAGGATGACGGAGCGAAACACAACACACATCGCACAATCTGACATCGATGAAATGCCAGACCCACCACCAAAAGGATGACGGAGCGAAACACACACCAGTCACTACCACCAAAAGGATGATAGGACAAACACTATCGCACAATCTGACATCGACGAAATGCCAGACCCACCACCAAAAGGATGACGGAGCAAAACTCACACCGGCCACTACCACCAAAAGGATGATAGGGCACACACTATCGCACAATCTGTCACCAATCCAAGTGACAAACGCCTCACCAAAAGGATGACGGAGCGAAACTCACACCAGTCACTACCATCAAAAGGATGATAGGACGAACACTATCGCACAATCTGACACCAACGAAATGCCAGACCCACCACCAAAAGGATGACGGAGCGAAACACACACCAGTCACTACCACCAAAAGGATGATAGGATAAACACTAATTGAAGGTTACCAACATCTAAAGGATGCAGGCTATGTTGAACCGACGAAGTTCGGCTATCACCAAAAGGATGATAGTAAGGCAATTGACAACGGTCACACTTGCTGGGTACAACTCAATGGGGAACCCCCAAGAGGAAGATTGAATTGAAATGAGTCAACAGGGTACGCCCACCGTCTTTGTTTGGAGATCATAGTTTTGCTGAAATGATTTCATGGTTACGCTCATGAATTCTGAAGAGGATGCCCCTGACTGGGCTGAGTTTGTCTTGGAATTTTGTCTTGTCTTGCTCAACAAAAGGCTGAACAACTTCATGAGGTACGCTCACGGTTTTGCTGAAGATGCCTCTGCTTGGGCTGGATCTTGCATTAAACTTCTTGGATTTGCCCAACAAAAGGTTGAACAACTTCGTGGAGAACACCCACGGTCTTGAATGGTATGCCCCTGGCTGGAATGTATATTAACCTGAAGATCTGGTCAACCACGAGGTTGAAATACGTCATGGGAAATACCCATGGTATTGAAAAGAATGCCCCTGACTAGGCTGAATCTTGCTTTGAATACTTTGAAATTTTGTGGGAGAAACCCACAATCGCAGAAGATTTCCCCTGACCGGGCTGATGAATGCTTCGAAGCTCTTGAAAATCGTGGGACAAACCCACAATCTTGCTGAGGATGCCTCTGACCGGGCTGATGATGGTCTTGTAAATCTTCAAGATTGATCTTGGACCTTGACTTGCATATATGCATGCTGGATGATAAATGATATTCCATATGAGTGGAAGTGCAAATGCAAATGCTGACGCGCGGAGATGCAAGAGCTAGGGAAGTATGATATGATTGGCATGCATGTGATGTAAGATGCTTATGAGGTCGAATGCAATGGGTATGATGCAGATGATGCAGACGGGTAATTGGAAATGTAGGTGGAAACGCCAGCGTGGTGGACTTTTGGTAGTTGCCAATGCAGATTGGACTTCGGGTGGTGGGAGGGATTGACTTCCACGACACGCAGTTCGTTGAAGACGTCACGATTGAAGCAGAAGATGATTCTCTGGATGCCCCAAGTCTGGGTACTTGGTGATTTGTTGTGAATTTGCTTCAGAGAAGGTTGCAGCTCTGCCTGATGATCAGGACGACCTGGTCTTGCCCCAGTCGGAACTTGTTAATGGCTTGCCCCTGCTCGAGCTCTTGAATAATTTGCCCCAGCCTGTGGATTTTGAGGTAGTCTTGCTTCGTGACAGCCACTGGAAGTCAAGTTCTTTCTTGATTGCCCTTTGTCGAAATGTCTTTGAATACCTAGCACTGTTTTGCAATTAAAATTGTGCATTCACAAATGGTAATATTAATACAAAGTTTGATGCCAGATTTGAAAAAAGTATCGTTTTATTGAAGTGTCGTGGTAGTGAGACGAATGGATCATCAACCCAAACGTTGTGTTGTTTGATTGGTGTAAAAGATGTTACAAGGATAACAACACCAATGCTGATGATTAACAGTCGTGCGAGGAGTCAGGTTACGCAACCTTGCAACAATATGCTTTCAGAATAAACCTCGTCTCAATTAGGTCTTTCGAGGGTTGTAACGTGGTCTGGTTCACGGTTGTGAAACAAAGGATGTTAGGCTCAAAGTATGATTTGTACCCACCCCTTCTTCTTAATGATCTCCAGTCCTACGCTCAGTTAATTCTACACTTGTCTTGACGGTATAAACTTGATGGTTCAAGGTTTGATCGACGTGGCAGTCACCTTATTTTGGTTTTTGATGGATGTTAGTGCCCCTTTGATCTGGGTGGCCACTGAATCTTTTTTTGTTTTTGTTGAGGATTTCGGGGTCCTCTTTTGCTTTTGTTTTGATCCCTAACTTTTGCATGGATTAACCTTGTTGGTCAGATCCATCGGGATTGCCTTGATTTCGTCTAAGTCCCCTCTAAGGTGTCTGACTTAGCAGGCTTTTGATGTTTTTTTGGATTTTGTTGGAAGGTTGTGACTGCCATAGCATGGGTCTTTAATAAACCACCGTCTTTAGGATTTCGCTTTGTCGATTCAAGTGCGGAGTTGAATTAACTGAACACTACCCTGCCCCAGGTTGAGTGTAAGGTTTGAATATCCGAAGGAAACTGCTACTTCTAGGCTCGAAGTGGTTTACTAGGGATTAACTCCTTATATCTCCAGTGTTTGGGGGATTGAAGCAATGCCTGTACATCATTGACGAGATTCTATCTGAAAGCATATGAGTTTGCAATTATGGGTGTCTTGTTTTCATCATCCTCCCTCAAATCAAGCTAAACAACAGTGAATAGAGTGAAGTGAATAAATGTGTCAGTGATAAGTGAAAATGAGTGAATACGACAATACTAATTCAAAATATGCATAAACAATACATTGATGAAAACCAAATACGAATGGCAATTGTTCGAAGCATACAGTACTTAAACAAACAAAGAACAAAACATAAGGAAAATGAAATATGAAATGGCATCATGACTGCCTTCTTTGGGATGAACTTGACTTGACTGGATTTGATGTTGGCACTAGCTGGCTGATGGCATCGGATCGTTGATGATATTCAGAGACTTTCCATTGAAGTTGATAGCATCCCTGTCGATCATGTCTTGAATTATGTGCTTGAAAGCTCTGCAGTCCTCAATGGTATGACCTGGAGCTCCCTTATGGAACTCACAATGAGCATTTGCATCGTAATCAGCAGGAATGACGGTTGGAGGAGCCAAATATCTCGGAACAACGACTTTCTTCTCCATCAACTGAGCAAAGATTTTAGCATATGCCATTGGTAGACGATCAAAGACTCTATCTGGCCTCCATGTTCTCTGCTGACGCTGTGGGCGAGTAGCTTGTCGTTGCTGAGTAGCTTGCATTTGTTGTTGCTGAGGAGGATATTGGTATCCTTGCTGATTGTAGGCTTGTTGCTGAGGAGCCCGTTGCTGTGGCATCTGAGCTTGCACTGCTTGAACAGCTGGCTGATAAAGCATTGGAGCATATTGCGCAACAGCAACATACAGATACTGGTAGTAAGGAACCTGATAAGGCACAGGAGCGGGAGCTTGTTGAGAAGCTTGCCCCTTCTGCAAAAAGATGGCATTTGTTTCGCCCTCCTTCTTCTTGTATCCGTTGAAAGGCTTCTTGGCATTAGCCTGGCTGTTAGGACCTCCTGGGATCTTTCCATTCTTCAGCCCTTCTTCAATTCTCTCACCGACGATCACCAAGTCAGAGAATCCAGCGGAGACACTACCGATCAACTTTTCGTAGTATTGGCCTTGTAAAGTACCCATGAAGATGTCAATTAGTTCACGGTCAACAAGAGGTGGATGCACCCTTGCGGCTAGCTCTCTCCATCGTTGCGCGTACTCCTTGAAAGATTCGCCATCCTTCTGAGTCATACTCTGAAGTTGAGTACGATTCAGAGCAAGATCGGTGTTGTACTTATACTGTTTGACAAATGCATCGGCTAGCTCGGCCCAAGTGCACACACTGTTACGCTCCAGCTGCATGTACCATTCGAGCGATGCCCCAGACAAACTGTCTTGGAAGCAATGAATCATGAGCTTTTCATCTCTGGCATAGGCAACCATCTTGCGACAGTACATCTTCAGATGAATATTTAGGCAACTAAGACCTTTGTACTTTGAAAATTCGGACACCTTGAACTTGGGAGGAATGACAACATCAGGCACCAAGCACAATTCCAAAGCACTGAAAGAGTTTGAGTTATGCCCCTCCATGGCTCGGAGTTTCTCGGCTAGATCTCGGCACATTTTCATGGCTTCAAAATCCTGAGCAGCAACAGGACTGGCAATGGGGATAGCAGCATGATAGTTCTGAACGTCGTCATACTGATCCATCAGAGTATCTTCGATATGGGGAGCTGGGATCTGCACAATAGTAGGCTGAGCCTGCGGGATAGCTCCAACGGTAACCCCAGGCACTGGGATTGGCTGAGAAGTGTTTCCTTCGGATGCGTTAATGAAGTTCAACGGCATTTCATGAGGATTTGGAATTGGAACCAAAGGGATGGCAGTAGACCCCTGTCCTTGACCATTGTTGTTAACGACAGCAGCGACTTCACGCTGTTCTTCCTCTCTTCTGACCGCGAGGATGGCTTCGAGGATCTGGTCGATCTTTCCTTTCATAGAATCCAACTCTTCCCTGAAGGCAGCTTGCTCCTGCTGAATCTGCTCCATCATTCGTCTTGTATTGGCTCTAGTTGCGTACTGGCGTCGGGGAATCAGCTTGATTTACTAGAGAGGAAGGAACAAAGACATAAGATTCTGTTTGAAGGACCGGTGATGCAAAATGCACAACATATGAAATGCAATGCAAATGATATGCAAGATGCAATGCAAGATACAAGATCCAGGATCGCAGGATCATAGTTCAAACAGCTCCTGAAGCTGGTAACTGTAATAGATAATTAACCATAATTCCTGCTCAAAGAAAATTGACAGGTACGACCTATGCGGGAAGATCTAAACATTCTACCCATAAATCCACTTACGGGATGGTTTCTACGTTTGGTTCCCAGGATCACGGACACTAGTCGTATTAGCGTCACGCAACAGGCTGGCTGTATTACGACGATAATGACGATAAGGTCTCTCCTGAGCGGGGTCCTCATGCTAGGCGCACAAGGAGTGAGTCCTTGGAGGCTAACACTACACGACCACCAATATCGGAACTGGTGCTAACAAAAGGTTCCCAGAATCACGGACCCTTCATTAATCAAGTTGTGCAACAGGCTAGCTGTGTTACAACAAGATCTACGAATAGGTCTCTTCTGGAGGAGCTTTCATGCTAGGCCCACAAGGAGCAAGTCCACGGAGACTAACACTACTTGACTACCAATTCTAAACTATGTGTTCTTTCTGCTTTTACCAAAGCTCGGGTGTAGAGCTTTACTCATGATGTCATCCCAAGAACCAGCAGGCAACCAAGATAACAAGCACAAATAAAATCTACAAGAGAACAAATACATAAACAAGAAGAAAACAAAATAAAAAATAAACACTCCTCACAAACCAAAAGATAGGCTCGACTCTCTCTTTGCATGGAGCAATGTCCCCAGCAGAGTCGCCAGCTGTCGCACCTCAAAAAATCACGGAGACATTTCGGAGAAAACGACCCTCGCGCAAAAGGCGCGAAAATGCGGTTCGACAGAGTCGCCACCGAACTTTATTTATCCCGAATAAACGGGAGAGGAAAATATCGAGAAAACCTCTTAAAACAAAAGGGATAGGAACAGGGCTGTCGCAACCAAGTTCCGGGTTCGGGAGTCGGTTACGTGAGGGGAAGGTATTAGCACCCCTCACGTCCGTCGTACTCGACGGGAACCTCTTAAGGTAATTGTGGGGAGTGTTGTTTAGGTTTATTTGTTTTCTTCTCGTTGTTAAAGGTAGAATTGGTAGGTTAAAAATTTAAGGATGCGAAGGAGAGATGGGTGGTTAGAGGATAGGGTGCTCGCCAAGGATTGGGGCCCTTGTGCCTACGTATGCTCATTCAGACGAGAATGAGGAATCAGAGCGTCGTAGTTCGACTACAGGAAAGGTTGGGAAATGGAATATGGAGGGAATTGTGGAATAGGGGAGAAAATGGGAAATGTGCTCGCCAAGATCATCGCAATCTTGTGCCTACGTATCTTACATTCGGACGAGAATGAAGAATCAGAGCAGTCGTAGTTCGTGGTAACAACCACGAAAAGACAAGTTTTAAAAGGATTGAAGTTTGAGTTTGAGATGAAAGGGTGACTGACAAGCAACCCAAGAGTGTGCCTCAAGAGCTTTGTCACTCAAGAATTCAAAGAATGCGAGATTCCAAGAACTCAGTTCTTTCGGGAATTGACTGAATAAGTTGAAGATAAAGAGTTGGATGTTTTGAAATTGAAAGAATGAACTAATAACAAATCAAGGGCGCGCCTCGAGAGTTACTTATTCGAATATTCAAAGAATGCTAGATTCTGAGAATATCCCTCTTTCATAAGTTTTAAAAAAAGTGTTTTTGAGAAGATCGAATCGAAAAAATGGCATGCGAGGCCAAAGGAAGTTGGTTTGAAAATGGCTCGACGACGTGTCGAGGATTTGGTTGACAATGAAACCGACTTGACGACGTGTCAAGGGTTAAGATTGTGAGAAACGATATTAGTCCCTGAGGGTGCCCCTAATATCGAAACCACGAGGAATTGTGAAGTGTGTGCGAAATGTTGATGGTGGCGAATGCGTACGAGCATTTGACTTAGGAGAACGTTGGAAAACGATCGAGTTTTGAAAAAAAGTCGAAAGGTTGAGTAAATAATAAATCAAGGGCGTGCCTCGAGAATTATTTATTTGGAGATTCAAGGAATGCTAGATTCCAAGAACTTCCTCCTCTCGGAGTTTGAATCGAGGAGCTGTTTTGAAAATAATTTGAAGTGAACGAGGTATGAAAAGAGTTTGCGGCACGAGAGGTGAGAATACGAGATTGAATTTGAAAAGTATAGGAGAAATGACAATTATTTGATAAATGAGACGTAGGCCTCACAATTAATTAATCGGGGTATCCTTCGGATGCTGGATCCTAACAACACCTTTTTCATTTGGAAAAATGTCTGGATGAACAACGAAAATATCACACAGAATGCTAGATTCCTATGATATTTCTTTGCCCAAAAAAAAAGGATAGTATTTGAAAAAAAATGAGAAGTCGAATAATATATTATTTAAGGTGTACACCCCAATAATGATTATCCAAAAATCCAAGAAGTGCTAGACTTCAAAGATTTAATTTGCCCTTTTTATCGAATAGGAGAAATAACGCAAACGTAAGTGCATACCAACCATATTGACTTGAATTTAGTAAGCTTTTGGACTTGGCTCACTTTATTTATCAAAGCTAAAAGAGAAATAGATTATTTGAACCACTTAATTAGTTTAATCTAATTTAATTATTAAAATTATTTGATTAACAACTAATATAATCAAATAATTAAATTAATTAAAATCGATTAAAAGATTAAATGATTGGAATTCAATTAATTAATTAATTATGTTAATCAAAATTAATTATCTAAATTATCTGATTAACTCAAATAATTAGGCTAATTAAAATTTATTAACAAAATTAAAATAATAAGTCAAAACATAATAATCTATATCATATTAACTTTTTTCCTTGAACTTCAGCTGCTTCCACAATTTGGGCGTAATTACGAGCAAACCGGAAATGCCAGACTTGAAAAATTGGTAGAAAACGTCTGCAAACCGTTGTTGGTATTGTGTCTGACCTTACTATTATTAGTCATCGCCAAAATCATGAAACCAACATGAGCCTTGATATGAGTCTCACAAATCCAATCAAAACAAAAGCTAACACAGTTGATAATCAAAAAAATTAAGGTTACAACTCTGCATAAACAACCAAATGCGTCGAGGTTCGAAAGCTAGAAATGCACAAGCAAGATCAGCCGACATATGGCCATCCTTGTTCACAGTAGCGGTACCATTCTCAAACAAATAACAGAATTTATAACTTAAAAGTAAAAAATCAAATCCAAACATAAGCTGTACCAAAACAAAACCCGAAATTACGCCTTATACGATTCATCTACTCCACAGGAAAACTCTTAATACTTGATATTAATAGCAAAATATTTTTCCCAGAAAAAGAATATGAACTAGATCCTAAACAAAACAGCACAACAAGAAGCCGTCATATCGAAATGTTACCGAGACGCCAAATGCCTTGTCGTTGGAACCATTTCTGAGAAATCCAAGCTTACGTTTGTGCTTCGAAAACAGAAACTGACAGCGCTGAAACCACAACAATTCATACGAGCTGCAAACTGTTGTCGTTGTTGCGGAAAGTAGAACACAACGAGCTGTGCGCCTATGTTGTTGTAGAGTTGGATGCTTCTTGATGTTATGAAGCCGTCCCGCTGCTACTAGAACCCATGGTTGTGTAGTCGAAAGCAGCATCTTATGATGTCACAAAAAGAATGTAATGGAATCCAGATCTTGAGTTAGGACACAACCTGCACAATAATCTATAACAGACATCAGTCCAAATGAAATAGAGAAAATAATTTCGCGAGTTTGAAACCGACAAAAACAGGTTTGAGGAGTCGGGCTCGATTGAAGAAGTTGCATTGTTATTGTTGCGAACTGCTATTGTACATGGTTGTAATGGCTCGAACATCTAAGCACCGAGAACCACGATTGCTTGTGAGCGACGAACTAAAATCTGCACCATCAGAAACCTGTTTGTGCTTTCAGCCGCAAACGTTCGACATCCAAAGAGATGCATTTGGAGATGGCTCGACTTTACAGTTGCTTCCGCAACATTCAGACTTGAAATTTGCCGCTACTAGCTAGGGATGTCGCATCCTAGCGTTGTAGCTTCCGTTGTTATCATATTGCTGCAGTTGTGACAATGTTGTTTTTGATATTTCTAAACCAAACAATGCTTCAAGATCTTTTTGTACAACCAATGATTCGGCAACGCCGTCACCTGCGTAAAATCAACAGACAGCCAAATAGAAAAAGAAAGTAGAGTCATTGAAAACCAAAATCCACGCGAACAAATCTGAGTTGAAGGTGCAACCAATTTTTTCAACAAAAACACAACCTCCCAGTTGCAACGCATCAACAGAACAACAGACATACAATATCATATTAAGCTCTTAGCATAAAGTGCAAATAGCTGAAGAAACATAAGCGTAACAGTTGAATTCCAAAGTGATTTAAGAGCAACAACAATCAACAATATCCTAAACCAGTACCAAACACTGATATACACTATAATTAACAGGGCCAAGTTTCGGCAGAAAAGTCGCTCACATGCCGAGTAGTATATATGCTTCAAAGTTCCACATACGGTAAGAATGCAGACTAAGTGGAAAGAAAGTTGATTAGTGATGAACATGATTGAACCACAAAAAGGCAATAGGTTTCCTTGCATCTAACAGCAGAACTACTAAAACAAACACTCACAATTATACCAGAATAATAAAACTGAGTTCACAAACAATATGGAATATCATAAACAACTTTTTTTACCCCAGATGCGGAGTATACTGCTCACAATGAAAAGACGAAATCAAAGTAACCATATTCAACCGTATCCTTCGCTATTCATGGTGTATACCCAAGCAACCTCAACTTCGAGTTTAGGTCTCATACGAATTGAGTCGTCCGACTTTGGGCCCTGCTTGTCACCACTGCCTTTCGAGTTCTTGTTGCTGCTGAAAGTCTTCACTCATCAACCCCTTTTTTGCTCATTCGAAACCTGCATAATGTGTACACTAAAACACCACACCAACCCAGAACATCCTTTGCGAGTGTGTCAATGGTTAGAAATATCGATAGGTATAACATAGGTTCCTAACAATAAACACTTACACCAATCAACAGAGAAATAACATAAACCCAATCATGGTGTATACACTCAAGCCATAACAAATGAGATATGAGATGAAAACAAGACAATGATAAGTATGATTTTCAACAGCATGAACAGAGGTAAGAACAAAAGCAACTACACAACTCATAAACCTATCTACCATAAAAAGAGGTCATTGAATCGTGAGAGCTATGATAACTGTACCAATCCGTTTGTTACTCACCAGAGCGCTATGTTGTTGTTGGGGAATAGTGAAAGTTGCTACCAGATTGGATCGTATTTGAACGGGGGGTTATCGTCTTGTGTTGAATGAAATTCCTATTGCGAGGTAGCTGACACTTTGTTGTTTATTTCTTTTTTTTCACCGTTATCGCAACACCTCATTGTCGCCGAGTTGCTTCGTTGTTGTACGCTCTCAACAAATCGAAGAATGGAGGATCTCGAGTAGCAGCGGCGAAGGGATTTGATGACGGTCGGATTTGAACACGGTGAAGGTTCGAAATTAAGGTGGTGAGTGATTATTCACGGTTGCTTGTTGAGCGGTGGAGGTGAGGGAGGATGATGATGAAGGGATTTCGCGGTGGGGGAAGGTGAGGGATAGGGTTTTGGGGTGAATTGGGGAAGAAGCGGCGCCGATTAGGGTTTGTCTTCGAGGGAATGAACAGTAACCTAGGGTTTTTTCAATGATTTTCCTCCCTCTCCCTTATAGTGTCCGATTGTGGGCATTCAACCCCCTTGGGCCCAAGTCTGGCCCTTCTCTTTTGTTAATCATCATAAATATTACAATTAATAAACTATTAACACAATCTAATAACTATAATACTAATTAACTTGGCCATAATAATTTAATAGTAACAATATATGCAAACAAATTAAAATTTGTATTCAATAAAAGGCAATATTAACAAAACAAAATATATGTACAAAATTTATTATTTTTTAGTAATATATTTTTTCAAAAGGAAAAGCTTAAGAAATTAAGAAAAATTAATATTCACAAAAAGGTTCTTAGGCCACGTGTCACACCTTAATTGGGTGAAAAAGAATAAATTTGAAAAAATGCTCAATTACGGGTGGGCACGTACCTAACTGACATGATACTATAAAAAGTATACAAAATTAAGAATCAATGCAAAAATATTTGAAAAGGGGTAGGACAATTTTAGGGTATGACAGATGCCCCTATCTAATAGGCTTAAACCTAGGGAAATAAACTGCTACAACGTTCGTTTTCCTGAGGTAGAAGCCGATTAGATATAAAGAAGACCCTGAATTTGTCCGAAAGAAAAAGAGATGCCAGAGAATTAAAATGCTGGAAAATGTTAACCAACTTGAGTAAACTGTGAATAATAGGAAAAAAATTGTCATCATCAAAAGGATGATGGAATGAAACACACACAGCTACCACCACCAATAGGATGGTAGAGCAAAGCACAAACGCATAATCTGACATTAACGACTATGACAGACTCCCCACCAAAAGGATGACGGAGTGAAATACAACAAACTATCGCACAATCTATCATAAATGATTATGATAGATCCTCCACCAAAAGGATGATGGAGCGAAACTCACACCAGCCACTACCACCAAAAGGATGATAGGGCAAACACAATCACACAATCTGACATCAACGAAATGCCAGACCCACCACCAAAAGGATGACGGAGCGAAACACAAACCAGCCACTACCACCAAAAGGATGATAGGGTAAACACAATCGCACAATCTGACACCAATCCAAGTGACAGACCCCCCACCAAAAGGATGACGGAGCGAAGCTCACACCAGCCACTACCACCCAAAGGATGATAGGGCAAACACAATCGCACAATCTGACATCGACGAAATGCCAGACCCACCACCAAAAGGATGACGGAGCAAAACACAACACACATCGCACAATCTGACATCGACGAAATGCCAGACCCACCACCAAAAGGATGACGGAGTGAAACACACACCAGTCACTACCACCAAAAGGATGATAGGACAAACACCATCGCACAATCTGACATCGACGAAATGCCAGACCCACCACCAAAAGGATGACGGAGCGAAACTCACACCGGCCACTACCACCAAAAGGATGATAGGGCACACACTATCGCACAATCTATCACCAATCCAAGTGACAGACCCCTCACCAAAAGGATGACGGAGCGAAACTCACACCAATCACTACCACCAAAAGGATGATAGGACGAACACTATCGCACAATCTGACACCAATCCAAGTGACAGATCCCCCCACCAAAAGGATGACGGAGCGAAGCTCACACCAGCCACTACCACCAAAAGGATGATAGGGGAAACACAATCTCACAATCTGACATCGACGAAATGCCAGACCCACCACCAAAAGGATGACGGAGCAAAACACAACACACATCGCACAATCTGACATCGACGAAATGCCAGACCCACCACCAAAAGGATGATGGAGCGAAACACACACCAGTCACTACCACCAAAAGGATGATAGGACAAACACTAGCGCACAATCTGACATCGACGAAATGCCAGACCTACCACCAAAAGGATGACGGAGCGAAACTCACACCGGCCACTACCACCAAAAGGATGATAGGGCACACACTATCGCACAATCTGTCAACAATCCAAGTGACAAACGTCTCACCAAAAGGATGACGGAGCGAAACTCACACCAGTCACTACCACCAAAAGGATGATAGGACGAACACTATCGCACAATCTGACACCAACGAAATGCCAGACCCACCACCAAAAGGATGACGGAGCAAAACACACACCAGTCACTACCACCAAAAGGATGATAGGACAAACACTAATTGAAGGTTACCAACATCTAAAGGATGCAAGCTATGTTGAACCGACGAAGTTCGGCTATCACCAAAAGGATGATAGTAAGGCAATTGACAACGGTCACACTTGCTGGGTACAACTCAATGGGGAACCCCCAAGAGGAAGATTGAATTGAAATGAGTCAACGGGGTACGCCCACCGTCTTTGTTTGGAGATCATAGTTTTGCTGAAATGATTTCATGGTTACGCTCATGAATTCTGAAGAGGATGCCCCTGACTGGGCTGAGTTTGTCTTGGAATTTTGTCTTGTCTTGCTCAACAAAAGGCTGAACAACTTCATGAGGTACGCTCACGGTTTTGCTGAAGATGCCCCTGCTCGGGCTGGATCTTGCATTAAACTTCTTGGATTTGCCCAACAAAAGGTTGAACAACTTCGTGGAGAATGCCCACGGTCTTGAATGGTATGCCCCTGGCTGGAATGTATATTAACTTGAAGATCTGGTCAACCACGAGGTTGAAATACGTCATGGGAAATACCCATGGTATTGAAAAGAATGCCCCTGATTAGGCTGAATCTTGCTTTGAATACTTTGAAATTTTGTGGGAGAAACCCACAATCGCAGAAGATTGCCCCTGACCGGGCTGATGAATGCTTCGAAGCTCTTGAAAATCGTGGGACAAGCCCACAATCTTGCTGAGGATGCCTCTGACCGGGCTGATGATGGTCTTGGAAATCTTCAAGATTGATCTTGGACCTTGACTTGCATATATGCATGCTGGATGATAAATGATATTCCATATGAGTGGAAGTGCAAATGCAAATGCTGACGCGCGGAGATGCAAGAGCTAGGGAAGTATGATATGATTGGCATGCATGTGATGTAAGATGCTTATGAGGTCGAATGCAATGGGTATGATGCAGATGATGCAGACGGGTAATTGGAAATGTAGGTGGAAACGCCAGCGTGGTGGACTTTTGGTAGTTGCCAATGCGGATTGGACTTCGGGTGGTGGGAGGGATTGACTTCCACGACACGCAGTTCGTTGAAGACGTCACGATTGAAGCAAAAGATGATTCTCTGGATGCCCCAAGTCTGGGTACTTGGTGATTTGTTGTGAATTTGCTTCAGAGAAGGTTGCAGCTATGCCTGATGATCAGGACGACCTGGTCTTGCCCCAGTCGGAACTTGTTAATGGCTTGCCCCTGCTCGAGCTCTTGAATAATTTGCCATAGCCTGTGGATTTTGAGGTAGTCTTGCTTCGTGACAGCCACTGGAAGTCAAGTTCTTTCTTGATTGCCCTTTGTCGAAATGTCTTTGAATACCTAGCACTGTTTTGCAATTAAAATTGTGCATTCACAAATGGTAATATTAATACAAAGTTTGATGCCAGATTTGAAAAAATTATCGTTTTATTGAAGTGTCGTGGTAGTGAAACGAATGGATCATCAGCCCAAACGTTGTGTTGTTTGATTGGTGTAAAAGATGTTACAAGGATAACGACACCAATGCTGATGATTAACAGTCGTGCAAGGAGTCAGGTTACGCAACCTTGCGACAATATGCTTTCAGAATAAACCTCGTCTCAATTAGGTCTTCCGAGGGTTGTAACGTGGTCTGGTTCACGGTTGTGAAACAAAGGATGTTAGGCTCAAAGTATGATTTGTACCCACCCCTTCTTCTTAATGATCTCCAGTCCTACGCTCAGTTAATTCTACACTTGTCTTGACGGTATAAACTTGATGGTTCAAGGTTTGATCGACGTGGCAGTCACCTTATTTTGGTTTTTGATGGATGTTAGTGCCCCTTTGATCTGGGTGGCCACTGAATCTTTTTTTGTTTTTGTTGAGGATTTCGGGGTCCTCATTTGCTTTTGTTTTGATCCCTAACTTTTGCATGGATTGACCTTGTTGGTCAGATCCATCGGGATTGCCTTGATTTCGTCTAAGTCCCCTCTAAGGTGTCTGACTTAGCAGACTTTTGATGTTTTTTTGGATTTTGTTGGAAGGTTGTGACTGCCATAGCACGGGTCTTTAATAAACCACCGTCTTTAGGATTTCGCTTTGTCGATTCAAGTGCGGAGTTGAATTAACTGAACACTACCCTGCCCCAAGTTGAGTGTAAGGTTTGAATATCCGAAGGAAACTGCTACTTCTAGGCTCGAAGTGGTTTACTAGGGATTAACTCCTTATATCTCCAGTGTTTGGGGGATTGAAGCAATGCCTGTACATCATTGACGAGATTCTATCTGAAAGCATATGAGTTTGCAATTATGGGTGTCTTGTTTTCATCATCCTCCCTCAAATCAAGCTAAACAACAGTGAATAGAGTGAAGTGAATAAATGTGTCGGTGATAAGTGAAAATGAGTGAATACGACATAACTAATTCAAAATATGCATAAACAATACATTAATGAAAACCAAATACGAATGGCAATTGTTCGAAGCATACAGTACTTAAACAAACAAAGAACAAAACATAAGGAAAATGAAATATGAAATGGCATCATGACTGCCTTCTTTGGGATGAACTTGACTTGACTGGATTTGATGTTGGCACTAGCTGGCTGATGGCATCGGATCGTTGATGATATTCGGAGACTTTCCATTGAAGTTGATAGCATCCCTGTCGATCATGTCTTGAATTATGTGCTTGAAAGCTCTGCAGTCCTCAATGGTATGACCTGGAGCGCCCTTATGGAACTCACAATGAGCATTTGCATCGTAATCGGCAGGAATGACGGTTGGAGGAGCCAAATCTCTCGGAACAACGGCTTTCTTCTCCATCAACTGAGCAAAGATTTTAGCATATGCCATTGGTAGACGATCAAAGACTCTATCTGGCCTCCATGTTCTCTGCTGACGCTGTGGGCGAGTAGCTTGTCGTTGCTGAGTAGCTTGCATTTGTTGTTGCTGAGGAGGATATTGGTATCCTTGCTGATTGTAGGCTTGTTGCTGAGGAGCCCGTTGCTGTGGCATCTGAGCTTGCACTGCTTGAACAGCTGGCTGATAAAGCATTGGAGCATATTGCGCACCAGCAACATACGGATACTGGTAGTAAGGAACCTGATAAGGCACAGGAGCGGGAGCTTGTTGAGAAGCTTTCCCCTTCTGCAAAAAGATGGCATTTGTTTCGCCCTCCTTCTTCTTGTATCCGTTGAAAGGCTTCTTGGCATTAGCCTGGCTGTTAGGACCTCCTGGGATCTTTCCATTCTTCAGCCCTTCTTCAATTCTCTCACCGACGATCACCAAGTCAGAGAATCCAGCGGAGACACTACCGATCAACTTTTCGTAGTATTGGCCTTGTAAAGTACCCATGAAGATGTCAATTAGTTCACGGTCAACAAGAGGTGGATGCACCCTTGCGGATAGCTCTCTCCATCGTTGCGCGTACTCCTTGAAAGATTCGCCATCCTTCTGAGTCATACTCTGAAGTTGAGTACGATTCAGAGCAAGATCGGTGTTGTACTTATACTGTTTGACAAATGCATCGGCTAGCTCGGCCCAAGTGCACACACTGTTACGCTCCAGCTGCATGTACCATTCGAGCGATGCCCCATACAAACTGTCTTGGAAGCAATGAATCATGAGCTTTTCATCTCTGGCATAGGCAGCCATCTTGCGACAGTACATCTTCAGATGAATATTTGGGCAACTAAGACCTTTGTACTTTGAAAATTCGGGCACCTTGAACTTGGGAGGAATGACAATATCAGGCACCAAGCACAATTCCAAAGCACTGAAAGAGTTTGAGTTATGCCCCTCCATGGCTCGAAGTTTCTCGGCTAGATCTCGGCACATTTTCATGGCTTCAAAATCCTGAGCAGCAACAGGACTGGCAATGGGGATAGCAGCATGATAGTTCTGAACGTCGTCATACTGATCCATCAGAGTATCTTCGATATGGGGAGCTGGGATCTGCACAATAGTAGGCTGAGCCTGCGGGATAGCTCCAACGGTAACCCCAGGCACTGGGATTGGCTGAGAAGTGTTTCCTTCGGCTGCGTTAATGAAGTTCAACGGCATTCCATGAGGATTTGGAATTGGAACCAAAGGGATGGCAGTAGACCCCTGTCCTTGACCATTGTTGTTAACGACAGCAGCGGCTTCACGTTGTTCTTCCTCTCTTCTGACCGCGAGGATGGCTTCGAGGATCTGGTCGATCTTTCCTTTCATAGAATCCAACTCTTCCCTGAAGGCAGCTTGCTCCTGCTGAATCTGCTCCATCATTCGTCTTGTATTGGCTCTAGTTGCGTACTGGTGTCGGGGAATCAACTTGATTTACTAGAGAGGAAGGAACGAAGACATAAGATTCTGTTTGAAGGACCGGAGATGCAAAATGCACAACATATGAAATGCAATGCAAATGATATGCAAGATGCAATGCAAGATACAAGATCCAGGATCGCAGGATCATAGTTCAAACAGCTCCTGAAGCTGGTAACTGTAATAGATAATTAACCATAATTCCAGCTCAAAGAAAATTGACAGGTACGACCTATGCGGGAAGATCTAAACATTCTACCCATAAACCCACTTACGGGATGGTTTCTACGTTTGGTTCCCAGGATCACGGACACTAGTCGTATTAGCGTCACGCAACAGGCTGGCTGTATTACGACGATAATGACGATAAGGTCTCTCCTGAGCGGGGTCCTCATGCTAGGCGCACAAGGAGCGAGTCCTTGGAGGCTAACACTACACGACCACCAATATCGGAACTGGTGCTAACAAAAGGTTCCCAGAATCACGGACCCTTCATTAATCAAGTTGTGCAACAGGCTAGCTGTGTTACAACAAGATCTACGAATAGGTCTCCTCTGGAGGAGCTTTCATGCTAGGCCCACAAGGAGCAAGTCCTCAGAGACTAACACTACTTGACTACCAATTCTAAACTATGTGTTCTCTCTGCTTTTACCAAAGCTCGGGTGTAGAGCTTTACTCATGATGTCATCCCAAGATCCAGCAGGCAACCAAGATAACAAGCACAAATAAAATCTACAAGAGAACAAATACATAAACAAGAAGAAAACAAAATAAAAAATAAACACTCCTCACAAACCAAAAGATAGGCTCGACTCTCTCTTTGCATGGAGCAATGTCCCCAGCAGAGTCGCCAGCTGTCGCACCTCAAAAAATCACGGAGACATTTCGGAGAAAACGACCCTCGCGCAAAAGGCGCGAAAATGCGGTTCGACAGAGTCGCCACCGAACTTTATTTATCCCGAATAAACGGGAGAGGAAAATATCGAGAAAACCTCTTAAAACAAAAGGGATAGGAACAGGGCTGTCGCAACCAAGTTCTGAGTTCGGGAGTCGGTTACGTGAGGGGAAGGTATTAGCACCCCTCACGTCCATCGTACTCGACGGGAACCTCTTAAGGTAATTGTGGGGAGTGTTGTTTAGGTTTATTTGTTTTCTTCTCGTTGTTAAAGGTAGAATTGGTAGGTTAAAAAGTTAAGGATGCGAAGGAGAGATGGGTGGTTAGAGGATAGGGTGCTCGCCAAGGATTGGGGCCCTTGTGCCTACGTATGCTCATTCAGACGAGAATGAGGAATCAGAGCGTCGTAGTTCGACTACAGGAAAGGTTGGGAAATGGAATATGGAGGGAATTATGGAATAGGGGAGAATATGGGAAATGTGCTCGCCAAGATCATCGCAATCTTGTGCCTACGTATCTTATATTCGGACGAGAATGAAGAATCAGAGCAGTCGTAGTTCGTGGTAACAACCACGAAAAGACAAGTTTTAAAAGGATTGAAGTTTGAGTTTGAGACGAAAGGGTGACTGACAAGCAGCCCAAGAGCGTGCCTCAAGAGCTTTGTCACTCAAGAATTCAAAGAATGCGAGATTCCAAGAACTCAGTTCTTTCGGGAATTGAATGAATAAGTTGAAGATAAAGAGTTGGATGTTTTGAAATTGAAAGAATGAACTAATAACAACTCAAGGGCGCGCCTCGAGAGTTACTTATTCGAATATTCAAAGAATGCTAGATTCTGAGAATATCCCTCTTTCATAAGTTTTTAAAAAAGTGTTTTTGAGAAGATCGAATCGAAAAAATGGCATGCGAGGCCAAAGGAAGTTGGTTTGAAAATGGCTCGACGACGTGTCGAGGATTTGGTTGACAATGAAACCGACTTGACGACGTGTCAAGGGTTAAGATTGTGAGAAACGATATTAGTCCCTGAGGGTGCCCCTAATATCGAAACCACGAGGAATTGTGAAGTGTGTGCGAAATGTTGATGGTGGCGAATGCGTACGAGCATTTGACTTAGGAGAACGTTGGAAAACGATCGAGTTTTGAAAAAAAGTCGAAAGGTTGAGTAAATAATAAATCAAGGGCGTGCCTCGAGAATTATTTATTTGGAGATTCAAGGAATGCTAGATTCCAAGAACTTCCTCCTCTCGGAGTTTGAATCGAGGAGCTGTTTTGAAAATAATTTGAAGTGAACGAGGTATGAAAAGAGTTTGCGGCACGAGAGGTGAGAATACGAGATTGAATTTGAAAAGTATAGGAGAAATGACAATTATTTGATAAATGAGACGTAGGCCTCACAATTAATTAATCGGGGTATCCTTCGGATGCTGGATCCTAACAACACCTTTTTCATTTGGAAAAATGTCTGGATGAACAACGAAAATATCACACAGAATGCTAGATTCCTATGATATTTCTTTGCCAAAAAAAAAAGGATAGTATTTGAAAAAAAATGAGAAGTCGAATAATATATTATTTAAGGTGTACACCCCAATAATGATTATCCAAAAATCCAAGAAGTGCTAGACTTCAAAGATTTAATTTGCCCTTTTTATCGAATAGGAGAAATAACGCAAACGTAAGTGCATACCAACCATATTGACTTGAATTTAGTAAGCTTCTGGACTTGGCTCACTTTATTTATCAAAGCTAAAAGAGAAATAGATTATTTGAACCACTTAATTAGTTTAATCTAATTTAATTATTAAAATTATTTGATTAACAACTAATATAATCAAATAATTAAATTAATTAAAATCGATTAAAAGATTAAATGATTGGAATTCAATTAATTAATTAATTATGTTAATCAAAATTAATTATCTAAATTATCTGATTAACTCAAATAATTAGGCTAATTAAAATTTATTAACAAAATTAAAATAATAAGTCAAAACATAATAATCTATATCATATTAACTTTTTTCCTTGAACTTCAGCTGCTTCCACAATTTGGGCGTAATTACGAGCAAACCGGAAATGCCACACTTGAAAAATTGGTAGAAAACGTCTGCAAACCGTTGTTGGTATTTTGTCTGACCTTACTATTATTAGTCACCGCCAAAATCATGAAACCAACATGAGCCTTGATATGAGTCTCACAAATCCAATCAAAACAAAAGCTAACACAGTTGATAATCATAAAAATTAAGGTTACAACTCTGCATAAACAACCAAATGCGTCGAGGTTCGAAAGCTAGAAATGCACAAGCAAGATCAACCGACATATGGCCATCCTTGTTCACAGTAGCGGTACCATTCTCAAACAAATAACAGAATTTATAACTTAAAAGTAAAAAAACAAATCCAAACATAAGCTGTACCAAAACGAAACCCGGAATTACGCCTTATACAATTCATCTACTCCACAGGAAAACTCTTAATACTTGATATTAATAGCAAAATATTTTTCCCAGAAAAAGAATATGAACTAGATCCTAAACAAAACAGCACAACAAGAAGCCGTCATATCGAAATGTTACCGAGACGCCAAATGCCTTGTCGTTGGAACCATTGCTGAGAAATCCAAGCTTACGTTTGTGCTTCGAAAACAGAAACTGACAGCGCTGAAACCACAATAATTCATACGAGCTGCAAACTGTTGTCGTTGTTGCGGAAAGTAGAACACAATGAGCTGCACGCCTATGTTGTTGTAGAGTTGGATGCTTCTTGATGTTATGAAGTCGTCCCGCTGCTACTAGAACCCATGGTTGTGTAGTCGAAAGCAGCATCTTATGATGTCACAAAAAGAATGTAATGGAATCCAGATCTTGAGTTAGGACACAACCTGCACAATAATCTACAACAGACATCAGTCCAAATGAAATAGAGAAAATAATTTCGCGAGTTTGAAACCGGCAAAAACAGGTTTGAGGAGTCGGGCTCGATTGAAGAAGTTGCATTGTTATTGTTGCGAACTGCTATTGTACATGGTTGTAATGGCTCGAACATCTAAGCACCGAGAACCACGATTGCTTGTGAGCGACGAACTAAAATCTGCACCATCAGAAACCTGTTTGTGCTTTCAGCCGCAAACGTTCGACATCCAAAGAGATGCATTTGGAGCTGGCTCGACTTTACGGTTGCTTCCGTAACATTCAGACTTGAAATTTGCCGCTACTAGCTGGGGATGTCGCATCCTAGCGTTGTAGCTTCCGTTGTTATCATATTGCTGCAGTTGTGACAATGTTGTTGTTGATATTTCTAAACCAAACAATGCTTCAAGATCTTTTCGTACAACCAATGATTCGGCAACGCCGACACCTGCGTAAAATCAACAGCCAACCAAATAGAAAAAGAAAGCAGAGTCATTGAAAACCAAAATCCACGCGAACAAATCTGAGTTGAAGGTGCAACCAATTTTTTCAACAAAAACACAACCTCCCAGTTGCAACGCATCAACAGAACAACAGACATACGATATCATATTAAGCTCTTAGCATAAAGTGCAAATAGCTGAAGAAACATAAGCGTAACAGTTGAATTCCAAAGTGATTTAAGAGCAACAACAATCAGCAATATTCTAAACCAGTACCAAACACTGATATACACTATAATTAACAGGGCCAAGTTTCGGCAGAAAAGTCGCTCACAGGCCGAGTAGTATATATGCTTCAAAGTTCCATATACGGTAAGAATGCAGACTAAGTGGAAAGAAAGTTGATTAGTGATGAACATGATTGAACCATAAAAAGGAAATATGTTTCCTTGCATATAACAACAGAACTACTAAAACAAACACTCACAATTATACCAGAATAATAAAACTGAGTTCACAAACAATATGGAATATCATAAACAACTTTGTTTACCCCAGATGCGGAGTATACTGCTCACAATGAAAAGACGAAATCAAAGTAACCATATTCAACCGTATCCTTCTCTATTCATGGTGTATACCCAAGCAACCTCAACTTCGAGTTTAGGTCTCATACGAATTGAGTCGTCCGACTTTGGGCCCTGCTTGTCACCACTGCCTTTCGAGTTCTTGTTGCTGCTGAAAGTCTTCACTCATCAACCCCTTTTTTGCTCATTCGAAACCTGCATAATGTGTACACTAAAACACCACACCAACCCAGAACATCCTTTGCGAGTGTGTCAATGGTTAGAAATATCGATAGGTATAACATAGGTTCCTAACAATAAACACTTACACCAATCAACAGAGAAATAACATAAACCCAATCATGGTGTATACACTCAAGCCATAACAAATGAGATATGAGATGAAAACAAGAAAATGATAAGTATGATTTTCAACAGCATGAACAGAGGTAAGAACAAAAGCAACTACACAACTCATAAACCTATCTACCATAAAAAGAAGTCATTGAATCGTGAGAGCTATGATATCTGTACCAATCTGTTTGTTACTCACCAGAGCGCTATGTTGTTGTTGGGGAATAGTGAAAGTTGCTACCAGATTGGATCGTATTTGAACGGGGGGTTATCGTCTTGTGTTGAATGAAATTCCTATTGCGAGGTAGCTGACACTTTGTTGTTTATTTCTTTTTTTTCGCCGTTATCGCAACACCTCATTGCCGCCGAGTTGCTTCGTTGTTGTACGCTCTCAACAAATCGAAGAAGGGAGGATCTCGAGTAGCAGCGGCGAAGGGATTTGATGACGGTCGGATTTGAACATGGTGAAGGTTCGAAATTAAGGTGGTGAGTGATTATTCACGGTTGTTTGTTGAGCGGTGGAGGTGAGGGAGGATGATGATGAAGGGATTTCGCGGTGGGGGAAGGTGATGGATTGGGTTTTAGGTTGAATTGGGGAAGAAGCGGCGCCGATTAGGGTTTGTCTTCGAGGGAATGAACAGTAACCTAGGGTTTTTTCAATGATTTTCCTCCCTCTCCCTTATAGTGTCCGATTGTGGGCATTCAATCCCCTTGGGCCCAAGTCTAGCCCTTCTCTTTTGTTAATCATCATAAATATTACAATTAATAAACTATTAACACAATCTAATAATTATAATACTAATTAACTTGACCATAATAATTTAATAGTAACAATATATGCAAACAAATTAAAATTTGTATTCAATAAAAGGCAATATTAACAAAATAAAATATATGTACAAAATTTATTATTTTTTAGTAATATATTTTTTCAAAAGGAAAAGCTTAAGAAATTAAGAAAAATTAATATTCACAAAAAGGTTCTTAGGCCACGTGTCACACCTTAATTAGGTGAAAAAGAATAAATTTGAAAAAATGCTCAATTACGGGTGGGCACGTACCTAACTGACATGATACTATAAAAAGTATACAAAATTAAGAATCAATGCAAAAATATTTAAAAAGGGGTAGGACAATTTTAGGGTATGACACAACCTAAGTATCTGCAGAATATACATTTAGAGCAACATAGAAACAAGAAGAAAGGGGTGAGAATACATTTCACAAATCAAATGGTGTTAAAACAACAAAGATATTATAATTATCATATACAATCAATTCACAATTACACAATCAAATAACATAGATAATCATGTATGCAATATTCATCTCTTCTACTCCCATGCACATGGTAACAATATCTTGGATATCAGAGGTATGTTACTGATGTATCCAACCCGTCACTAGACCAAATTCCATCTCATCACTAGATCAAAATCCTACTTGTCACTGAAACTAAATCCTACCTATATCTGATATACATGATGCATGAAAGCTACAATTAATGCAAATCGCCATCCACAATCCTCCAACTTCAATCCTCGTCACTGGACATAAGTCCTGCATGTCACTGGTTCTTTTGAACCTAAACACATCACTATCAAATAATTTCCAGTGTAAAGCCACGTCAATGGTTCTTTTGAACTTAAACATCTCAACACTGGTTGTTTTGAAGCTAATTGTCATACCCTAATTTTTACACCTAAGATTCCATCTATCATGTCATTTTCATCTCATCAAGATCACAGGCATGGTATCCTTCTAGCTTCCACTCTTTGGGGTTTTCCTCTATGGGAGATCACCAAGAACCCTTTGTATCTTCTTGTCATCCTTTTACTTGTTTACATTCTAACATCACTAACCTTACTCAAAATACAAAAATATGTGTTGTTTTCTCTTTCTTGTTGTACAAGGTAGGGACTTGCAATCAATGGATCAAACTTGGTTTCTAAGTTAGGATTTGGATTCTCCAAGTCAAGATTTTGTCAACAAATGGCCCATAAGAGCTTTTACTTCAATGAATGGCCCATAATCTTAGGTAATATGCATGTCAAGCTTCATCCAACATCATGGAATTAAGAAAAGTTCAAGTTGGATGCATGATTTCAAAGTTGATTCAAGTATGGTTCATGTGTTTATTTCCATGCCATCTCCATCCAATTCTCAAGCAAGCATAATAGATATTCAAAGGGAAAATCAAGTTTCCCTTATTTGGTGTCCAAGAATTTGTCAATGGGCCTTTAGATGCAAGAAATGGCAAGAAACCTCAAGTTGGCACATGTTTGGTTGGCCTAAAATCAAGTATGGCATGTCACTTGGTCCAAACACCATAACTTTCTCATTTCTCAACATTTTTGGAATCTTCTTTGAGCCAAATGTAACATTTGAACTCCTTTACAACTTTGCTTCAAGGATCAAACAACAATTCAACCTCTAAGTCCATCAATTTTAGGATTTGCTCACATGTATGCACAAAAGTAGGCCCAAGACCTGGTTGATCTAATGCCTGGCCTAGAATTTCAGGTCACGACCTCAACTTTGATCCAATGCCATTTTAATCTAAGCATCCTTTTGATGTGATTACTTTTGCATCTGATTCTTGACCATGAAGAGATCCTTTGGCACAAAGAATATCTCAAAATGCACGAGTGGACTTCATTTGGCCTAAGCTTAAACTTGGAACCTTAAACTCTGCATTTCACGCATGACTTGAAACTTGAAATCAGTTAAATATTCACTTGGGACCACGAGGACATGTGCAAACTTGTTTTTTTTATTTTATGTTGAAACACATATGAACAAATACATAACGACTTGTTTCAACTGCCAAATCATGCATTTCATGCCTCATGTTCACATGGTTGCAAAATCAAAATTCCAACCTAGATCACATGAACTTCAGATCAAAACCACATGTGTGAGCTCACCTCTTCATTTTTTATAAATAGAGGGTTGATTTGCCTTCATTTCTAAGCTTTGAAAGCCAAATAAAATTTGAAACCATTTGGACCTGAAACCTAAAAAAAACAGTCAACCATTTCTTTGACTCAAGCTCTTTTAGCTTTGAATTTTCACCCAAAATCACTCACCGACAATAGGAACCCTTGTATTAAATTCACACTTGTACGGAAACGGGTAATCTGAAGTCTAAAGTTTCCTGCATAACCCCATCCCACTCACAGGTATGGACTTAATTCGCCGACGAGGTATGGCATCCTATGCGTTCATCAGCGTCACATACTTTCAAGAGCGATGATACGATACCCAGAAGGTGTGGCATCATCATCTCTTGAAGTGGCCTCACTTAGATGAACCCTAAATGATCGGTTCCCAGAGTCGACAACCCTTAGATCCAACAACTCGTCGAGCCCAAAGGGCCAGGCAAGAGGTCATCAAAGAGAATCTCGTCTGAGCGCGGATTTCATGGCAAGCTGGTGCATGCAAAGCATACAGGCTTACCACTAATCTCCACTTCTAAGTCTAAGTCTATGCTCAAGCCCAGGTCCGGCTTATCTCTCAAAGTGAACCCCTCCCCACAGCACAGTAGCAATAATATCATACTGAAAATAAAGTGCGGAAAGTAAAATGCGATAAATAAACACCAACCCAACAGGTAAACACGCAAGCACTAGGATTGACTCGCACCGGGGACGTTGGATCCCTAGCAGAGTCGCCAGCTGCTGGGGATGACCCAGGCAGCTAGGAAGAAAATCCAAGGCGAGACTCGCATAGGGAACCATCGCAGTCCCCAGCAGAGTCACCAGTTGTCGCTACCGCGAAAATAAGGTGCCGGCAAAACAGAAGAGTCACCGCCTTTCGTTATTTATCCCACAGAAAGGGAAAGGAAACTATCGGAAAAAACCTGACGAAAAGGTATAAGACAAGGTCATCGCAACCATTGTCTGGATTCGGGAGTCGGTTACGTAAGGGGAAGGTATTAGCACCCCTCACGTTCATCGTACTCGATGGGATCCACGCTTGTTGTGTTTATCTGACGGGTTGATTATATCTATCTACGCTAAAAGTCTGGTCTGAAAAGAAAAGAAAATGACTCGGAAGAACACATCAGTTCTATGCCTACGTATTCCCGTATGGAACGAGAAATCAGAGTCAACGTAGTTCACCTAACTACGGGTGAAAAAAGGGGGAAAGTTGCTCCCCGAGATATCGCGTCTCGTGCCTACGTACTTTCACATGGCGTGAAAGATCAGAGCAAACGTAGTTCGGGCTAACAAAACCACATGTTTGATTCAAAGTGTTTTACCCGAGTAGGGTTAACAAACGGTTCTAGCAGTTTGGTGTATGCAGCTTGACCTTTGGAAACTTAGGCGTTTACCGTTTGCGGTAGAACCGAGAGTTAACAAAACTCTCCTTATGAAAAGGGTTTCCAAGGATTAAAGGTCCCAGAAGACAAAAAGAGTTTGATCTTTGTTTTCTATTTTTTAGAAGAAGTATCTTTTATGAATGTTTGCAACTAATATCGCACTAGAGACTATGACCTGAGAGTGAATGCGTCGCATGTCACCCAAAGGGTACCATACTCAACATCCAAGTTGTTGAAAAGAAACTCTCCAACAACCCTTTCTCAAGTAGCTTAAGGCTCGTAGCATACAAAATCAATTAACCTTTATTACTGTATTTTACAGATGTTTGAAGATGAGAAGAGAAAGAACACAACTAAGGGGAAACTAGTCCAATCCTAAAGTTGTCATGCAAAGTTCGTCCTATAGTCAAGGTTAAGGAACTATCTAATGTTGTCATGCATGGTTAAAGGCCTAATCTCTATCACACTCTATTTTTAACAAGAAAGAATGGAAATCCTAAGGGAAGGAAGACAAAAGAAGAAGAAGAAAACAATTGTAAGAATGCATACATGAAATGCAAGTATAGAAAGTAAAGATGCAATGCAAGTGAGGGAGGAAAATATGTGTGGGGCTGGAGCCTCCACAATCCCATCTCAACCTCAAGCCAAGTAAGAAATAATGCAAGATAATAGGAGAAGGAAATTCAACAAGAGAAAATCATACAAAACATACAAAGGAAGTCCTCCAGGATTCACCACTTTAGGCATGCCTTAGAGACCTCCAAAGGAGATACCTAAAACTTCCTTAAATGATACACCAAGGTCATTGGACATAGGGTGGCATATTCTAATCATACAACCTAAGCCACAAATGAATATCAATAGGAAAATGGTAAGGAATCAAGAGGAATGTGCCAAAAGATTACATACACCACCATATGGTGCTACAATGTACAAGCATAAGAGTAAAGCATCAAATGAGCAAGTTATGCACAAGGTAAAGACCTATAAATTGGCACACAAAACCTATAATAATTCCTCAGCATGAAACAATCACCATAATATCCATCACACAAGCAATACAAGGCTTTTGGAGCCAAAACAATACAAGTGTCCACGTGGGAAAGCCAAATTATGAGTCCAATTGCAAAATAAGGCAAAAATAGTAAAATGCATCTAAAAATGCCAAATAAATTCTCCAAGGACCTAAAAAGTGTCAACAATTAGAGGTTAAAATATTAGGAAAAGAATCCAAAGGGAAGAGTTCAAACAAAGAGTAAACATCCAAAGGTATCCCAAAACAAGGAAATCTAGAGCATGCCCAAAGATGGTGTTCAAAACCTATACAAATGATAGTATAAAATCCAAAGAAAATTATACACAAATCCCTCAAGATGTAACAAATAATACCATAAAAGATTAGGAGTTTATTTGTTGTTTTGGTACCTCAATGAAAATCCAAAAGAATATGGGTGCAATCTCACAATTTTAATGGCAATTAAAATGGAAAAAATCCTAATAAAATGAGAAATAATCCTAAAAATGATTTTTCAATTTCTAAAATTTCTAAACATGTCAAGAATTATCATGTAAAAATATCAAGAAAAAATAAGCAATATTACTATTTTTTATGGAATTAAAGCTAGCAGCAAGAAAGAATGAAAAATGAGGAAAACAATTGCAAAATAAAAAGAACCGTGTGTCAAATAGCAAATCAAGTTAGTTCATTTATGGGTTGGGCCTGTGTGAGGGTGTGTGAATAGCAAGGAATGTTAAGACCACGCTGAATCACTAATTCAAACACTGCATTTTGTGTAGAGGTGATGTGGCTGCTTCTTACGCATTGGATTAGGTGACTTTGTCAAACTTTCAGTGTGATCCGAGGGTTGTGAAGCTATCTTCTCCGTTTGAATAAGAAAGAGAGGGAAATGTGCAGCGCCGTGGACAGTGGTGGCCGCACTTGCTCTGGTCATCTTCTCCAAACCCTATCTCACTCAAATCTTCACCAAATGCAAAACTTTCTGAACCAAAAATGTTTCTTTTTTCACGTAGAATACAAAGATGATAAGGAATTGCACTATTAACCACTGAAACATCCAACCCGTGTTCAACCAAGAAAATCCAAGATTACCAAAAATCCATGAAACTTCTCCAATTGTTACCAGAAACGAAATTCACATCGAGGGGATTGTAATGGTGCAAGAATGGATGCATAAAGATGTATAATTAATGAGCTATCTTGAATTATGTATACCTCTGAAATTGGTGATGAGGAGCTTCACACAGCCACAAATTCTTCAAGAAAATGGTGCAGGATCACTCAATGATGATTGATGAAGGTGATTGAACACTTGAAATGGCTTGAATTGGAGAAAAAATGGGAATTCCAATTTCACTTGGTAGCTCTCTTTTTCAATATGCTATAGCTCTGTTTCTCACTCAATTTCAGCCAAAAAAATGATGAACTTCATGTAGATTACTTATAGAAGATGTTAGTAACAAATTGGAGGCCCAAAAATGAGAGAATGGATCAATTGAATTTTGGAAATTTTGAAGTTGTAGGCCCATGGAACTCATTCAATTCATGGTTTATTTCCCTTGTTTTTGACTCAATTCTATTCCTTGTAGTGTAAGGAAGATCAAGGGCCCAAAATCCCTCCTTGTTTGGATCTTAATGGTCATAATCCAAAGTGTTTCTTAATCATGAAGAAAGCTTGAAATAGTCCATGAAAAATGCCTCAAATGCACTTGATTTTGTCACCAATGATCTTAAAACATATTTTCCCTTCAAAATGAGCACAAATATGACCATATTTGATTTAATTTTGGCAAGATCACAAACTTGGCTTTTCACATGCTTTTACCAAAATCTCCTTCACCAATCTTCAACCATGAGCTAGCCCATTGATAACTTGAGGTTTAGTTGACCAAATGACCCCATTTGGAGCAAATTTTATGTTGGAAAAATTCCATTTGAGTTATGCAAAGTGGTGAACTTGACCTGTAATTTTATGACCTGTAATCTTACTTTCCCAAAATACCCCTGACTTGTAAACATCATAACTTGAGTTCTACAAATCAGATGAATGACTTATAGTACAATTTGGAAAGCTAAGATCAATACATACAACTTTCATGTTGGACAAAAATTAAGGAGAAACACCCTTCTAGGTCAAAAGTGCCTTGGAAGTTGGTTGACTTCTGCAGACAAATTTCACATTCATCTGATGACCTTTAACTTGTCTGGATCATAACTTGAGTTATATAAATCCAATCAAGGACTTCTAGTACTCAAATTAAAGCTAAGAACATTCTCTACAAGTTCCATGTTGGCCAAAAGTTGATATGAAACTTGTATCTTGAGATAAGTGGTCTTGAATTCAGGCACTAAATAGGGGATTTTACCCTGTGAACCCTAATTTAGCAACTCATCACACTTGGAATTCTTCTTGAATTGATCTTGGAATATGACCTCATGTACTTCAACACAATTTTAAATGATCACAAAGACTTAGAATTGAGTGTTAATCTCCTTTAATGGCACAGTTGACCCGAGGTTACTCAGATGAAAACCCTAATTGCAACACCTTCAATTGTGGCTCTTCCCACCTAGCATAATGACTTGACTGAGCTCCACCATGACCCTCAAGGCACTTTATGAGCCCTATCCACATACCATATCCATGATCAAGGCTTCACAACCCACTGATGGTCTTCAATTGGTCCTCAGGTTAGGAGATGAACCCTATATAATCAACAAAACTTCTCAAGAGCATAAACCACTTCCTGATGACTTTGGTGACTTCTCAAGCTTGAGTAAAACCTCTAGATAGGCTCCTCTTGATATAAACCACTTGATCCCCTGCATAAATTCTAATGCAATGCTTATGATAATGCTAGAACAACGGTATGCTAATGCAATGAAACATAAACCGAGTAAGAAAAGGTTAGGCAAATTTTGGGTGCAACAGCTGCCCCTATTCAAGCGGCTTGGACCTGACTGGGTGAAAAGCGAACGAATTTCAAACAATCGATCAATCATCCGATACAGAATCTAGTTTCAATATCAACAACCTGTGTGACGCCACATGCATTGAATCCACACACTAGGTCAACAATAATCAATCATCAAAAATACGTTACAATAAGCGGGCACCGAGCCACAGGACCGCATCAAAATACCACCCTTGACTTTCTATCTCCGAAGGGACGGGAAAGCACTACGTAAAGTGCGAGTGGTCAACGTACTATCCTTGACCTCCCATTTCCGTGGAAACGGGCGAAGCACTAAATAAAAGCGCTAATCTGGCATCTGAAGACTTGAACGAACAACTCTGCGGGGCACATTTCTGACACTACCGGCATTTGCACTACGTAAAGCGCGGACTTGGGTAACAGCTCCATCAACACGGGTAACAACTCTGTCAATCACAGGTAACAGCTTCGTTAACACGGGTAACATCTCCGTCAACACGGGTAACATCTCCGTCAACACGGGTAACATTTCTGTCAACACGGGTAACATCTCCATCAACACGGGTAACATCTTTGTCAACACGGGTAACATCTCCGTCAACACGGGTAACAACGCAGTCAACACGGGTAACATCTCCGTCAACACGGGTAACATCTTCATCAACACGGGTAACATCTCCGTCAACACGGGTAACATCTCCGTCAACACGGGTAACATCTCCGTCAACACGGGTAACAACTCCGTCAACACGGGTAACATCTTCGTCAACATGGGTAACATCTCCGTCAACACGGGTAACATCTTCGTCAACACGGGTAACAACTCCGTCAACACGGGTACCATCTCCGTCAACACGGGTAACATCTCCGTCAACACGGGTAACATCTCTGTCAACACTGGTAACATCTCCGTCAACACGGGTAACATCTCCGTCAACACGGGTAACAATCTCTGTCAACACGGGTAACAATCTCCGTCTACACGGGTAACAATCTCCGTCAACACAGGTAAAAAATCTACAAAGGTTTAATCCATGAGATTTTTTACGCTGACATAACAGCAATCCGAGGAAAACTCTATTGGGAAAATTCTGACGTCAACTGCCAGACACTTACTTTGACAACAAGTAACAACTTCAAAGGTCTAATCCCTGAAATCTTTTGACGCTGACGTAACAACAATCTGAGGAAAACTCCGCTGGGGGTGACGGGAAACTTAATCAAGCAACTCTGATGAGGGACACCTGATAAGACGAACGTTATCATCACATATCTCATGCCAAAAATTTGAATACTCGAAAACCATCCTGAACAAGAATTCCAATTACCTGCAGGGAAAAACACCTGAAAACAAAGAGGTAACCAACCTGGCTTATGTTTCAAAATGCATATGTTTGAAAATGGCCTAATGCTCCATATGGAATGGAAATGCTACGCGTTTGGGTAGATGCTATGCACGATGCAAATGCAAAGAGGGCGTTCCAGAAAAATAAATGCCGGAGGAACGAAGCCAAACTTCCACTGGGGGGAAGAAACAATCCTGCTGGGGGATAGCTTAACAAAATCGGAGTTACGAACTCTACAGAGGATGAACAACCTATTGGAGGGAAGACAACCTGCTGGGGAACGGAAAAGACGGTCCTGCATGGGGATGATCCTTACAAACTACTGACAACCTGGTTGTACTCTGTGAGGTCTTCACTGGGGATTGAATGTACACACTGCTGGGGAATGCACATTACTGCCTGACCGCTTACTAACTCGCATCCAACTCTTCCGGGGATAAAATGCGACTTCCATCTGCTGGGGAGGAATAAGTTTCACATAGAGCCTGCTCCTACGTTAAGGAACTCCGGCTGGGGAAACACGATCCCTGCCTAGGATGCATCTGGTCGGGGAGAACCTATCTCCGTCCGGGGAGACACATTAATGCTCACAGCCTCATGTTCAGACTCTGTGGGGAAACACAACTGAACCTGCTGAGGAAGAAGGAGTCATCCTGCTTGGAAAAACATGCCCTAAAACGAACTCGAAACGGCTTGCCCCAGAATCTATAACAACTTTTGATAAACTCTGCAGATATGGAGAGGAACGGTTCTTTCGCTTTCGGCTTTTGCGCCAGCCTGCGGGATCTTCGTCACATCCTTTCAAAAAGGAAACCTGAGATCTCTATACTCTGGTGGTTTGATACAAACGGCTTCAGCACCTCGAACCTCATGGAGGTGCTTCAAGTTAATCGCCTTCAAGATAAAGATAACTTTGGCGCTCTCGGGGTGACCTGCCCCCAGTCTTGTCATGACTTTACCCCTCATGGGCTGATCTGTGGGGAGTAATACCCTTGGCTGCGAGAGATTCATCAAATCTCAACCTGATTGCCCCAGATTACCTGATTTCTGGATGGCTGACTCCCATGCCGCGATCATTTGACATAGCTTTGCCCCGGTTCGTCGGGATATTCTGGCGTCCTGCATTCTGTCCTGATTAAATCTTTCCATCGTGGAAACTTTCCTGCTGTCAAGCGCTTACTCGCTAGTAAAACAAACTGTTCTGCATAAAAGACATATCAAATGCAATGGATATGGCAGTTTTCAAAATCCATTCCTGTTCACTGGAAAAAATTTTATGACATAAAATGTATGAACCATTCATCAACATGTCAACATCAATACAATGCTGTAAGAAGAATCCTTTCAGGAGTCAGTTCCGATGCGATCTTTACCGAAGTATGCTTTCGAAACAAACCTATTTCAATTAGGACTTGTAAAGGTTGTAACGTGGCAGGTTCACGGTTTATGAAAGAAAAGATAAAGGCTCAAAATTCATTTTAACCCACCCATTCTCCTTGATGTTCTCTGATCCTACGTTCAGCTAATTCGACCTTAGCATTCTCCTTTCAAAGGTTGAGTGACAGTTCAAGGAATTACACTTTTCGAAGTGACATTCTCTCCCTTTTCGTCTTTTGGCGTCCGGAGCCACACGATTTCGTTCTTGTTTGAGGATTTTTCTTTTGCAATCCCTTTTCGCTTTTTGTTTTTTGTTTTTTCGTTTTCCCCTAACTTTTGCATGGACTAACTCTTTAGAGTTTCTTCAATTTTGAAGTCCAGCGGGGTGCCCTAGTTTTTTCCTAAGTCGCTTGCTTTCAAGATTCGACTCAGCGGGCTTTTCTTTTCGATTCTTTTCTTTCTCTCTTTTTTTTAAAACAAATCGTATGACATCGGCTCACATGACTTGTTAAAGGGATTGTGATTGTTTCATTCCTGATCGACCAGGCTTAACCATTGTGGTTTTTTAGGTACGACCTATATAGGTCTGCTATATCCTCGAACGGACACTCATTTGGTAATTTGAACGCTTGGTCAAATCAGCTGACACCTACCCTGCCCCGGGTTAATATTGAGTGTTTTTCGTTTTCAGAAGGAAACTCCTACCACCAAGCTCAAAGGGGTTAACACGGGATTATCTTCCTTATATCTCCGGTGTTTGGGATTTGAAACAATGCCTGTACATCATCAACAGGTTTTTATTCAAAAGCATATCATCGGAAGCTTACGCATTATTGGATTTCGTCATCCTCCCCGGATTCCAGTTAAACAAGCGTTTGAAATAAAAGAAAGCAATAGAGTGAACACAAAATGGATTAATTCAAAACATGCATATTTATTTCATTATCAATATCAATTGAAAACAACAAGCTTTACAAATGAAATTTGCAATTCTAACAGGAAAGAAACTACAAATGTAAAGAAATGACATGAAAAATGCAGATTTCCAGCTTCAGGGAACTGGGCTTCTTGTCTCCTGACTTGTTGGCGACTCAGCCGCTTCCAGCTTGTCCGTGGTTTGGCAGAAGATTCTATACCACGTTGGGAACATCATCGGATAAGTTGATCGCCTTGGTATCGATCAAGTCTTGTACCTTGTGCTTGAATGCATGATAATTCTCTATGCTGTGACCGGGTGCCCCGGAGTGGAATTCACAATGTGCGTTGGCATCATAACCAAAAGGCGGCATGCCCTTCGGCGGAGCTAACGTCCTTTTCTCAACAAGCTGCAGTTGTAATAAAGTTTGAAAAAGTTGAGCATACGGTAGTGGAGGCGCATCAAATACCCTTTTCACGGCCCTATCTCTATCCTGAATTCTTCGCTGAGCAGGATGTTGTGGCTGTTGTTGCTGTTGTTGAGGTACGAGAATTGTCACACTAGCAATCTGTTGCTGATGGTATTGGCTCCGACCTCTACCTCTTCCTCGGGAGCTGTATATTGAATTAGTATCCCCTTGCTTCTTATTCCCAAAAATCTTTTTACTAACTCTAGCTGAGGTTGATTCTCCTGCTTGAATCTTACCGATCTTGACACCGTTCTTTATACATTCCCCCAAGAGTATCATATCAGAAAAACTACTCATCGTACAACCGAGAAGCTTATCATAATACAAACCATAGAAAGTGCCCACAAAAATATCCATCAACTCACGCTCTACCATGGGGGGCTGCACCATGGCTGCAAGTGCACGCCACCTCTGGGCGTATTCTTTAAAACTCTTGCCATTCTTCTGAGTAAGATTTTGAAGTTGGACCCTGTTCAGTGCAAGGTCGCTGTTATACTGGTAATGCCTTACAAAGGCCTCCGCCAACTCTTTCCAGCTACCAATCTGAGTGGGCTCTAACCCCATATACCACTCCAGTGACGGTCCAGACAAGCTATCTTGGAAGAAATGCATCAGCATCTTTTCGTCATTAGAATAAGCAGACATTCTCCGATAATAAGACCGTACATGAACTCTTGGGCAGGTATCCCCCTTATACTTGTCAAAAGTAGGCGCTTTAAACTTGAGAGGCACCCTCAAGCCAGGAACCAACCCCATATTAGCCATGTCTAACCCCATGGAATTCTGATTGGCTAGACCTCTCACTTGTTCCTCCAACAGCTTGAACCTTCGGTCATTTTCAGTGGGCATTTCGAAACCCCTGCCCCGCAGAGGGAAATCATCTTCTTGACGATCCTCGCCCAAATGAGAATCCTCATTATCATACCCAGCGTAAGCGGTATTAGGACCAAAGTCAGTCTGATTAAACCTGGGACCATACCCCACATTACCAAAGCCCTGATTAGCAACACCCGGCCCATAACCAGCGTTGTAAGCACCCATCCCGAAACCGTTGTTGCTTGCGTTGCCAAAACCTGCATTGCCAAAGCCCTGATTGCCATAGCCTGCATTGGCACCACTAAAACCTACACTAGTGTTTCCAGCACCAACACCAAAACCAGCATTCCCAGTTCCAACATTAAAACCAACATTTCCAGCTTCAACATTAAAACTAACATTTCCAGCTCCAACATTTCCGTTGGTTTCCACATGCCCGTTACCATTACCAGCTACATTCCTATTCCCAGCCCCAATATCATTCTCAGTAGTATTGAGAACGACCACCGGTACAACATCACCCGCTCGAGGAGTCCCGACTTTAGAAGGATTAGTAGCAACCCCGCCATGTAGCACACCATTACCGTCAAGCGTGCAATCAGAGGCTGCACCAGAGTCTGAAGTTGCTCTTGGCCCTTGGCCACAGTTTCCAGAACCTGCATGAACTGCGTCATCCTGTCACGCATCTCCTGCATCTCAGCTTGCATTTGATCCATAGCTTTCTTGCAATTACCTCTTGTGGAGTATCGGTGAATTCGCTGATCGGCAATCCTGAAACAACCGACAAGAGATACAGGAGATAAGATACAAAGTTCAAGGCACCTGCGATGCAAAATGAATATGCAAAATGCTAACATGTAAATATGCGACATGGAGATTCCCCCTGATTCTAGTTCCGGAAAGAAGCCATAAAGACAATGGAGCCCATATAGACAAGCATAGAATCAAAAATCCTCGTATATAAGCATGAGCCGACCGGCAGTGTACAAACTACAACTGAGTGCAAATAGAGAAGACCTCGACCAACAAGCCTGGCGATGGCCAAGGACAAGCAAGATAACAAAGTACAAAGGAAAACAACAAAGCCGGTTAAGACGGGTGACGTGCCCGGAAATCCTCTAGCAATCTCAACGTCTTAGGGTGGCCTGGTCTGGAGAGTAGTCCCTGTATAAGCAACTCCTGCTGGACAATAGTGGACTGCAAACTCCTAGCATCCTCTTCACAAGTTCCCTCACCGAAACATGCATCGAGCTTACACCTCTTGAAATCAGCCCGCAACTTACAACTCTTCAGCTCCTTAACAGTATCGCTCAATCTGTACTCAGCATCCCACCTAAGTGATGACTCCTCTGAAATCTTCGCTTCCTTGGCGTTAAGTTGCGTCTTCAACTTGGAAATCTATAGCTTCAGCTTGTCCTCACGCTCCTTGCAGCTAGTAAGCATGGCATTCCACAATGATTCCCACTTAGAGATTTGCAAATAAGCCACATCTAGATTCTCCTTTTTAGTAGCAAGCACACTACTAACAGCCTTCATATCCATACCCAATTGCTTTCTTTTGTCAGTCTCCTCAGTCAACTCTGTACTCATTCTGTTTACCACCTCAGTTTGCTTCTTCAAAGCATAGGTCGCTTCAGTCTTCTCACGTCAAAGTTGAAAGAACTCCTTCTCTAGTTCTTCATTTGCCTTTCGCAACTCTTCTTTTTCGGCTAACAGCTTATTGTACTTTTCAATCTCCACGGTAGTAGGTTCCTCAATCACGGGAGGGTATAATGGCTCTGCTGCAGGAAATGGCATCAGAAACTTCCTAGCCCTCTCACGAATCCAGACCAAATAAGGATTATAGGCCCGACTATTGCTCTTTCTAAGCAATGCTTTACCTCTTCTATGGATGTTACCCCATGCATGCTCTAATCTGAGTAGGGTATCTGCTTCCAATAAGCCCGTGAGATACATAGATTCCTGTATCTCGTCTTTATTAGGAGGACTTTTCAGAGCGTATCCAAACTGTCTTACAAGCAAGGAAGGGTTATAGTTAATACAGCCTTTCCGACCAATCAGCGGGACATTCGGAAAGCCACTGGAACTATATACAATATCAGCTCCAAGTATATTCCAATCAAACCATAAAATATTCTCCACAGACAAACCCATCAACCTGGAAGACCACTCTAAAGTACTGGCAGTAGCAATAAATGGTCTTGTCTTCGGAAGGTGACTACAGAACCATTTGTACAACATGGGTACACAGCAGGAAACGTTCTTACCCCTTCGCTTCTCATTCTTATAGTGGATAGAATGATAAACGTCTCCTAATAGTGTAGGCACCGGATTCTTTGAAGCGAGAATGAAGAAAGCATCTGAATCCATAAAATCAGGCTGGTTGGGAAATAAGATGATACCATAAATGCACACAGCCAGAATAACACTGAATACGATCCAACACCCGTCCTTTGCATATTGCGCAACCTTGCCAACCAAGAAAGATAAATGAAACTCATACGTTCCCTTTAGCTTAACCAATTGTCCCGAGAACTCAGAAGCATCCAGACAAACAACCTCAGCAAGCTTAGCCAGATTAGGCTCAGCATCATCATGAACATACGACATCTGATCTAACACCCGGACTGCTAATAAAGCAGAGAATTCCTCCAAAGTTGGCGCCAAGACATAATCAGGAAACAGAAAGAACCTCAGCTGAGGGTCATAAAACTGCATAAGAGCATATAATCCTTTAAACTCGAACACAGATGGCTTGCATACAAAACTGAGTAGCTTCCCGTACGATTCTTTGAACTCAGCCCTCACCTTCTGGTCAGATAAAGCAACTAACTTCAACAAAGAACTGATGTCGGGAGAAGGAAGCTTGTAAGCAACGGTCTTCTTCAGAGGCTCCATGTCAGGCAATAAGGTAGAACACTAGAATCTGAGGGGAAAAGCACACCTGCAACATAAGTACATGTTAATGAAATGCACAAATGAAAGTGCGAATGCATATGCAAACAGGGGATCAAGCTTGCTGTTGTAGCTTGAGAATAATCAGAAGTTTGTTGTGCTGTAGCTTGAGAATAATCAGCGCTTCGCCTTAGTAAGAACCAATCCAACAATAGGAACCCTTGTATTAAATTCACACTTGTATGAAACCGGGTAATCTGAAGTCTAGAGTTTCCTGCATAACCCCATCCCACTCACAGGTATGGACTTAATTCGCCGACGAGGTATGGCATCCTATGCGTTCATCAACGTTACAGACTTTCAAGAGCGATGATACGATACCCAGAAGGTGTGGTATCATCATCTCTTGAAGTGGCCTCACTTAGCTGAATCCCAAATGATCGGTTCCCAGAGTCGACAACCCTCAGATCCAACAACTCGTCAAGCCCAAAGGGCCAGGCAAGAGGTCATCAAAGAGAATCTCGTCTGAGCGCGGATTTCATGGCAAGCTGGTGCAGGCAAAGCATACAGGCTTACCACTAATCTCCACTTCTAAGTCTAAGTCTATGCTCAAGCCCAGGTCCGACTTATCTCTCAAAGTGAACCCCCTCCCCACAACACAGTAGCAATAATATCATATTGAAAATAAAGTGCGGAAAGTAAAATGCGATAAATAAACACCAACCCAACAGGTAAACACGCAAGCGCTAGGATTGACTTGCACCGAGGACGTTGGATCCCCAGCAGAGTCGCCAGCTGCTGGGGATGACCCAGGCAGCTAGGAAGAAAATCCAAGGCAAGACTCGCATAGGGAACCATCGCTGTCCCCAGCAGAGTCACCAGCTGTCGCTACCGCGAAAATAAGGTTCCGGCAAAACAGAAGAGTCGCCACCTTTCGTTATTTATCCCACAGAAAGGGAAAGGAAACTATCAGAAAAAACCTGACGAAAAGGTATAAGACAAGGTCATCGCAACCATTATCTGGATTCGGGAGTCGGTTACGCAAGGGGAAGGTATTAGCACCCCCCACGTCCATCGTACTGGATGGGATCCACGCTTGTTGTGTTTATCTGACAGGTTGATTATATCTATCTACGCTAAAAGTATGGTCTGAAAAGAAAAGAAAATGACTCGGCAGAACACAGCAGTTCTATGCCTACGTATTCCCGTCTGGAACGAGAAATCATAGTCAACGTAGTTCGCCTAACTACAGGTGAAAAAAGGGGGAAGGTTGCTCGCCGAGATATCGCGTCTCGTGCCTACGTACTTTCACACGGCGTGAAAGATCAGAGCAAACGTAGTTCGGGCTAACAAAACCACAAGTTTGGTTCAAAGTGTTTTACCCGAGTAGGGTTAACAAACGGTTTTAGCAGTTTGGTGTATGCAGCTTGACCTTTGGAGACTTAGGCGTTTACCGTTTGCGATAGAACCGAGAGTTAACAAAACTCTCCTTATGAAAAGGGTTTCCAAGGATTAAAGGTCCCAGAGGACAAAAAGAGTTTGATCTTTGTTTTCTGTTTTTTAGAAGAAGTATCTTTTATGGATGTTTGCAACTAATATCGCACTAGAGACTATGACCTGAGAGTGAATGCGTCGCATGTCACCCAAAGGGTACCATACTCAACATCCAAGTTGTTGAAAAGAAACTCTCCAACAACCCTTTCTCAAGTAGCTTAAGGCTCGTAGCATACGACATCAATTAACCTTTATTACTGTATTTTACAGATGTTTGAAGATGAGAAGAGAAAGAACACAACTAAGGGGAAACTAGTCCAATCCTAAAGTTGTCATGCAAAGTTCGTCCTATAGTCAAGGTTAGGGAACTATCTAATGTTGTCATGCATGGTTAATTGCCTAATGTCTATCACATTCTATTTTGAACAAGAAAGAATGGAAATCCTAAGGGAAGGAAGACAAAAGAAGAAGAAGAAAACAATTGTAAGAATGCATACATGAAATGCAAGTATAGAAAGCAAATATGCAATGCAAGTGAGGGAGGAAAATATGTGTGGGGCTGGAGCCTCCACAAGCCCATCTCAACCTCAAGCCAAGTATGAAAGAATGCAAGAGAATAGAAGAAGGAAATGCAACAAGAGCAAATCATACAAAACATACAAAGGAAGTCCTCCAGGATTCACCACTTTAGGCATGCCTTAGAGACCTCCAAAGGAGATACCTAAAACTTCCTTAAATGACACACCAAGGTCATTGGACAGAGGGTGGCATATTCTAATCATACAACCTAAGCCACAAATGAATATCAATAGTAAAACGGTAAGGACTCAAGAGGAATGTGCCAAAAGATTACATATACCACCATATGGTGCTACAATGTACAAGCATAAGAGTAAAGCATCAAATGAGCGAGCTATGCACAAGGTAAAGACCTATAAATTGGCACACAAAACCTATAATAAGTCCTCGGCATGAAACTATCACCATAATATCTATCACACAAGCAATACAAGGCTTTTGGAGCCAAAACAATACAAGTGTCCAAGTGGGAAAGCCAAATTATGTGTCCAATTGCAAAATAAGGAAAAAATTAGTAAGATGCATATAAAAATTCCAAATAAATTCTCCAAGGACCTAAAAAGTGTCAAAAATCAGAGGTTAAAAGATTAGGAAAAGAATCCAAAGGGAAGAGTTCAAACAAAGAGTAAACATCCAAAGGTATCCCAAAACAAGGAAATCTAGAGCATGTCCAAAGATGGTGTTCAAAACCTATACAAATGATAGTATAAAATCCAAAGAAAATTATACACAAATCCCTCAAGATGTAACAAATAATACCACAAAAGATTAGGAGTTTATTTGTTGTTTTGGTACCTCAATGAAAATCCAAAAGAATATGGGTGCAATCTCACAACTTTAATTGCAATTAAAATGGAAAAAATCTTAATAAAATGAGAATTAATCCTAAAAATGATTTTTCAATTTCTAAAATTTCTAAACATGTCAAGAATTATTATGTAAAAATATCAAGAAAAAAAAGAGAGCAATATTACTATTTTTTTATGGAATTAAAGCTAGCAGCAAGAAAGAATGAAAAATGAGGAAAACAATTGCAAAATAAAAAGAACCGTGTGTCAAATAGCAAATCAAGTCAGTTCATTTCTGGGTTGGGCCTGTGTGAGGGTGTGTGAATAGCAAGGAATGTTAAGCCCACGTTGAATCACTAATTCAAACGCTGCGTTTTGTGTAGAGGTGATGTGGCTGCTTCTTACGCATTGGATTAGGTGACTTTGTCAAACTTTCAGTGTGATCCGAGGGCTGTGAAGCTATCTTCTTCGTTTGAATAATAAAGAGAGGGAAATGTGCAGCGCTGTGGATAGTGGTAGTCGGACTTGCTTCGATCATCTTCTCCAAACCCTATCTCACTAAAATCTTCACCAAATACAAAACTTTCTGAACCAAAAATGTTTCTTTTTTTCACGTAGAATACAAAGATGATAAGGAATTGCACTATTAACCACTGAAACGTCCAACCCGTGTTCAACCAAGAAAATCCAAGATTACCAAAAACTCCATGAAACTTCTCCAATTGTTACCAGAAACGAAATTCACATCGAGGGGATTGTAATGGTGCAAGAATGGATGCATAAAGATGTATAATTAATGAGCTATCTTGAATTATGTATACCTTTGAAATTGATGATGAGGAGCTTCACACCGCCACGAATTCTTCAAGAAAATGGTGCAGGATCACTCAATGATGATTGATGAAGGTGATTGAATACTTGAAATGGCTTGAATTGGAGAAAAATGGGAATTCCAATTTCACTTGGTAGCTCTCTTTTTCAATATGCTATAGCTCTGTTTCTCACTCAATTTCAGCCAAAAAAATGATGAACTTCATGTAGATTACTTATAGAAGATGTTAGTAACAAATTGGAGGCCCAAAAATGAGAGAATGGATCAATTGAATTTTGGAAATTTTGAAGTTGGAGGCCCATGGAACTCATTCAATTCATGGTTTATTTCCCTTGTTTTTGACTCAATTCTATTCCTTGTAGTGTAAGGAAGATCAAGGGCCCAAAATCCCTCCTTGTTTGGATCTTAATGGTCATAATCCAAAGTGTTTCTTAATCATGAAGAAAGCTTGAAATAGTCCATGAAAAATGCCTCAAATGCACTTGATTTTGTCACCAATGATCTTAAAACATATTTTCCCTTCAAAATGAGCACAAATATGACCATATTTGATTTAATTTTGGCAAGATCACAAACTTGGCTTTTCACATGCTTTTACCAAAATCTCCTTCACCAATCTTCAACCATGAGCTAGCCCATTGATAACTTGAGGTTTAGTTGACGAAATGACCCCATTTGGAGCAACTTTTATTTTGGAAAAATTCCATTTGAGTTATGCAAAGTGGTGAACTTGACCTGTAATTTTATGACCTGTAATCTTACTTTCCCAAAATACCCCTGACTTGTAAACATCATAACTTGAGTTCTGCAAATCAGATGAATGACTTATAGTACAATTTGGAAAGCTAAGATCAATACCTATAACTTTAATGTTGGAAAAAAATTAAGGAGAAACACCCTTCTAGGTCAAAAGTGCCTTGGAAGTTGGTTGACTTCTGCAGACAAATTTCACATTCATCTGATGACTTATAACTTGTCTGGATCATAACTTGAGTTCTATAAATCCAATCAAGGACTTCTAGTACTCAAATTAAAGCTAAGAACATTCTCTACAAGTTCCATGTTCGCCAAAAGTTGATATGAAACTTGTATCTTGAGATAAGTGGTCTTGAATTCAGGCAATAAATAGGGGATTTTACCCTGTGAACCCTAATTTAGCAACTCATCACACTTGAAATTCTTCTTGAATTGATCTTGGAATATGACCTCATGTACTTCAACACAACTTTACATGATCACAAAGACTTGGAATTGAGTCTTAATCTCCTTTAATGGCACAGTTGACCCGAGGTTACTCATATGAAAACCCTAATTGCAACACCTTCAACTGTGGCTCTTCCCACCTAGCATAATGACTTGAATGAGCTCCACCATGACCCTCAAGGCACACTATGAGCCCTATCCACATACCCTATCCATGATCAAGGCTTCACAACCCACTGATGGTCTTCAATTGGTCCTCAGGTTAGGAGATGAACCCTATACAAGCAACCAAACTTCTCAAGAGCATAAACCACTTCCTGATGACTTTGGTGACTTCTCAAGCTTGAGTAAAACCTCTAGATAGGCTCCTCTTGATATAAACCACTTGATCACCTGCATAAATGCTAATGTAATGCTTATGATAATGCTAGAACAACGGTATGCTAATGCAATGAAACATAAACTGAGTAAGAAAAAGTTAGGCAATTTTTGGGGTGCAACAACGCCTTTTTCAAACTATTTTCTGTTTTCTATTTTTATTTTTCCATTTATTTTTCATTAATTTTCCAAATTAATTTTTGATTGGTCCTTTGACCTTTTTGACTCCAATTTTTTTCTTCATAATTTCATAAAAATATTTTGTATCACATATATTTTTTTTCATAAGTTTTAAAAATCATTTTGCATATAATATATTTTCTTTCGTTTTTCATTTTATTTTCATTTTGCATTTTATTTTTAAATCATTTTGATATATTCTTCACTCGAACCTTTGAGATTTCATTTATCATAAAATTGTTGACTTGTCATAATTTTCTCAATCATTTATTTGATGTTTTGATGCTTCTTTGGAATTTTCCTTTTAATTTCCATTTTAAATCATTATAAATTCTTTTTATTTTGATATTTGTTCAGTTTTGGAATGTCTTGATATAGTCTCCTTATGATTGCTTGGTTGATAATTCATTGGTTGATTGAATCTTCTTTGGTTCAAACATGTTAATGGATGATCATCTGTGGCACTTTGCATCAGAGATAGGTTACCCATTGGTAATTATGTTTTGATTTCTTTGATTTATTGATAGATGATCCCTACGTGATTGATTAAGTCTTTATTTCATCTCCTCTCATCTATTTCTCTTCTTCTTCTTCTTCTTCTTCTTCTTCTATTTGAATATTGTGTTACATGTTTTAGGAGACTAACTTTGTGTTAGTTCTCTAACATGTCGACACATTAATTATTATTGATCGGCCTCAGATAGACGTGACTTCTACATAAGTCCACTTACGATTTCTTAACATAGTGCTAAATTGTCCCGATTCGATTAAATTCCCATTAATACAAACATTGACATATTAATTGTTCTAACATCTAACATTTATTTTATGCTCTTTAAATTTATGTCATTTACTTTTATGCCTTTACTTTTATATCGTTTTACATTCATTTTCATTTACATTCTAGTTGTTATTCTTGCTCTTTGTTGCTTTTTTATCTTAAAAGAACAAAAAACATCATAAAATGGCTAAAACCCTAAAAATATTTAACTTGATCTCATGGACTTTATGTTACTATCCCTTGCTTGAGGAGTATTATGGACCTTGGACATTAAGCCTTAGTATTTCCCTTGGCTTGGAGTGGCAACTGAGACTTTGTAATTCATCTGAGACCTTGTGATTCATCTGAGACAAAGTGTTACACCTGAGACTTTTTGATCCTCAATTCAAGAATTGGATGCTCTTTATGGCTTGGTGATCTAAGTTGCCCATCTAGTTTTTCTTTAATATTCTTCTGTTCTTGTTGCTTGTTCATCTTGTGGCTCAATCCAAAGGGAAATAAATGCTTGTTTCAACCCATGTTAAATCCTTTCCTCTTCTTGTGGTTAGTACACTCACACTCACAAAGGATTTCTCTTGGGATACCTTACAATGAGACCATTTACTTTATGCTTTAGGATAGTCTTTTCATCTCCTTACCACTTCTTCAAATTTTAAAATTTCTATCTATTTCAAAAACTTCTTCTTTTTAAGCTCCACACCTTTTTTCTTAATAAACATTGATTTTGTCAAGTGATCTAGAAAAGCGTTTCTCAATAAATGCTAAAACACTTAAGCACGTTATAACTCCTTTTTAAACTTCTAAAAAAGACAAATCTCATGAAACTCATTTTGTGCCTTTGTGCACTTTTCTTTAAGAGCCTTTTTTTAAGAGATTAGATATGAGTCTATTCTTGTAGTGATGCAAACTACTATACTTCTACAAGATGCTGAGAGATGACTGACATTTTCCACTTGAATGTTAAGATGTGCTTGTAAAAAAGTACGAGCAAAAGTTCTCCATATCAATATGATACAAATTCTCATTTCCTCATACTTGTGGGTAGTAAGTTGAGTTTTCCACTCGAATACGAACAAATATCTTTTCATTTAAAATCAATCAACAAATAATCTAGCTTTATATAAATACAAATTTACAAGTGGTTCCCGTTGAGTACAACAAATTTGAAGGATGCTAATACATCCTCCTTGCATAACTAACCCCCGTATCCAGATCTCTCCTTTTTTTAGATTTTTTTTGTTGCTTTTTGTGGGTTTTGTTCGACCTTTTCCCTTTTCCCTTTAGAAACAATAAAGTTCGGTGGCGACTCTTGTTTTTCTCAGTTAAGTTAATCAATAGCTTAGTCAATAATTTTTCCCACCGCGACACTAATCATAAATCACATCAGCACCGGACGTACGTCCTAACCGTAACAACTTAACTCGTATACATATCATCAAGACATTATACCAAATTCCTAAACATATCCACATCTTATTTCACACAAATATATCACTAAAACATTGGGCCAATGTACTATAATATCAACATCACGTTTCCCTCAAACTTGTAATTAAACATTGGACTTGTGTCTTACAACATTAACAACCCAATTCACATAGCGTCGTGTCAAAGCAACCCCAAAATCATGTTTCATGCTAGTCATACATTAGATTCAAATAATTATTTAAAATATCAAATAAAAGAGGAATAAAGCAAATGAATTTGTTTCATAAATCCTATAGAGTCTATTTTAAGACTATGATTTTTTATATTAGGACTTAAGATCCCAATCAATACGATTTAATTAAACAATAGGTAATGGTATAGGCATTGGGCATAAAGTTTTGTCAGACTTGTAACTAGTATTTTTCCTACTGAACTTTGTGTAATGAGATTCTTATTAAGTATAATATGTAGTAAATTTTGTCTATTTTCATATGATATAAGGTTTACACTTAAAAGACTTGTGGAGAGTGAGATGTGTCCAAATTGCTAACAACATGTCAAATAATTGTGCTGCAGAGTTTTCAAAACATTAGTGGAACTTTCAATTCAGTTTTCTAACCTTTGCCACAACGGAATAGATCCAGATCAAAGTCTCTCTCATGCTAAATATTATCTAGTTTCAAATGGTCTCACTTTCATTCTTAAAATATCTAGTTAACTAAAGTTATAGACAAATGATTAATAGGATATACTAACTGCAAGTTGAAGAATTTGATTGACACACGGTAACAACATTACTTAAACACCTATTATCACGACTAACCATCCTATCCCATTAGTTTGACATCTAATTTCTAAAATTAAGCACACTTATGTTAAATTTCAACACTAAACTCACGTCATGTATGTTGGAACAAAATTGGTTTGTACCATATCTCTAAGGTTTTGATGATAACCAAGTATATAAAGAACAATAGGGTATACTAACAAATGTTTAAGTGTGCAGGACCATAGACAAAATTTCTAAAGAAAACATAGTACTAGTACTAATAATGGACATTTAAAGAGAAGCTAAAGATCTAAATTCTGGAAGATCAGAAGCTGAAGACCAAACTCTGAGTGATGTCATGCTTTGATGATCCAAACTCTGAATGATGTCATACTCTGAAGATCCAGACTCTGAAGAGTCAGCCTCTGGAAATTCAACCTTTGAAAATCTAGTCAGCGCAAGGATTGAAGTTTTTGTCTTCTTCTTATCACGTGAAGGCTTAAGAAAAAATTTGCTGGAGAAAGTTGAGATGTAATAGATAATTCTTTTTGTAGTAAAAGGATTTCAAGTAAGCTCTCAAAAATTTTAACCATATAAAGCAGCCATGGGAGTGATATGTAAGCAAAAATGAGCATGGGCTAAAGACCATCCAAAATAAATAAAAAACATAAAAACATAGTAAAGAAAAAGAAAAGGGGGCGTAATAAGTAAACTGACCCAGTGCTACAAGTCCCAAAGGGCGTCCGACCCCATTACATGGCCAAGGGAGTCAAAATGTTGACTAATTATGGAATGTATGATTAGAATCCAGGGGATATAACCATGACCCAAGGGATACAAATGAGGGTGCAGATTGATTATGGCGGGGATCAATGCATGGGACCCCTAGTCTAAGGTCATGTATGCTAATCCAACAATGCATGAGGAAGCCACGTGGCCTGAGTGGGGCTGATGAGATGGAGCAAAATAAGGGAAAGGCTCAACGTGAATAACTCTCTCTCTCTCTCTCTCTCTCTCTCTCTCTCTCTCTCTCTCTCTCTCTCTCTCTCTCTCTCTCTCTCTCTCTCTCTCTCTCTCTCTCTCTCTCTCTCTCTCTCTCTCTCTCTCTCTCTCTCTCTCTCTCTCTCTCTCTCTCTCTCTCTCTGAACATAATTCAAACTTAATTTCAATCTTTTTTTGGACCAAACTCGGTGATGGAGGATGATTTGAGGATGAACGTATGAATGTTCATCCTCTTCATTTCCAGATTCCGTCCAAAACACCTCAGAAAAAAAATTTATCCACACGTATGCTTACTCTTTTTTCCTCAGAATTATGAATACGACACTCAAATCATCAAATAATTCAACATTAGATCATATCAACCCTTTCCCCAAGTGAAACCCTAACCCCTTTTCTAATATTTTCAATCGATTATAGGGCCGTTACATTAATTGAATGTAGAAACGAGATAAATACACAAGGAAAATAAATAAATTGAGATGAATCATAAAAGAAATTGTAGAAAAAACATCTCGCCAAAACCTGGATTTTCCATGTTTTCGGTGAGAACTCTGGCGAGGTCCACTACCTCAGGTATGTCCCCTTTCTCTTCTACTACTCATCTGCTTCTCCTCCTTCTTCTAAACTCATTCTTTCCTTCTTTTGTTGGACTGAAGCAAGTGATAGCTCAAAGCTAGGGAGCTTCGAGGTGAAGCTCTCAAAGCTTCCTTCCTGAAGATGAGCTTTAAAGTGATGGTTTGAGAGTGTTTCTACAAAGCTTATTTAGGGATTTTAAGGTATGTTAAGAAGTGAATTAAGGTGAATTGAGGGAGTGAGTGAGGGATTTGTGTGAAGAAGAAATGGGGGAAAATATGAGTGTGTGAGTGAAGTTAGGATTTTGTAATTCTAAGGTGAAAAGCGCGTGACTCTAAGCATGCATGTATGGAATGTATGGAAGGGATGATGTATATGTGGTATAACCTCAATGTAATTCACATGTACCAATTTGTAATTAAAATATTTCATATTTCAATTCAATTTATTTTGATTTTATTTCCAATTCTATTCCAAGCTTGTGATTATGTAATAATATTGTGGAATGGTATGGATGATAATGCAATGCTTTATCCTGTTTGAACTTTTCTTTTCCATCTCAAATTGAATTCAATTCTATTTCACTGCTTGCGGTGATGTATTTTTGCTTTTGGGGTCTGTGAATGATGGGATGATGATGGTAAAATATGATATAACTTAGTGTTAAATTTATAAATAATGGTGTCTATAGTCAAGAGGTAGAGGGCACATGAAGTTGATTTTGGTTTTTCAAAGATGATGGCGGGATGATGAGAGTGTCATGAAAAATTTGTTTGAATTCAAAATAAATCTAGTTTTTTCTTTCAAATTGAAATAATGGAATGTGATTATAATTGAAATAATGATGGCATGATGATGGTGAATTATAATGATATTATTGTTTGAAAAAAATGAAATGTATTTTGGACCATGTTGAGATAGTGTTTTTTATGTAAGAAAAAAATAAATTTAGTTTTTGTTAA